>OX451740.1:918388203-918988203 GCA_948472305.1 Vicia faba | reverse complement strand
GAATGATCTTATTCTGGGGCATTCCCTCAAGCTTCCAATCAGAGGCTATCACATCGATAAATCTCTTCCATATTTTTCCAGTTGATCAGAAGCAATCATGTCGATAAATCTCTTTAAACTTCAAACTGGGGGAATCAGACTGAGTAACCTATTCAAAATTTGTGCAACTTGGGGAAGTTACGTCGAGATTCGACAAATCTCTACGAGAATCCATGATCAGAGGCAGGTATTGGGGCATTCCACTTTGCGTCGTATTATGACACGAATCTTCCAGCATTCCACCCGAAGAGATCCTTGCAGACAGAGGCATTCCTCCTCCCTCCTTATGGATCTACTCAAGCAAATTCATGTCATCCGTACAAATGAAATCAAGCTAAAAGCGTCATGACGATCACTTGGGTTCAGTTAACGTCCTCGGAATCATCATCATTCCCTGCAGATGTTTACACACGTAACTCCCCGGCAATGAAGTGAACTCGGGGCATCTGAAGACACTAATGTCCATTTCCTAATCCCCAAGTGGTTCGTGAAGTAAGGAAAGTCAGACGGGGCCCTTTCCTCCCTAGCAATAGAGAAAACTTGGGGCATTTGATGAGATCCATGTCTCTATTCAGTCATTCACAAGAAGTCCAACACATGAAGGGAGTCAGATCAAGCAACTCCTCCTCAATAAGATTTAATCCCCAATGAGCTCGACAAGGATATAACTCAATTCTCTCAGTTTTCAAGCACTAGTCCATATTGGTACCTCAAGATGACGGACAATAGATCCCAATGAGTTTTTGACATTTTGCATACAATAATCATCACGACATACTGCATTGCATCCTCAAACGCATATCATTTCCATGGACCATCATGTCACACTTCAAATGCATATGAAGCATGAGCCAGATCATTCCCAAATCAACAAAACATCCTCACAAAGAATTTCATCCTCATAATTCCAAGTTAACATCTGTTATTACATTACCAACTGAAATAAACCGTGGGGCCAGTACGTCGTACTCCCCCAACTCTCAATACTCACTTTATCTTTCATAGGGTCGTAGGTCGCTCGTAGGTCTTACCTTTACGTTATCTTTCATAGGATCGTAGGTCACTCGTAGGTCTTACCCTCACGTTATCTTTCATAGGGTCGTAGGTCACTCGTAGGTCTTACCCTCATGTTATCTTTCATAAGGTCGTAGGTCGCTCGTAGGTCTTACCCTCATGTTATCTTTCATAGGGACGTAGGTCGCTCGTAGGTCTTACCCTCACGTTATCTTTCATAGGGTCGTAGGTCGCTCGTAGGTCTTACCCTCACGTTATCTTTCATAGGGTCGTAGGTCGCTCGTAGGTCTTACCCTCACGTTATCTTTCATAGGGTCGTAGGTCACTCGTAGGTCTTAACCTCACGTTATCTTTCATAAGGTCGTAGTTCGCTCGTAGGTCTTACCCTCACGTTATCTTTCATAGGGTCGTAGGTCACTCGTAGATCTTACCATCATGTTATCTTTCACAGGGTCGTAGGTCGCTCGTAGGTCTTACCCTCACCTTATCTTTCATAGGGTCGTAGGTCGCTCGTAGGTCTTACCCTCACGTTATCTTTCATAGGGTTGTAGGTCGCTCGTAGGTCTTACCCTCACGTTATCTTTCATAGGGTCGTAGGTCGCTCGTAGGTCTTACCCCCATATTATCTTTCATAGGGTCGTAGGTCGCTCGTAGGTCTTACCCTCATGTTATCTTTCATAGGGTCGTAGGTCGCTCGTAGGTCTTACCCTCACGTTATCTTTCATAGGGTCGTAGGCCGCTCGTAGGTCTTACCCTCATGTTATCTTTCATAGGGTTGTAGGTCGCTCGTAGGTCTTACGCTCACGTTATCTTTCATAGGATCGTAGGTCGCTCGTAGGTCTTACCCTCATGTTATCTTTGCTAGGGTCGTAGGTCGCTCGTAGGTCGCTCGTAGGTCTTACCCTCACGTTATCTTTGTTAGGGTCGTAGGTCGCTCGTAGGTCTTACCCTCACGTTGTCCTTTATAGGGTCGTAGGTCACTCGTAGGTCTTACCCTCACGTTATCTTTACTAGGGTTGTAGGTCGCTCGTAAGTCTTACCCTCACTTTATCTTTTTATAGGGTCGTAAGTCGCTCGTAGGTCTTACCCTAACTTTACCTTTCTCTTGGGTCATAGATTATACGCCGATCTTTACCCATTATCTTTACCTTTCTTTTTGGGTCGTGAAATACTGCTTGATAGGTCTCTCTGTTGTCATCAAGTTCTACTCATTGCATTTAAGTTATCATTTTGTCAAGTAATTCTACTTTCAGTCATCACAACATCGTCAACCATATCTATTCAATCACCTTGCCACTCATTCCCTCAAAAACCTTGTATCGGCACCGTTACCCCAGTACGAGCTACCCTTTTTCAACCATGTTTTATCCATCATGACCAGTCCACCAGAAGACCGGTTTGTCTTTCCCCAGCAGACATCCACACCAATGAATGACACTCACACCATCTCTCCAGGGCAAACTTCGGGTCCTAGTATTTAATCATCTTCCACCTTGAACTCTCGAAAGGCTGACGCCAATCTCGCCTTCAAGTTTAAGAAGATTAAAAAGGGGAAGCTGTCATACCCCAATTTTTGACCTAAGGTATCACCTCCCATCTGCATTATTACATTGCAAGTGTTCACAAGCGATTTGACCTATTTTTATCAATTTTCAAAGCAGATTTTAAAAATTCATAACTTCTTCAAATTTCGACATTTTTGAGGGGTTGTTTTTGCACATGATTCTCCTTGACGTCATCTACAATTTTCTTTACATGCCAAGAGCTGATTATGTTTGAAAAGCCATGGAAGAATGAAAACGTTAGAAGTCGCTTTATGAATTTAATGGAATTTGATCATGTCTTGTCGAACCTTTCCCAAATCGTGCATATCGCACATTTTTTTCTCTTTTATTTATCATTTTTGTCTTATTTGAAAAAAAAATCTAAAAAAATATGTATTTTAGTTCATGTCACTTTTTACTATCGCATTATTAGAAAAATCACAAAAATATTTATAATTAGCATTATAGTATTTTAAATTTGAAATTCTTAAAATATATCAAAAATTATTATAGTTTTATTGGTTTCATTTAGATTTATATTTTAGTATAGATTTTAATCCAAAAAATATCTCAAAAAAATATAATTAATATCTTTTTCCTTCATTTTACATTTTTTATTCTTTTTAGTCATAATAGTTTTAGCTTCTTTTAATCCAATATTAATTTTGATTTCATTCTAATTTTAATTCAATTTTTAAAGTTAAATTAATATTAAAATTAAAGTAAAGTTAATTTTGTTTGCATCTTATTTTTATTATTATTATTATTCTATTTTTGTATTACTAACAAATTGCCTTTTATCATTATTATTACTATTGTCTTTGTTTTATTGTCTTATGTCCAAGATGTTGCTACAATGCTGTCCATAAACCTGCTATTGTTGTCCACACCAAGCCTTATCTCTATCCAAGCATAAAGCGCCTATTGTTGCTGCCCATAAACCCCTATGCATCCCTGCATCATCTACAAAACAAGCCTTGAAAACCAGTCCATAACAATAGTCCAAAACCTGTTACACACCACAAAAAGATCAGTCCAAAAACATATTGTTTCCCTGTACATATACATCCGAAATTGCACAGGCTTTGCACCAAATAAGCAACATAAATCCTGCATCATAAAGTAAAAATCAGCATAACACATTAGTCCAAAACTCCCTCCAATTCCACCCTCCATCTGCTATAAAACAATAGGAAGGCATTAGGAGTTTTTTTTTCAGGGAGAAAACAAACAATATACAACAAGAAATACACCAAGAAGAAACTTAGAAAAAACCAGTAGAGAAAGACATAAAAAAATACTTTGCATACACAGACTTCTCCATAACTCAAAAAACACTATCTCAATCCTTTGTAAATACCATCAGATTCACAATACACTACTGAGAATATGCAACTTCATACAAACCTTCACTCAACTTTCAAAAGTTAAAAAAAAACAGAGCAAAACCGACACACATATGTACTTGCAAATAACCGACACGAATCGATTTCAATAAAACATACCAGTGACGACAACCACATGGACAAAATTGAAAGAGCACCATACCTGAATCCAGAGACAGCCTCGTCTCCGACGGTAACTGTTTCCCATATTTTTATTTTTTTGGTATTTGTTGGTGTTGTAACTTTTTTTCTTCTTCTTCGTGTGCCAGTAATTGTTGTTAATGCTTAAGTTGTTGTTTTTGTCTCAATACAAAATCGAACAGAGAACCAAGTGAAAGAAACTAACTGTTGTAGTTTCTCTTTCAGGAAAAAAAAACTAAGCAGATCGTTGTCGTTTGTTGTTCCAAGCCGTAAGAACAGACACGCGAGAGTTTGAACCGATTTAGTTAAGCTAGGAGCGAGAGATAAAATTGTAACTATCGGTCGAGAGAAAAACTGTGAGTGGGTCCCGTGAGAAGCTTTGTTGTTGTTGAACTATGGAAAGCATGGTGAGAGATGGTGTCGTAACCGTGAGAATATGTGGGAGGATTGATTTGAGAATCGTGTGAGATGAGGAATCAGGGGAAATTGGGAGAGAACTGAGAGAAATTGATGAGATGATAGAGATTAAAAGTAAGAGGAAGAGAGTGAAATTGGGAAAACATGAGCGTGAACAGAGAGAAGGATTGTGAGGATAATGTTTTTTTTCACTTAAGTTAGTGAGAAATTAAAGGGGAATCAATGTTGACCCTTTCCCAAAATTTCGGCGCCTCCCTTGATATTCTAGGGTTGCAAAAGTTTTCCATTCGTTTTTCTCCAAACCCAGGTCCACTTCAGTGGGCCGGTTGGCCCAGTCGTTATCATCCTCACCCTTCTTATGTTAATAAAAGCGTAATAGTAACAGTTAAATAATATAGTTCAATTGGCAAGATTGGCATGCAGTAACCAAGAGAATGCGAATTCAACACCTTGCCAAGACATTTTTATTTTGTTTTTGTTAACTCTTTAACCTTATTTCCTAAAAAAAAAAATATTAGTAAATCTTATAATTAATTTAGTTTAGTATTAATTTAGAATTTTTTAATTAGTTTAGATTTTGTTAACTCTTTAACCTTATTTCCTAAAAAAAATATTAGTAAATCTTATAATTAATTTAGTATTAATTTAGAATTCTTTAATTAGTTTAGATTTATTGTATAACTTTAAAATGTTTATAATCATAATTAGTAACTTTAGAATTTTCATTTGATTTAGATTTAAGTTAATAGCTTTAGAATTTTTATTTGATTTAGATTTAGTTTAGCAGTTTTAGAATTTTTATTTGATTTAGAATTTGTTTAAATAACTTTAGAATTTTTATTTGATTTAGATTTAGCTTAGTAATTTTAGAATTTTTATTTGATTTAGAATTAGTTTAATAACTTTAAAAATTTTATTTGATTTAGAATTAGTAACTTTAGAGTTTTTATTTTATTTGATTTAGAATTAGTAACTTTAGAATTTTTATTTGATTTAGATTTAGCTTAGTAATTTTAGAATTTTTATTTGATTTAGATTTATCTTAGTAATTTTAGACTTTTTATTTGATTTAGAATTAGTTTAATAACTTTAAAATTTTTATTCGATTTAGAATTAGTAACTTTAGAATTTTTATTTGATTTAGATTTAATTTAATAGCTTTTGAATTTTTATTTGATTTAGATTTAGCTTAGTAATTTTAGAATTTTATTTGATTTAGAATTAGTTTAATAACTTTAGAATTTTTATTTGATTTAGAATTAGTAACTTTAGTATTTTTATTTTGATTTAGATTTAATTTAATAATTCTAGAATTTTTATTCGATTTAGATTTAGTTTAGGAACTTTAGAATTTTATTTAATAGCTTTTGAATTTTTATTTGATTTAGATTTAGCTTAGTAATTTTAGAATTTTATTTGATTTAGAATTAGTTTAATAACTTTAGAATTTGTATTTGATTTAGATTTAGTTTAGTAGTTTTAGAATTTTATTTGATTTAGATTTAGTTTAGTAACTTTGGAACTTTTATTTGTTTTAGATTTAATTTAGCCACCTTAGAATTTTAATTTAGTTTAGATTTAATTTACTAATTTTAAAATTTTAATTTAGTTTATATTTAATTTACTAATTTTAAAATTTTAATTTAGTTTAGATCTAATTTAGTAATTTTAGAACTATTTTTACAACCTTAGAATTTGTAGTTAGTTTAGAATTATTTTAGTAAGTAATCTTAAATTTTTAATTTAGTTCAAATAACTTCTTTAGATAATTAGTTACATTCTCTTTTATTTGTATTTAAATATCTCTGTAATTTTAAAACTCACACCTTTTAAGTCAAAACTTCGACACTAGGTGGTCGTATCTTCGAAATCTCATTCACACTCATTTTGACCAAACAAACCAAAAATCCAAAAACACTCTTTAATCATTACTTGAATTTATTTTAAAACTCGCAAAAACACTCAACCAAGCAAAACTCCCCCAAAAGGGCATGTTATCTCTGTTCTACCGCGACACCGGCCGTGCCTATTGCTAGAATGCGTGCGTTAATGTCGCCCACTAAAAAACACAAATAAACAAACCATTTTCTAGAGGAACTACGGTGTTCTGATTCCTTCATTGGATACGTAGGCAAAGGGTCGCGAAACCCTCACGAACGCAATAATAAAAATCATCCATTTCCCTTTAAGCAAGCATAGTTGTAGATAAACACACCCTTTAAGACAAACAAACAAAATGGATCCCGTTGAGTACAACGGATGTGAGGGGTGCTAATACCTTCCCCTTGCATAACCGACTCCCTTACCCTTTCTCTTGGTCGCAAGACCATCTTATCCATTCCCTTGTGGTTTTATCGATATTCCCCCTTCCTTCGGGATAAATAAATTTCGGTGGCGGCTCTGTGTTTTCTGCCGGTAGCTTCACCAGGAATCCCTTATTTTTGCCTAGGCCAGTCAACTTAGCGGGTCTCTTTATTAGGCGTAGTATCTTTTCACTATGTTTGCATTGACAGGGTGAGGAAGGTCGTCACCTTCCATGGTGGTTAGAATCATAGCTCCACCCGAAAAAATATTCTTAACCACAAATGGCCCTTCGTACGTGGGGGTCCATTTGCCCATGGGATCACCTCGCGGAAGTATAATGCGTTTGATCACTAGATCCCCAACTTGATATTCTTAATGCCTGACTTTCTTGTTAAAAGCCTTGATCATTCGCTTTTGATACGTTTGACCATGGCAGATAGCAGAAAGTATCTTTTCATCGATTAGATTTAACTAATCAAGTCGGGTTCAGATCCAGTCATCTTTGTTCAAACCCGCATCCTTCATAATCTTGAGAGAAGGTATCTGGACTTTGATGCGTAGGATTGCCTCCATGCCATATACCAGAGAGTAGGGTGTTGCCCCTGTCGACGTCTGTGCTGAGGTACGGTACCCATGAAGAGAAAATGGTAACATCTCATGCCAGTCTTTATATGTCATTGTCATCTTCTGTACAATCTTCTTGATGTTCTTGTTAGCTGCTTCAACAACGCCATTTATCTTTGGCCGGTAGGGAGACGAATTATGATGCTGTATCTTGAACTGTTTACAGAGCTTGGTGATTATTGTGTTGTTGATATTCGTACCATTGTTAGTAATAATTCTCTCTGGCACCCTATATCGAAAGATCAGATTATGTCGGATGAACCGCGCCACGACGTTCTTGGTTACTGTAGCAAAAGAGGCTGCCTCAACCCATTTCATGAAGTAATCAATGGCTACGAGGATGAAGCAATGTCCGTTAGAAGCGGTGGGCCTGATTTCTCCGATCATGTCGATGCCTCACATTGCAAAGGGCCACGGAGTTGTCAAGACGTTTAAGGGGACCAGAGGCACATGCACCTTATCAGCGTAGATTTGGAACTTATGACAAGTTCGAGAGTGCTGATAACAATCGGCTTCCATAGTGGACCAGTAATATCATGCCCGTAGGATCTTCTTAGCCATGGTGTGTCCACTGGAATGGGTTCCGAAGGTGCCTTCATGTAGATCTGTCATGATTCTCTCTGCTTCGTTCTTGTCTACACACGTAGTAGCATGGAGTCATGGTTGCGTTTATAGAGGATTTCATTACTGAGGAAGAACTTTGTAGTGAACCTTCTCAGAAACTTCTTATCATTGACAGATGCCCCTTCGGGATACTCTTGAGCCTCGAGATACCTTTTCACCTCATGAAACCAAGGTTTGTCTGCCACTTCTTTGATATCGATTTCACAGCAGTGTGCTGGTTCATCCAACCTCTCAATGGTGATTTGGGGAGCTTAATTGTCCCACCTAACCTTGAACATAGAAGACATGGTAGCTAGCGCGTCCGCTAACTGGTTCTCCTCTTGTGGGAAATGTTCAAAGGTTACCTCCTCAAATTGTGGGAGCAATTTCAGTACGTACTCTTTGTGCGAGATGAGATTCGGGTGCTTCATATCCCATTCGCCTTTGATCTTACGTATCACCAAAGCGGAATCCCCGAATACATTCAAGAACTTGATCCTTAGGTCAATAGCAGCTCGAAGACCCATAATACATGCTTCATACTCCGCCATGTTGTTGGTACAGTTGAAACATAATCGGGCAGTGAATGGAGTATGACAGCCCTCAAGAGATATGATTACAGTGCCAATGCTGTTACCCAGTGTGTTTGAGGCTCCATCAAAATACATAGACCATCGGGATCCTTCCTCAAGTCCTTCATCCGGTCCAAGTTCTTCGTAGTCAGTTACCAACATGATATTCTCATCCGGGAACTCAAAATTCATGGACTGGTAGTCATCCACGGCCTGATGAGCCAAATGATCAGCCAATACACTCCCCTTTATTGTTTTTTGGTTTGTATATTATATGTCGTACTCGGTTAAGATTATTTTCCACCTTGTTATCCTTCCGGAGAGAGCGGGATTCTCGAAAATGTACTTGATCGGATCCATCTTCGATATCAACAATGTAGTGTGCGTCAGCATATACTGTCTCAGTCGGCGAGCCGCCCATGCCAAAGCGTAGCAAGTTTTCTCGAGCAGTGAGTATCTTGTCTCACAGTCGGTAAACTTTTTGCTAAGGTTGTATATTGCATGCTCTTTTCAACCAGACTCGTCATGCTGCCCCATCGCACACCCCATGGAATTGTCTAGCACTGTCAAGTACAGTATCAAAGGTCTTCCTTCAACCGGAGGCATCAGAATTGGTGGTTCTTGAAGGTATTCCTTGATTCTTTCGAAAGCGGCCTGGCATTCATCATTCCACTTTACCACTTGATCTTTCTTCAGAAGCTTGAAGATGGGCTTACAAGTAGCAGTCAGATGTGAAATGAACCTGGCGATATAATTCAAGCATCCCAAGAAACCTCTAACTTCCTTCTCTTTACAGGGAGCGGGCATTTCTTGTATAGCCTTTACCTTTGAAGGATCTACTTGGATGCCTTTGTCGCTGACAATGAAACCCAGAAGTTTACCAGACCTTACCCCGAAGGTGCACTTGTTCAGATTCAACCTCAGCTTATATATCTTCAACCTGTCGAACAACTTTTGGAGATGATCAAGGTGCTCTTCCTCAGTCTGAGACCTGGCTATCATGTCATCAACATAAACTTCGATGTCATGGTGAATCATATCATGGAACAAAGTGACCATGGCACGCTGATAAGTTGCCCCAACATTCTTCAACCCAAAAGGCATTACCTTGTAGCAGAAGGTGCCCCACTGTGTGACGAAGGTTGTCTTCTCCATGTCCTCATGAGCCATCTTGATCTGGTTGTAGCCAGAGAAACCATCCATGAAGGAGAAGATTTTGTGTTATGCGGTGTTGTCGACCAGAACATCAATGTGAGGAAGTGGGAAGTTATCCTTGGGGCTTGCCCTGTTCAGATCTCTGTAATCCATACACATCTGTACCTTACCGTCCTTATTAGGTACCAGAACAACGTTAGCAACCCACTTTGGATACGAAGTGACAGCTAATAATCCTGCGTCGAACTGTTTCATGACCTCTGCCTTGATCTTCTCTAACATTTCAGGACGCATACAGCAGACCTTCTATTTAATCGGAGGACAATCTTCTTTAGTCGGAAGGTGATGTACCACAATATCAGTGTCCAACCCAGGCATGTCTCCATAGGACCAGGCGAAGATCTCAACATAGTCATGCAACATCTGTATCAACCTCTATTTGACACTAAGCTCCAGATTTTCACCTATCTTAACCTCTTTTCTGTCTTCCTCTGTACCCAAGTTCACTGTCTCAACCTGCTCTTCATGAGGCTGTATGGCCCTTTCTTCCTGCTGTAAGAGTCTAGCAGGTTATCCAGGCACCCCACAATCATCCTCACATTCGTCTTCGACTTAGTTGATCAGATTTTTGAAGTCATAACTGGCAATAGCAGAGTTGTTATCAATGGGATCCAGAGTGGATATGGATCTGCATTATGATACGTGAGTGTGTGTAAGAGAATAATTGTTTTGATAAAGTGAAAACAGAAAAGAAAAAACAGAGAGCGCAAAGTTTGTATGCAAGAAACATCCGATGCTTTATTAATGATATATGAAATGACAAATAATATCCCTCACAAGCAAAACCAATGTGCCTCGGGCAAGGCACAAGGCCGTAAAGTTTTAAATTGTTTATTACAAATCTCAAAACAAGTAAGACAATTACTGCGGAATATAAGAAACTGGTATAAAGTCCCTAGCCGTCCAATTACTCGGTCCACTGTTGGTAGTTGGGTAGATCCAGTTATCGATGTCTAGGCCTTCCTCGATGTCTTCAATGGCATTAACCCCACAATTGTTGATGCGTAAGGGAGGTCCTCCAGCCCGAGCGCGTCGAACAACCCTTTGAGCCCCTGTAGTAAAGCCCAAATCAAACTTTTTAGTTTTGTGAGTGAAATCCGGGAGCTAACCCCAATTGGTACACCCACCTTCTTCAACCACGACCCTGGCGTCCTTGAGACAAGCCATCTTTAGAGGAGGTTTGTTGCTGGTAGTAGTTTTAGTCGATGCCAAGATCTGAGGGACCTCTTCGAAGTTTTGACAAGGAGTTTCTATGAATTCCCCGTCCATCTCTACGTAGTGGAAGGAATTGGGGTGGCTCACCATATACTCCTCTTCACCCCGCACAGTGACAATCTTCCCTTTTACTGGATACTTCAGCATTTGGTGTAGTGTGGAATTAACTGCCCCAGCCTCGTGGATCCAAGGACGACCCAACAAACAAGAATACAACGGCCTGATGTCCATCATATAGAAGGTGGACCCAAAGGTCTGGGAACCCACTTTGACAGGGATGTCCACCTCCCCGTGCACCATTCTTTTCGACCCATCAAAAGCCCTTACCACAATGTTACTAGGCTTTAAAGTCAAGCCCTCGCAATCCAACCGATCCAATGCCTTCTTGGGCAGAACATTCAACGAAGACCCAGTATCTACCAGCACATGAGCCATAGTGGTGCCCCTGCACTCAATCGAGACATGCAGAGCATCATTATGCTTCCTTCCCTTCTGTGTCAAGTCTGCATCTGAAAAACCCAGCCCATTGTCAGCAGTCAGGCTGGCCATGCAATCTTTAAATTGATCAGCTGAAGCCTCTTGCGGCACATGCGTAGTTTTGAGGAATGCAATCAAAGCCTTCGCATGGGCCTCAGAGCACAACAACATGGATAACATGGATATCTTTGAGGGGGTCTGCCCCAGCTGCTCAACCATATTGTAGTCGCTCTTTTTGATTATTTTCAGTATTTCCTCTATCTCTTGGTTAGAGGCTTCCACGACAATTTTTCTAGGTGCCTCCTTCTGGGCAGGCTCACCTATAACTTCTTTACCGCGGGTACCAGACGATTCATTGGAAGGGGTAATAACAGGAGTAAGAATAGGAGCCGTAGTTGATGTACCAGCAGGAACAACAGCTGGAATGATAATAGGCTTGTTGTCAGTCTTAGGGAAAATCTCGGGAGGGAAAACTCTTCCACTTCAGGTAACCTTGCTAGTCCCAACAATGTTACCAATATCAGGATCAGCCTCTTCATTTTTCAAATTTTGTTTAATGCCATGATAGCACACATCGGCACCATAATGCCAGGGGACAGCTTTGTCTAAGACATACGGGACAGGACCAGGAACAATGATTATTAACGGAGCAATTCTTGGAGCAGATGTAATCCTAACAGGTCTTCTCGAGGAGACCTTGGAAGGATTGACGAAAATGGTTATAATGGCAATGTCTTCAGATGGAACAATGGGAACCAAAGTTTTCTCGAATAAAATTTCTTTGCTGTCCATCAGGCGTTGAACACCTGACTTTAGCAAATGGCAACCAGAAGGTAGAAATGAACACATGTGGCAACCTTCACCACAACCAGGAAATAAACCGGCCAACAACAAATTCTTCTTCACAGTCATGAGAGGAGTAGAAACTTCATCCACCGAGGTTACAAAGAAGTCAGTATCAACAACATTAATTCCACGATCGTGCTTAGGCATGGGAGCAGTTATGACATCGGGCTTCTCCGGAGCATCAAACTCAATTTCCTTGGCTTCGATTAGATCTTGTACCTTATTTATTAGAGCCCAGCAGTCATTGGTATTGTGGCCAGGACTCTCAGAATGATAGGCACACCGAGCATTTGGATTATATCGGGGAGATGTGGTATTTGGATATTTGGGAGCCTCTTTCAAGGTCGCCAAGTTGGATCTCAGCAGATGAGGTAGAACTTCAGCCAATGTCATATTGATTCGGGTAAACTACCGTTGTGGTATTTCTACCCTTTGTTGATTGTTACATTGTGGAGCAACTGTAGGCCTAGGTATCATTACGACAATTATTGTCTGACGATGTTCAGTTCTGTTTTGGCCCCTCGGGCTGTAGATGGCACTAGCTTCTTTCTTACCAGCAAAAGGCTTCTTTACTGAACTCGAAGAGGCATCCTTCTGTATTTTGCCGCTCCGAATCCCAGCCTCTACTCTCTCTCCAGTCAGAATTAGCTCGGTGAACCCAGTTGACGAGCTACCGATCAAATGATTAAAGAATGAACCAGATAGCATCCCTAGAAACATATCAACCAACTCCCTATCAGACAATAGGGGTTGGACTCTTCCAGCCAAGTCTCTCCACTTCTGTGCATAGTATTTAAAACCTTCACTTGCACCCATGGACATACTCTAGAGTTGAGTACGAGTAGGAGCAAGGTCGGTGTTGTATTGATATTTCTTATAGAAAGCAGCAGCCAGATCTTCCCAATTTCGGACATTAGCTCTCTCCAGTTGGTAGAACCATTCAAGCTAAGTCCCTGACAGACTATCTTGAAAGAAATGAACCCACAAATTTCTATCAATGGTGTGGGGTTGGATCTTTCTGACATAAGAGTGGAGATGGAGTTTTGGGCAGGACACCCTATCATACTTTGCAAAAATTGGAGCTTTGAACTTCTGTGGGATGACCACTCCCGATACCAATCCCAATTCTTTGAAATCCAGCCCAGGTATCCTCTGGACTTCCATGGCACTCAAGCGATCTTCCAACTGCTTGTATCTATCCTCAGCAGGAGGATACTGCTCATCATTGTAGTCGATATCATTTTCATAAACTTCAGGACTGGGATCCTTCTCCCTTGTTTCTTCTTCTTGATTCTCCCCTTCTTTGGATGAAGAGGTCAGATCGACTTGTCGCTTCAACCGCCCTCCAAACCTTCTGCCCATATTCAGAATATCGGCAACCTTCTTCTTTTTCTTTTTCTCTTTCAGGATGAGGGCTTTCAGATCCTCCTGCCCTTTTGCCAGACTTATGAACATTTGTTGGAACTGGGCGTTTTGTGCCTGAAGGTCCTTGATGCTTTGTTCGGAATACATTTCTGCTGAAATAAACAGCGAAGAAGATGAGAAACCTGTAATGGTACCTATACATGTAATGTTATGAATGGGATGCGTATGCAATGATTTCAAAGACTTTGGGAAATTTAAATTTGCGAACCAAAATAAAAACAAAGATTTTATTAGCTGAATTCAAGGTTCAAATTCCTTTTAGGCGTTACAATTAAAAACAAATCTAAAACTAGAAAAAATCAAAATTCCTATGGATGCTTCCTCTTCGTGCCGAGATAAGCATTGAGTCCTCTTTCCTCATGGAACTGCCTTGTGAGCTCTAAAACCTTCCTCTCCTGGGCATAAAACTGATCCCTGTAAGTATCCTGCTCTTTCTTCAACTGAATCCAAGACCTCTGTAGTTCTCCAAGATCAGTGGGCATATCAGGATAGGGAACCGTGTAAGGAATACCCCCTTCAGTAGTGGGTTCCACAATCACTGGTAAAACGGCCATATAGGGCATCATAAGTTTCTGGGTGTGATCTCGTACCCATTGGAGGTAAGGTTCCATAACAATGGAAGCCTTTGGTCCCAAAGCCCTGGCTCCAGATCTGTTTACCATGCCCCAAGCTCGTATGAACCTCCGACGATACCCGTGAACATCATCCTCATAGTTGAATACAACGCCCTCGATAAGTAACTCATAGGGACCATCTCTTCGAGCGTAACCAAATTGTCACAGAGCTAAACAAGGATTGTAGGTTATACCCCCTCTGATACCAAGTAATGGGACATTAGAGTACTCCCCGTAGTGGTCAATAATAGCAGTGTTTTCTATAGCTCGGGAACACCAGAGAATATCCATGTGGGCGAGTGACATTATCCTTTGCGACCAACCCAAACCTTCTTCATTCTTCAGTATGGACTTAAGGAGGTGAGAAATAAACCATCTCGACAGCAATGGCATGCATCACATAAGAACCCCTCTTCTCTTCATGGTACGAGTATGGAGAGTGTGCAAAATATCTCTGAGCAAGGTAGGCACAGGGTTGCGAGAGAGGAAAATCTTGATAGCATTCACATCTATGAATGAGTCTGGATTAGGGAATATGACTAACCCATAGATTATAAGAGCCAAGACCTCCTCAAAAGCCTAAAAATCCATATCATCCCAAAACAGTTGGGCCTTGTCTATCAGAAACTTGGCTAGAAAACCCTCGACTCCGCTTCTCGTTTCCCAATTGGATACCATGTCGGCCCGTTTCAGATGCAAAGTTGAGGCAATGAATTTTGGCTTAGGAGCTTCTTCCAGACCTGTGAAAGGCAACTGTTTAAGAATGGGTATATCCAACAGCTGAGAGAATTCTTCCATGGTAGGCACCAACTGATAGTCTGGAAAGGTGAAGCATTGGTGCTTGGGATCAAATAACTGAAAGAGTACACTCATCATCTTTTCATCAAAGTTTTAAGTAACCAGGTTGAGAAGTCGACCATGTCTCTTAGTGAATGCAGAAGTTTCGGAAACCTTTGATACTAGCTCTTTGAGTTGGGAAGGTATCTTCACAACGCTGATTCGGATAGTGTTTCTACGAACGGAAGCCATGATCTGCAAAACAGAACAAAGATAAATTCCCTTGGTCTTTGAAATGGTTAGTGCAATAAGAATGGATTCTATGTTATGATTCATGATGTCATGATAAACCGCAGGTATAGAAAATACAGACAAATCACACCACGTCCTTAGGTTTAAGGCTTTCATGAGGTTAAAGGTCATACCCTCTTGAAGTTTAGGTTATTTCAAACCTGTCTTAAAAAGTAACAGGGTTCTAAGGATTCTCAATATCACTAACCATCCTTTATCGGGCATTGTTTCAGCTCAAGCAATCTTTTCTTGCAGCCGAAATATCCCAAAACTCTGATCTCAATGAGTGTAGCATTGAGTATCAACCAATCCTCAGCTCTATACCGAGGACGGCTATCTCACTACTTTCTAATGGCCAAGTTTGTTCAACTGAGTTTCTAAGGTCCGTTAGCGCTTTAGGACACCACGCGGCGGCCCTGTATTCTCCTCGTTTCCCCATGAAGGATACCGATACAAACCAAAGTGTCACACCAACACAGCCATCTCTTAAACCATATAGGTCTACATTGTACAGTCCCCATGATCTATTGTTGTTTACCTAAAGAGTGTCCCTATATCCGGGTGTAGGATCTTTAACAATGCCCAAATGAAACCCTTTAAGAATAAAGTAGACAAAACAAACAAGAAAGTAATTTTCGAAATGACCTAGATCCTAAGGTATACCCCCACTTTATTATTCCCCAGCAGAGTCTCCAGTTCTGTGATACGATGGAAGAACCGACTGTTAATACTGGTCAGCATTTTTTATTCGCAAATGTCGCGGTAAGCAAGAGTCGCCACCGAATTTTATTTTATCCAATTAGGAAAAGGAAAAAGAATAGAAAAAACCTTTTTCGAAAATATTTCTGAGTACGGGGGGTAGACTATAGAAAGGGAAGGTGTTAGCACCCTTTCTATCTGTGGTTTTCCACTGGCTCTTAGGTACTTGCTCATTTTTTAAAATTGCTAGTGTGTGTGCTTATTTTGAAAAAAAAAGTTTACTTCGTGATAACCCTTGTATCAGTCTTCAAGGATGTGACGAAGTTATTTTGAAAACTATTTTGAAAAAAGTGTTTGTGTGAAAAGTTTATTTGTTTGAGCAAGTACTTAAGATTTAATCTACCTACTCGAAAAAAAGTTTGTTCATTTTCCTTTAGACAGCGCTATCCCATTATTAAGGAATAGGTAGCACCGTCGTTGGAGTTTTTAGGGACGTTCGAAGGGACAGATACGGTCACAAAAGCAATGTTAGGAGGTGTTAGTAATCATCCTAAAGCCTTAAAGATCTTTTTCCGAGGAAACATCTGAATGGGTCATTTGAGATCTTTCAGGGCTAGAGGACGACCACTAACAAACCCTATACTTCATGACCGTTTAACCGAAGGCAACCGAAGTGGAGTAAACCCTAGGAGTGAGCATGTGCGAGTGAACTTTTTCAGTTAATTTGTCTTTGCACATTTAGGTTATCTACTGTTTTAATTTTCAAATATTCTTGCCATACAATCCTATTAGCATACATCTAACAGTTTATAATTGCGAAAATTAAAGTGCGGAAATAGAAATCCTAACTATTACATGGCTTTCGCAGATACCGAATTATTTTGACTGAAAATAAAATGCGGAATTAAAACCTAATTAAAATCTATTACAACCTCGGAGCAATTACAAAATAATAAAAAAAGGTAATTAAAATACACGCGACGAATTAAATGCGAGGACGATCAGAAACCTAAAAATCTAATTTCGAGAAAAATGTTTAAGTTATTTTTGAAGAAAAAATTAATTATTTACAAAATCAAATCCTAATTTCTAATTGATTTTAATTATAAAAAGGAGTTAAATTAACCTAATTTTTAATCAAATTAATTAATTAAAGAAAATATATATTTTACAAAAAAAATGATTTTTGGTGTCTTTATGATTTTTTTGGTTTTTTGAAATTAATTAAAAAAATGGATTAATTTGTGAAAACAAATAATTAAACAAACAAAATAAATAAAAGAAATAAAAAAATTTAATTGGGCCTGTATAGCAATTGGAGGGGGTGTGTTGTTGAAATTATTCCAGGCCCACCAAGCTGAAGTCCAGTCAGCGCCTGATCTAGTGGGGCTGCTTCCTAATGGTGTACCATGGTCTCTGGCAGTTAGAGGCGTTGGATCTGGTCGATCATGCATCTTGTGGCTGGTTGTTGGTGGCGCATGATAGGCCTTTGGGATGGTAATGCATGGGATCTGTTAAAGGAAAATAAAATAAGAAATTTGCCATGACCTGGGATCGAACCCAGGTCCTCTACACTTTTCAACACACATCCTTGCCAGTTGTGCTATATGTTTCAATTGATAATATAATAATAATAATACATAATATATGCAATCAAGGTGAATTAGTGGATAAAACAAAAAAAAACGCGTGCCAGTTTGAATGGTCCAGTGGTTAGCTGCCACGTTATTGTCTTTTTCGCAGGTTCGTCGTCTTAGGTAAGTAACTTATACCTGCGGGCAATGTCTGTAACTAAAACCCTAAAAATTTCCAAAATCCAGCACAGGCATGATAAATGAATTATGGCTACACCAATCAAATTGTTTTGACCTCACGAGTACGATGGTACCCTTTGTGTAGGCCAATTTCACCTGTATCAAGAAGCCCCAAAACGTGACCTCAAACCCTAGCCATGGTAGTCACTCGTATAAGCCTCAAAAATCCAATTAAACAATCCAGACATGTTAGAAATACATCAATGATCACAAATATGTCATTAAATCATGCTAATGATGCAAGAATGGTTGTAATCGATTTAAAAAACAAGCAAATTGTATGAGGTGTACAAAGCGTTTATGGGCGTGAAAGGACCCGCAATCGATTGGGTTAGCTTCTGGGAAGGTCCGGGAATCGCTTAGGAATGTTGGAAAGCCTTGAATCGTCCTCTAGGGTAGAAATTATATCACCACTTTTTGCCAAAATTTTGAGTTTGTTCTAGTGTTCTTCACGACTGCAACCTCTTGTTTTTGTGTCTGGCTTTGTTCATTACATATCCCTAAGTGAATTAGGGTTATAAAAACAGCTGATATCTTTGCAATTTTTGAAGATTTGATTTGGTTTTTATGTTGTATGATATACTTCCAAATTTGGCCTAATCATGCCATTCTTGTGCCAATTAACTTTGATTCGATTTGATCTTGATATGCCAGCATAATGAGCTTGTGATTCTGTCCAAAAATCCAATCAAAACAAATCTTTGCTATTATTTACCATTTATTTGATTTAATTCAATTTTTAATTAATAAAAAATAAAAATAAAATAAATAATGAAGCAAATAACATGTGAATGAATATTTGGGTCGTGGACCATGTTATAAGTGAGGTACAAGCATAAAAGGTTAGGCCCATTTGGCAAAAAATGCAATTTTGAGCATATTTGACTTTTGGCAATTTTGCAAAAGTGGTCAACTTTGACAAGGGATATCTCTTCCAATTTTAACCCTAGAGAGGTGTTCTTGGACTTTTTAGAAATCTTAGGATGTCCCCTAAACAAACCTTTTGGTCTCATCTCAATTGGTTCTTCCATGTTCATGTAAGAAGCTTTGACCCAAAAAGTGTTTTTGTTGACTTTTCAAAAGGACCTATAATGTGGAAATCCATATCTTTTGGTGAGTGAATTATTTGAACTTGAGGGATGAATATGAATTGTATGGAATTTCATCCTACTAAAAATGAGCCTTGGATGGAAAGTTTATGATAAAGTATGAAGAAGTTATGCTTGGTCAAAGTTTGGTTGACTTTTCCTAAGAAACCCTAATTTAGCAACTTTTGGGTTTTGATGAATTTAGGGCATTCCTTGAGGAATCATGATCAACCCTTGATCAAATGATGGATATAACTTCAAAATGTTTATGTTGACTAAAAATCTTGAAGTTTGACTGTATGTGGGCCACAATTGACGTTTGACCTAGTACAATCGATTCTCGAGCATCTGAGCAGTTGACTGAGAAAACTTCTTGTGCAAGGCTTGAAATTTGACATGTAGGGTCTTGAGAACATATTAGGACCATGGAGAGCATATGAAGTCTTTTGAGTCCACCCATCTTGATGAAAATTGAAACCCTAGTTTAAGATACATTGCCTTAGGATAGAGTTCGTCTAGTCAACTCTTGGGCAACCTTGAGCAAATTAAGGATCTCTAGGAGTATGTTTTGAGTAAAATGAGAGGGAAAATTTTGGGGTACAACAGACGTGTTTGGGCATAGGGTCATAAATGAAATTTGGCTTTTCGGGCGCATCGAATTCAATCTCTTTGGCTTCAATGAGGTCTTGTACTTTGTTCTTTAGAGCCCAACAATTATTAGTGTCATGGCTGGGACTCTCAGAGTGGCATGCACAACGGGAATTGGGATGATAGTGAGGAGAGTTTTTGTTAGGATTCTTTGTAGCTTCTTTCAAAGTCACTAGGTTGGATCTTAACAAATGTGGAAAAACTTGAGATAGTGTCATATTAATTCGGGTGAATTGTCGGACTGGTCTTTCCATTCTTGGTTGGTTATTTCTTTGCTGATCAGGCGCAAGTTTAGGAATCATAACAGCCCCCACCATTGGACGATGCTCGGCCCTATCTTGATTTCTATGAGGATATACAACAACCACTTCTTTCTTTCTGATTAATGGTTTCCTTACAGCAGCAGATGATGCATCTTTTTGTATCTTTCCACTCTTTATCCTGACTTCTACCCTCTCTTCGATCAATATCAGTTCAATAAAACCTGTCGATGAACTCCCAATTAGGTGATTGAAGAAGGGACCAGACAAGGTGCCCAAAAACATGTCTACTAATTCTCTTTCAGATAGGGGAGGTTAAACTCTTCCAGCCAAGTCTCTCCATTTTTGTGCATAGTCCTTGAAGCCTTCACTTGAAACCATGACCATACTCTGGAGCTGAGTACGGATAGGTGCAAGATCGGTGTTGTATTGGTATTGTTTGTAAAAGGCTGCAGCAAGATCTTCCCAGTTATGAATATTGGCTCTTTCTAACTGATAAAACCAATCAAGTTGAGTTCCAGACAGACCGTCTTGGAAAAAGTGTACCCATAAATCTTTGTCAATGGTATGGGGCTGGATTTTCCTCACATAGGAACGAAGATGCATTTTAGGGCATGAAACTCTGTCATATTTGGCGAACACAGGTGCTTTGAATTTTGGAGGAATGACAATTCCTGACATTAATCCCAACTCCTCAAAGTCCAACCCAGGCACTTTTTGGACTTCCATTCCACTCAACCGTTCTTCTAGATGCTTATACTTGTCGTCGGATGGAGGGTATTGTTCTTCAGAATAGTCTTCTTCTTCCTCTTCCTCTTCTGATTCTTACTGGACAACTGTTTCTTTACCCTTCCCATCTTGGTTGTCTTTCTCACTGGATTTCGTTGTAAAGTCTAAGGCCCTTCTTGTCTCCCCTTGGAATATCCTTCCCATGTTTAGAACTCTGGTTATCTTCTTTGTCTTATTTTTCTTCTCCTCATCCAGCAAGGTCTTCAAATCTTCTTGTCCCTTGGCTAGGGTTAAGAATAACTGTTGAAACTGCGCATTCTGAGCTTGGAGGTCCTTCACTGTTTGCTCAAGATCCATCTTACTGAAATAAACAGTAGATAAATGAGGAGACTTGTTGCAAGAAACCTGCTTATGTTATGATGAATGGTAAATGCATATGTAATGATTTCAAGGATTTTAAGATTCAAATTTGTTTTAGACAAAAAGGGAACACACGTTATATTAATAAATTGAAGCTTTGAGTACATCAATGCCTTCTTGGGCAAAATAATACAAAAACTCTAAGATAAAAAGGTAGTACGCATCCTCGTTGGTGCAATGTAGGCATTCAGAGTCTGCTCCTCATGAAGTAGTATAGTGAGTTCCAAAACCTTCTTCTCGCTTGCGTCGAATTGGGCTTCGAAAGTATCTCTCCCCATTGAGTTGTACCCAATCCCTTTGTAGGTCTTCAAGAGAGGCGGGCATGTCAGGATGTAGGATAGTATATGGAACATATCCTTCCATGACAGGCTCAATGATTACCGGCAGAATGGAGGGATAAGGCATCATAAGACTCTGAGCACGAGTTCATACCCATTTGAGGTAAGGCCCAAGAGGGATGGAATTCTTGTGCCCCAAATTCTTGCTATCTACCTTGTTTAACATTCTCCAAGCTCGGATAAATCTCTGGCGAAGACCTTGATCGTCGTTCTCGTAGTCAAATACCAAACCTTGAATCAGCATCTCATGCGGGCCATCCCTTCGGGCGTAACAAAATTGTCTTAAGGCTAAGAAGGGTTTGTAGGTGATACCTCCCCTAATGCCAATAAAGGGACATTAGGAAATTCTCCATAACGGTCGACAATAGTAACATTCTCCATGGATCGGGAGCACCAATGGATGTATGAATGTTTAAGCGTAATCAACCTTTGTGACCACCTTGAACCTTGCTCATTCTTTAATATAGATTGGGGAAGGTGTGAAATAAACCATCTTGCCAAGAGAGGAGTGTAACACATAAGGACACCACTTTTCCTCATTGTGCGAGTGTGAAAAGAGTGTAGGATGTCTCCTAGCAAATTAGGCACTGGGTTGCGGGATATGAAGATTTTGACGGTGTTTACATCTATGAGTTGGTCAGGATTCGGAAACAAAACCATCCCATAGATGAGAAGAGCCACAATTTCCTCAAAGGCTTGCAAATCCAAGGAGTTCCAACAGTTTTGGGCTTTCTCAAACAAGAACTTTGCTAGGAAACCTTTGACACCACTCCTTGTTTCCCAATGAGTTGTGACATCAGATGAGTGCAAGTGTAGAGCTTGAGCAATCTCTTCTGGCTTTGGGTATCTTCCCATACCGTTGAAAGGTATTTGATTGAGAATGGGAATCCTCAAGAGTCGGGAGAATTCTTCCAAAGTAGGCACAAGTTGGTAATCGGGAAATGTGAAGTAATGGTGTAAAGGATCAAAGAACTGAAAGAGCACCTTCATCATGTCCTCATATGTGTTAGAGGTGACCAAGTTGAGTAGGCGACCATGTCTCTCGGTGAATGGAGAGTTTTCAGGAATCCTTGAAGCTAGATCCTTAAGTTGTAGAGGGATCCTTACAAGGTTGACTTGAATAGTTTTCCTGCGAATAGAATCCATATCCTACAAAACAAGAACAAAGATGAATCCCAAAATCCTTGAAATGGTTAGTGAATATGTATGATGTTATGATGTTCATGATGTTATGTACAAGTATGTATATACAAACAAAGAAAACAAGTCCTTAGGTTTAGGCTTGCATGGAGTCTCATAGGTAAGTACCCTCTTGAAGTTTAGTTGGCTCAAACCTATCCTAGTGATAGTAACCGGGTTCAAAGGAGCTCAAATATCACTGGTTTATTTCCTTGGTCATTGTTTCAGCATAAGCCTCTTTAATGGTGACCGAAATATCCCAAGAAACCAAACCTCAATGATTATAGTATCGAGTATCTACCAACTTCGGACTGTACCAAAGTCGGTCATCTCACTACATCCTAAATACCAAGTTGGTCAAGTAAAGGTTCTAGAAGTTCATTAGTGCTTCATGACATCACTCAGCGGCCCCGTATTCTCTTTGGTTAACTCAAAGGCTACTGGTACCCACAAATATGTCGCACTAACATAGATATTTCTTAGACCATGTCGGTATACCTCGCACAGTTTCCACAATTTATTGCTACTTACCTATAATGTATCCCAAATCCGGGTAGAGGATTCAAACCCAAATAAAGAACCATAATGTAAAGCATACAAGTCAAACAATGCAAGCAAGTAAATGTGATCTAACCCTAAGGTAACCCCACTTTTAGAATATTCCCCAGCAGAGTCGCCAGTTCTGTGATACGGTGGGAGAACTGACTTGTGGGTTTTGCGTTTGATTGCAAATGTTGCGGTTAGCAAGAGTCGCCATCGACTTTTCTTTTATCCAAAAAGGAAAGGTGAAAAAACAAAGGAAAGACCTTTGAGATTATTTCTTGAGTTCGGGGGGTAAATTATGAAAAGGGAAGGTATTAGCACCCTTTTCATCCATGGTTTTCCATGGGCTCTTAGTTACTTTCTAGATCACTTTCTTTTTGTTTGAAATTATGCTTTGTGGGATTTTTGAAAGTATTTTGTAAAGAGACC
The DNA here is from genome assembly GCA_948472305.1 of Vicia faba. Lineage (NCBI taxonomy): Eukaryota > Viridiplantae > Streptophyta > Magnoliopsida > Fabales > Fabaceae > Vicia > Vicia faba. The sequence continues at coordinate 918,964,553 of OX451740.1, read as the reverse complement.
ATTGTTTAGGCAATCTTTGTAATGATTCTTGTTTGTAAGAATGTATACAAAGATGTTGATCTTTTGAAAATGTTTTCAAGTTTGTAAGATGTTTGTAGGTGGTTGTTTTTGAAAATAGAAAGGATGTTTTGTTTTTAAATTGAGCAAGTAATTAGGAGCATTCTACCTACTCAAAAAGTCTTTCTTGTTCATTTTTCTTTTCCTTTGACATTGTTGTCTTACCATTGATTTGGTAAGCAACCCTATCTTTGGATGTAAACGGGACGGGCGTGGGTCATCGTATAACCATGATTAACAATGTTGCAAGGTATCTTAGCATTCTTTTTGAGGGACTAAGATCATTTGTAAGGCAACTTAGATAGCGTCATCGAGGGACTATGATCTTGTATTTTCTTGTTTTTGCTAAGATGCCTTACATGCGTAATATGGCCATTTTGCATAAGGCAACCAAGTGGAATAACTCTTGGGGCGCTTGTGTGCAAGTGTATTATTTGCATGCTTGTTTTGGTCTTGAATTAGGTTTTTCTAAGTATTGGTTTTAGTCTTTCCATTCAGACCCTAATTACTAGCATATTATATAAAAGCGATAAATTGCGAAATTTAAAGTTACTACGCTATTACAACATTTATGGGGAAGGGGGTGTACAAATTGAATGGGGATTGCAAGAATTTAAAGCCTAATTAGTCTATTACAACCGTGTTGAATTGATATTAATGTACAAGAAAATAAATAAGTACAAAGTACAAAATGAATGAATGTACAAAAAATGCAAAATGTAAAGAAAATGTATCTTTGTTTGATTTTCATGAAAAAGGGATTTTGTCTTAACCTAATTAAATAAAGAAAATAATTAATTAAATTTGAATTTTATTAAGAAAAGATTTTAAATAAAATCCTAGTTCTATTAATTAATCAAAAGAAAATAAGTTTAAGAAAAGTATTTTTTGGTATTTTCATTTTAAAAATATTTATAGAATTATAAAATATTTTTAGTCTTTTTTATATCAAAAATAATATATTTAAATTAGTATGAAAGAAAATAACTAATAACCTAGTTTTAATTATATTTACAAGATAATAAATAAATAAAAAATAAATGAAGTATATTTAAATAAAAATGTTTTGTGAGAAAAAAAATAAAATAAACTAAGTCAAAATATAAATCTATCATTTTTTTGTATTTTATGATTTTTTTAGTATTTAGAAAATATATTTAAGAAAATAAAAATGAAAATAAAAAAAAGAAAAAAAGAAAATAAATAATCTTGGGCCAGGGGTGCCAATAGCCTGCAGGGAGGTTGGTTAGCAAAAATAAAAACAAGCCAGGCCCAAAGAGGCCCAACGCCTGTCAAAAAAACCAAAAATCAGAAAAGTGAAAATGTGAAAAATGAAAAGGGTACCACTGGGGCTCGAACCCAGGTCCCATAGGTTACAGGCGCGCGCTTCTACCACTGAGGTGGCTATACATCCATTAATACAAACAAAACAATAAATATGTAAGGCAAAACGCGCCCTGAAGACTTCATCTTTAACCTCCAGCCAGACCAACTATAACTTGCTCATTTCTCATCAAAAATGAAAATTGTAAACATGAAACTTGTAGCAAAATTTCTCACGATTCCATAAATGTAAAGTATTAAAACTATAGATCAAAGATAAGCATGAATTTTAATGGCCCTAATCTGAACCCTAAAAATTTCAGAAATTTCAGTTTCAAAATTCTCTAAGCTCAAGCAAAGTTGATGGAAACTATGGACATGGTTAGCTTCAGGGCAATGATATCTACATGTTTTGTTCACAAATAAACTATTGATGATGCCTGTATAAAGAGTTCCAAGTTGAGAAAACTTACCTCAAAACTGGAAATCGTGTTTGGAGTTTGAGCTTGTTTCAAGTGATGGTGATGATCAGGTTAGCTTCCTTGAGGTCCTAGGAAGCTAATGCAATGGTTTGCTTGAGTTGAGAGTGGCTGAAATGACTTGGAGAAGTCAATGTGCAATGCTCTGTTTTTGGTTATGGAGGATATGGTAAATGATGTTACAGTAATGAAATAAGGATGGGGATAAGTTGTACTTGATGTAAGGAAGCTTTAGAAACTAAAAGGCCAAGAAACGCACGAGGGAAATGTGAGTTTGATGTTCAAGGTCAGAAACTGTGCAACAATGGAGTTTTTGGGAAATTTCTGATTTGAGAGAGTTTTGGTGTATTTCAGGGTGCTTAATCTTGTCCCCTAGCTCACAAATAGTGACTCTATTTATAAGCAACAAGTTTGGAGTGCTCTAGTTGATCAGAATTCAAATTTACATGTTTAAGTTAAACATGTGATTTTTTTGACAAAACAAGTTTCCATGCCTTGTACTTGCTAAGATAGAGTGGTTATGCTTTACAAGCTTGCTTCTGACTTTGTGGATGGAGTGTGATCAGAGCGAACAAGTTAGAGGCTCGAGAATGAACTTTATGCAAAAAGCTTGCTTTACAAGAATGGCAATGTTAACTTTGTGTCATTAATGGAAATGCAACTTGGATAATAGCTCAATTGCTTCGATCAAACCCCTAAAAGCTGTGTAAACATTTGATTATGTAGTGACAAACAATTTTGAGGCTTGCAAAGCAAAGATTATGCAGCCTAGCATGGATTTGGTTCATGTGTTCATAAAAAATGACTTGTAATTCAAGTGACAAAACCCTAACTTCATCTCTTCGATTTTCCCTACTCAAGAATGATCTCAATGAGTTCTTGGAAATTTTGGAGAGCTTGAAATGTGCTCTACAACCCATATTTGAATTGCTTTAGAAGATTCCCCTTGGAACTATATGAAAAAGTGCCACGAAGTTGGGTCAAATCCTGGCCAAATTAGGGAAAAATTTCACTAAGTGTTTAGTTTCATGACCACATGTTCATAAAATTATAACTTGAGATCCAAGAATTTTTGGAAAGAGTTGTGTAAAGAAAAGTTGTAGATTTCATGGAGATCTACAACTTTCATGTTGTAAGTTTCTCTTGAATCATCTTGCATCATGGTGAAAATTTGGCTCAAAGTTATGAAAAAAAACATGAAATTTCCAACACTTAGAAAAATTTCGAAGTTTAGAAATTTTGACTTTTCAAAATGAAATCTTGACTTTTTGATTTCTTGATGAATAAGTTTCATATTTTGACATGTTTTGATGAATTGTGATCTTTGGCACTTGAATTTGACAAAAAAAGTCAAAGTTTGACTTTTCAGTATACTGTTGACTTTTGATCAGTTGACTATAAAATTCATCTGTCAATCCAATGGCTTGCAATGTTTTGAACCATGTTATTAGGTCAAAATGATGCAATTGTACTCTTGAGATCATGTCTTAAACCAATTGACCATTTTCTAGGTCAAAAATCAGAAATTGCCCTTTCCCAATCAAAACCTTATTTTGACCATTTTGCCATTTTAGAGATTTGATCAAATTTCTTGAGGAGTTGTGGTCCAAACTTGATCAAATGATGCATATGAGTTTAAAATGCTTATGTGGATCAAAAATTATGAATTTTGACTATAAATTGTCCATAGTTGACTTTTTCTTCAATACAGCTGATTTTTAGGTCAACTGCTCAATTGACTGATAAAAAATGTGATCCAAGGCTTGAAACTTGACATGAGTAAACTAGGGGGTCCATAATGATCCATGAAAATCATATGGGGCATAGAAGGTTCAAAAATATTTGTGCAAACTCAAACCCTAGTTTTGGGTCATCAGTGCATAAGGAGGTGTCTTGAGCTGATCAAACCCTAGTGCAGTCTTGAGCCCAATGGGATCTTGTGAGAAAATTCTTGGTAAGTGAGAGGGAAAATTTTGGAGTACAACACATACCAATATATTGTTACAATAATGTAAAAATGCGAGAAAATAATAACACGCGAAAGTTAAAAGTTCGTCTAAAACCTAAGGCAATTCTAAATAAGAAAATATTTTTCGTTTATTTTTTGATTTGACAAAATAATTAAAGTAATTATCCTAAAGTCTATTTAGAAGATAAAGTTAATCATGAAAAATAGTCTAAGTTCTTTTTTTTAGTTTTTTATTATGACAAGAAAATAATTAAATCTAAATCAAGTCCTAAGTTCTAATTCATTTTAAATTAAAGAAAATAGTTAAAATATGTATTTATATTATTTACAAAATTAGTTTAATTAAAAAAAACTAACTTAATACTTTTTTATTTTTCTGATTATTTGTTTAATTAATAAATAAAGAAAACAAAAATAAATAAAACTATAACAATACAACAAAAATGCTAGATGAGCCTGATAGCAAAAGAAAAAAACAGGGGGTGCTGTTTGAAATTGCTGGGCCCAATTGAAATTAAGCCCAGGCTATGCTGGATCAGGTGCGGTGCTGTCTTGAGGGTGCACGATGAGCTTATGTGTTGGATGCTTTGACTTGGATCAGAAATGCTTCTGATGGCTTGTATTTGATGATGTATGATGTGCAATAGGCCATGAGGATCACTGGATCTGCACATAATTCATTAGAAAAGATAAAAATGTTGGACCTGGGATTCAAACCCAGGCCCTCTCCTTCACACATGCGCGTCTTTACCAATTGAGCTTCTTTACAATTCGTGTGTTATAACCAAAGCATTACATTATATGTGAAATAAAGTCAAACATATTCAAGAAAATAAAAACGCGCGCTGGCCTTCTTGAGCCAATGAGAGGACGACAACCAAGCTGCCGGAGTCAGCGACCGGAGTCAAACCCCCGATCACCTTCTCCGGCCAATCCAAAGCTCGTTTCCTGAAAATACACAATTTAAAGCAAAACCAAGGGTCCAATCCTATGTAAAATCATGTTTTGGTTCTGAATCTGGCCTTAGATTGGCCTAAAAGTAATTGTATCGCCTAGATCAAAGCTTAACAACTTCAAGACCCTAACAATGGCAAGTTGGCTTTTAAGCCTCAAAGCACACATGCCTTACGTCAAACCTGTCCTAGGAATCATCCTGAGCACGAATCAAACAACAAAAGGCATTAATACATCATAAAACATGAGATACAAATTTGAAAATTTTACCAAAAAAAGGTGGTTTTGGTTTGGCACTTCTGGGCGTGTGATAACTTGAATAAGGGCTGGGAATGAATCTTGGGAATCTCAGAATGTTGATGGAACCTTTGAATCGAATTGAAATAGACTGGAATTGGGTTTTTGGATTTTGACAAATTTGGATTTTTTTGCAAATTTTATAGAGTTCTTCTAGGTTGTGTCACTGTATGCAATGCTTGCTAGTGTGCTCCTTATATAGAGAGGATGGAGGGGAAAAGATAGTAGGGAAAGAAGCATGCTCAATAATATTCTTTAAGAGCCATAAACAAATATTTGAAACTTTGCCAAAGGTGTGTAACTCTTGTCTCTTTTTGAATTTGAATGAATGTGGACACAAATGACTTTCGAATGCTCTCCTTCGAATGACTCTGATTGCCTCCTCCGAATGGCTCTGATTTCCTCCTTCGAATGGCTCTGATTGCCTCATTCAAATGGCTCTGATTCAGCTTCTTCGATGGAGTCCATCCACATCAATTCGAATTACTCAAATCTTTGATGACCCTGAATTCAGAGTTTTCCCTTATCAGAGTTTCTTTAATTAAGTCAATATCTGCATCAATTCGAATTGCCCAGAATTCTCTTCGTTAGAGCATTTGTCCTATTTGGTGACTCTAGATTTGAATATGTTCAGAGTTTCCTTCATCAGGGCTTCTTTGATTGAGTCTACTTGCCCTAGCTGCTTGATTCAAACAATTCAAATGAAAACTTCAAACTGGCCAATTGAAAACCTCTTTTGTCACCACCCTCGAATGCTAATGCACAAAAATCCTATGCCTGGCCACATGTAGGACCAAGACCCATCATTATACAAGCTCTTATTCAGTAACTATATGTCTCCTTCGAATGGCTCAATGTGTGTCCTTCAAATGGACCTTTGGAGTGCTCTTTCAAAGGGATCATATTGTGTGTCATAGTGCAGAAACTGTGTTGAGGGGTCTTGGCCCTATGCATTGAAAGCAAGCACAGATGAAGTCTTTGCCTTGTCCATTGTAGGAAATTATAGAAGAATCATTTTCCCTTGTGAATTCAAGACAATTCTGAGGAAGCCTCTTCCTTGTGAATCAAAGGCCAGTTGGGGGAAGCTTTTGACTTAGTGAATCCAAGGCAATGATGAAGAGGCCTTTACCTAGTGATTCGAATCAAGCATGGAGGAGGTATTTGCCTTGTCGGTCGAAGGAAGTTTTTTTCCTAGTGGGTTGAAGGAAAACATGAAGAAGTCTTGGCCTTGTGTGCTGAAGTCATACTGAAAATGAGCCTTTGCCTTGTGAATCGAAGCATGTCTGAGGCAACCCTTTGTCTTGTGAATCGAAGACCAGTAAAAGGGGCCTTTTGCCTTGTAGATCAAAGGAAATCTAATGGGTCTTTGCCTTGTGAGACCAAGGCAAGCATGAGGAAGTTTTTTCCTAGTGGACCAAAGACAAGCATGAAGAGGCATATGTGTGATGATGACAAGCCGAAGGGGCCTTTTGCCCAGTTGAAGCTTTATGAACTAAGCTTGATCGAAGGAGATTCAGCGCCCAATCGAAGCTTGTAGGCCAATTCTTGGTCGAAGGGTTTTAGGAGCCCGGCCAAAGCTTGCTGTTATGCCAATCGAAGGACATTGTTTAACTGCCAATCGAAGGACATTGTTTAACTGCCAATTGAAAGACACTTTGCTAATACTCAAAAAATTTATTTTATTTAGGCAAGTATTTGTAACCACCCATATAAGAGAAAAAACCTTGGGAAACATGAGGGAAAATTTTGGGGTACAACACACAGGCACTCCTAACAATTGATATAATTCTTCTAATGTAGGCACCAATTGGTAGTCGGGGAAGGTGAAGCAATGATGAATAGGATCAAATAATTGGAAAAGCACACACATCATATCTTCTTGGAAGTTTGAGGTAGCCAAGTTGAGAAGTCGACCATATTTCTTGGTGAAAGGAGAATCTCCAAGAACTCTTGATGCTAACTCTTGAATTTGAGGATGCACTTTCACGAAGTTGACTTGGATGGTATTCCTAAGAGTAGAAGTCATAACCTACAAAACAAAACAAAGATAAATTCCTAAATCCTTGAAATGGTTAGTGAGAATGCTTTTATGATGTTATGATGTTTATGATGACATGAATAATAATCACAAACAAAGCACACAAAGACCTTAGGTTTAGGCTTGCATGGGTTTCATAGGTAAGTACCCTCTTGAAGTTTAGTTGGTTCAACCTGTCCTAGAAAGTAATCGGGTTCTAGGGAATCTCAATATCACTGATCTTTCTTCATTGGGCATTATTTTAGCACAATAAATCTTTTCTTACGGCCAAAATATCCCAAAAGTCCAATCTCAATGAGCGTAGTATCGAGTATCAACCAATTTTCAGCTTTCCACCGAAACCGGCTATCTCACTACTTCCTAATGGCCAAGTTGTTCAATTAAAGGTTCTAAGGTTCGTTAGTGCTTCATGACATCACTCAGTGGCCCCATATTCTCCTTAATTCGCCATAAGGTATACCGGTACCCACAAATATGTCACACTAACATAGCTATTGTCTCAACCATATTGGTCTACACCGTACAATCTCCACAATCTTTGCTATTTATCTAATGGTGTTCCGAGATCCAGGTAGAGGATCAATACAAACCCAAACAAGGACCCATAAATGTAAAGTAAACAAATCAAACAATGAAAGCAAATAAATGTGCTCTAGGTCTAAGGTAACCCCACTTTTAGGAATCCCCAGCAGAGTCGCCAATTCTGTGATACGGTGGGAGAACTGACTTGGTTGTTTTGCGTTTTGGTGTAATTGTTGCGGATAGCAAGAGTCGCCATCGACTTTTATTTTATCCAATAAAGGAAATGGTGAAAAGAACAAGAAATACCTTTGAGATATTTTCTTGAGTTCGGGGGGTAGGTTATGAAAAGGGAAGGTTTTAGCACCCTTTTCATCCGTAGTTATCTACGGGCTCTTAGTTGCTTGCTAGATCACTTTTGAAATTGCCTTGTTTGAAATGTGTTTGTAATGGGTTTTGAAAGTATTTTTGAAAAGCACCTTCGTTTAGGCAAACTTTGTAATGATTCTCGTCTCTATAAGAATGCATACAAAGTGTTTTACTTTTGAAAATATTTTCATGTTTTTGAAAGTGTTTGGTGTGTTTGAAAAGATGTTTGTTTGAAACATGGGTTGTGATCAAGCAACTACGAACATTCTACCTACTCAAAAGTCTTTTGTTCATTTCCTCCTTCCTTTGATATTGTTACCTTACCATTGTTTGATAAGTAGCCCTATCTTTGGATGTAAAGGGACGGGCGTGGGTCATCGTATAGTCATGAAGTGCAATATTGTGAGATACCTTAGCATTTTTCTTAAGGGATTAAGATCATTTGTAAGGCAACATTCGTAGCGTCATCGCGAGACTATGATCTTGTATTTTGATTGTTTTTGCTAAGATGTCTCACATGCAAAACATGACCATTTTTCATAAGGCAACAAGTGGAGTTAACCCTAGAGGTGAAAGTGTGCAAGTGTTTGTATTTTATGCTTGATTTATCTTGAATTAGGGTTTTCTAAGTATTGATTTTATCTTTCCATACAAACCCTAATTTACTAGCATTGATATGAAAGCGATAAATTGCGGAAAGTAAATTTACTATGCTACTAAATCATTTGTGGAGGGGGATACAAATTTACAAATGGGGATTGCAAGAAATTAAACCCTAATTATCTATTACAATCATATTGAATTTGTACAATAAATGACATGAATATAATGTACAAGGAATATAAAAAGAAATGGATTTTACTTTGAATTTTTGTTAGGAAAATTGTTTTGACCTAATTAACCTAAAGGGATATGATTAATAAAAAATAGGAAAATTAATTCTAAGTTAAAAGGAAATCAAATTAATCAAGAAATCATTTTTTAGGGATTTTTATGGAAGGCTTTTGGTTAATTAAAATAAATATGAAAATAAAATATTTTTTGTGATATTTTTTATACATTCATAAAATAGACATTGTAAATAAATAGTGTGCAAAAAATCAACTCAAAAGGAGTTGTTTTGATTAGTTGGAAAAAATGTTGAAGTTTGTTAAAAAAATGAAAACAAACAAGCGATAAAAATTTGTTTTGGTCCTGCCAAGGTTTGAACCCAGGTTCTCCACACCTTCAATTCAAAACAATACCACTAGGCCAAGCGCGCGTATTTGAAAGAAAACAGCCAACATTCAATATGTTATAAACCTGCATGTTAGTTTGGAAAAAATGACAAAATAAATACAAAAGGTCTCGTTGGGGCTCGAACCCAGGACCTTATACATAAATGCCTTACGCGTGCGTTGTTTGTACCACTGGGGTGGTCTGTTTCATCTGTTAGTTATCCAACTTGCCTTAAATATAAAATGAACTCATTTCTGAAAATTTGAAATGCCCAGCTTCTTCTTCCTTGCACGTGCAGGCCATGATAACTCCATTGTTAAGCTTCTAAAAGCTTCATTCTTCAGCCAAATCAAAAAATGTAAACATCAAACCTACCTAAAATTTGAATACGAATCCAACCACATAATTTTCAATAGTTATGGATCAAAGTTTAGCATGAATTTTATTCAGTACCAAAACTAAAACCTAATTGATCAGATATGAAATTCTCAATGTATAAGCAATGAAATTCTCAAAACTAAAACCTAGACATGATATCTATATCTTTTCTTCACAATGTATATACAAATGATGCTTGAGTGAAGAGTTCCAAGTTTGAAAAACTCACCTCTTGGAGTGAAACTCGAATGACTTCTATAGGACTTCTAGAAATGGTTTGATGATGGATTAAGCTTGCATGGACCTCCCAGAAGCTATTCCAATTGTTAGAATGTCTTGTAGCTTGCCCAACTGTTCTGGACAAGTCAAGTTGCAAAGGTGGATTTTTGAAAATGGTGGATAAGGAAGAAGGAATTACATAAGTGGTTTAAGGGCTGGGGTAGTGTCTATGTGGTGTATGGAAGCTTAGTGAATCAAAAGGCCAAAAAACGCATGAAGGGATTTGAGATTTTGTGTAAAGTCAGAATGTGCTAAGTTTTGTGCTTGTATGCAGGTTCTAAGTTTTTGAGAGTTTATAAGTGTTATAAGGCTTGTAAAATCGTGTCCTAAGTTGCACAATAGTGTCTCAATTTATAGGAAAAGGTTTTGAGAGCTTGGGGTGATCAGAAGTACAAGTTCACATGTTATGGCTCTTTGGCTTGTTTTTTAAGCAAGCTTGATACACATTGTCCCAATGCATAGTAAAATGCTATATAGAGTGGTTACAAGCTTTAAACATGTTTATTTGACTTTGTATGTTGAGTGTGTGCTGAACAAACAAGTTAGAAGCTCAAGACAAGTTGACTTTGTGATTAAAGCAACTTTTCATGAATGGAATGGTAACTTTGTGCTATAAATGGAAATACAACTTGGATAATGGCTTAAATGCTTGGACAATGGCTCTATCAGTTGTGTAAACATTTAATTATTGAGTGATTAGAAAGTTTTAAGCCTTTAAAGCAATATTTATGCAGCATGGTTTGAGATTTGCTCAAGTGTTCATCAAGAAAATGACCTATAATTCAAATTTATGAGGCCATCTTCATCTCTTCGAAACTTATAGCTCAAACATGATCTCAATGAGTTCTTGGACTTTTTAGAAATCTTGTAACATTCTCTAAAACTTTCATGTTGAACATTTTTGAAAATTCAATTTAGAACTATGTGAAACTTGGCCAAGAAGTTAGGTCAAAAATCTGCCTAACTAGGGCAAAATTTCACTAAGTGTTTTTGTTTCATGGACATGTCTTTATGAATTTATAACTTAAAATACAAGCATTTATAGGAAAAGTTATGTACTACAATGTTTTATATCTCATTAATATCTACAACTTTCATGTTGGAAGTTTTCTTTGAATCATTTTGCATCATGGTGAAAATTTGGCACAAAGTCATGAAAAAAGTAAATTTTCTAACACAGAAAAAATTCTAAGTCTTGGAAATTTTGACTTTTCAAAAATGAATTTTGAATTTTTGATTTCTTGATGAACAAACTTCATATTTTGACATGTCTTGATAAAATATGATTTTTGAAACTTGATTTTGATCAAAAAGTCAAAGTTTGACTTTTCAGTGTATCAGTTGACTTTTCATCAGTTGTATGAATTTCAACTATCAATCAATTGATCTTTGGGAAATGTTTTAAGCCATTACATTAAGTCCAAATGATACATTTGAATCCTTGATATCATGTCTCAAACCAACAAGTCATATGTTAGGTCAAAAACTCAAAAATTGAACCTTTTCATTCAAAACCCTAATTTTGACCATTTTGCCCTTTTGATGATCTGATCAAATTTCTTGAGGAATTATGATCCAAACTTGATCAATTTCCATATATGAGTTTAAACTGTTGATATGGATAAATAATTATGAAGTTTGACTGTAAATTGACCACAGTTGAACTTTTTCCCCAATATAGTTGATTTTAGGTCAATTGATCAATTGAATGAGCAAAAATGTGATCCAAAGCTTGAAACTTGACATGAGAAATCTTGGGAGTCCAAAATGATCCATTAAAGTCATATGAAGCATTAAAATCCCAATTTTCCTTATACAAACTCAAATCCTAATTTTGAGTCATCAGTGCTTAAGGAGGGGTCTTGAGCTGATCAAACCTTGTGCAGTCTTGAATCAACGGAGATCTTGTGAGAGAATTCTTGAGAAATTGAGAGGGAAAATTTTGGGGTACAACAGTTGCCTCCCTCAGGATCTCTCAATTATGTTAACTTTCGAGCTAGACATTAGGATAATTACTTATGCATGCTAACATAGGGTAGAGATTTCCTTTTCCATCCTTGACATAGGGGCATTATTATATGAGAACACTAGGTTAGAGATAGGTTAGTCTCCCTTAGATGTTTTCTTCCTATTTTGCATAGTTGCATTTAAAACTAAAACATACTTTTCTTGGCAAATGTATAAAGCATGCTAAACATACAAAAATCCTTTTCATGATAAAAAAAAAACACCAACCAATCCATTTATTTTTGCCATTCAGCTTTTCTCTTCTAAGAACGTGTTGATTTATTTCCACTATAGCGCGTGAGTCTCCAATAGTCGAGCGACGGTGGAATGATTGAATTTAACATTGTTCATTTAAAAATACAAACAAACAAAAATTTGTGAGCCGAACTGTGGCGCTCTGATTCCTAAATAGGGATACGCAGGCATCTGGTCACGGGACTCAACCGAGCAAAAATTTGTAAATTTTTACTTTTTTTCCCCGTGTTTTATTTGCATGCATTCCCTCTTTGCATTGTTTTAGCTCTTAAGAATTAGATTGATCACACATTTTGATTATAACAACAAGAGTGGATTTCGTAGAGTACTACAGACGTGAGGGGTGCTACTATCTTCCCCTCGCGTAATCGACTCCTGCACCTGATCTCTCGGTCACAAGACCTTGATTTCTCCCTTTAGATTTTTCTTAGATGATTTTCCTTTCCCTTTATGTGGGATAAATAAATACTCAGTGGAGACTTCATTGATTTTACCGCTACACCATGCATAAGTGTATCTCATCACTACTTGCTCTTACATAGTTCAACATTTATTATTATTCTAAAAGCGTATCACATGACCTATCATTGGCTATCATATTTGTAATGATGCTTTATGCCACTTATTACTACATTTTTTTGACTAAATCTAATCGATTAGAATAAAGTGTTAATCAATTACATTAGTGCTCTTGAGGAACAAGGAAATTGAATGCACTCAAATGATTAACAACGACTATATATCATTTCCTTCCTATTTTAGAAATCATAGCCGTTACATTTAAATGAGTTAATCGATTGGCTCAATCAATTCACAACGATCATTTTGGATTTAATTCTATGTCCTCTTTTGGGGATTTTCAAGCCTATAAATATTAAGTCTCATTAAATCATCAATCCTCGGAAGCAGATACTTGTTCTTGATAGCAACTTTATTCAGCAGTCGGTAGTCAACACATAAATGCTTACTACCATCTTTCTTCTTCATTAACAACATTGGCGCACCCCACAGTAAAACACTAGGACAAATTAACTTCTTCTCAAGAAAATCCTCTAGTTAATTTTTCAATTCGCTCAACTCTGCGGCATACATCCAATATAGAGCCATCTAAACGGGACTGATACCAGGTAACAAATATACAACAAACTCTACCTCACGCTCTTGCGGAAAATCACTGATATCGTTAGGAAACACTTTTGGAAATTCACAAAAAACAAGTAAATCACAAATTACTCCCTTGCCCTTTGCATCCAACGAAGCTAACACCATAAACAATTGCACACCACCTTTCACAGACTCATTTACTTGCTTAGCAGACACAAACAAATCCTTCACCTCCAGAAACGCTGGAAGTTACACTACCTTGTCGAAAGAATTAATATGGACATGGTTGAACTCTAACCAGTTCATACCAAGGATAACATCAAGCTTTCTCAATTAAAGACAGACTAGATCCATCCCAAAATCCTAACCAAAATGGTTAACAGACAATTCAAGAAAACCCATGACGTCATTACCGGACCTAGAGCCAGAGTATCGACGACCATACTCCGATTCATATAATATAATTCGAGGTTTAAACTCTTAGCACAATCCTCATAAATAAATGAATGTGTCACACCCATGTCAATAATAGTAATCAAAGGCGTACTATTAATAAAACACATACGTTGAATCAATATGTCCTCACTATAAGTCTCTAAACCAGACAAAGAAAAGACCTTCAATCCGGATTGGATCTTTCTTGGCTTCTGACAATTAGTACTGATGTGGCCCTGCTTTCCACAATTAAAGGAAGTTATCCCGTTATTCTTACAATCAGTAGCTTTATGACCCGCTTTCCCACACTTGAAACACTTTGTCTCAGGACTCTGGCACTCATTAGCATGATGTCCACAACTCCAAACTTCTATCACTTGACAGGAGCGGGAACACCTACCCCACTTGGATTCTCCCTATTAGAAGTCTTATGCTTCCCCTTGTCAACAGAAGTCACATGCATCTTTCCTCGAAACTATTCTTTCCATTTCTTCTCACTAAGACTCTTGTAGTGAGCATAACAGGCTCTGTAATCTTTATCAAAAATCCTGCACTAATTCACAAGTATAAAAAACTAGAGAATCTACGGATATCTAATACCTTTTTTGATCTCTGTCCTCAAACTGCTCTCAAACTTAATACACTTAAAACTTTTAGGAACCACATTATTATAATGCGGACAAAACTTTACCAAATACTCAAACTTGGCAGCATATTCAACAACAACCAAATTCCATTGTTTCAACTCAAGGAATTCAATCTCCTTCTTATTGTGCATGTCCACTGGAAAATATTTCTTTAGAAATCCAGCTCTAAACAGAGCCCATGAAATTCTTGTATATCATATCACATATGTCCTATGACATGTCGAGACATCTGATCTCCGAGTTAAACATCAATGACAAGGTATAATCAATCAAAGCAGTACTGAAAAGTAAAACAACACACAAAATTTTTAACCAAGTTCGGTGCAAACCAACACCGACTTTTGGGGCTACCAAGTCGGGAAGGAAATCCACTAGATAGTATCAATTCAAAGCGAAACTCCTTTGCATACAACTTATCACTTAATCACTACCCTATGCAACTTCTACCTAGGAACATCGTAAATATGAGAAATCCCATCTCACCTCTAATCACCACAGTGATGTCTAACAGTCCTAGTCCCAGTTACTGCATTGACGACCTTTCACCTAAATGAAGATCACACTTCAAATAAAAAAACACCTTAATCAATACATCCCTTAATTAAGAGCAACACACTTTATCTTACTTAAAAGTTATGATCAAGAACAATACTTAGAGTTGCTTACAAGATTCCTCCAAGAACAATAAACATTATATGCTTCACAACTTAATAATGAACAATAGAGAATTACAACTCTATAAAACAGTCCTACTCTCATATCAACATGATATTCGAGAGGCTCACAAATAACCAACTCTCATAGAGAGTGGCACAAAAACGAAACCCTAATACTTTTACATACTAGACTCGTACCAACTTTAGGTTTATAACCTTCTATTTATAACTCCCAGCTGGATTTAGGTTTCAAATGTTAGACTATGGCATCCGATCTAGAGGGGGTGAATAGATCCTCAAATAAAAGTTACCTTTCAAAATGGCTATTTAAAACTTATTTTAAAAACAATGTTGAGCGAAAGGATTTTGGCCTAGATAAACATATTAGTCTAAACGAACCTAGTTATTGGAAACTCGGATATGCACGAGCCATATGGAATTAACATAATGATAAAATTAATCAACATAATAATATATCAATTAATTGTTTAATATTTAACACAATGGTTTCCTATTTCCAATAAAATCATATTAAAAACATAACATGACAATTTATCGAACATGTGGCACGCAATCAATTTTCCAGAATTTTCTTTGAGATTTGTTGATATGCAAAAACACTTACAATCAAATTGATTATAAGCTAATCAACAAATAAATTTAAACTTTAATAATCAAATAGAAATTCCATATGAATCAATCTATCAAACAACATATTCAACACATTGCATATATAGAGTAAATGAAAGTAAGAGATAGAACATGCCATTTTCCTTTGAATTAAACAAGCTAAACAATTTGTCAAACACTTGGCGTGTGTTGTACCCAAAAATTTTCCCTCCCATATTCTTCAAAGATTTGCCAAGTCAAGCTTCAAAATTCCCCAAGGGTTGCACAGTGCAAGGGTCTCCTAAACAGTCAAAATTAGGGTTTGTGTTCTGATCAAGAAAAGGAAGTTTCCAAAGGTCCAATCAAGTCTCACATGCCTACAAATATGGTCAAGCATCCTCATATCAAGTTTCAAGACTTTCGGCACAAAATTGCACAGTCAAAAACCCTAATTGCACTACAGTCAACTGTAGGGGCAAAATGGTCATTTGACAGTCAAAAGTTCAAATTTTTGGTCAACATATCATTTTGAAGCCACAAACCTCATTTGATCAATGCTTGATCATGATTCTCAAAGCTTGGCTCAAAAATCATCAAAATGCAAAAGTTTCCTTATTTGGACAGCTGAAAAAGTCAACTGTAAATTGACCAGGGCATAACTTTCACATGGATTATCAGAAAAATTCCATCCAAAGCTCATTTTGAAGAGAAAGACATTTCCTACAACTCATATTCATACTTCAAGTCCAAGAAATTCTCTCACAAAAAGTTATCAATTTCAACATTATAGGTCATTTTCAAAAGTCAACAAAAAGGGACTTTAAGTCAAAGGCCATAACTTGAGATTGATAAATCAAAATGACATGGGACCAAAGGCATTGGTTATAGGACTCCAATACCTTTCCAAAATGTCAAGGAACATGAGCAAAGCTTAAAAATTGAGCAAGTTATGCCTTGTGGAAGTTGGGAAATTTTTGGATATTTTGAAAAGTCAACATTGATTCAAATGACCTAAAATTGCTAATGGGCCCATTTTTCTTCCACAATTCATCATTCCAAGCATGTGCACGACCACTTGGCCCAAAGGGAAGTATTTCTTCATTTTTTATTTATTTATTTGAATTTTTTATTTATGATAATTCATTTAAATCAATTAAATATATGAAAAATATTTAACTTAACCTAACAAATCTTTTTGCACATGTAATCTACTCAATAATTCGTGCATAATTCAATATGGAAAGATTTGGATTGATTGGATCATGATTGGTACAAAATTGCATGAAAAATATTGGAAAAAATATGATTGAAAATCAAATCTCAAAACCATGAATGCAATTGATTTGTTTTGTTTTTCTTGACCTAATTGATTCATACATAAGCATAGAACGAAAACCTAATGCCTGGGACCATTGAAGCTGCGCAGAAACAAATTGCCAAACTTGAAAATTTTGTCTAAAAACTCAATTCTGAAAACTCACTTACAGGTCGATTCAAGCCTCAAAACCTATTCCATTAGCTTCCTCAAAGATCATAGGACATATTCCAATCAAAAACCAAGCCCCATACTCAAGAAAACGCGAAGTCATCACTGAGATTGGTAGAGAAAATTCCAAAACTGTTTTCCATTATCCATGCATTTATAACATATTTTGTTGTTGTTTTTGTGTTTAGGATGATGTTTACAAACTAACTGCATAGTTTGATTGAAATTTCATGTCCTATATGAGGATTCGCCATTAGAGATACATAGGGTTCCAAGGTTTCTAATTTGGGCGTTTTCTATTCCTATAAAATTGAGACACACCAATGCCAGGAACGGAATCAGTAGGTTGGGACGAAAAGATTGGGACCATCGCGCCAAATTTCTAAGGCCACATGGCCTAATCGCTATTATTGAAATCAGCTTATTTTGAGGGGGTTTAAAACCCCCGTTAAATGCTTGTTAAATTGTTTCAGGAAATCCCCAACGAAGAAGATGATGCAGTGGCGGCCAACGATTGGTCAGTTTGAATTTTCGCGCTGGAAATCCACTAACCCATGTTTTTGCTTTATGTTATTTGTGTGTTATTTAATAAACAAAATGCATTGAGTGCTTCAGTGGTAAAGTTGGTGAGTGTTAATCCTCATGACCTGGGTTCGAGTCCCAGGTCTTCATTATTTCTCATATTATTTTTCAATAACGATTCCTATGCAGTTTCAATAACAAAGACCACCATACACTTCCAAGATCCAGTCGTCCACGCGTCCAATGGAATCAAATCAAAGGCTCAGATCCAAGGCACATGGTAGTCCCAGTCAACGCCTCTGCACGTGAGTAAAAAAGTCCACAAGGCCAGGAATTGAAATGGGCCTGAATTGCTTGGGCTATACCTCCATATTGGGGACTGACACCCCCCTAGGTTTGCTTTTTTTTATATTTTCTTTTGCATTGTTTCTACTTTTATTTTAATTATTATTTGTTTAATTAATTAATTATTTTCATAAATGTAAAAAACACACATAAAAATCAGAAAAGAAAAAAACAATAAATATTTTATTTTTAGTATTTTCATAAATAAAATGCATATAATTAAATTTAGTGTAAATTAGGTTTTAATTTTAATACTTTTAATAAAAAATCTAAAAAATGTAGAATTAGGGTTTAATTAATAATTTTTCATCCTTTTTATTTTTCTTTCATAAATAATTAAAAATTAAATATTTATTTTTATAATTAAATTTGTATATAAAAATTAGGGTTAATTTAGGTTAAAATTCAATGTTTTTTTTAATAAATTAAAAGCCACTAGAATTAGGGTTAGTATTTATTTTAATTAATTCCTTTTTTTTTCATATTAAATCCTAAAACACTAAAAATACCAAAAAAAACAAGTTCTTCCCTTTTTTTTTAATTAATTAACTCCATCATTAATTCAATTTTTGCAAAAGGGTCCAACGCCCTCGTTCTTAATTTCTTATTAATTCGTATATTTATTTTATTCCGTTTAAATATTTATGTATCTCTCCCGAAGCCTTGTAATTTATTTTCTTTTACTTTATTTTCTTCTTTTTTCTGTTAAATCGGCTCCTGGTTTAATTTTGGCGATGTGGACCCGCGCCTTTGTAATAGCTTAGAATTTTTACTTTCCCGCAATATTTTTAACTGTTAACAAATGGCATGAAAGAATGTATGGACCAAAATAAAAACAAGCGTAGAACACCAATAACATGACAAGATAAATGCAAATGAAAACGACACACAAATCGCACACACCACCCCAAGGGTACACCTCACTGTTGCCTTGCCTCGAAAGGTGATCGTCGAGTAGAGGATGTCTTAGTAAGTCCTCATGATCCGGGAACCTGGCATGAGGGTAGCTTCTAAGGTGTCTTCCCATTGCTCTGGTGATCACCATGTCCCGAACCTCGAATTGACCTGAATACCTCCAACGGTGGTGTTACCTACCTCTCAATGGTGGGATGGCACTACTTTAAGGACATTTACACAGACGAATTCCTTAGGGTAGGTAGACGACTCTAGATACTTTCTCTAATTTCAAAACAAAATTCAAAAATACTTTTCACACCGACACATTTTCAAAAGCTTTCGAAAGCAATTTTTCAAACACTCTTGAGGACCGATACAAGAGTCGAACTGGAATTTTCAAAGAAACTTTTTTAACCCACATTGAAAAGCAAACAAACCATTTTTGAAAACACAATGAGCAAGTACCTAAGAGCCCATGGATAACCATGGATAGAAAGGGTGCTAACACCTTCCCTTTCTATAACCTACCTCCCGAACCGAGAGCAATCTCTATAAGGAATTTTTCTGTGCTTTTGTCCTTTCCATTTGGAGAAAATAAAAGACGGTGGCGACTCTTGCTTCCGCGACATTTCGCGATCTAGCGTTAAACAGTCAGTTCCAGATCCACCGATCACAGAACTGGCGACTCTGCTGGGGACTCTTATAAAAGTGAGGTGTACCTTAGGGCTAGTTCATAACTGTGTTTTCAATTGTTTTCCTTGTGTGCTTTAAATTGTCGGTTGCTTGGGAGTTCTATAGATCCTAACCCGGATCTGGGGGATACCTTCTTAGAAAGTAGCAACAAGGCTGTGAGGGAACTGTGCGGGGTATACCGACATGGTTGAAACAGTCTGCTACGTTGATGTGGCACTTTGGTGTGTACCGGTAACCCTTGAGTTCAGTCAAGGAGAGTACGGGGCCTCCGCGTGGTGTCGTGAAGCATCAACAGACCTTAGGAACCTTAATTGAACTATCTTGGCCTCTTTAGGGTAGTGAGATAACTGACTTTGGTGCAGTCCGAGGTTGGTTGATACTCGATACTACACTCAATTGAGGGTTGCTTTCCTGGAATATTTCGGTCGCCAGTTCAGTGGCTAAATCAAAACGATGAACAATGAAAGCAATCCCGTGATATTGGGACCCTTAGAACCCGGTTACTTCTAATAGGACAGGTTGAGCCCACCAACTTCAAGAGGGTAATACCTAGACCTCATGCTGGCCTGAACTCTAAGGGTTTCTCTTGTGTGACTTGCGTGCCTTCGTACTTGACTATTTGTATGCTTGTTATCTGACACATGAACTACTTGCAGGTTTTGTTTATAGTCCTTAACTAGGACTCATAACAGGGTTTACTGAGTATTTCGCAGGTTTTATAGTCCTTAATTGGGACTCATAACAGGGTGTACTAAATTTCTTGTAGGTTTTGTTTATAGTCCTTAAATTGGGACTCATAACAGAGTATCCTAAGTTTCTTGCAGGTTTTGGTTTGCAGTCCTTAATTAGGGACTCATAACAGGGTTACTTACATTACCCCATGCATACCATAACATCATACCATTGCATACATCCTAACCCATTTCAAGGACCTCAAGGGCTTGTGATGCAGGTCATGGTGAATCAACTATCCCAGCAAGGGGCAAAGAGGATTTATTTTCCTCTAGCCAAGGTTGTCAGGGGCTATGACCCACTTGATATGGTGAGCTCTGACTCCTGAAGAAGGTTCCCCTAACCAAGGTTGTTTGGAAATCAAAACCAGACATGATGATTAGAGTCAGGGGCTATGACCCACTGGATATGGTGAGCCTTTGACCCTTTGAAGAAGGACTCTCAACAACATGCAGTTCCTTCAATCAAACTACCGGACCCAAATTCTAACAAATCTTCTTGTTTATCCTGCGAGGTCCTTGAAAACATTACATACATGTCATACACGTCATTGCATAACAGGTATCCTTGTTGCAGGTTACTTACCTTTCCCGCTGTTTATTTCAGCAATGGCTTCCCAACCAGATAACCAGGACCTTCTTGCTCAAGAGACTCGGTTCGGGGAAATCCTCCTGAATCTATCCAAGGGGCAGGAGGAGCTAAGGACACTTCTCATGGGGACTTTGGTCAGGAATAGTGCTGAGGATGAACGGCTGAAACATTTGCAAGCTGAGATGGACGCCATGAAAGCCCAGATGCTGGGGCAGGTGACTATCATCCAAGGCTTAGCTCAAAGACAAGAAGAGCTCGTAGTTCTCGTCAACCAACTGCTTCAGGGTAACCAACTGGGGCAAACGTCTAAGGGTAAAAAGCCAGTCATCATTCAACCATCTTTGAGACAAAGAGATAAGGGGAGAGCTCCTCAAAGGGCTCCAGTGTCACAACTTTCGCATCAACCTCACCAGCTTCAACCAGACAAGCCCAAAAGGCAATTCACCAAGCTCAACGTGTCGCTGCCTCGAGCCTTACAACAACTGCTGAGGTTGAACTTGGTAACTCTAAAGGATCCTCCTAAGAATCCCAACATGACACCTTCAAGGTATAACCCCAACGCTCACTGCGCTTATCATTCTGACAGCCCGGGGCATGCTACAGAGGATTGTTGGACTCTGAAAAATAAGATCCAGGACCTGATTGAGGAAGGAGCTGTGGAATTCACCCAAGATGGCCGGGCTGAGTGCTTCTACCATCCCTACAGGAGGCACCATTTGAAGTAACAAGCCCGAAGATGAGAAGAATTTTTGTTCATTCGAATGTTCAAGTTGCAATTTTCTTTTGTTCAAACATTTACTCATTGTTAAACATTGTTATTTCATTAATGCATCGCATATGTCTGTTTTAAAGCAATATATTCGCATTCACTATATGCAAATTATTTTCATATTTTTTCTGATGATCAACTCTTAATTATTAATTCTAAGCCTCTTGAGGGAGGATGACGACAACGATACCGCGATCATTACAGTATGCTTTTGAGCAAACCCCGCTGATGAGGTACAGGCATTGTTTCGATCCCTAAACACTGGAGTTATAAGGAAGATAGTCCCTCGTCAACCCCTCTGAGCCAAAGAAGTAGGAGTTTTTATTTTCGAAAATTAAAACCCATTATCATAACCTGGGGCAGGGTAGTCTCTCAGTTGATCCAAGTGCATAACGAATGGCACCGAAGAAGTCCTTACAAAACGAAGAAAGACAGTGATGGTCCCGAATAATCAATAAAGGAAGGCAGTCGTTATCTTTCAAAATAAGAACCCAATAAGTCAAAATACCTATGAAGGAGACTTACAAAACTGGGGCATCCCGCTGACTGTAATTCCAAAAAAGGAAACAGTTCAGGCAAAAAAGAAAGGGATAACAAAAATCAGACAAGAAAGAGGTCTTACAAACCCTCAACGAAAAAGGAATGACTGCCTATTCAAAATAAGTTATCAATATCCGAATCATCACTAGTATATCAGAGCAAAGACTCAAACAAGGTCTAACGTATGATCAACCGAGTTTAGGTCTGGAGAACATCACGGAGAGCGGGTGGGTACAAATAATTTGAGCCTCTATCCTTTGTTTCTTAAACCGTGAACCAGGCCACGTTATAACCCTCAAAAGTCCTAGCTGAAGCATGGGTTAGTTCGAAAGCATACTGTTACAAAAGGTATCCTGACTCCTTAAGGCTCACGGTAAAATACGGAGTTGACATCACATTTTACAAACAATCACTTGTTTTATGAAAAAATGCATTTTCAAAATCTTCAAGACAGACATAGGCTTTGCATTTTTAACATGACTTTGTTTGCATATGACTTTTTGTTTGAACAGCAGGGAAATTCGCACAATGAATACCTAGTGAACAAAAGCTCTTCCAGTCAAGGGGCAGACCTGATCATGGTCTATCATCTGGGGCAGTCCAATCAAGATTCGGAGAATCTCTCAAATGCCAAATAGCCTGGGGCAAATCTCTGCCTGAGTCACTTGGGGCATTCCAGCGACAAATTTTGCACGATCAGACATCTTCTGGTAATATGGCAACAATTCTAACAGGGGCAACTCCCTACATCCCAAGAGCATGGACATAGTCGAAAAGATACTACGCACAATCAAAGACCCGCTAGGTTGACATACCTAGGCAAAAATAAGGGCTTCCCGGCGAACCAAAAGGGTTCGGGCAAAATGAGGGATGAAATGAAAAAATCTGTACACCCGGCAAGTCGAAAACCTGAAAAGGCGGCTTGGGCAAAAATGGGTATCCCGGTGGACTGAAAACCCGAAAGGGCGGTCCAGGCAAAAGTTAGGGATCAAAGCGTACGACTATGTTCCGGTATCTCATCATTTGTCTACCTGAAGATTTATCAATCACCCACACAGGTATTCTCTTCCCTCACCTCAGAAACAGGGGCAATAATGAGTCGTCCAAACAGTCCAGTTGCTCTATCAACCAAGGTACCAAGGAAAGGTTAATAAAAAGATGATTACCATCTACCTTTACAAATTCCAGATCATGGGTTAATATCTGAAACCCAACAGGACAATCATCCATGTGACCATCATCAAGTAACCCTACACTGGTTCCTCTTCTTCTCAAATAAAGTCGTACATGGACCCATCTCAAGGTAACCCTACCCCGGTTCCTTCTCAATTTTCAGACGAAGTCTTACACGGGCTCACCCTCCACAAGTAGCCTTACCCCGGTTCATCAAGAAGTCTTACACGGATTTATCTCAAGATAACCTTACCCCGGTTCATCAAAAAGTCTTACACGGATTTATCTCAAGATAACCTTACCCCGGTTCATCAAAAACTCTTACACGGATTTATCTCAAGTTTTACACGAACTTACCTCCAGGTAGCCTTACCCCGGTTCCTCCTAAAGTCTTACACGGATTTATCTCAAGGTAACCTTACCCCGGTTCCTCCAGAAATCTTACACGGATTTAAAGATGACCTTACCCCGGTTCATCAAGAAGTCTCACACGGACTTACCCCAAGATGACCTTACCCCGGTTCATCAAGAAGTTTTACACAAACTTATCCTGCCGTAACCTAACCCCGATTCCTCCAGAAGTCTTACATGGACTTACCCCAAGATGACCTTACCTCGGTTCATCAAGAAGTTTTACACGAACTTATCCTGCAGTAACCTAACCCCGGTTCCTCCAGAAGTCTTACATGGACCTATCTCAAGATGACCTAACCCCGGTTCCCCCTTGAAGTCTTACACGGATTTATCTCAAGATGACCTTACCCCGGTTCATCAAGAAGTTTTACACAAACTTATCCTGCAGTAACCTTACCCCGGTTCCTCCTGAAGTCTTACACGGATTTATCTCAAGATGACCTTACCCCGGTTCATCAAGAAGTTTTACACGAACTTATCCCGAAGAAACCCTACACGGGTTCTCTCTCCCCAAAGGTGCAGTTTTACACGGACTCGTCATCAGAAACCCTACCCAGGTTTTACCTCTTCCAGGATGCAGTTTTACACGGGCTCATCGTCAAAGTAACCCTACACAGGTTCCTTCTCCATTTCAGATGCGGTTTTACATGAGCTCATAAGCATGCAACTCCACACAGGTTCCCTCTTTCAACTTACAAAATTACAGTCCAAAATCTCCCCAGGAAGTCCAATCCAGTTCCCCAGGAGAGTTGGAGTCCATCTCCCCAAGCAGTAAGCTTATCCCCAGTAGATTCTGGAAGCTTATCCTCGCATAGCACGAACGCGTCGCCCGGCCTTATTTAAAGAGTTATTTCCTTAACAGGATATAACTGGGTTATCCTCAGCCAAAAGCCATGGAAAGAGCGTCCTCGACAAAGTTCTCTTACCCCCAGCAAAGTCTATCAACACTTCCAATACAACAAGGGTATCCCCAGCAAGTAATTATCAACAACCCAGCAAAGTATCTCTCTCCCCACAGAGTATCACTTCCCAGCATGGTCGCTAGAGTATTTTTCTCCCCGCAGAATCTTCCATTTGCCAAGTTTATTCCTCAACGGAGTCATCTTCTCCTACCGGTATTCTTGCAGTTATCATCCCCAGCAGGAGTAAAAGCTTATTCTTCAATATCAGCCCAGGAGTGACTTCCCGGCACCCGTCAAGGATTTACTTTCCTAGACGAAAAACACATTCATAAAACATCATATACATCATTATAGCATGCATGTACGCATCATATCATACAAATCTCATTTATGTTGAGAACATCATTGCTCGATCCATATCATACATTGCATATGACTGACCTTTGCCTTTCAGGAAAGATTCAGCTAAATTCTCAATCATATTTCAATACCTAGACCGGTTCAGTTAATCGACTCCAAAGATTTCTTATCTAGTCCAAGGCCTTCTCTAGTCCAGTTAAATCGACTCCCAACAGATTTTTCTGATGAAGACTCAGTAGAAGTTATCAGGTTATAATTTCCTATGGTCCTCTCCCCGACGGTGCGTGAGATGTAATTCCCTTTTAGGTTATAATTTCCTATGGTCCTCTCCCCGACGGTGCGTGAGATGTAATTCCCTTTTAGGTTATAATTTCCTATGGTCCTCTCCCCGACGGTGCGTGAGATGTAATTCCCTTTTAGGTTATAATTTCCTATGGTCCTCTCCCCGACGGTGCGTGAGATGTAATTCCCTTTTAGGTTATAATTTCCTATGATCCTCTCCCCGACGGCGCGTGAGATGATAATTCCTTTTAGGTTATAATTTCCTGTGGTCCTCTCCCCGACGGTGCGTGAGATGTAATTCCCTTTTAGGTTATAATTTCCTATGGTCCTCTCCCCAACGGTGCGTGAGATGTAATTCCCTTTTAGGTTATAATTTCCTATGGTCCTCTCCCCGGACGGTGCGTGAGATGTAATTCCCTTTTAGGTTATAATTTCCTATGATCCTCTCCCCGACGGTGCGTGAGATGTAATTCCCTTTTAGGTTATAATTTCCTATGGTCCTCTCCCCGACGGTGCGTGAGATGTAATTCCCTTTTAGGTTATAATTTCCTATGGTCCTCTCCCCGACGGTGCGTGAGATGTAATTCCCTTTCAGATTATAATTTCCTTTGGTTCTCTTCCCGATACTGCGAAGATGGTAATCCCCACCAAGATTTTCTCAACGAGCGTTGTTGAAGTTAAAGTCACCCAAGGTTCTCTCACTGTTCATGCTGAGGTAGTAACCATCCATGGTTCATTCATCATCTTTTGAAGCCCCAGATCCAGCTCCTGTAACCAGTCAGGACATATCTATACCAAGCATCTGAAAATCAGCTCCTGCAACGTGTCAGGTACTCTTTTTTCTTTTGCAGGTATGCAGGTTCTCGCTAAGGAATCTCTTACGCGATCAACATCCAGATGGCATCTATAAGCCCATCATCCTATTCAAAAACCTCTAAATGGCATCTGTAAGCCCATTTCCACCATCACTGCTACTATGTGAGCGCAAATTTCTGGGCACTCTAGTGTTCAATCATCTTCTACCCTCGGATTACGAAAGGCACGTCAGCCAATCTGCATCCTCAGGTCTAAGAAGATTGAACAGGGGCAACTGTTGTACCCCAAAATTTGCCCTCCCATATTCTTCAAAGATTTTCCAAGTCAAGCTTCAAAATTCCCCAAGGGTTGCACAGTGCAAGGGTCTCCTAAACAGTCAAAATTAGGGTTTGTGTTCTGATCAAGAAAAGGAAGTTTCCAAAGGTCTAATCAAGTCTCACATGCCTACAAATATGGTAAAGCATCCTCATATCAAGTTTCAAGACTTTCAGCACAAAATTGCACAGTCAAAAACCCTAATTGCACTACAGTCAACTGTAGGGGCAAAATGGTCATTTGACAGTCAAAAGTTCAAATTTTTGGTCGACATATCATTTTGAAGCCACAAACATCATTTGATCAATGCTTGATCATGATTCTCAAAGCTTGGCTCAAAAATCATCAAAATGCAAAAGTTTCCTTATTTGGACAGCTGAAAAAGTCAACTATAAATTGACCAGGGCATAACTTTCACATGGATTATCAGAAAAATTCCATCCAAAGCTCATTTTGAAGAGAAAGACATTTCCTACAACTCATCTTCATACTTCAAGTCCAAGAAAGGCTCTCACAAAAAGTTATCAATTTCAACATTATAGGTCATTTTCAAAAGTCAACAAAAAGGGACTTTAAGTCAAAGGCCATAACTTGATATTGATAAATCAAAATGACATGGGACAAAAGGCATTGGTTATAGGACTCAAAGACCTTTCCAAAATGTCCAAGAACATGAGCAAAGCTTCAAAATTGAGCAAGTTATGCCTTGTGGAAATTGGGAAATTTTTGGATATTTTGAAAAGTCAACATTGATTCAAATGACCTAAAATTGCTAATGGGCCCATTTTTCTTCCACAATTCATCATTCCAAGCATGTGCACGACCACTTGACCCAAAGGGAAGTATTTCTTCATTTTTTATTTATTTATTTGAATTTTTATTTATGATAATTCATTTAAATCAATTAAATATATGAAAAATATTTAACTTAACCTAACAAATCTTTTTGCACATGTAATCTACTCAATAATTCGTGCATAATTCAATATGGAAAGATTTGGATTGATTGGATCATGATTGGTACAAAATTGCATGAAAAAGATTGGAAAAAATATGATTGAAAATCAAATCTCAAAACCATGAATGCAATTGATTTGTTTTGTTTTTCTTGACCTAATTGATTCATAAGCATAGAACGAAAACCTAATGCCTGGGACCATTGAAGCTGCGCAGAAACAAATTTCCAAACTTGAAATTTTTGTCTAAAAACTCAATTCTGAAAACTCACTTACAGGTCGATTCAAGCCTCAAAACCTATTCCATTAGCTTCCTCAAAGATCATAGGACATATTCCAATCAAAAACCAAGCCCCATACTCAAGAAAACGTGAAGTCATCACTGAGATTGATAGAGAAAATTCCAAAACTGTTTTCCATTATCCATGCATTTATAACATATTTTGTTGTTGTTTTTGTGTTTAGGGTGATGTTTACAAACTAACTGCATAGTTTGATTGAAATTTCATGTCCTATATGAGGATTCGCCATTAGAGATACCTAGGGTTCCAAGGTTTCTAATTTGGGCATTTTCTATTCCTATAAAATTGAGACACACCAATGCCAGGAACGGAATCAGTAGGTTGGGACGAAAAGATTGGGACCATCGCGCCAAATTTCTGAGGCCACATGGCCTAATCGCTATTATTGAAATCAGCTTATTTTGAGGGGGTTTAAAACCCCCGTTAAATGCTTGTTAAATTGTTTCAGGAAATCCCCAACGAAGAAGATGATGCAGTGGCGGCCAACGATTGGTCAGTTTGAATTTTCGCGCTGGAAATCCACTAACCCATGTTTTTGCTTTATGTTATTTGTGTGTTATTTAATAAACAAAATGCATTGAGTGCTTCAGTGGTAAAGTTGGTGAGTGTTAATCCTCATGACCTGGGTTCGAGTCCCAGGTCTTCATTATTTCTCATATTATTTTTCAATAACGATTCCTATGCAGTTTCAATAACAAAGACCACCATACACTTCCAAGATCCAGTCGTCCACGCGTCCAATGGAATCAAATCAAAGGCTCAGATCCAAGGCACATGGTAGTCCCAGTCAACGCCTCTGCACGTGAGTAAAAAAGTCCACAAGGCCAGGAATTGAAATGGGCCTGAATTGCTTGGGCTATACCTCCATATTGGGGACTGACACCCCCCTAGGTTTGCTTTTTTTTTATATTTTCTTTTGCATTGTTTCTACTTTTATTTTAATTATTATTTGTTTAATTAATTAATTATTTTCATAAATGTAAAAAACACACATAAAAATCAGAAAAGAAAAAAACAATAAATATTTTATTTTTAGTATTTTCATAAATAAAATGCATATAATTAAATTTAGTGTAAATTAGGTTTTAATTTTAATACTTTTAATAAAAAATCTAAAAAATGTAGAATTAGGGTTTAATTAATAATTTTTCATCCTTTTTATTTTTCTTTCATAAATAATTAAAAATTAAATATTTATTTTTATAATTAAATTTGTATATAAAAATTAGGGTTAATTTAGGTTAAAATTCAATGTTTTTTTTAATAAATTAAAAGCCACTAGAATTAGGGTTAGTATTTATTTTAATTAATTCCTTTTTTTTTCATATTAAATCCTAAAACACTAAAAATACCAAAAAAACAAGTTCTTCCCTTTTTTTTTTAATTAATTAACTCCATCATTAATTCAATTTTTGCAAAAGGGTCCAACGCCCTCGTTCTTAATTTCTTATTAATTCGCATATTTATTTTATTCCGTTTAAATATTTATGTATCTCTCCCGAAGCCTTGTAATTTATTTTCTTTTACTTTATTTTCTTCTTTTTTTTTGTTAAATCGGGTCCTGGTTTAATTTTGGCGATGTGGACCCGCGCCTTTGTAATAGCTTAGAATTTTTACTTTCCCGTAATATTTTTAACTGTTAACAAATGGCATGAAAGAATGTATGGACCAAAATAAAAACAAGCGTAGAACACCAATAACATGACAAGATAAATGCAAATGAAAACGACACACAAATCGCACACACCACCCCTAGGGTACGCCTCACTGTTGCCTTGCCTCGAAAGGTGATCGTCGAGTAGAGGATGTCTTAGTAAGTCCTCATGATCCGGGAACCTGGCATGAGGGTAGCTTCTAAGGTGTCTTCCCATTGCTCTGGTGATCACCATGTCCCGAACCTCGAATTGACCCGAATACCTCCAACGGTGGTGTTACCTACCTCTCAATGGTGGGATGGCACTACTTTAAGGACATTTACACAGACGAATTCCTTAGGGTAGGTAGACGACTCTAGATACTTGCTCTAATTTCAAAACAAAATTCAAAAATACTTTTCACACCGACACATTTTCAAAAGCTTTCGAAAGCAATTTTTCAAACACTCTTGAGGACCGATACAAGAGTCGAACTGGAATTTTCAAAGAAACTTTTTTAACCCACATTGAAAAGCAAACAAACCATTTTTGAAAACACAATGAGCAAGTACCTAAGAGCCCATGGATAACCATGGATAGAAAGGGTGCTAACACCTTCCCTTTCTATAACCTACCTCCCGAACCGAGAGCAATCTCTATAAGGAATTTTTCTGTGCTTTTGTCCTTTCCATTTGGAGAAAATAAAAGACGGTGGCGACTCTTGCTTCCGCGACATTTCGCGATCCAGCGTTAAACAGTCAGTTCCAAATCCACCGATCACAGCGTGCAATCAAAGTTTTAGGATTTTCCTTTATGATATGTTGATATGAAAAAGCATTTATAATAAAAAGTGATTATAAGCAACTCAACACACAATTCAAAACAAAAAACAGTTTCAGAAAATTCCTATGTATTGATAAATTACTCAATGCTATTTGACAAGTCGATGTATGAAGATTAAATAAAGTAAAGCAATAAAAGAAACGAGTCACAAGGATTTGTTTAGAAAGTTCCCCACTTTCTTCTTTTCATGTGGGTACACATCCCCCCAATTCCAAATTTTGAATTAGGATTCTTTCTTACTTGGCAAAAGTATTATTACAAGAGAAGTGTTCAAAGCAACATTACAAAACATAACCGTTTGATGTCTGTAATGCGGTGGGAGAACTGACTTGGGATGTTTTGCGTTTTATCGCAATTTTTGCGGTTAGCAAGAGTCGCCACCGACTTTTCTTTTATCCAATCAGAAAGGTGGAAAAGAATAGGAAAGACCTTTGAGATTATTTCTTGAGTTCGGGGGGTAGATTATGAAAAGGGAAGATGTTAGCACAATTTTCATCCATAGTTATCTATGGGCTCTTAGTTGCTTGCTAGATCACTTTCTTTGTTTGAAAATATGTTTTGTGGTGGTTTTTGAAAGTATTTTGAAAAGGCGCCATCATTTAGGCAAACTTTGTAATGGTTCTCGTTCATAAGAACGTATACAAAGTGTTGGACTTTTGAAAATATTTTAAGTTTTGAAAGTTTGTTTTTGAAAGTGTTTGGTGTTTGTTTTGAAAATGAGCAAGGATATTTGTTTTGAAAGTGAGCAAGCAACTAGGAAAAATCTACCTACTCAAAAGTCTTTTGTTCATTTCTTCCTTTCCTTTGATATTGCTATCTTACCATTGATTGGCAAGAAGCCTTATCTTTGGATGTAAAGGGACGGGCGTGGGTCATCGTATAATAATGATAACAATGTTGTGAGATATATTAGCATTTCTCTTTGAGGGACTAAAGTCATTTGAAAGGCAACATTTATAGCATCATCGAGGGACTATGATCTTGTATTTTTTTGATTGTTTTTGCTAAGACATCCCACATGCGTAACATGACCATTTTTGTAAGGCGACAAGTGGAATTACCCTAAGGGTGCATGTGTGAATAGTATGTTTGATTTTCATGCATTGTTTATCTTGAGTTAGGGTTATCTATTTGTTGATTTTATCTTTCCATACAAACCCTAATTACTAGCATTTATATGAAAGCGATAAATTGCGGAAAGTAAAATTACTATGTTATTACATCATTAGGGGGATGGGGTATACAAATTTACAAATAAGGATTGCAAGAATTTAAACCTAATTATCTATTACAATCATATTGAATAATGTACAAGAATTGAAAAGAATATAATATACAAAGATATAAATGGAAAGGAAATGATTTTGTTTGGTTTTTGAGGAAAGGATTTTAACCTAATTATCTAAAAGAAAAACTATTAATTAAAATAAATAAAATTAAGCCTAAACAAATTAAGAAAAGAAAACAAGTTAGAAAGCATTTTTTAGGGTTTTTAAGAAAAGGTTTTTTTAGTTTAATAAAAATAATATGGAAATTAAATAATTAAAAGAAACCTAAATTTTAAGTTAATTTTAAATAAAAAGAAAATAGCTAAACCTAAATCTAATTATTATTAAGAAAAAGAAATTAAGTTGTTTAAGAAAATGTTTTTTTTTGTTGTCTTTTTTTGGTTTATAAAGAAAATAAAATATAAGTATGTAATAATAAATAAAAATATTTTTTGGATTTTCGAATAATAATAATAATAATAATAAAAATAATAAAAATAATAAAGAAAAATAAAATAAAATAAAATATAAAAATAAAAGTCAGGGGGTTTGAAATTTGATTTGGGAGTTTATTAGAAAAAACAATTTTGTTTGAGTTTGGCACAAATGATGTTTTTGTTTAAAAAATTAGAAAAGAAAAAAAAAAGGGGGTTGGGCCTGCGTGTGATAAGCAGGCAGGGGGGTCAGGAGAAGCAAAAAAAGGAAGGTCCGTTGACTTAAGGCCCAAGCGCATGGTTGCTGGCAAAAAAGGAAGAAAAATGTTGAAAATTAAAACAAAAGGCAGCGCTGGGACTTGAACCCATGACCTTGAACATAAACGCGCGCTGCCTTTGCCACTGGGGTAGCTGTACATCTGTTAACTTAAATGAAACAATAAATACATAACATAAATCCAGTCCTAGAAATGACTTCATCTTCAACCTCCAGCCATGGTTCCTGTAACTTACTCATTTCTCATCCAAAATGAAAAATGTAAACATGAAAGTTGCTCCATTTTTCCATACGAATCCAACCATATAAATATCATAAGCTATAAATCAAAGATGAATGAGAATTTCCAATGGTACCAAATTCGGACCTAACTTTTTCAGAGAATTCAAACTTAAAATTCTCACTACTCAAGCAATATAAATGAATTTTAAGGACATGGTCATCTTCAGGGCTATGATATCTACATTTTGTCTTTGAAAATGGAAAGCTAAAAAAGCCTATATGAAGATTTCAAAAGTCAGAAAATTTACCTCAAAAATGGAATTCTTGCAAATGAGCTGCTTTCAAGGAGTTGTGATGATCAGGTTAGCTTCAATGAACCTCCAGGAAGCTAATGCAATGATTAGTTTGGAATGAGGATGGCTAAATCATGCTGGAGAAGTCCAGTTGCAGAGCTCTATTTTTGAGTTTGGAAGATGATGGAGATGGAGTTACAGTTGTGAAACAGGGATGGAGATGGACTATATTTGATGTATAGAAGCTTTGTGATTGATTAGGAATGAAAACGCACGAGGGAAATGTGAGTTTAGGTTTCAAAGTCAGAATGTGCACATAGATGGAGTTTTGATGCAAGTTCTGATTTGAGGGAGTTTGGGAGATTTTTAGGGTGTTTGAGCTCGTGTCTTAGCTCACAAATAGTATCTCTATTTATAAGCAACAAGTTTGGATGCTTGGAGAAGTCAGAAATCAAAAATCACATGTTTGTTGATTTTTGCTTGTTTTTGAAGAAAGTTTGAAAAATGTGGTTCCAATGCACAAGTACCTGGTTTATAGGGTGGCTTAGAAGCTTTAAACATGTTGCTTCTGAGCATACATGTTGTGTGTGTTTAGAACAACAAGTTAGAGGCTCAACAAGAGTGGACTTTGTGATTAAAGCCACTTTTCCAAAATGGCAATGTTGTCTTTCTTCCTTAAATGGTATTAAGCATGGACAATTGAATGCTTGGATTAAAGCTCTAATAGTTGTACAAGCATTTAATTATGGAGTGAAAGGCAAGTTAGAAGCCTGAAAAGTTGGATTTGTACAACATGCTTGAAGATTGGATCAAGTGTTCATCACAAAATTGACTTGTAATTCAAGTTTGAAACCCTAACTTCTTGCCTTCGATTCTATTAGCTCAAGTATGATCTCAATGAGCTCTATGAAATTTTGGAAAGATTATAACATCCTCTACAACCTTATTGTTGGACATTTTTTAAAATTCAATTTGGAACTAGGTGAAAAATTGCCATGAAGTTATGTCAAAATCCTGCCTAACTAGGGCAAAATTTCAGTAAGTCTTTTAAGTTTCATGAACATGTCTTCACAAAATCATAACTTGAAATCCAAGAATTTATAGGAAAATTTATTCCCTACAATGTTTTATATCTCATTGAGATATACAACTTTCATGTTGGAAGTTTCCCTTGAATCATCTTGCATCATGGTGGAAATTTGGCATAAAGTTGTGAAAAAAATATGAACTTTCTAACACTTAGAAAAAATTCTAAGTTTTAGAATTTTGACTTTTCAAAGATGAATTTTGACTTTTTGATTTTTTGATGAACAAGTTTAATATTTTGAAATGTCTTGATGAATTTTAATCTTTGAAACTTGATTTTGATCAAAAAGTCAAAGTTTAACTTTTCAGTGTACAGTTGACTTTTCACCAGTTGATTGAAATTCAACTATCAATCAATTGATCTTGAGAAATATTTTGAGCCATGAAATTAGGTAAAAATGATGTATTTGAAACCTTGAGATCATGTCTCAAACCAATAAGTCATTTGTTAGGTCAAAAGTCAAAAATTGAACTTCCTCGGTCAAAACCCTAAATTTGACCATTTTGCCCTTTTGATGATCTGATCAAATTTCTTAAGGAATTGTGATACAAACTTGATCAGTTGACATATATGAGTTCATGATGTTGATATGGATCAAAAATTATTAAGTTTGACTGTAAATTGACCATAATTGACTTTATCCCCAATACAGTTGATTTTAAGTCAACTGATCAATTAATTGAGCAAAAATGTGATCCAAGACTTGAAACTTGGCATGAGCAATCTTGTGGGTCCAAAATGATACATGAAAGTCATTTGAGGCTTAGAAAGTTCAATTATCCTTGTATAAACTCAAACCCTAATTTGAGTCAT
The DNA here is from genome assembly GCA_948472305.1 of Vicia faba. Taxonomy (NCBI): domain Eukaryota; kingdom Viridiplantae; phylum Streptophyta; class Magnoliopsida; order Fabales; family Fabaceae; genus Vicia; species Vicia faba. The sequence goes on along the minus strand of OX451740.1, from coordinate 918,929,994 downwards.
CAGTGCTTGAGGAGGTGTCTTGAGCTGATCAAACTTTGTGTAGTCTTGAATCAATGGAGATCTTGTGAGAGATTCTTGATAAATGAGAGGGAAAATTTTGGGGTACAACAATGTCGATTCAACCTATTCTCTTATTTTGATCTTCAACAAGACCAAGACCGATAGATTCAACCTATTCACCGGTTAAGCTACTTCCTTAAAAGGATTTCAAATACCCCAAGGTTTCTTGCAAAGATTTCAAACACTCCAAGGGATTCTTCACTCGAGTAAATCCGATCGCACACTATCAACATAAGATCATTGATTCTATAATCCGATTCTTGTTACTTCTTAAAAATATTTTAACCACTTTAAGGTTCCTTGAAAAGATTTCAAACACTCCAAGGGTTTTTTCACATGGATGAACTTTCAAACGATCTTGCATGAAAACCCTCAATTCAACAAATGATTTTGGAGGACAAACCCGATGTTTTTTCCCGGATGAAGACCCCTACAAATCTCAACCCAAACCAATTGGAAATCCACAATTCTTCGTCTAGATGGCACCCCAACAAAACATCATCACAATGTAATGTTGGTGTGTATGCATAGATTGAAAGGTTGAAGAAGAAGAAGAAGAAGAAGAAGAATGTAGGCTAATTTTATGGTATCATCAAGTTGTGAATGATGCGTGAATGGATATTTATAGTTGTGGAACAATTAGGGTAATAAGGGTAAAGTTGGAATAAAAAAGAAATTAAAATATGACAGAATTAAACAAGATGTGTCGACCTCAAACTCCTATCGGTAGAAACATACTTTGTGTTTAAGTCATATGTGTCGACCTCAAATAATTCCATGTGTCGACCTAAACAACTCAGAGGCTACAGTCTTAAATACGCTAGTAGATGTGTCGATCTTAAAAATGGATGTGTCAACACATATAATGGAAATTTATGCAATTTCAGAATTCTTTCAGTATGTGTCGACCTGTATGGATGCATGTGTCAACCTGAGACTTACAGAAGCTACAGGCTTTAAAAATGAGTTACATGTGTCGACCTGAAATTCGAATGTGTCGACACATGTAATGAAAAACTATGCAAAAATGGTTTTTCAATGATTTGGATCAATTTTAATATGTTTTTTGATGATTCCTAAGACCTATAATGCAGAGGAGTACCACAAGACATAGGGATGTTGTCCACCATACTGAAATGCTAGCTTTCCGAGTTTTGACATCATACAAAACATCTACTAGTGAAGTTGCACTCACATAAAAAATGTAGCAAAGAGGCAGCACAAAGTCTGTAAAAATCTCTCCAAGAAAATAGGTCTTCGATCATAACTTTCCTAAATGGTCTCCATATTTAGAAAGCTTGAATATCTTGAAAAACCAACATAATATCTCTGATTTATCAATCTTGGATGCCGCATAGGATTACTAAATATTCCCAGAATATTCAGTAATTAAATCACAACAACTGAATCCAAATTGGCAGCTGTTGCAGACCTGATGTCCTTTGCTTCTGGTTAGGACATCCATTTCGACATGTTCAAATAGCAAGTTGAAATATCTTCCAAACTGCAAAATTGTAACAGACTAGATGTCATGCTCTTCTGGTTAGGACATCATATTCAACATGTCGAATCTGCAATTGAAACATCTTCCAAACTGCAAAATTGTAACATGCCAAATGTCCTATACTTTTGGTTAGGATATCACATTCGACATGTTGAATCTGCAAGTTAAATCGTGTTGCTCAATATGTTGCTGCCAAGTTAGTTTTTCCAAAATACATGTTAATCATAATTTCAGAGAAATAACAATCTCCCCCTTTGGCATATTTTGGCTAAAACAAACCACTAACTCTTGCACAAGAAAATACCATAATCATGTTGAAAATTAATCAAACACACAAATCAGAGGCCCAACAACAAAAACAAACATAACAGCAGAGTTATAAGCAGAAACACAACCATAAAAATACTCAGTAGTTATTCAGTCTACTAAACGCAGCTGCAACAAATAGAGAAATTAAATTCTCAACACCATGGTGTCAAGACATCTTGTCTGACATCTCTTCAGAGCCCTTCATTCCAGCATAGCAGGGACTCCCTCTCAACACCTGCTAACACATTAGAGAATTAGAAATTCTCATCCTCAATAGCAGCCAACAATCATTGATTATTGCATACACACGCACACACACACACATACACACACAATTATCCACATGTTTTTAAGTATAACCATACAACCTTCGCTGGCCTTCAAGAGAACTCTTTTCACTCAAAATTAGTGAAACCTAACATGATGTCAAGACATCGTGTATGACATTCCCGTACATAAACCAAAGCCTCATTTGAGTCATATCCAAATCTGCAGATAAAAAAAAATTCCCCCAGACAAAGATATTGTCTCTTGGAGTAGGACAATACAACATAACTTCACATGGATGGAACATGTGATACGGTGGTAGAATCGGACTATTTTAGGAAAATGCTGGTTTGTGTTTTGCGTTTGTGTTTGCAAAATGTCGCGGTAAGCAAGAGTCACCACCGACTTTTATTTTATCCAACTGGAAAGGACAAAAGCACAGAAAAATTCCTTTTTCGAGATTTTGAGTACGGGGGGTAGATTATAGAAAGGGAAGGTATTAGCACCCTTTCTATCCGTAGTTTTCTATGGGCTCTTAGGTACTTGCTCATCATTTTAAAAAATTGCTTTTGTGTTTGTGTGTTTTGAAAAGTTTTTTTTTGTTTTACTTCGATTTAACCCTTGCTTCTGTCTTCAAGAGTGTTACGGAGTCGTTTTGAAAACATTGTTTGAAAAAGGTGTAAGTGTGAAAAAGTTTATTGTTTTGAGCAAGTACCTAACAGTATCTACCTACTCGAAAAAAGAATATTTTTGTTCTTGTTTCCTTTAGACAATGCTATCCCACTATTACTGAGTAGGTAGCACCGTTGTTGGAGTTGTAAGGGTCAATTCGAAATGGACGTACGATCACTAAAGCAATGTTAGGACGTCTTAGTAATAACCCTAATGTCTTAAGATCATATTTGAGGCAACCTTTCCGAGGAAACATTTCCGAACGGGACTTCTGATCTTTGTTTAGACAAAAGGGTAACCACTAAAACACCCTATACTTAATGATCGATTACCGAAGGCAACCGAAGTGAGAGTATACCCTAGGAGTGCGCATGTGCGAGTGATTCAATTTCAGCTTATTATCTTTGCACATTTAGGGTTTGCTAACCATTTTAAAATTAACATACATTCTTGTCATGCAACCCTATTATCATACATCTAACAGTTAATATTTGCGAAAATTAAAAATATGAAAAATAAAGCTACGCTATTACAAGGCTTTGGGGATTAATTACATAGCTAAAAACCCGTAAAACAATAAATAAACAAAAAAAGAGGTCCTAATTAATCTATTACATCCCATGAGCAATTACATCAATATTATAAAAATAAGTAAACATGCGCGATGAATCGAGGACGAGTAAAATTAGGGTTTTGACCCCGTCTAACCCTAATTACAAGAAAAGATTATTTTTGTTTGTTTTTGATTATTTTTAAGAAAATAAGGTTTTAAATTAAATACTTACAAACCTAATTACTAATTAAATTAAATTAAGGAAGCAATTAATTTTGACCTATTTTTGTAATTTGGTTATTTTGAAGAAAAGAGAATAAATGTTAAATTAAACAAAACCCTAATTTTTTAATTTGTTTTAATTTATTTACAAAACAAATTAAAGTTACCCTAAGATTAAATAAACTAATTAAATTGATTTGTTTTGATAAAAAATAAAATCTAAATCTAATTTGATGAAAATTGATTTTATGATTTTTGATAAAAAAAAAAAGAATTAATTTTTGTGTTAGTAAAATAATTTAAACAAAATAAATTAAATAAAGAAAATATAAAAGAATAAGGAAAAGAGTAATGGGCCTGGTAATCAGCAATTGAGGGGGTGCCATTAGCAGCTTTTGGGCCCAAAATCCATTGGCCCATGTTGACTTCCTTGATCCAATGCTTGCACGTTGACTGGCATGCATGGTTGACCCTCACGTAATGGCCTTCAGATCTGGCCTTCTGAAGATCTAATGACTGAACCTTGAGGGTACATGGTGGTCTACATGCCTGTGCACACGCCTGATCATGCAAGTAAAAATAATATGAAGTAACATGGGGGACCTGGGATTCAAACCCAGGTCATATGGCCTTTTCATTCACCTCAACACCAACTGAGCCAAGCGCGCTTGTTATATATCAAACATTAATTAATCATTATATTAGAAATACACAAAATAAGAAATATCAGCGCGCGCGAAATTCAAATGGAGGAATCAGAGCTCGCCACGCCATCATCTTTAACCTCTCTCCGTTGCTAAAAGTCTGATGACTTTTACCTACGGACCAAAAGCGTAGGTACAAACCAACGATTTTCCAAAATCACCTACAGGCATGATAAATGAAACCTAAAGCCATAGACCAATTCGCCTTGTCCTGGTGAGCATCATGGTTCCTTTCTTTTGGGCCAATTTTGCCTGTACAAGAAGATCCCAAAATGAGACAAAAAACCCTAACAATGGCATATCTCTATAGGGTTAGAAAAAACGCAATTAACTGTTACCAATAGCTTGCAAATGCTTCCAGGATTCAGAATATATACATGATTCATGCTACAAATGCTTAAACAATGATATTCGATTTCAAGAATATGTCAAATCCGTGAATCACTTACAGAGGGTTTTAGTGCACGAAAAGGCCTGCTTTTGATTGCTATGGCTTCCTTGAATGCCCATGAAACGAAAGGAATGCTTGGCAAGGCTTGAAAGTACCTGGGAATATGAAAACAAATCAACACTTTTTCTTGATTTTTTCAAGTTTGTCCTTCACTCGCCGCACCTCTAAACCTTGTTCTTTTGGTCTGCATTTGTCCAATATATATCAATGATTGAATTAGGTATACAAATATGCTTCCCATCTTTGTAATTATGGAGATTTGATCCTTGATTCACACTTGTATACAATCTTTCCAAAACAAGAGAAAATCAATCTTTTTATGTACAAACATGCCTTGCACGATTTGATTCCCTTGCTAGCTGTATAAGAGACCTGAAATATGCACAAAATCTCAAGATTTAAATGATTTTGATATTTCCATGATTTTATTTTAATTTAATTTAATTGAAATAAAATAAAAATAAATGGCAAAAATAGAATCAAATCAAATGGTAAGGATCATGGGTCGTGGACCATGTTACAAACTCAATAAAAGTAGAAAAAATTGGGCCCATTTGACAAAAATTGCAATTTGAGGTACTTTTGACTTTTGGCTATTTTGCAAAAAAGGTCAACTTCAACAATGCATAACTCCTTCAATTTTGACTCTTTGAAGGTGTTCTTGGACTTTTTATAAAGCTTGAGATGTCCTATAAGCAACCTTTTTGGTATCATCTCAATTGGGTCTTCCATGTTCATGTATGAAGCTTTGACAAAAAAGGTATTCTTGTTGACTTTTCAAAATGACCTATAATGTCCAAATTCATAACTTCTTGTGAGTGCATATTTTGAACTTGGGAGATGAATATGAATTGTATGGCATTTCATACTATTCAAAATGAGCTTTGTATGGTTCATTTATCATAAAGTATGAGAGAGTTATGCTTGGTCAAAGTTGGGTTGACTTTTCCTACAAAACCCTAATTTAGCAACTTTTGGGTTTTGATGAATTGTGAGCAATCCTTGATGAATCATGATCAACCCTTGATCAAATGATGAATAATACTTCAAAATGAGGATTTTGACCAAAAATCATGAGGTTTGACTGTATGTGGGCCACAGTTGACTTTTGCCCTAGCACAGTCGATTTTCAGCCCTTTGAGCAATTGACTGAGCAAATTTCCTCTGCAAGGCTTGAAACTTGACATGGATGATCTTGAGAACATATTATGGAAATGGTGAGAATTTGGGGATCCCTTGGACTCAAGCATATTGATGCAACATGAAACCCTAATTTGAGGTAAACTGCCTTAGGAGAGGGTTTGTCTGGTCAACCCTTGGACTTCCTTGAGCAATTTGAGGATCTCACTTGAAATGTATTGAGAAATATGGGAGGGAAATTTTGGGGTACAACAGAACCATATAGACCATGTTAAGAACATAAATAACTACATCTAGTAGCTACATGTCATGATAACTTTTCTGACATCACAACCTCATAAGAGGTACAAAAATCTCCACAAGCCTGAACATCAAACAAGCTTCATCAGGTATGCACCACTGCAGCAACAATCCACAAACTAGTACTTTACTCCCCCTGTTGAACACACTCATACCATGTAGACTTAATTCTGGATACTCTAGCTCCTTTCTAATACATAAAATATCATAACTCTTTATATAGGTAAGAAGTCGTGTACACTTTTTTTGAAGTTTCTCACATACTCCCAAACAACTGTATTTAGATAGCTTGCTCCATAAGATCTAGATTCATACAAACTCTTATTGTAGTAGAAGACGCCACCTCCCCAATAAGAATTATGATCAAATTACACTATCTGACACCCTTTTCCTTCTTCATCAGCATTAGCACAAGCATATTCAATATCTGATGTAATAGGATTAATAACATCCTTACCTTAGTCAGCAGGGTCTTCATCTGGGATAATGTCACAAAAATGTTTAGAACATGTTTCCCTCCAAACAAATAGTAATGCAAAGACAAGGAGATTTTATTTTCTTAACAATAGTCAATTAAATATCACGACGTAGATGGTATGATGAAGAATTTATTAACAACAATAACAATACCAATGATTGCTATAATTCTTCATAGATATACATTTAAGGACTCTTCCAATGATAGCCATCAACAAGCATGATGTTACATCATCATGTAGGACACTAGATTCTTATCTTAGAGCCTGATCACTTTGGCCATCATCCAACAATAGAACCCCCTCTTAAGCTCTACAACTTCTGCAGAGGATAATAAATTTTCTCAGAAAACAACCAGCACTTTCTCAAGACATTCCTAAGACACAAGAGCAACTCTGACACACTGTAGAACATATATCAGAGGCAGAATCATAATGCTCCAAAACCCAACGCTTCCCACTGAATTCCAAGTGTACCACCTTCAACTGGGTTCAGAAAACAAACTGAACACGATGTCGAGAAATTTTTGTTTGACACCACAAAATCACCATATGCGGACTAACACAAGTTGTATGAGACCATGCAACCTTTGTCCAGACTTCAATTTTGAAATAACACATCATACAAATACTCAGCTTCTATCAAGTTATTTGCAACCAGTCACATGCACTAACTCGTCAAAGGAAAAATTTCCTCACATTCCTTCCTTCACAACCTCCTTTAGAGGTACATGCTGCAGTTAGAACTCCCTTCTCACAAATGGTTGAGAAACAAAAGTACAAGTGGATTCTTCATCATAACAGGCAGACATGAAAGATATCCATACCACATACCACACCATATTTGGTCATTGACTCAACTGTACACACCACGATAATGAAAACATGCCACTTCTAAATATCATGGTGAGCAACAATCTCCACACAAACTTCCAAAGCAGTTCCAAACAGAAACAACTCTCGTTTTTAAAGAGGTACATACTGAGATGATGTTCCAACATCAGTTCAGACATCAGTCTCAACCCCGTGGATTTAACCATTTTCTATAGCTTTGGTGATAACGCCCATGGAAATCCATACACATCCATCTGCAAGGAATACATGAGAACCATCCAATGATACATCATCATCTGATCAACTTCCAAGGCCATATCATAGATTCATTCACTAACCTTCACATTGCCTCCAGAAGCTTCCTCTCATGAGCACAATGTCAGACCTCCTATCTCACATCTTCACAACAGTCATCTACAATACCTAAAGAGGAGATTCCCTCTAGTAAATACCAGATTAAATGGCTACAAACACTAAGGGATATGAACTTTAGTCCTTGTAAGAACTAGTGTTTGATCATGTGAAGATACACAAACCTGGACCCTGTGCCAAAGTAGGCCCTTCCTTGAGCATACATAAATACCAATGGTTATCAACCACACCAACAAGATTATCTCATGATTATACATCTCAATTGCACACAACCCCTTTAGAGATAAGACTCGACTGACATCACTGACTCCACAAGCCATCCACTCTGTCTGATCCAGTCTTAGAGGTATATCATTCATACTTCTATACAACATCCCACCTTGGATGTCAATTCTTCAACATAGCAAGAGTTCCATGCTCTCATAGACTTGATAATGGTATCAATTTTGAGTAAACAACATCCATTCTACTTATGAACAAACACCATCCAGGCATCTTGATCAATTTTTGCTTCAAGTCCCCTTCTCTGACTCATACATACAAATTTGATTCCTTTGGTCAAAAGAATCTTCCAGATGTCAGAGATAATGTCCTCGACATTCGAACTTGACACCCACACATGCAAAATCTGGTTGAGATGTCTTCAACGAGTCTCCACCAAAAAACACGAGCTCAACCTCTACACTCCTACATCCTTGGATCAAAGAAACTAATCTATGAAGTAATAAATAGGTTGACAATCTCTTAACCATCCCACTTATCTAAGATATGTTTCTTGTATAGAAACTTCTTAGATGCATAACACAGATGCCTCCCCTTCTAGATCAAGAGTAGGTTTCAAATATACATGTTCAACACACATTTATTTAGCACCCAAGGCATGTGTTATGCTAGTCCTTTGTCCAACAGGATTATGCACACCTTGTTAATGAGATGTTCCAACATCTAGTAGAACATCTTTCCAAGGGACACCTTTTCTACAACCTCAACACCAGAGACACAAAAATTACTAGGAGTTTTCTATCAGATACATATGCAGCCGAACACAATTCAAAAATGCCTCAACATCCTTCAGGCATGGCTTGATCATCCTTTCACACAAGCACGACAATCCAGATGGCACCTGTGATACGGTGGGAAGAACTGACTGTTTTTTTGGAATGCTGGTTTGCGTTTTGTGTTTTGCGTTTTTTGTTTGCAAAATGTCGCGGTAAGCAAGAGTCGCCACCGACTTTTATTTTATCCAACAAGGAAAGGAAAAAAGCACAGAAAAATTCCTTTTTCGAGATATTTCTCGGGTTCGGGGGGTAGATTATAGAAAGAGAAGGTGTTAGCACCCTTTCTATCCGTGGTTATCCACGGGCTCTTAGGTACTTGCTCATTTGTTTTCAAAATTGTTTTCTTTGTGCTTGTGGGTTTGAAAAAGTTTTTGTTTTAAAACTTTGATTTAACTCTTGCTTCTGTCCTCAAGAGTGTATGAAGTGTTTTTGAAAACTTTGTTCGAAAAGGAGCGTAAGTGCGAAAATTTTTTGTTTTTGAAAGAGCAAGTACCTAAGAATCATCTACCTACTCGAAAAAGGAATCATTCTATGTTAATTTCCATTAGACAATGCTATCCTACTATTGATGAGTAGGTAGCACTGTCGTTGGAGTTTGAGGGTCAATTCGAATGCGGGACTTACGGTCACTAAAGCAATGCTAGGACGCCTTAGCGGTAACTCTAATTTCTTAGATCATTTATTTTGAGGCAACAATATCCGAGGCAACCATTTCGAGGTGACTATGATCTTTTAGACAAGAGGACGACCTCTAAAACGACCTATACTCAATGACCGTGTACGAAGGCAACCAAGTGGGGTGTACCCTAAGAGTGCGCATGTGTGAGTGTGTTGTTTTCAGTTATTTTTATTTTTGTACATGTTAAAGGTGATCTAATTTGATTTTAGGTTGAAACATTCAGTCTTATCATGCAATCCTATTATCAAACATCTAACAGTTATAATTTGCGGAAATAAAATGCGGAATTTTAAATTACAAGGCGTCGGGTATTTACATCGCCAAAGAAAAACCCTTTGAAAAATAAAATAAAGCGATAAAAATAATTAAATGTCCTATTTAACTATTACAAACCGGGAACAAGTATATTATTGGATAAAAGTAAGTAAATCGCGTGCGGGAAATTAAATCGAGCGCATGATTAGGGTTTTGACCCTTTTGATTAAAGAAAATATCTTTTTGTTGTTTTTAATTTAAGAAAGAAATAAATCCTAAATTAATTACTAAATTAAATTAAAAAATTAATTAAATGAAGAATAAATTATTTTTTTGAGTTTTTGATATTTTAAGAAAGAAATTATAATAATTAAATTAATGGTTAACTAATTAAATCTACTTTAATTTTAATTATTTACCAAAGAAAATAGGTTAAAGTTATTCTAATTAAAACCTAAATTAATTAATTAGTGTTTATTGATAAAAACTAAAATTAAAATTTGATTGAAATAAAAAATATTTTTTGGTGATTTTATTTTATGAAAAGGAATTTTGTGATTGGTTAGAATTTAAACAAAAATAATAAAACAATTAATAAAATAAAATAAATAAATAGAAGAGATGAGGGGTTTGGGCCTGAATTTGGGAGTATGAGAAGCAATTCCTTAAGCCCAAACGCTGACCTTCTTTGACTTTTCGGGATTCAATGTGCACGCTTGGACTTGGCCTTTGGTGGACCTTCAACTTTGGACCCTCAGATTTGGCCTTTGGCCATCTGGCAAATGGATGACTGATGGTGCATGGTATACTGCAAGCTTGAGCATGCACACAATCACCTGAAAGGAAAAAATATTGAAGAAGTGGGGGACCTGGGATTCAAACCCAGGTCCTGAAGGAGTTTACTCTTACACGTTTGCCACTACACCGCTTTGATTTGTTTGTTAATAATATGCAAAGAAAACATAATATAACAAAACAAGTCATATGCCAGCAAATCAAAAAAATGCACGAAATAATTTGAACTGGCCAACAGGCGGATGACACGAGTTCATCCTTGTCCTCCAAAACCTGTAAAAATACCTGCGGATTTGCATCCGCAGCTAAATGCGCAGGCCTGTTCTAAAATTCATTCTAGGCCATGAAAACATATTTCACGAGCATGGTTGAACTCGTCTTGGCTTCCTGATCAACACCATACCCTTCTTGAGTCACAATTTTTCCTGAAACAGAAAACCCTAAAAACCAAATGAAGAACCCTAGCTATGGTGGTCCTTCATTCAGGCCAGATAAATGCAATTGAATAATACCAATCACTTGCAAATGTTATGTAGATTCAAAATATGGTATTGATTCATGAAAAGGATGCTTAAATTCAGAGTTGCGAAATCAAGAACAGGGGTGGTTATCGTGACACTTACAACGCGTTTGGACGTCTGAACAAGCTTGCTTGGGATCCAGGTGGCTTGAGTGAATGCCCAGGAAGCGATTGAGATATGTCTCAGCTCTTGAAAACACCTCTAACTATGATTTCGATCTCAAGCTTTTTGGTGAATTTTTCAAATCTTGTTCTGCCTCTCTCTGCCCTTTCCAACCCTTGTTTCTTATCCTCTGGCTTGCTTATGTAACATGCTTTGCATTAGGGTAGAAATCATGGACTGAATCTCTCCAAATCAATGCACATGAATATGATTTGATTCCCATTTACAAACTTTCCAAATTTGATTTGATTCAATATTTTTGCACATGATTTGCCTTGGTACGAGTTTTGAGATATGCTAGCTGTCCATTGAAGCCTACAATCAATAAAAAATCTTTGGTTATCAATTTTTTTGATTTTATATGATTTAATTTGATTTAAAATGAATAAATTCAAATAAAAATAAAATTAAATAATACAAATGATATATGGACACATGGCTGAAGCTAGGGCTCTTGGACAATGATGCCAACTCAAATCAAGTGGAAACGAATGGGCCCATTTGACAAAATTTGAAGTTTTGGGGATAGTTGACTTTTGGCAATTTTGCAAAAAAGTCCAACTTCAACAATGCATAACTTCTTCAATTTTGAACTTTTGGAGGTGTTATTGGACTTTTTAGAAAGCTTGAGATGTCCTCTAACCAACCCGTTTTGTCTCATCTAATTTTGGTATTCCATGCTCAAGTTATAAGCTTTGGAAAAAAGGTGTTTTTGTTGACTTCCAAAAATGACCTATAATGTCCAAATTTATAACTTCTTGTGAGTGCATTTGTTGATCTTGGGGTATGAAGATGGATTGTAGGAAATTGCAACCTCTTCAAAATGGGATTTGGATGGGTCATTTCTCATCAAGTATGAGAAAGTTATGCTTTGTAAAAGTTGAGTTGACTTTTCCTACAAAACCCTAATTTAGCAACTTTTGAGTCTTGATGAATTTTGAGCAATCCTTGATGAATCATGATCAACACTTGATCAAATAATGAAATATCCTTCAAAATGAGAATTTTGACAAAAAATCTTGAAGTTTGACTTTTTATAGGTCACATTTGACTTTTGCCCTAGCACAATCGATTTTTTGGACCTTTGAGCAATTGACTGAGCAAACTTTCTCTGCAAGGCTTGAAATTTGACATGGATGATCTTGCGAGTGCCTAGAAATTTGCACTCGCATGAAGTGGTATCATCCTTGTGATGTCGGGAATGGGCTTACGGATGCCATTTGGAGATTGTTGGCGGGAGGATGGGCTTAAAGATGCCATCTGCAGGAGTGTCGATCGCATAAGAGATTCCTTAGCGAGAACTAGCATACCTGTTGTTATGGAAGATTCCGCTTGGGGAAGTCTGATCTTTGTTGAGATTTAGGAACTTGCTTGTGCTTCAACTGAGAGAAAATCTCTGCTGAGTTTTAAGAACTTGTCTGTAATTCAACTGGGGGAAATCTGTCGAGATTCAGAACCTTATCTGTAATTCAACCGAGGATAATTCGGTTGAGATTTAAGAACCGGTCAGTACTTCGACTGAGGAGAATTGCCGAGATTTAGAACCTTATCTGTAATTCAACCGAGACTAATTCAGTTGAGATTTAAGAACCGGTCAGTACTTCGACTGAGGGAAACATCTTCATCGAGATCTAGGACTTGTCTATAATTCAACCGAGGATAATTCTGTTGAGATTTAAGAACTCGTCCACACTTCGACGGAGGAAAATTGTCGAGATTTAGAACCTTATCTGTAATTCAACCGAGACTAATTCAGTTGAGATTTAAGAACTGGTCAGTACTTCGACTGAGGGAAACATCTTCATCGAGATCTAGGACTGTTTGTACTTCAACGGAGGATAATTCTGTTGAAATTTAAGAACTCGTCCACACTTCGATGGAGGAAAATTGTCAAGATTTAGAACCTTATCTGTAATTCAACTGAGACTAATTCAGTTGAGATTTAAAAACCGGTCAGTACTTCGACTGAGGGAAACATCTTCATCGGGATCTAGGACTTTCTGTACTTCAACCGAGGATAATTCTGTTGAGATTTAAGAACTCGTCCACACTTCGACGGAGGAAAATGTCGAGATTTAGAACCTTATCTGTAATTCAACCAAGAATAATTCAGTTGAGATTTAAGAACCGGTCCATACTTCGACGGAGGAAAATTGTCGAGATTTAGAACCTTATCTGTAATTCAACTGAGACTAATTCAGTTGAGATTTAAGAATCGGTCAGCACTTCGACTAAGGGAAACATCTTCATCGAGATCTAGGAACTGGTTGTAATTCAACCGAGGATAATTCTGTTGAAATTTAAGAACTCGTCCACACTTCGACGGAGGAACATGTCGAGATTTAGAACCTTATCTGTAATTCAACCGAGAATAATTCAGTTGAGATTTAAGAACTGGTCAGTACTTCGACTTGGATAAAAAACTTCATAGCTGAGAACCTAACTGCATCCTTCCTGAAAGGTAAAGGTCAGTCGTATGCAATGCATGATATATCAAGCAATGATGTTCTCAAAATAAATGATATTGTGTTGTATGATGCGTATATGCATGTCTCATGATGTATGGGAATGTAATGTTTTTAGTCGGGGAAAATAAATCCCGGATAGCTGCTAGAGAAAAGAGTTGAATTCTTCGTTTCCGCTGGGGATGGCGAACAAAGATGACTGTGAGAATAAACCTGCAGAAGAGGACGACTCCGTTGGGGAATATAATGATGAGGAGATTACTCTATGGGGAAGAGATGTTATGCTGAGGATTCCACCGATAAATTCAGATGGGGATGAATTACTGTTGCTGGTGATACTGAATCCTGTTGGGGATCGAATTTTTGTTTGTGAAGGGAAAGAACTCCGCTGGGGATGATCTTTCAATTGCGACTTCACTGGGGATAACCTTTTAGACTCTAATGGGGATAATCCTTTGAACTTGCTGGGGACAATCTTCCGAAGTCTATTGGGGATGATCCTCCAAACTGCACTGGGGAAGCCTTTTCAGGCTGCGCTGGGAAAAATTTCAGACTCCACTGGGGACATTTTGTATTCTGCCGGGGAATATTCTTATACTCCATCGGGGAATATTAGGACCTTTTAGTGCTGATGGTAAATAAATTCTGCTTGGGGAGAATATTACCGATTCATCTACAATTGCGAGTCTCAGCTGGGGAGAGCTATCATTACTGTCTTACTCTACGGGGAGTGAAAGCACTTTAACCATATTCTTCAGCTGAATCTACCTTTGTACCTGATGGATAAAGCATCCGTACAGCTGGGACAATTCTTATTGCCCCTGTTTCTGATATTACCAGTAATCGTCTTTTGTTTCGCATGTAAATATTTATGAGCAACAATTAATGTCAAGTGCATATATCAAAAATGAGCATTGGATGTTCTTTGCAAAACAAAACAGATAAAGGAAAAACAGTTTGAAATTTCTGTGAAGATGAATTGTATTGATTTGAAGTTTGGCCTGTAAATAGGCGTTTTTGTACAAGAGGCTGACGTCCTAGTAAGGGAACACCGCCGAACAAATAGATTTTACACAATTCGTGAAAAACTAAACAAAACAGCTATGTGAATAATCCCACTGGGTTCCAACTCTGCTATTGCCTTTATATCCTCGAATATCTCATCACATTGCTACTTGGTTGAAGGTAAATCAGATTGATTAGTGTCATCTGAGCTGGATAGTTGATACCGAAGTCTGGTTGTAAAGTGATCCAATGAGACATAGTGTTACACTTTGATCCCTAATTTTTGCCTGGACCTCCCTTTCGGGTTTTCAGTCCACTAGGATACCCCTTTTTACCCAAGCCTCCTTTTCAGGTTTTCGACTTGCCGGGTGTACAAATTTTTTTATTTTCATCCCTTATTTTTACCCGAACCCTTTTGGTTTGCCGGGAAGCCCTTATTTTTGCCTAGGCCAGTCGACCTAGCGGGTCGTTAATTATGCGTAGTATTTTTTCACTATGTCTGCATTGACGGGGTGAGGAAGGTCGTCACCATCCATGGTGGTTAGAATCATAGCTCCTTCTGAGAAAATGTTCTTAACCACAAATGACCCTTCATAGGTAGGGGTCCATTTGCCCCTGGGATCACCTTGAGGTAGTATGATGCGCTTGATCACCAGATCCCCAACTTGATACTCTTGTCGTCTAACTTTCTTGTTAAATGCGTTGATCATCTATTTTAAGTACGTCTGACCATGACAAATAACAATGAGTCTCTTTTCGTTGATTAAGTTCAGCTGATCAAGTCGGGTCTGGATCCAGTCATCTTCGCTAAAACCTGCATCCTTCATAATCCAAAGAGAGGGTATCTGAACTTCAATGGGCAAGACTGCCTCCATGCCATATACCAAGGAATAGGGTGTTGCCCCTGTTGACGTCTGCGCTGAGGTACGATACCCATGAAGAGCAAACGGTAGCATCTCGTGCCAATCTTTGTATGTCACTGTTATCTTCTGCACAATCTTCTTAATGTTCTTATTAGCTGCTTCTACAGCCCCATTCATCTTCGGCCGGTAAATGGAAGAGTTGTGATGATATATCTTGAATTGCTTGCAGAGCTCGGTGATCATATTATTATTGAGATTTGTACCATTGTCCGTAATGATCCTCTCTGGTACACCATATCGACAAATCAGATTATGCCGAATAAACCGTGCCACAATGTTCTTTGTTACAGTAGCAAAGGAGGCTGCTTCAACCCACTTTGTGAAGTAATCAATAGCTACCAGGATGAAACGATGCCCGTTGGACGCAGTAGGTATGATCTCGCCGATCATGTCGATGCCCCACATTGCAAAAGGCCACGGAACTGTCAAAACATTCAGAGGAACTGGAGGTATGTGCACCTTATCAGCATAGACTTGGCACTTGTGACAGGTCCGAGAATGCTGATAACAGTCGGCTTCCATTGTGGACCAAAAATATCCTGCCCGTAGGATTTTCTTTGCCATGGTGTGTCCACTGGAATGAGTTCCGAAAGTACCTTCATGTAACTCTGCCATGATCCTTTCTGCCTCATTCTTATCCACACATCGCAGTAAGGTTGAATCATGGTTACGCTTGTAAAGAATACCATTGCTGATGAAGAATTTCGCCGCGAACCTCCTCAGAAACTTCTTGTCATTAACAAACGCACCTTCGGGGTATTCTTGAGCTTCAAGGTATCTCTTTACCTCATGAAACCAGGGTTTATCTGCTACCTCTTCAGTCTCAATGCCACAGCAATGTGCGGGTTCGTCCAACCTTTCAATGATAATTCAGGGAGCTTCGTTGTCCCAATTGACTTTGAACATAGAAGACATCGTAGCCAGCGCGTCCGCTAACTGATTCTCCTCTCTAGGGAAGTGTTCAAAGGTTATCTCTTCGAAATGGGGAAGCAACGTCAATACATACTCCTTGTAAGGAATAAGATTAGCGTGTTTCGTATCCCACTCGCCTTTGATCTGACTGATCACGAGAGTGGAATATCCGAACACACTCAAGAACTTAATCCTTAGGTCAATTGCTTCTCGAAGACCCATAATGCACGCTTTATACTCTGCCATGTTGTTGGTGCAGTTGAAACATAGTCGGGTGGTAAACGGAGTATGAGAGCCTTTAGGATATATGATCACGGCGCCAATGCCATTACCTAAAGCGTTTGAAGCTCCATCAAAGTACATAGACCATCGGGATCCCTCCTCAGGTCCTTCATCCGGTCTAGGTGTCTCATAGTCAGTCACTATCATGATATTCTCGTCCGGGAATTCAAAGTTCATAGACTGGTAATTGTCCACTGCCTGATGTTCCAAATGATCTGCCAACACACTTCCCTTGATTACCTTTTGGGTCGTATATTGGATGTTATACTCAGTCAAGATCATCTTTCATCTTGCTATTCTTCCGGATAAGGCAGGCTTCTTGAAGATATACTTGATTGGATCTATCTTTGATATCAATAGAGTAGTGTGAGTCAGCATATACTGTCTCAGCCGGCGAGTAGCCCATGCCAAAGCGCAACAAGTTTTCTCAAGCAACGAGTATCGGGTCTCGCAGTCGGTAAACTTTTTGCTAAGGTAATAAATAGCATGCTCTTTTCGGCCAGACTCATCATGCTGCCCCAGCACGCACCCCATTGAGTTATCGAGTATTGTCAAGTATAAGATCAGATGTCTCCCTTCAACTGGAGGCATCAGGATATGTGTCTCTTGGAGATAGTCCTTGATCCTTTCGAAAGCGGCCTGACATTCATCATTCCATCTTACCACTTGATCTTTCTTCAATAGCTTGAAGATTGGCTCACAAGTAGCAGTCAGGTGTGAGATGAATCGGGAAATATAGTTCAGACGTCCCAGAAAGCCTCTGACTTCTTTTTATGTATGGGGAGCTGGCATTTCCTGTATAGCCTTCACCTTTGCAGGATCCACCTGAATACCTTTATCGCTTACGACGAAACCCAGCAGCTTACCAGATCTCACCCCGTAGGTGCACTTGTTCGGGTTCAACCTTAACTTGTACGACTTCAACCTGTCAAATAACTTCTGAAGGTGGTCAAGATGTTCTTCTTTAGTCTGGGATCTTGCAACCATGTCGTCGACGTATACCTCAATCTCATGATGGATCATGTCATGGAACAAAGCGACCATGGCGCGCTGATACGTTTCCCCAACATTTTTCAATCCAAAAGGCATGACCTTGTAGCAAAAGGTACCCCATTGAGTAACAAAGGTTGTCTTCTCCATGTCTTCAGGAGCCATTTTAATCTGATTATAACCGGAGAAACCATCCATAAAGGAGAATACCTTATGCTGAGCAGTGTTGTCGACCAGAACGTCGATATGGGGTAGAGGGAAATCATCCTTGGGGCTTGCCCTATTCAGATCCCTATAGTCAACACACATTCGAACTTTACCATCCTTCTTTGACACTGGAACCACATTTGCCACCCACTGAGGGTAAGAAGTAACTGCTAGAAAACCGGCGTCAAACTGTTTCATAACTTCGGCCTTGATTTTCTCAGACATCTCTGGGCGCATTCGGCGAACTTTCTGTTTCACTGGAGGACAGTCTTCCTTGGTAGGCAAGCGGTGAACCATAATATCGGTATCCAACCCAGGCATATCTTCATAAGACCAGGCAAAGATCTCAACATAGTCATGCAGCATCTGAATCAACCGTTTCTTAACACTAGCTTCCAGATTTGCCACGATCTTGACCTCTTTCTTGTCTATCTCTGTACCCAGATTTACTGATTCCACCGGCTCTTCATGCAGTTGTATGACCCTCTCTTCTTGAAGTAGCAGTCTAGCAAGTTCACTAGGCACTTCGCAATCATCTTCACCTTCGTCTTCGGCTAAGTTGATCAGATTTTCGAAGTCATAACCGGCAGTAGCAGAGTCGTTACCAGTAGGATCCATAGTGGATGTAGACCTGTATATGTGGGTGTGTGTAAAATAGCTGTTTTGCAATATATAATAAAAGAAAAACAAGGAGCGCAAAATTTGAAATGCAAGAAACGTCCAATGCTTTTATTAATGATATATGTAGATGACACACATAAAGCCCTCATAAATGAAGCCACGGTGCCCCGGGTAAGACACCGGGCCATAAAGTTTAAAATTGTTTGTTACAAATTCAAAACAAAAGTCTCATTACTGGGTAATAAAAGAAACGGGCATAGAATCCCTTGTCGTCCAATTGCTTAATCCATCATCGGCAGTCGGGTAGATCCAACTGTCAATATCAAACTCTTCATCATCGTCTTCAATAGCATTCACTCCTGCGTCATGTTTGGGCATAGGTGTCGTTATGACATTAGGCTTTTCCGGTGCTTCAAACTGGATTTCCTTAACATCGATCAAGTCCTGCACTTTATTCTTCAAAACCCAGCAATCATTCGTATCATGCCCCGGGCTATCGGAGTGAAAAGCACAGTGGACGTTCGGATCATACATCGGTGATATTGTGTTGGGAGTCTTCGGGGCCTCCTTCGGAATCACCAAGTTGGTTTTCAATAACTGCGGCAGAATTTGGGATAAAGTCATGTTGAGCTGAGTGAATTGTCTTTGTGGACTTTCGGCCCTTGACTGATTGTTGCGCTGAGGAGCACCAGCAGGCCTTGATATAACCACTGCATTAACAGCTTTGCAGCGTTCAGGTCTATTATGGCTTTTTAAACTGTAAACAACACTGGACTCTTTCTTAAAGGGCTTCTTCTCGGTGCCTGATGAAGCACCCTTCTGTATTTTACCAGATTTGATACCAGCCTCAATTATTTCCCCGGTTATGATCAGCTATGTAAACCCGGACGATGTACTTCCAATCAGATGGTTGAAATACGGACCAGACAAGGTCCCTAGAAACATATCCACTAGCTCCCTGTCAGCCAAGGGAGGTTGCACTCTTCCAGCAAGGTCCCTCCACTTCTAAGCATAATCTTTGAAACCTTCGCCCGCACCCATAGACATACCCTAGAGTTGGGTACGCGTGGGAGCGAGGTCGGCATTATATTGGTACTGCTTGTAGAAAGCAGCAGCCAAATCCTCCCAATTATGGATACTAGCTCCTTCCAGCTGGTAAAACCATTCAAGTTGAGTCCCTGAGAGACTATCTTGAAAGAAGTGGATCCAGAGATTTTTATCAGCAGTGTATGGCTGAATATTCCTAACATACGAACGGAGGTGCAGCTTCGGGCAAGAAACCCCATTGTATTTAGCAAAGGCTGGTGCTTTAAACTTGTGGGGAATCACCACCCCAGATGACAGACCTAAATCACCAAAGTCCAGACCAGGTACCTTCTGAACTTCCATCACACTCAATCGGTCTTCCAGTTTCTTATATCTATCCTCAGCCGGAGGATACTGGTCTTCGTCAAAGTCATTCTCGTTGTCTGAAACCACAGGGCTAGGAGCCCTCCTTTCTTCCTGATTATCTCCCCCTCCAGATGAGTGGGTCAAATCAACCTCTTCTCGCAAATGGTTTCCGAATATGCGAACCATATTAAATATGATTGTCTTCTTCTTCTTCTCTTTCAAGATAAGGGCCTTCAGATCTTGCTGACCCTTAGCTAAGCTCATGAACAATTCCTGGAACTGGGCGTTTTGAGCTTGTAGAGCCTTGATTGCTTGTTCAATTGATGGTTCAGAAGACACGATGCTGAAATAAACAGTGAAGAAGATAAGAGACCTGTAATGGGTACCTGTGATGAGGTGCATGGAATGAAATGCGTATGATATGATTTCAAAGATGTCGAGAGATTCAAATTCGTAAACCAAAATGAACACACTTTTATTAGATAAACTTTGAATTCAATTGTTCAACAGATGCCTTTAAGGCGTTATAAGAAAGAAAAACTGAAAAGTAAACCAAAACTAGAAACAATCAAAAAGACAATCAGTGCTCCCATGGTCGTTTCTTGTCGGTGCGGACATAATCATTGAGGATCCACTCGTTCTCCAGTTGTCTTGTCAACTTCTGAATATTCTGCTCTTGCTCGTGATACTTTTCTCTGTAAGTATCCCGCTCTTCTCTCAGCTGCATCCAAGATCTCTTTAATTCCCCAATGTCAGTAGGCATGTATGGATGGAGGATGGTAGGAGGAACCCCTTCTTCATCAGCAACCTCAACAATTATAGGCAAAACAGCTTCGTACGGCATTCCCGGCTTTTGGGCACGGATTCGAACCCATCGGAGATATGGCTCCATCGAAAGAGAAGTCTTCGCACCCAGCTCATGCGGATCAGACCTGTGTACTCTATCCCAAGCTCTTATGAATCTACGGCGTTGCTCGTCACTATCCCCTTGGAAGTCAAAGACAATGCTCGGCATTAGCAACTCATGAAGTCCTTCCCTCCTAGCTCGCCCAAATTGACGTAAGGCCAAGCACGGGTTATAAGTGATTCCTTCATTGATTCCTATCAGTGGAACATTGGGGTATTCGCCACAGCAATCAATAATAGCCACGTCTTCCATGCCTTTAATAGTCTAAATGATGTCATTATGAGAGAGAGACATAATCCTATAGGCCCAGCCCATGCCTTCCTTGTTTTTCAAAACTGATTTGGGGAGGTGAGAAATAAACCACCTCGCCAGCAATGGGGCACATCACATAAGGGTTCCCCGCTTCCGAGCAGTACGGGCATAAAGAGAGTGAAGAATGTCACCCAAGAGAGTGGGCACAGGATTACCGGATATGAAAATCTTCACTGCATTTACATCAACGAAAGAATCCGAGTCAGGAAACAGCACCAAACCATATATAAGAAGAGCCAGAATGTCCTCAAATGCCTGGAAGTCTAGACTGTCCCAGAAATGATTAGCCTTACCAACCAAGAACTTAGTCAAGAAGCCTTTTATCCCACTTCTAGTCTCCCAATTAGACATTACCTCAGCCTTTGTTAGATGAAGGGCTGGAGCAATCTCTTCCGGTCTAAGAACTTTCTCCCAACCTGTGAACAGGGTCTGCTCCAGAATAGAGATACCAAGCAGATCAGAGAACTCCTCCAGAGTGGGGACCAACTGGTAGTCCGGAAAGGTAAAGCAATGGTACAGTGGATCAAAGAACTGGACTAAGACACTCATCATCTGTACATCCATCTTGGAGGTGACCAAACCAAGAAGGTGCCCATGTCTTCTGATGAAGGAGGTAGTATCTGAGACCTCTGCAACCAATTCCTTAAGCTGAGTGGGAATCTGGACAAAGTTGACCCGAATGGTGTTTCTACGCATGGGTGCCATGACCTACAAAACAGAACAAAGATGAATCCCTCCTGTCTTTGAAATAGGTTAGTCCAATGCAAGATGCATGCAATGTCATGATGTCATGATGTCATGATAGAAAACACATCATAAGTATCCACAAATAGCAAACATGGTAAAGGCACACAAGTCACACAGAGAGCCCTTACATTTCAGGCTGGCAAGGAGTCTAGGTACTACCCTCTTTCAGTTCAGTTGGTTCATACCTATCCTAAAAATAGTAACCGGGTTCTAAAGGATCTCAATATCACTGACTACCCTCGATCGGTCATAATTCCAGTTTAGTAACCTTTTCTTGCGGCCGGAATCATCGCGAGAGTTTAGTCTCAATGAGTGTAGCATACTGATACTGTTCTATGGCCAAGTTGGTCAATTTAAAGGTTCTAAGGTCAGTTGGTTCTTAATGACCCCTTAGCAGACCCATATTCTCCTCGTTGCGCCACAAGGGATATCGATACATACTAAAGTGCCACACCAACGTAGCTACTGCTTCAACCGTATTGGTCTACACCGTACAGTTCCCTCACAGTTCATTGTTACTTCCCTAAATGGTATCCCCCAGATCCGGGTTAGGATCTATAGTAACTCTAATTCAAGCCCACAAACATAAAGCATACAAGTCAAGGAATTGAAAACATTATGAATTATTCCTAAGGTACACCCCACTTATAAAATGTCCCCAGCAGAGTCGCCAGTTCTGTGATACGGTGGGAAGAACTGACTGTTTTTTTGGAATGCTGGTTTGCGTTTTGTGTTTTTTGTTTGCAAAATGTCGCGGTAAGCAAGAGTCGCCACCGACTTTTATTTTATCCAACAAGGAAAGGAAAAAAGCACAGAAAAATTCCTTTTTCGAGATATTTCTCGGGTTCAGGGGGTAGATTATAGAAAGGGAAGGTGTTAGCATCCTTTCTATCCGTGGTTATCCACAGGCTCTTAGGTACTTGCTCATTTGTTTTCAAAATTGTTTTCTTTGTGCTTGTGAGTTTGAAAAAGTTTTTGTTTTAAAACTTTGATTTAACTCTTGCTTCTGTCCTCAAGAGTGTATGAAGTGTTTTTGAAAACTTTGTTCGAAAAGGAGCGTAAGTGCGAAAAGTTTTTGTTTTTGAAAGAGCAAGTACCTAAGAACCATCTACCTACTCGAAAAAGGAATCATTCTATGCTAATTTCCTTTAGACAATGCTATCCTACTATTGATGAGTAGGTAGCACCGTCGTTGGAGTTTGAGGGTCAATTCGAATGCGGGACTTACGGTCACTAAAGCAATGCTAGGACGCCTTAGCGGTAACCCTAATGTCTTAGATCATTTGTTTTGAGGCAACAACATCTGAGGCAACCATTTTGAGGTGACTATGATCTTTTAGACAAGAGGACGACCTCTAAAATGACCTATACTCAATGACCGTGTACAAAGGCAACCAAGTGGGGTGTACCCTAAGAGTGCGCATGTGCGAGTGTGTTGTTTTCAGTTATTTTTATTTTTGTACATGTTAAAGGTGATCTAATTTGATTTTAGGTCGAAACATTCAGTGTTATTAACTCAACTTTGGTGAGTCAATGTGATTGATACTTCTGTTTTCGATTTCAAATTTTTCAAAACATCTCTAATTTTTTCAAAATCGAGTAAGTTGTGTTTTATATAAGTTTGGCGCGAGGATATGGTTGTGATCGTCTTGAAGAGACGCATCTAATGATACCACTATGAGTGTCTAAATTTACAGATTTAAGGATCATGGTTTCGCCCTAGTTACAGGGTAGATGGAGGTTGAAGATGACCTATGTGGCCTCTTCAACAAAGTAGAGCAGGACAATTGAAATGTTGTGATTGGTCTGACTTTCGTGACTCCAGTGCTCGCTTGTTGATCGTGGATCACCATACATCATTATTTTTGAGCCATCTGATGCGCCAACGTGTTTTAATGAATTAGATCCAACGCCTCACATTATTTTTTATTTATTTATTTTTTAGAAAATTTGTTTTAAATTTGATTTAATTTAAAAAATTCATAATTCTCTTATTTTTTATCCAAAAATTATATAAAAAAATATAAAAATACTTTGAATTATTTTTTATTTTGTGAATATTTTTCATATTGTTATTTTAATGTTTGATATTTTTCATAATTTTTGTTTTGTTTGCTTTTTTTTTATTATTTTAAAAATACTTCTTGGCATTTCTTAAATTCTAAAAAATTATATCAAGATCATTTTCTCTATTTCTGACTTTTCTAAAAAATTTCTAGAATTTTATTTTGTTTTCTACTATTTTTTATCTTTTTTTACTTATTTGAGTTATTTTAGTTAGTTTAAAAATACTTTTCTGTTTTAAAAAAATTACTAAAAATTTTATAATAATATTTGAGATTATTTCTAATTTTTCTATGGTCTGTTTTAATTTTTCTTGGATACTTTGAATACAGTTTTCTATTTTCCCTTTTATCTTCATTTTAAAAATAATTTAAAAATCATTTTTTCTTTTTATTTTATTCAATAAATGCAATTTATTTTTTAATATATTCTGACTATGTGATTGTTGATTATAAACTTTATTAACATCATTGGATCTTGGGTGTTAACTTTAACTCCACCAAAATGGATGGATGATTTTAACGATAGTTTGATCAAATTTTTTTGATTCAAATATTCCCCTTCCCTTTTCATCTCATCCTCTTCTCTTTTATGCTACATGTTGTTAGAGGATGATCTACATATCATCTCTCCAAACATATGGCACATAGATTTCTATTGACCAACCTCAAAATAGGTGCGACTTCTATATAAGTCCACTTACGAATGCTTAACATAGCACTAATTTTGTCCCGATTCGAGAAATGATTATTCATGACCCTAACCTATGTTTGCAAGCCAAAGTATGTTTAATTTGAAACCTTTGATCCAATAACCTTGAGGTTCATTGTTAGGAGGCTTTGGTATTATCAATCCTCTAATGAACTTTCATAAGATTTTGTCTAAGTGAATCATGTAAACATCGTTGATCATTTGTTGTTGCCTTTAGAATTTGAAATGGATGATATACTTGACAAAAAGCAAATGAAACTTGTTGTTGAGAGGCTTTGATTTCATCAATCTTCTAATGAGTTTTCAAATGCAAGTTTCAAGATGGTCATTTAACTAATCTCTAATTTCTAACTCATTAACAATTGACTTTTATTTTTATGCTTTTACTTTATGCTTTTACTTTAAGCACCATTTATCTTAACATTTTAATTTCATGTTATTTTCATCTTTGCTCACTTGAGCATTTATCTTTATGTCTTTTTTTTTTATTTTGCTCACTTGAGCTTTCATTTTTTTTGAAGATACCTAATAACCAACTTGAACAATAAAAAAATTAAAGGTTACTTAGACTACTTGGTTACTATCCTTGGCATGATGGAGTTATGGACTTCTTGGACTTAGGATTAGAGATTTTGACCTATCGGGATACCTTGGTGACTTCTATTGTTATTTTGTCTAGAGTTCTTGGGGTTTATTCCGAGACATTGGGTTGTTTGTTTTCTTTGTGTGCAGGTTATTCTAATTATATACTTTGTCTGTGATCGGGAATTCATCTATATACAGTCGTTACTCTACCCAATTTTTGAATACTTAATGCATTTGAAGCTTGGTTTTCTTAAGAGGTTTATTATCTTTGCTTGTTTGGTTTCAATCCAAGGGATGGGAATTCTACATTGACTCATTGTGTCAAGTGTTGACTTCTTATTGGTTAGACGGTTCTTTTCCCTAGATTTTACCTTATGCTTTAGGATAGTCTCTTCATCTCCTCCCGTCTTCTTTAATTTCAAAAATCTTCTCCCTCATTTTTAAAACTATTCTTGTTTTCTAAACTTGAATCGTTTTCACAATAAACTTGGACTTAGGTCCATGCATTTTCAAAATATTTTCTTAATCAAACTTTAACCAACTTAATAATACTTTGACATTTTTGTGAGAAGACTAAAAGTCAATCAATCTCATTCAAACTATTTTTCCACTTTGGCTTTTTATCTTAAAATTTTATCAAAAAGATTAGACTCTTGTCAATCTTTGTAGTGATGCAAGCTACTATACTTCTATGATATGTAGTGAAGTGAGATACTTTCCACTTGGGTGTTAAGCGAGGCTTTGTTGCTTTTAAAATCCAAGCTAAACCCTCCACTTTGAGATGATGCAAATTCTCCTTTCTCATAATTGTGGGTAGTAAGTATGTTTTTCACTCGGATAAGCCAATGATGTCTCGTCTCTTAAAATTAACCAACACACTTGTGTTTTAAAATTTTTAAAAGGTAAACTACGAGTTCCTTGATCCCCTATTTCTTGGAAGGTGGTACATAGGCACTAAAGGTCTGCAACCACGGCGGGTGAAAAAATTGTAAAAAATACTTCTTTTCCCATCTCCACCATTTATTTTTGTATACAACTCTTATAGACAAAATACACAAATTTTCAAAGAGGTTCCTGTGAAGTACCATAGATGTTTAGGGTGCTAATACCCCCCTTTGCATAACCAACCCTCAAACTTAGATTCTCTCCCCCTCTTTTTGGGTTATTCGCTCTTTTCCCATTCCTTTGGAAACAATAAAGCGCGGTGGCAATTTTTATTTTGATCTGTGCGAGTCATGTCAATCTAATGGCTTAGTCTCAACATTTCTACCACTACAGAAAAAAATGGTGACTCTGTTGGGAAAAGATTGACCAATTGCTGGTCCATCCCTAAGTGGGTTGAGCATATCTTTGTTTATCTGTGTATGTACTATTATTTGTTGTATATTATGTGTTGTATATATGTTTATCTGGATTTTCCTGGTTTTCAGGGTGCTTGGTGATTTCTTATAAGTCCTATACGCGGACTTGGGCAAACTTAAGATAGGACGGGTGGTATAGTAATGTTAACTTTGACGGAGTAATCCCAAAAAAGCAAACATGAGATCCCTCACTCAGTGGAGGCCCCTTTGACTGTAGTATCGTTTACCGAGTAATCGGGAAGACGTGTTGCTTTCGACCTCGGAGCCTCTGAAACTGAGGACCGTAGAACCTTTAACCCATCTTGGCCTTTTAGGTGTAGTGCGGAAACTATAACAGAGTAATTCGGAAATGGTTGTCACGTGATACTACACTCAGACGAGTTTTTCCTGAGAACATTACTAATTACCGAGTTAATCGAGAGGTTGGTAATATCCAAGGAAGGATGTGGACTCTGAGAACCTCTTAGAACCTTGTTCGGCAGATGATAAACTATTAGACCATACCTTGTGGGTAGTACCTTTGACTTCATGCTCGTGAAATCAAACCTATGAACCCCGTGTTTGTGATCTTGTATGTGATTGTTACATCATGCATTAATGCACCCATGAGCATCCTTTAAGACATTTTGGTTCAAGGGACTTATAGTTGACTTTTTGCGAATATCTCAGGTACTTTTGACCATGGATTCTAGAAAAAGAAAGACTCGAAAGTACAGTTTCAAGAATCCTAAGATAGGTGAATTGATGAGTCTAATTCCCAAGACCGAGAGTTCTGCTGATTTTCGGAAGAAGTATGGATCCATCGTGTCTCTCATGAAGCTCAGGAAGAAGGAGGGTATTCTCTCGACTTTGGTTCAGTTCTATGATCTGATGTATCGATGTTTCACTTTCCCTGATTATCAGTTGGTGCCTACATTGGAGGAGTATTCTTATCTACTGGGTTTACCTATTATCAATTGTGTTCCTTTCACCGGTTTAAAGGGGGAGCCAAAGTCTCATGAGATTGTTGTGGTTCATTTGGGGAAGTCTGAGATTAAGGCCCACATGACTACCAAATGAGGAATTAAAGGCTTACCCACTCATTTTTTATTGGATAAAGCTCTCTACTTTGCTAGGATGAAGATTACAATTGCTTTTGAGGCCATCTTTTCTCTGCTTGCTTATGGGTTATTCTTATTTCTGAACGTCGAGAACTTTGTGGATATCAATTCCATCAGGATCCTTTTGATAGGGAATCTAGTCTCTACATTATTAGAAGATGCTTATTACTCCATTCATCTTCGATATTCCTATCATGGAGGGATGATCATTTGTTGCACGCCTTTGTTGTATCAGTGGTTTATTTCTCACTTACCTCGGTTTGATGCTTTCTGGGATGTCAAGAAGGAACCTCATTAGGCTCCAAAAATTATGGCCCTCACTCATTCAGATATTGTTTGGTATCATCAGGCTTACCATGATGTAGATATTGTCAATAGTTGTGGTAGTTTCCTCAATGTACCTCTTCTTGGTACAAAGGGAGGAATTAATTACAATCTCGTTCTTGCACGATGGCAACTTGGGTATCTGATGAGAGATAAGCCAAATAGTGCTCATCTGAGTGATTTCTTTCTCAAAGAGAGAGAGAGTATCATAAGAAATATAAGGAGGAGATTGCAAAGTCTTGGATCCATATTAACAGGAAGAGTAGAAAGGACTTGGGACCTAGAGGAGTCGTTTCTTTGGAACATTATCTCTGGTGGGTACAGGCAAGGGAAATTCAGCTGAAGATTCCATTTTCCCGGGAAGCATCCATCCCTGATATGTTTGTGAAGACCAATCCTCCCCTTTTAGATGATGTGGAAGAGCTTCAGCTTTCCCTAGTCAGGATGTAGTAGGAGAAAGAAGCTTGGAAGAATAAGTGTCAGACTTTAGAGATGTCCTATCGAGCAGACTTGAAGGAGAAGGATGAACTAATTGAGATTCTTGAGAGTCATGTTGTAGAGATGATGGAGAAGCAAGAGGATTCATTTTCCTCTAGAGCTCGATCAGGACTTAGTCATTCACTTCCCGACTCTGGTGATTGGAAAGTGGTTGCCAACAGGTATGCGAAAGAAAACAAGCAGTAGAAGGCTCAGATTGCAAGACTCACGGGAAAGCATCAATGTGTGGAGTGATCATTATCAGCTTTGTTTTCTTAGGATTTTAGATTCTATCTTCTCTTGTACTTGGGATTGTTGAAACTTGTACTAAAAAGTTGTAATCCATTTTGAAGTTATTATAATGAGATTTTTAGTATTTCAAAATGTGTTAGTACTTTAGTATTTGCAAATTTCCTATAATTCTTTGAGTCCCTTGAAATATTAATAATAATAAAATAAATCATGTGCATTGCATATTATGCATCATATTGTACATATTTATTTCATTTCTGTTTATACCCATGTGTCTTACTGAATTTCTCTACTTTGTTCAACAAGTTGTCTCACTAGTACAATACTCGGGCTAATTCTAGGAAGAAAATGGAGAATCTTGAACAAGAGAATTGTGAGATGCACGAAGAGGTTACTGCTTTGAAGGCCGGTATGGACAATATGACTACTTGGATGGAATCGTTGGTGGCTGCTCAGAATCAGCCACCACTTGCTCAGCCACAACAAACAACAATTGCTTCTGAAGGTCCAGCGGTTCCTGTTTCTATTACCCCAGTTACTATTTCTCAAAATCGTATGCCTCAAGGTTACCCGTGGGGAATTCCTGAAAATTTCATGCCAGAAGGGTATAATCTTTATGCTCAAGTCGCTCCAGTTGTTCAAGATGCTGCTACTCCTGCACCTCCTGTGGTGCATGTTACTCCTGCTACTAGAAATGAGATCCACTATGTTGCATCTCCTTCGGTGAATTCCATGCCGTTTGTTAATGATGAGGTTTATCGTCTTGTTCCTCCAATGAGATGAATAAGGAAATGAAGTCCCTTCGAGGAAAAGAATTGTTTGGACAGAACGTCAGTGAGCTCTGCCTAGTTCCCAATGTGAAGGTGCCAACCAAGTTTAAAGTGCCGGAATTTGAGAGGTACAAGGGAAACTCGTGACCACCTTGTGATGTATATCAGGAAAATGTCTACCCATACTGACGATCAGTGTTTGCTCATTCATTTCTTCCAAGATATTTTAACTGGTGCTGCTCTGAAGTGGTATATGAGTCTGGAAAGTAATAGTATTCGTACCTTCAATGATCTGGGAGAAGCCTTTATCTAGCAGTGCAAGTACAATATGTTCATGGCGCCTAACTGTGACCAGTTAAGGGCAATGGCTCAGAGAGACAAGGAGTTATTCAAAGGATATGCATAGAGATGGCGCGAGATAGCTGCCCAGGTGGTGCCACCAATGGGAGAACAAGAAATGACCAAGGTCTTCCTGAAAACCCTTGGATCGTTTTATTATGAAAGGATGGTCGCCAGTGTGCCGAGTGATTTTATCGAAATGGTAAGCATGGGTGTTCATTTGGAAGAGGTTGTCGGAGAAGGGCGCTTGACAAAAGATGAAGGGACAAAGAAGTCGTCGTATGGGTTCTCTCGAAAGAAAGAAAGTGAAACGAATGTTGTTATTGGAGAAAGGAAGGATAGACCAACTAGAAGGAATTAGCGGTACCAGCAACAGGTTGCTTCTGTGACTCCAATCGTCAATGTAGCTCCAACCACTGTTTCCTATCAGAGACCACCTCCTCAGGGAAATCAAGGGAAAAGTTAGAAGAGAGGGGCTTTTGACTATATTCTAATGAGCTATACAGAGTTACTTCCGGCTTTGATTCAGAAGAGGTTGGTTCAGACCAGGCCTTACCCTGCTATACCATCACCTTTACCTTGGTTATAAGGCGGACCAGATGTGTGCTTTTCATCAGGGAGCACCAGGGAAAAATATCGAGAACTAATATCCTTTGAAATTTGAAGTACAAAAGATGGTGAGATCTGGCCTTTTATCCTTTAAAGATGTTGGCCCTAACGTGAAAGGTAATCCTTTGCCTAAGCATGGAGGAGAAAATGTTGTAAACATGGTTGCTGGTTGTCTAGGGGACTTCCATATTTTTGATATTAACCTGGTTAGAGGAGATTTGGTAAAGATGCATGCTAACCTCTGCGATTTCAGTTACTATACGCATGATCATGCTGTTGTGGTATTTGCAGTACATATATCCAAGGATGTGATAAGATAAAAGTTGATCTTCAGGAAATAACAGACGAGGGCCTCATTCATATAATCAGGCCTAGGGCAGAGTACGAAGAAGATGTGAATATGGTCTTTGGATGTCTTGGAGAATTCCGTATTTTTTACGTGAACCATATGAATGATGATTTGGTGCAGTTGCATGCTACCTTATGTCACATGGATGGTCAAGAAGAACATCATTATGGGTCTTGCCAGATCTGCTGCAGGGACTCTCGAGGTTGTTCCATAGTGAGAAAGGGTGTTCAGTTGTTATTGGACAGTGGTACTGTCAAAATTTCAGGCAATAAAGATGATTACCATGGGATTAACGTGATTGAAGATTTCTCGGCCGAGATTGTGTCGGATGATGAGTATGCTTCTACAGATGAATTATTTTCCTCAGTTGAAGATATGTTCTCCATAAATGATTATGTGATGTCTAAGTATTCTGAAGAAGGGATGAATGTTATTGTGCCTTGTTTTGGTGTTCCCGCCCCTATAGAGATTGAGTACCATAGCAAGCCAGTTGTTGCTTCAGTGGTAATTTGCTTGTCGGGTCCTGTTCCTTATGAATCAGACAAGGTTATGCCATATAAATACAATGTGAAAATCCTAAAGGACGGTGTAGAAGTTCCCATCCAATCTTTGTCTGATGTCAAGAATATTGCTGAAACCAGCAGAGTCACCCGCAGTGTCGTATTTTCGCACTTGTCATTTGAGGGAATGTTAATGTTGATAAAAAGGTTGTTGAAAGTGTTGAACCGAAGAAAGCAGTGGGGGAACATAGAGGTACTACTCTAGAAAAATATGTGGATGATATATTGATGATTATCAAGATGAGCGACTACAGGATCATAGATCAATTGTTGCATACTCCATCAAAGATATCCATTCTAGCCTTGCTAATGAACTCTTCTGCCCACAGGGAATCTTTGATGAGAGTATTGGATCAAGCTTTCAGAGAAAGTGATATGCCTTTAGACCAATTCAATAGTGTTATCGAGAATATTATATCCTATAATAACCTGAGTTTCTGTGATGACAAGCTGCCCGATGAAGGAAGGAGTCATAATTTGGCTCTCCATATCTCCATGAATTGTAAGAACGGTTCATTGTTCAATGTGTTGGGTGACAATGGGTCTGATTTAAATGTCATACCGAGCAGCACGCTCATGAAGCTGAAGTACCAGGGAACTCCCATGCGCCCGAGTGGCATAATTGTGAAAGCTTTTGATGGATCAAGGAAGTCTGTCATCGAGTGTTGTACCCCAATTTCCCCCCCCCCCCTAAGATCCCTTCATCATACCATGTTGATTCACTCACAACAAAATCACACTAGGATTCTTGGTTCCCCTCCCTACATTTAGTTTTGCCTTTTTTGAGGGATTACCAAGCACCTTGACTTATGTTTCTTTTGTGATCATGAATATTGTTTTGATTTCTTCATTTAACTAATAAAATGCAATGTTGGTTTGTCTTGCTTGTTATCCATGTAGGTGAAGGCAATGAGATTTAACAAGCTACCCCATGGGTTCATGAGTTTATTTCCATGCCCTAGTCAATAAAGCTTGAGAAGTTCAAACCTCACCATTGGATTGGTTTTGGAAGAACTGACATGGCAAGGTTGCTTTGGTTTATCACATTTCAAGGTTATCAGATTTGACTCAAAAGTACAAGGGGTTGATTGGAGAAGTTGTCATGTTTGGACAAGGCCTTGTTCCTATTGGTCACAAGAGAATATTCTATCAAATTTCAAGATATGGAAGTGGTTTTGGTGGCTATGAGTCCTCATTATCATCCTCAATAACTTCTATTCTTAAAGCAAGAATATTGGTACAAGAAGTTTGTTCAAACTTGTCAAAGTTCCTCAAAGCATTTTCTTGATCTATGAGCTAGGGTTTTGAACTTCAGAGGAGTATATCTTGCTTACCTTTTATTATTTTTGAGTGATTCCAAATACATCCTTCTCTTAAAATGGTTATCAACAAATCACTTCAAAATTTCCAAGGAGTTTTCATGTGGAAGAAACTTGGTGAAGAAGAAAGATTACAAGTCATCCAGATGAATCCATAATTTTACATGAGTGACTTAAAATGAACATAACTTTGTCAATTTTTATCACTTTGAGTCCATTCTTTTTCCATAATTATCTTTAAGATGTGAACTTTATGCCTTCTTTTATGTGCAAAGTGGGAAAATGGATTGAAGTTGCCTTAAAGATGCAAAAGATTATAGGTCATTTCATGATTTTTTGCCAACTTCAACAACTCATAACTTTCTCAAATTTTGGATATTTTGAATGGTTCAAGTTTCAAAGTATCATTCAAGAGATCTACTTCATTCCATATTTTTTGGTCAAGAACAAATTCCAAGTGGAAGGCCATGTTTGGATGCAAAAGATTATAGGTCATTTTTTAAGAAGAATTTGAAATATTTACAAGTATGGAAAGTCAACCATTTTTCGCCAACTTTGACTCAATGAAACTTTCATTTCAAGCATCCATTTAACTCCATTCTTTTTCCATTACAAATCTTGTAACCTCATCTTTCTAAAGCATCAAGAATCATGCCCTAAGATCCCTTGAGTTGAAAATGCCATTGGTCAGAAGTTGGCACTTTGAAGTTGAATTTCTCACCAAGTCAGAATTTTGAAATCCATAATGTGGCCTCTAATCACAAGTTTTCCATGTGTTTTTTCCTCTAAACATGTTTAGTGAAGTTTCAGATTTGTTTAGCGCATCAAAACGCAAGAATTGGATGAGTTTTGATGAAGTTTGGATCACACTTCACTCGTGCACCAGGTTTGCACGAATTCCCTCCAAAACGCATCATTCACTCTTCCTTTTGATCTCATTCGCTTCTCCTATAAATACATGAACTATCCCATTCAATTTCCCAAGCTTAGATAGCCAGAATCACCCTGCCAAACTTGCTTCACAACTCAGAATTTAGCAACTTCAAAATCCATTCTCGACCCTTTTTCAATCCAATTTTTCCATCAATTCACCTTTCTTGATCTTCCCTGAAGCTAACCACATAATTACATTCAAGAATCGTGCCTTATACTGCTCCATAGAAGTCGAGTTTTAGAGCTCTGCAACTCAACTTCAATAGGTAGATTCCTTCATCAATTCTTTAAAACTCTGATATCATTGTGTTGCTCTCATTGCCCTGGTTCTAGTCGCAACACTTACCTTTCACTGGAAACACGTTTTGACCATGAAATTTCAAATCCCTTTTCAAAACTTTCCTTCCAAATTGCTTGAGCTACAGTTTATATAAATTTGGCGCGAGGGTGTGGTTGTCTTCGTCTTGAAGAGACAAAGCGAATGGCATAGGTCTGAGCTTCTGATTTTATAGTTTGAGAGACCTATAATTTGTGATGGCTGGAAGTTGAAGATGACCAATGTGTCATCTTCTAACCAATGAAGGTGTGCCATCTGTATTTTTCTAATTCTTATTTAATTAATGATTCTGTACAATATTCACTAATGACCATGATATACACAGCGCGCCAGATCCCTTGGATTTGATTACTAACGCGTTTTGACTCTCATCCAATGGTCCACATATTTTACTTTTATTTTCTTTTTCTTATTTTTATTTTTTAATTGTTTTAAATTTCAAAAATTCATAGAAAATTTATTTTTAGTCCAAAAAATCTGAAAAAATTATGAAAAATATTTTTGATTATTCTCTTTCTGATTTTTATTTTTTCACAATTTAATTTTGTGTTTTGGTATTTTTTTATAAATTTTACACTTATTTGATTTGTTTTAAATGTTTAAAAATACTTTTATACATTTTAAATTCTGGAAAAATTATGGAATGATCCAATGATATTGTGACAAATATTGGTGACCTTATTTTATTTTTGTTTCTGACTTTACTATTTTTTACTATTTTTTGTTTATTTTATCCATTTATTTTAATTTTAAAAATAGTTTCTGACTTTAAAAAATTACCAAAAAAATTTGTAAAATTATTTGGGCCTTTTCTGATTTTTCTATGGTCTTACTTTTCATTTCTTGATTAATTTGAACATAGTTGATATTTTTCTCATTATTTTCTATTTTTAAAACATTTTTAAAACCCTTTTTGTGTATATTAAATGTGATATTATTTTGTGATTATTTTCTGGCTGATCTTGGGTTAGATTTTGGATCATAAACTTTATTAACATCATTGGATCCATGGTGTTGAGTTTAACTCCACAAAAATGGATGAGTGATTTTAATAATAGTTTGATTAAAATTTAATTCAAATGTGGTTTGTAGATTTTTTCCCCATCCCTCTTCATCTCATCCCTTTATTATTATACTAAATGTTGTTGGAGCATGATTTCTATATCATGTCTCAAAACAAATGGTGCATAGATTGCTATTGACCGGCCTCAAAATAGGTGCGACTTCTATATAAGTCCACTTACAATTGCTTAACATAGCGCTAAATTTTTTCCCGATTCGAATAAATGATCATTCGTGGCCCAAACTTATGATTGTAAGCCCAAGTATATTAATTTGATCTCTTTGATCCAATAACCTTGAGATTCATTGTGTGGAGGCTTTGGTTATACTAATCCTCTAATGGATCTACAACACCTTTGATCAACGCGGATCACTTAAACATCGTTGATCATTAAATGGTACTTATGAGAATTCCAAATGGATGATATACTTGACAAAAAGCAAATGCAACTTGTTGTGTGGAGGCTTTGGTTCTACCAATCCTCTAATGAGTTCCAAATGCAAGCTTCAAGATGGTCATCCAACTAACCACTAACTATTGACTTGTTTTACCTTATGCTTTTATTCTTTTTTATGCTTTATGTACTATTTACTTTTAGCATTTACATTTCATGCCATTTTCATCTTTGATCATTTGATAATTTACTTTCTTGTCATTTTTACTTTGCTCACTTGAGCTTTTCTTTTCCTTTCTTAAGATACTTAATAATCAACATAAACCCTAAAAAATCTTTAATGGTACTTAGACTATTTGGTTACTATCCTTGGCCTATGGAGCATGGGACTTTTCTTGGACTTAGGATTAGAAACCTTGGCCTATCTTGGAGACTTTGTGACTTTATCTGATTATTTTGTCTGGAGTTCTTGAGGTTTACCTCAAGACATTGGGTTGCTTGTTTGTTTTTATGTGCAGGTTTTTGTGATTACACCATTTGTTTGTAATCTGGAATTCACCCGTATACAGTCGTTACTCTGCCCAATTTTTGTGAAGACTTAATACACTTGAAGTTTGGTTCTCTCAAGAGGTCTAGTATTTTTTGCTTGATTAGTTTCAATCCAAGGAATGGGAATTCTATCTTGGCTCATAATGTC
Organism: Vicia faba; assembly: GCA_948472305.1. Lineage (NCBI taxonomy): Eukaryota > Viridiplantae > Streptophyta > Magnoliopsida > Fabales > Fabaceae > Vicia > Vicia faba. The sequence continues at coordinate 918,893,653 of OX451740.1, read as the reverse complement.
AAGTATCGGCTTCTTGTTGGTTAGATGGTTCTTATCCCTAGCTTTTACCTTATGCTTTAGGATAGTCCCTTCTTCTCCCCCATCTTCTTTAATTTCAAAAATCTTCTTCCCCTTTTTTGAAAACTCTTCTTGTTTTTGAACTTAAACCATTTTCGTAATAAACTTGGACTTATGTCCATGCATTTTCAAAACATTTTCATAAATAAACTCCAATCAACTTAATAATACCTTGACATTTTTTGTGAGAAGACTAAAAGTCAATAAATCTCATTTCAAACCATTTTGCCACTTTGGCTTTTTATCTTTAAACTTTTCTTAAAAGATTAAACTCTTGTCAATCCTTGTAGTGATGCAAACAATTATACTTCTACAATATATAGTGAAGAGAGATATTTTTCACTTGGGTGTTGAGTGAGGCATTATTGATTTTGAAATCCAAGCCATATCCTCCACTTTGAGATGATGCAAATTCTCCTTTCTCATGATTGTGGGTAGTAGGTGTGTTTTCCACACGGACAATGACGATGATGTTTTATCTCATAAAATTAACCAACACACTTGTGTTTTAAAATTTTAAAAGAGGAACTACGTGTACCCTGATCCCCTATTGCACGAAAAGGTGGTACGTAGGCACTAAAGATTTGCAACCGCGGCGGGTGCAAAAATTATAAAAAATAAATATATTTCTTTCCTCACCTCCACCATCCATTCTTTTTATATATACAACATTTTTTATAGCCAAAATATACAGATTTTACAAAGAGGCTTATGCGGAGTATTGTACATGTTTAGGGTGCTAATACCTTATCTTTGCATAACCAACCCCCTTACCTTGAATATTTCCCCCTCTTTTTGGGTTATTCTCTCTTTTCCCATTCCTTTGGAAACAATAAAGCGCGGTGGCGATTTTTATTTTTATTTGTATGAAGTCTAGTCAATCCAACGGCTTAGTCTTGAACATTTCTACTGCTACAGAAAAATGGCGACTTCACTGGGGAAAGATTGACCTCTTGCTGGTCCATCCCTAAATGGGTTAAGCCTATCTTTATTTATATCTGTATATGTATTATTACTATTTTTTGTGTTATATGTTGTATATATGTTTGTCTGGATTTTCTTAGTTTTCAGGGTGCTTGGTGATTACTCATAAGTCCTATACCCGGACTTGGGCAAACTTTAAGATAGGACGGGAGGTATAGTCATGTTAACTTTGAGGGAGTAATCCCAAAAAAGGAGGCATGAGATCCCCCACTCAGTGGAGGCCCCTTTGACTATAGTGTCGTTTATCGAGTAATCGGGAAGACGTACTGCTTTCGACCTGGGAGCCTGCTGAAACTGAGGACCATAGAATACCAAATCCATCTTGGCGTTTTAGGTGTAGTGAGGAAGCTATGACGGAGTAATCCGAAAATAGTTGTCACACGATACTACGCTCGAACGAGTCTTTCTTGAGAATATTACTAATTATCGAGTTAATCAGGAAGTTAGAAATATTCGAAGGAAGGATATAGACTATGGGAACCTCTAGAACCTTGTTCGGCAGGTGATAACTTTTAGACCAACACCTTATGGGTAGAACCTTCGACCTCATGCTCGTGACGTTGAACCTATGAACCCTATATGTGTGATCTTGTGTGTGATTGCTGCATCATGCATCCGTGCACTCATAAGCATCTTTTGAAGAAACCATATTTCAAGGGATTTAAAGGTTGACTATTTGTGAATATCTCAGGTACTTTCTACCCATGGATTCTGGAAAGAGAAAGACCGGGAAATACAGTTTCAAGGATCCCAAGATAGATGAGTTGATCAGTCTAATTCTCGAGATCGAGTGTTCTGCAGACTTTTGGAAGAAGTATGGATCCATTATTCCTCTCATGAAGCTGAAGATGAAGGAGGGTATTCTCTCGACTGTGGTCTAGTTCTATGATCTGATGTATCATTGCTTTACTTTTCCCGACTGTCAGTTGATGCCTACACTGGAGGAGTATTCTTATCTATTGGATTTACCTATTACCGATCGTGTTCCTTTTACTGGTTTTGAGGGTGAGCCAAAACCACATGAGATTGCTGCTTTGATTCACCTGGGGAAGTCCGAGGTGGAAGCCCATATGACTACCAAAGGAGGGATTAGAGGATTACCAGCTCGGTTCTTATTGGAGAAAGCTCGTTACTTTTCCAAAATGAAGAGTACAATTGCTTTTGAGGCTATCTTTGCTCTACTTGCTTACGGGTTGTTCTTATTTCCTAATGTGGACAAGTTTGTTGATGTTAACGCTATCAGGATTTTCATGATTGGGAACCCAGTTCCTACCTTATTGGGTGATGCTTATTACTCTATCCATCTTCGGAATTCTTATCATGGGGGGATGATTATCTGTTGCACGCCTCTGTTGTACCGGTGGTTTATCTCTCATATGCCTCAGTCTGATGCTTTTTGGGATATCAAGAAGGAACCCCGTTGGGCTCCTAAGATTATGGCACTTACTCACTCAGACATTGATTGGTATCATCGAGCTTACCAGGATGTAGAGATTATTGACAGTTGTGGTAGTTTCCCCAATGTACCTCTTCTTGGTACAAAGGGAGGAATTAACTATAACCCTGTTCTTGCACGGCGACTGCTTGGTTATCCGATGAGGGATAAACTGAATAGTATTCATTTGATTAGTTTCTTTTTAAAGGAAGGAGAAGACCGTAGGGAAGCTAGGGAGAAGATTGTAAAGGCTTGGCGTCACATTCATAAGAATAGTAGGAAGGATTTGGGACCTAGGGGTGCTGTTTCTTTGGAGCCATATCTTCAATGGATCTGATCGAGAGCCATTCAGTTAAAGATGCCATATACCCGGGAGACACCCATGCCTGATCTATTTGTGAAGACCACTCCTCCCTTATTAGATGGTCTAGAAGAGTTGCAACTTGCTTTGGTTAGGATGCAACAAGAAAGGGATGCTTGGAAGAACAAGTTCCAAACTTTAGAGAGTTCTTACAAAGCAGACCTGAAGGAGAAAGGCGACTTGATTGAGATCCTTGAGAGTCGAGCGGTAGAGTCTATGGAGAAGTAAGGGGATTTACTTTCTCCTAAGCCTCAAACAGGTGCTGATCACTCACTTCTTGATTCAAATGATTGGAAGGAGGTTGCCATCAGACATGTGGAAGAAAACCAGAGGTTGAAGACTCAGATTGCCAGGCTCACGGGGAAGCGCCAGCGTATAGAGTGATCTCCATCAGTTCCTTTTCTCAGGGTTTTAGATTTTATTTTCATCTTGTACTTGGGATCATTGGAACTTGTAATCCATTTTGGAGTTATTATAATAAAAAAAATTCAGTATTTCAAAAGCGCTATTACTTTGATGTTTGTAATATGTCTATAAACTTTAAATCCCTTGAAATATTAAATAACAAAGTAAAAATAATCATGTGCATTGCATATCATGCATCATATTGCACATATTTATTGCATTTTTTATGCATATCCAGGTGTCTTACCAAGCTTCTTTACTTCGTTCAGCAAGCCGACTCATCACTACAACACTCGGGCTAATTTCAAAAAGAAGATGGACAACTTAGAACAAGAGAATCGCGAGCTGCACGAGGAAGTTTCTGCTTTGAAGGTCGGCATGGACAATCTGACTACTCTGATGAAAGCTCTGGTGGCTGCTCAGAATCAGCCACCGAGTGTTCAACCTCAACCAACAAGAGTAACTACTGAAGCTCCGACTATTCTCGTATCTGCTACTCCAGCTATTATTCAGAATCGCATGCCTCAAGGTTATCCATGGGGAATGCCAGAGAATTTTGCATCCGAAGGTTTCAATCTTGGTCCTCAAGATACTCCAGTGGTCCAGACTATTGTTACTCAAGCACCTCCTGTGGTGCATGTTGTTCCTGATGCACCTCCTTCGGTGAATTTGATTCCGTTTGTTAATGATGATGTGTGTCGTCCTTTCCCTCCGCCGAGTGAAGACTTAGGTCTTTATGACAGAATGGATGATTTTCAAGAGCAGTTTGACAAGATGCAAAGAGAGATGAAGGCCCTTAGGGGAAAAGATCTATTTGGGCAGAATGTGAATGAGCTATGTTTGGTCCTGAATGTTAAGATACCTACTAAGTTCAAGGTCCCGGAATTTGAGAAGTACAAGGACAACACTTGCCCTCGTGCTCACCTGGTAATGTATGTGAGGAGAATGTCTACCCATACTGATGATCAACGTCTGCTAATTCACTTATTCCAGGATAGTTTGACCGATGCTGCGCTAAAGTGGTATATGAGTTTGGACAGTGCCAATATCCATACTTTCAATGATTTGGGAGAAGCATTCATCAAACAGTACAAGTACAGCGTGGACATGGCGCCCGACCGTGACCAACTTAGGGCCATGGTTAAGAAAGACAGGGAATCATTCAAAGAGTATGCACAGAGATGGCGCGAGGTATCCGCCCAAGTGATTCCTCCCATGGAAGAGAAGGAGATGACTAAGATTTTCTTGAAAACACTGGGTGCTTTCTACTACAAGAGGATGGTAGCAAGTGCGCCAAGTGACTTTACTGAGATGGTATGAATGAGTATCCGCTTAGAGGAGGCTGTAAGAGAAGGCCGTTTGACGAAGAGTGAAGGATCCGGAGGTGTAAAGAAGCCATCGTATGGTCAAACGTACCAAAAACAGATGATTAAGGCTTTCAACAAAAAGACCAGGCCTCGAGTATATCAACCTGGTGACTTGGTGATAAAACACATCATTCTACCGCAAGGCGACCCTAGAGGCAAATGGACTCCCACCTATGAAGGGCCATTTGTTGTCAAGAGAGTGTTCTCTGGCGGTGCCATGATGCTGACTACCATGGATGGTGAAGACTTCCCACATCCTATAAACGCGGACATAGTTAAAAAATACTATGCATAATAGACCCACTAGGTTGACACACCTATGAAAAATAAGGGAATCCCGACAAACCAAAAGGTTTGGGCAAAAATTAGGGATATATGCAAAAGAATTGTACACTCGGCAAGTTGAAAACCCGAAAGGGCGACTTGGGCAAAAATGGGTATTTTGGTGGGCTGAAAACCCGAAAGGGCGGTCCAGGAAAAAGTTAAGGATTAAAAGCGTATGTCTATGTCTCGTGGAATCACTACAGTCAACTTTATCACCAAGGTCCGAGTTCAAACGGTCTAAGATCAATCCAATCAATTTATGTCAACGGCAAGGGGCATTCGAAGGCATTGGGGCAATAGTAGAGTTGGAAGGTAGTGAGATCATTTCACACAGCTATTTGTTTTTTGTTTTCAATTTTGTTTTCATTTCAACGATTTCCTCTTACTAGGATCTCCGTCTCTTTGTACAAAAAATTCCTATTCATGGGTAAAATATCAATACAAATATACTTTGAAGTGCAAACTTCATATCTTTGTTTTGAATGCAAACTTGTCCAATGACTAAAATTGAATGAACATATGGATATGGACATAATTAAAATTGTTTGGCACGTATGACCTAAGAAGTAACAAGCACCTCTTTAATGAATAGGGAATTCCCCCACTGAGTTATTTCATTAACATCTTCCTCAACAAAGTTACTCACAAAGTCTATTTGCATAGGATAATCTGCAACCAGAGTCTCAATCTCTTGGCAGCTCTTTCCCCAGTTAAGTTGAATCTTACAAGTAGAAGCCTTATGGATCTCTTCCTAAAAAGAACTCACCTCTTCAGCAGTTTATCAACAGGGTTTATTTCCCCAACAGGGTTTATTTCCCCAACAAACAATGAGTAGCATAACTCCCCAGCCGAGTACAAAGTTCCCCAGCTTTAGTCTATCTTCCTCAGCTGAGCCTATTACCCCAAATTAAGTATATCCTTCCCAAGCCGAGTTTGTCCTCCTCGACTGAGTCTACACTCTCCAGCTTGAGTTTGCCTTGCAGATTATTACAAATCATAGGGTCACAACCCCTAATCCCCAGTAAAGTCATCAATAAAACCTTTATTATTTCCAAAAGATACTATGAAGCCTGGATCCGACCAGATACTAGCACAATTTTCAAGTTACTATGACGCTTGAACCCGACCAGATAATAGTCAACTTCTCAAGTCACTATAGAGCCTGGATCTGACCAGATAATAGTGTAAACTTTCAAACTACTATAAATCCTGGACCCGACCAGATAATAGTTTGAGTTTCTGAAACCTAGACCCGACCAGATAACCGTTAATCTCAATTTTAAGTTACTAAAGCCTGGACCCGACCAGATAATAGTTTAACTCTTCAAAATATAGAAAAACATGGACTCAACCAGATCGGGGTTTAACTTCTTTCCCCCAGTAGAGTTTGCCTCTCCCTCAACAAGTTATTGTAAAGCCTGGATCTGACCAAATAACAATTACCCTCAGAAATTCATTGTGAAACTTGGAACCCGACCAGATAACAAATAAATTTTCAAGCAAGTTATTGTGAAACCTGGACCTAACCAGATAACAATTAACCTCATCAACCTCAGAAATCTGCAAAGCCTGGACCCGACCAGATGTCAGTTTTTAAGCAAGTTATTGTGAAACCTGGAGCCCGACCAGTTAACAATTAACTACGATCCCCAGAGAGACACTGTGAAGCCTGGACCCGACCAGATAATAGTATAATTTTCCAAAAACCATGAAACTTGGACCCGACCAGATAGTAGTTACCACTTCAAGTTATTGCAAATCCTGGATCCGACCAGATAATAGTTAACTTCCTTATCCCTAGCAAGTTATTGTAAAGCCTGGACCCGACCAGATAACAATTCAATTTCAAGAGATTCTCTACAAAGCCTGGAATCCAACCAGATAACAGTTAATTTAGTTCTTCCCCAGTAAGTTACCATGAAGCCTGGATCCGACCAGATAGCAGTTGACTTCCTCATTCTCAGCAAGTTGTGAAGCCTGGATCCGACCAGATAACAACTGACACTCAAGAGATATTCCCTAGTGGAAGCATCCTTTCAATAAAGTTTGAAGATATGTATATTCTTTATCCCCAACAGCAATCAGGGATTCAACTTCCCAAAACTCCTCATCAACAGCCAGGGATTTATTTTCCCGGACAAAAACATACATCTCACATTCATACATCATAGCATATACATACAAAATGCATTTAGCATAATACCACATCTAGTGAACATCATGCATACATCTGCATTTTACTAACTCTTTTTCTCACAGGTAAAACATCAAGTTTTAGTATAAATCAACAAGAGATTTATGCTGATACTTCTTCTAGTGTTTACCAACATTCCTCCAAATGGCATCTATAAGCCCAATCACAATCCATCTTCGAGTGCAAATTTCTGGGCACTCTAGTGTTCAATCATCTTTCACCTTCAAGTCACGAATGGCGGATCCGTCAATCTAACTCTTCAGGTTTAAGAAGATTGAACAGGGGCAGATGTTGTACCCCAAAATTTTCTCTCTCATTTATCAAGTAATCTCTCACAAGATCTCCTTTGGTTCAAGACTGCACTAGGGTTGATCAGCTCAAGACACCTCCTCAAGCACTAATGTCTGAAAATTAGGATTTGAGATTGCACAAGGATAATTGAACTTTTAATGCCCCATATGACTTTCATGGATCATTTTGGACTCTCAATATTTCTCATATCAAGTTTCAAGTCTTGGATCACATTTTTGCTCAGTCAATTGATCAGTTGACCTAAAAATCAGTTGGATTGGGGAAAAAGTGAAATATGGTCAATTTACAGTCAAACTTCATAATTTTTGGTCCATATCAATAATATGAACTCATATATGTCATTTGATCAAATTTGGACCACAATTCCTCAAGAAATTTGGTCAGATCATCAAAAGGGCAAAATGGTCAAAATTCACTACAAGAAAATTGGCAGATTGCGACAGGTATTTTTGTAGATTACGACGGTTAAAACCGTCGCAATTTGCTTTCCACGACGGTTGCTTTACCGTCGCAGAAGTGTGTGTCCCCAACCTATTTCGCGACGGTTACAAAAACTGTCGTTCAAGTTTACGACGGGTTGATACCGTCGTGACTATCATTTGAGTTTCTTTTAATTATTGATGGCGACGGTTCGATACTGTCGTGAATATCTTTTGAAATTGATTAAATTGTTTATGGCGACGGTTCGATACCGTCATGACTTTTGTTGATTACGACGGTTCGGTACTGTCGCCATGACTTTTGTTTATGTCTTGATTTTTTTTATTTTTCTATTATATATATTTTTTATTTAAATTATTATCTATGTAAAAAATTTTAAATATAGTTTTTTTTTGTGTTATTTTTTCTTTAAATTATTTCTTCTTTAATATATTTATTTATAGTATTATTTTTTGTTTTATTTTCTATCACTTTGTAATATAGTAAAAATAATTTCAATAAAAAATATTTAACATCAAATAAGCATTATAATATCCAAAAAAATGTGTGTTCCATAATCATGTAAAATGCGAGTTCCATAATCATGTCAAGTAGTACAAAAAACCCAAAATATATCAATTCCTAATCTTATAATAATAAGTATCATTATGCCAAAAATACATGAGAAAGTTCACAATCTAATTATCTCGATCATAGCAAAGTCTAATTTGTCCCCCTGAAGTTCCATTATCTCCAATACGATAGCTAGACTCAGATGAACGTCTACCATCAGCGGGTGATTCCAATCCCTAAAAAAAGGTATTAAAATAATAATCTTTAAAATAATACTCATAAAATTTAACTTTAAATGCGTCAAATTAATATACCTGTCTTCCATTGGAATAGAGTTAGCAGTACCTCATGTAAAGGAAGGTTCAACCCAAGTTCAGACGAAGTTGATCGCAAATTGGCAAATCGTCGTAAATCCCTTTCGACTATACATGGAAGGATATATCCATCTATTTCATGAACCAACAATCAGCATTGTATCCATAGGTCCGTTCTTGTCTGCGCCTTTAGTTTCTTCGGTTAGATGCGCTGCAGCATCGTATCCATAGAGGGAATATTGGCTCACAAGAAACGATAGAATCACCGCATACGGTTTGCTTGATATTCCTGTTGTATTAGGTGCTAATTCAAAGTTGGTGAATACATATGAAGCTGATTGTGTAGTTAGTACCACTAGAGGTAACATTATAACTATCACTGCTCCACCAATAACCTGTCACAGTAAAAATGATTATGAGTAAATTGTGATGTACATTTTAGAGTCAAGATACAACGCATTCACTGTAATCAGTAAGTTGGAATAGTTAGATAAAGAAGCAAAAGTACCTGCCACCATATTGAAATTATATCGATGAAGGCGATAACTTCTAACGCAAATGTGTTCAATGCTGCCCAAATAACAGTGAGGCCAATGTACATACATAAGAATAGCCATTTCGGGGCAAAGTACCCTCTGCCTTTATTCGTGCCTGTCGAGAGTAGGATTATACTCTGCAATGTTTGTGATCCTGCATACGCCTTTCCGAATTCCAACCATGAAAAGTATGAGTTACGATGCACACATTCTATGAAAACACCGAGTCGAAGTTTAACCGAATTAGTCCTTTTACCTGAGTCCCTATCCCAGCAATAAGACCTATGGTTTCAAGCCAAGCACAGCACCATGAAGAAAATGGTCCCCATTTTGGACCGGCTAAATGTGCAGCCCAAAAGTACAGAGAACCAGTTGTCTGTTATAGATTGAATCAAAATTGAAAATTAGTTATGTAAATTATTCACTAATTCACTGGTACATGCATAAACTTTATGAGAAGAGACAAATCGGGAAAGATGAACATATCTCAGCCATAGCAATCCCAACAAACCAAGTGAAGAAACAAACAACTACCCATCCCCAGACGAGACTCGCAGGGCCTGCATATTGAAGGCTAGAACCATACAAAGGTGTGATTCCAGTGAAAAGTGTCATTGTTGAAAATGATATCGCAAGAGTTTTAAACATAGTCTGCAAAATACAAGAAGAAGAAAAAAAGTTATTTTCATAGTGAGGAAATTTAGATCAAGATGTCGAAACTTGGAAAGAATAAAAACCATTTCTCTTCTTAGTTCTTGCTTGTAACCATAGTGGTGGGAACTAGGGTTTTAAAAAGGTCTGCCACCTGCCACTGCAATTTCAATTGTGACAGCAAGGTTTTTGATATATGGACTGCAGTGTGCCTCAATTCATGACTATAACCGCAATGAAAAACCAAACTCAATAAATAAATAAATAAAAATTTGAAAAGTGAGGAAAAGATGATTACCGTGATAATCAACCAGCAGGATTAAGAGCCATCATCATGTTGTTTCCACCAGGAAAAATTGGTCATTCAACATAAAGTATGACCTAAACAATCATGCTTAAAAATAGAAGAAAACACAAAATCTAGGTTGATGAGAGAGTTCAAGAAGTAGTACTTGTTGGGTTCTCCAAGGGTTTGAACACACTGCCAATCGTCACTATCACCTTCATCTGCCCAGACCTGGAAGAAATTTGATTGCATTATAATGTCATCACAGTGTGTAAAACTAAGGAACAGAAATTAAATTAAAATGGCTGCACTAAAGGAACAGAAGTCTTTTCCAGTGTCTGGATTACCTTAATATTATTATCATAGCTACATGAAAATAAGATATCCTCTGTTGGGTGCCACCTCACCATTTTCACATCCTGAGTATGTCCTTGCAGCACTGAGACACACTCAAACTCATTGCCTGGCTGCACTTCCCATATCCAAACGGACTTATCTCTACTGCAAGTTGCAAGCAAAGTTCCAGATGCATTCCAAGATACACTCTTTACTTCGTTTTCATGTCCCTGTCCATAAAATTTACATATATCTCAAAGCAAGTTAATAAAACTGATCAAAAAAATATCCAGCAATGATAAAAGAATATACACATCCAAATGGAAAGAAGAAACAGACAGACTAGATTCACGGCAGCATGGAAGTAGCATACCTCCAAAGTAGAGACACACTCAAAATCACCCCCAACATTTTCCCATATAGCAGTGGTGGCATCAAAACTTGCAGTAGCTAACAATTTCCCAGAAGGTGACCAAGCACAAGATCGAACAGTTCGAGTATGTGTTTCTTCCAAAACCGCCTGCATTTCGTTTTTGGACACCAATATCATCATTAAGAAATTGCCACCAAACTTGAAAGTATAGAACTCCAGTCATAAACTATACTACAAACCACCAACTACATATCCACGTGTTTATGAAAGTGCTCACGTTTGAGGTAGCTAAAATTGATTCATTTTGGATATTTGACTATTTTTTATATAAAAAATAAATAAAAAAGCAATTCAAATATTGGTTTTAAGGCTAGTAAAAACTTTCTTTTATTGGTCCTCTTTGGGTAAACAACCTAATTAAGTGCTTATACTTTAAAGCTATGTTTGGATTGATGGACTAGAACGGAGCAGGGCGGAATAGAATAGGATGGAATGGAGTGGAGTGAAGCGGAATGAAGCATAATGGAGTGGAGCAAAACGAAACAGGGATTTCATGTCGTTTGTGTAATTTTTATAATTTGACATATCATAACAGAACAAATGAGTTCATTTATTGAATACACCCTAAATCGGATGGAATAAAAATTGAAGGATTGAATGGAATAGGATGGAATGGGTTCCATCATGTTCCATTCTGCTCCATCCATTATTTGTAAATCCAAATAACAGAATTTCATTATTTACCACTTCATTCCATCTCATACCATCAATCCAAACATACCCTAAAGAATTATCATATAAGTGCTTATGTATAAGCTATTTTTATAACAAATGATAAAATAAAACCAAACTACTTTTACATAAGCTAATAGCTATAAGCTGTTTTATAAGCATGCTTACAGAAATGGGTTGAAAACAGCTTATGAACATATGTTTCCATAATCTCTCTCAAATCATCTCACAAAATCATCTCACAAGTGCTTATGTCAATAGATAAACCAATTCAAACGGACTCTTAATAAAAACGATTCTAGAATTGTAAGTTGTAACATACAAAATTCATCAATAATTCCTATTCAAAAGTGATTCTACTCAACAATCCAAAAAAAAAATTGAAACATACGCTATAAAAATAAACGACGGTGTTGAAATTTAGAAATAGACCTTGCATGAGAAGAGGCTATTGGAGAGGTTCTGTTCCCAGATTCGAACGGTTTTATCGCCGCTGCAAGAAGCGAAAACGAGCGAAACACCGGCATGACCAGTGGCCGGATTCCAATCCAAGCTCCAAACCCTATCGGTGTGACCTTCGAGTTTCTGAACCTCTTTCAACTCTAACCTCTCCATTGCAAAGAACGATTTGACTCAGCGTACACGAGTTACAAACACAGACTCGCTCGTTTCTTCTCCACTTCAGTTCAATTTGTTGGCTGTTTCCTGTTTTCTCGCGAAAAGGGACAGGGAATTCAGAGAATCTTCCACACGAACGTGACAAGGGGTTTTCTTTTTTCAAAATAAAAGTTGGAGACTAATCGAGGAAAAGGAAAAACACGGTGGGCGAGTGGCTTGTGCAAAACAAAATAATTCTTTTTTTTTCTTTTTCTTTTTTACTTTGCAAATTGAATTTTGGGTGCGACGGTTGTTTTACCGTCGTGAAATGAATTTTAGGACGGATAATTTTACCGTCGTGAAAGGTTTAAGGGTGCGACGGGTGCTTTACCGTCGTGATATGCCTTTTAGGACGGTTAATTTTACCGTCGTGACTAGTTGTTGGTGAAAAATCAATGTTAAAAGTGTTAAATGGGGGCCGACGGTTGTTTTACCGTCGTAATAATAATATTATGATGGTTAAATATACCGTCACAAAATAAATATTAGGGACGGTTGGTGTCAACTGTCGTAAACACTGTCTCTATATGTCAATTACGACAGTTATCACATAACTGTCGCAATTTTTGTGTCGTTAAACACTAATTTTCTTGTAGTGATTAGGGTTTTGACTGAGGAAGTGCAATTTCTGATTTTTAACCTATCAAATGGTTGATTGGTTGGAAACATGATCTCAAGGATTCAATTGCACCATTTTAACCTAATGGCATGACTCAAAACTTCCCTCAAGATCAATTGATTGATAGTTGATTTTCAGTCAACTAATCAAAAGTCAACTGTACATTGAAAAGTCAAATTTTGACTTTTTGGTCAAAATCAAGTATCAAAGATCACAATTCATCAAAAAATGTCAAAATATGAAACTTGTTCATCAAGAAATCAAAAAGTCAATATTTCATTTTGAAAAGTCAAAATTTCTAAACAGAAATTTTTCTAAGTGTTTGAAAATTCATATTTTTTCACAACTTTGAGCCAATTTTTCACCAAGATGCAAGATGATTCAAAGGAAACTTTCAACATGAAAGTTGTAGATCTCAATGATATCTATAACATTGTAGAACATAACTTCTCCTAGAAATGCATGGATTTCAAGTTATGATTTTGTGAATACATGTTCATGAAACTTGGAAACTTTGTGAAATTTTGCCCTAGATTAGGCTGGATTTTGACCTAACTTCATGGCAATTTTTCACATAGTTCCAAGGAGAATCTTCGAAAGTTACCAACATAGAGGTTGTAGAGGATTTTACAAGCTTTCCAAAATGTCCAAGAACTCATTGAGATCATGCTTGAGCTAAGAGAATCTAAGACAAGAAGTTGGACATTCATTCTTGAATTATAGGTCATTTCCATGATGAACAAGAATTCAAATCCAAGCCTAGGCTGCATAATCTTTACTTTGCAGGCCTCAAACTTGTTTTTCACTCCATAATTAAATGTTTACACAGCTGTTAGAGCTTTGATCCAAGCATTTGAGCCATTATCCAAGTTACATTTCCATTTATGGCACAAAGTTACCATTCCATTCTTGTAAAGAGGCTTTAATCACAAAGTCAATGCATAGAGCTTTGCACTTGTTCCTTCTGATGACAAGAAATGTCAAAAGAAAAATCAACATGTCTAGAGCCTCCCATAAACTCAGGATATGCTTGTACTATGCCTTGAAACCATGTTATCACTTTTCTTCAAAATTAAGTAACATAGCCATAACTCTATATCTTGTGCTTCTGACCATCTCAAGTGCAAAAAAAACCTCTTTCATATAAACATACAAGTTATTTGCAAGCAAGCACACGAATACACAAGCTCTCAAACTCCCCCAAACTCAGAACTGCATCACAAACCACCATTGTTTCACATTCTGACCAAGAACTTCAAACTTCCATTTCCCTCGTGCGTTTCTTGGCTTTTTAGTTTCAAAAGCTTCCTCACATCAAATACAAACCATCCCTGTCCTTGTTTGCAGATTGTAACACCACCTTCACCAACTTCCAAGTTCAAAAATAGAGTATTACAATTGGACTTCTCCAGACCATTCCAGCCACCCTCAGTTCAAGCCAGCTATTGCATTAGCTTCCTAGAGGTTCAAGGAAGCTAACCTGATCATCACCATCACTTGAAACAAGCTCAAACTCATTTCACGATTTCTAGTTTTGAGGTATTTTTATTGAACTTCTATCTCATTATTTAGGCATTGTTAGGCTTGCATTTGTGAAGATAAAATATAAACATCATTTCCCTGAAACTATACATGTCCATAGATTTCATTTATGTTGCTTGAGTAGGGAGAATTTTGAGTTTGAACCTCTGAAAATATTTAGGTCAGAATTTGATATTGTTATAAATTCATGCTCATCTTTGAGAATTAGATTAAGTTATTTACATATTCAGAATCGTGAGAAGATTTCTAACAAGTTTGATGTTGGAAGTTTTATGAATGGATGAGATTTGAGTAAGTTACAGATCATTTGGCTGGAGGTTGAAGATGAAGTACAGTCAGGGCAAAACTTGTATCATATATTTATTGTTGTGTACAAGTTAACGGATGTATCACCACTCCAGTGGTTAAAGCGCGCGCCTGTAACCTGAGGGACCTGGGTTCGAGCCCTAGTGATACCCTTTTGGTTCTTTTTTCACATTTTTCTCGTTTTTTTTGTTTGAAGGCAAGCGTTGGGCTCCCTATTGTTGGGCCTGATATTTTGCTTATTTCACACTCCCTGTTCTATTTTCATACATCCTGGCCCATTTTCTTTCTTTTATATTTTTATTTCTTTTATTATTTTTATTATTATTATTTTTATTAATAAAAATCCAAAAATATATTTTTATTTATTTATTTACATATTCAAAAATGTTCATTAATATTTTATTTTTCTTCATAAAACAAAAGACCAAAATATTTTCTTTGAACAAATTAATTCTTTTTTTAATAATAATTAATGTTTAGACTTAGGTTAATTATTATATTATTTCTTGTAAATTAAAATTAATTTAGAACTTAGGTTTCTTTTTAATTAATCAATTCTCATGTTATTTTTATTATTTAAAACCTTTTCATAAAAAAACCCAAAAAAAACTCCTTTGAAGTAATTTCTTTTCTTAATTAGTTTAAGTTAATTTTAGTTAATTTTCATTAATCATATTTTTAATTAGGTTTACATTAAAACCCCTTCCATAAAAAATCTAAGCATAAATCATTTTCTTTATCCATTTGCATTTGTATATCATTTATTTAATTCTTGTACATTTATTTAATATTATTGTAATAATTAATTAGATTTAATTTTCTTGCAAGTCCCCATTTGTAAATTTGTATACCCCCTCACCTAATGATTTAATAGCTTAGTATTTTTATTTTCCGCAATTTAACGCTTTATATAAATGCTAGTAAGTTAGGGTTTGTATGGAAAGATAAAAATTAACAAGTTAGCAAACCCTAATTCAAGACAAAATAATGCATGTAAATTAACACACTTACAACCTTAGGGTAAATCCACTTTATTGCCTTACAAAAATGGCCATGTTATGCATGTGGAGTATCTTAACAAAAAGTAATCAAAAATACAAGATCATAGTCCCTCGATGACGCTATCAAATATTGCCTTTCAAAATGATCTTAGTCCTTCAAAGAGAATTGCTAAGATATTTCACAACATTGCTATCATGGCTATACGATGATCCATTCCCGTCCCTTTACATCCAAAGATAAGGCCTCTTACCAAATCAATGGTAAGATAGCAATATCAAAGGAAAGGAACAAATGAACTAAGACTTTTGAGTAGGTAGGTTGTTCCTAGTTGCTTTCTCAATTCCAAATCAAACACTCTTGCTTATTTTCAAAACAAATATCAACACTTTCAAAAATATTTTCAAAACACTCTCCAAACTTGAAACATTTTCAAAAGATCAACACTTTGTATACGATCTTACGAACGAGAACTATTATAAAGTTTGCCTAAGCGATGACGCCTTTTCAAAATACTTTCAAAAACCACACAAAGCAAATTTTCAAACAAAAAGCAAGTGATTTAGTAAGCAACTAAGAGCCCATAGATAACTATGGATGAAAAGGGTACTAACACCTTCCCTTTTCATAATCTACCCCCCGAACTCAAGAAATAATCTCAAAGGTCTTTCCTGTTCTTTTCAGCCTTTCCTTTTGGATAAAAGAAAAGCCGGTGGCGACTCTTGATAACCGCAACATTTGCGATAAAACGCAAAACCCCCAAGTCATCTCTCTCATCCTATCACACATAGCAATGCATTTGATATTCTTACATCTTCTGAAAACCATGAATGCTTCCATCTGATCAGAGACATTTCTGACTGGAACATCTTTTGTTGACTGAGGTAAAAGAAATTAGAAGGCCTTTGATTGAGTCAGAATCTTATCACTTTAGACTAATACTAAAACACGTTTGATTCTAATGACGTCTTACTCTGGACAGAGATCCATTTTCAGATTTTTTAGAATAAACATAAATTTATCTTCAGCTAAGGGTTTTGTAAAAATATCAGCCCACTGATGGTCTGTATCTATGAATTTTAAATATAGGATCCCTTTCTGAACATAGTCTATAATAAAATGATGTTTGATTTCTATGTGTTTAAACATAGAGTGTAAGATAGGATTCTCACTCAAGAAAATAGCAGCAGTATTGTCACAGAAGATAGGAATGTTACTCTCATAAATCTGATAATCTTCCAGTTGATTCTTCATCCAGAGGATCTGAGTGTTGCATAGTGCTGCTGAGATATATTTTGCTTCTGCAGTTGAGAGAGCAATTATTGATTTCCTCTTTCCTGACCTAGAAAATGACAATTTCCATAAGTATTTTTCCTCAGTCTATCTCCAGTGTAGTCTGCATCACAAAAAATAGAAAGAGTGTACTCTGATGTTTTCTCATACACCAAGTTAAGGTTAGTGGTTCCTTTTAGATACCTTAGAATTCTCTTAACAACGATTAAACGATATTCCCTAGGATCAGATTAAAATCTAGCACAAAGATGAACACTGAATAAAATATCAGGTTTGGATGAAGTCAGATACAAAAGAGAGCCTGTCATACCACGATACAACTACTGACATACCTTTCAACTTACCTCTTCTTTCTCAAGAATACATGTTGGATGCATTAGAGTCTTTGCTATAGTGCAGTCTATCATGTTGAATTTCTTCAGAAGTTCTTTGGTGTACTTACTTTCATGAATGTAATTAGCCTCTGGTTTTTAATCAATTTGGATTCCCAGAAAGAACTTCAGTTCTCCCATCATGCTCATTTCAAACTCAGCTTGCATTAACTTTGAGAATTCCTCGCAGAAGGCTTGATTAGCAGAACCAAAAATAATATCATCAACATAAATTTGAACAATTAGAATATCATTTTTGAAGGTTTTACAAAAGAGTATAGTGTCAACCTTTCCTCTGGTAAACTTATTTTCTAGAAGAAAGTTACTCAATCTGTCATACCAAGATCTGGGAACTTGTTTTAGGCCATAAAGAGATTTCTTTAGTTTAAAAACAAGGTCTAATTTCTCAAGATTTTCAAAGCCAGGAGGTTGTTTGACGTACACTTCTTCTGAAATATAACCATTCAGAAACACACTCTTAACATCCATCTAATAAAGGATGACGTTATTATTTACAAAAAAAGAATCTAAAAAACTAATAGCTTCTAACCTGGATACTGGTGCAAAGGTTTCTGTATAGTCTATCCCTTCTTGTTGACTATAACCTTGTGAAACTAGTCGTGCTTTATTTCTGACAACTTCACCTTTCTCATTGAGTTTGTTTCTCAACACCCATTTGGTTCCGATGACAAGGACACCTTTGGGTTTCTGAACGAGATCCTAAACATCATTCTTTGAGAATTGGTTGAGTTCTTCTTCCATATCTAGAATCCAATATTTATCTAGAAGGTCTTTCTCAATAGATGTAGGTTCTATTAAAGAAACTAAACCCATAAGCACTCCATCAGAAGGTTTGAGAGCTGATCTTGTTCTGACTGGAGCATTTTTACTTCCAAGAATGAGATCTTCAAGATGGGAGGATATGATTCTGTTCTTCCTTGGTTGAGGTTGATCAGAAGGACTATCAACATTATCAGAAGTAGGAGCTTCTAATTCTTTATCTTCTCCTTTGGTTCAACGAATGTTATAGTTACATCTGCAAGCTTTTCACACAACTTTGACTTTTCATAGTCAAGCTTATCATCGAATCTGACATGGATTGATTCCTCCATGATTCATGATTATGTGTTATAGACTCTAAAGCCTTTTAGAGCATTCATAGTATCCTAACAGCAGACACTTTTGCACTTTAGAATCAAACTTTGAGAATCTGAACTCTTCACCGTGATTCTTTTATCTGAGTGCTCTACATTCTGATTTTGACTTTAGCTTATCCTTGATACAGCTTCTGATCAGCTTCGTTCTGCATCTGCCTTCTTTAGAGTGATATATCATAGGTTCTGAACTTGTACTTATTGGCTCCTCTTACTTCTTTAGAGGTTCTCTGTTTTCTGATTTTGAGGAGTATAAGTTTCTTCTGAACTCTAATCTCTAATCTGAGAGCAAAAATCAGTATTCTCTTCAGATGATCTCTTTATTCTTCTATTTAGAATCACTCGTTTGACTTCTTGAAAATAATACTCAGAGCATAAATATTCTAATCTTTTATCATCAGAACATCCATCTGTTTGTCAAGCTTCCTTTTGGACAAAAGCTTGATTTTTAGAAGGTCAATATTTCATGAACTTCTGAGAAGCTACGTGATTGAGAAAATGAACTAACATTTCCTAGCGTCTTCTGAATTTTTGATTCCTTGAACAAATTGTAGAATTTGTTCTAATACAAATATCATCAAAATTTGATGATTTTGACTGACGATCTTGTTCTTGCAATGCTGAGCTAACTTGTTTAGAGTTAGTCTATCAAGGATTGTCATTATATCCACTTCAGAGTGAATGGATTTTGTCTTTGCATCTTTTAAAGAATTTTCCATTCAAGAATTCATATATCAAGATTTCCTTTGATTCTTGATGAATCAATAAGCTTTCTTTCCTAAGCAGATTTCAGTTTTCTATGAAGCTTCCTAAAGGAAACAATATTCAGAATTTCTGCATTATATCTTCTACTTGCTTGATTGATTAGGCTTCAGATGTTCTAACTCAGAAATTATTTCTTAGAGATTTGAATTTCCCTGTTCAAGATTTTTGACATTTTTCTGCAGACTTCATCATGAAGTTTCTATGTATCAAAATCAGAAGACAACAATCTTTCTTCTTTACTTGAAGAAATTACTAATGAGATTTTAATGAGAAAGTCAAGGGTGGACTAATCCGTTTCTTGAAAACATCTCATACTCATAAATAATTAATATTTAGTAAGCAAAAATTCTTGTTCTGATGATTTAATCTTTGAGCAAATACATTGTTCGTCATTAGAAGAGGTTGGCTCAATCAAGGACACCAAACCCAGAAGCATTTCTTCAGGAGGTTTGAAATCTTATCTGGTTATGATAAGAGCTTCTTTATCTCCCAGAATCATTTCTTCAGAAGGAGAGATTAGGATTTTGCTTTTCATCTCGACGGATCAAAAGGAGCAATAACTGCATCTGAATTGGGAGCTTCTGATGCTACGGATTCTGGTATGTTCTTCTTGGATTCTGAACAGGTTATCTCCAAAAGAGAAGATTTTATTTTTGACATCTTCAGTTTTCAAAGAATTAGAGACTTGCTCAAGGTAATCCGTTTGGTGACAATTTAGTACTCAATCATCATCTTCTGATATGAGATCGTAATTGACGGTGGAGTAACTATCACCCAAAGTATTTCTTCACACAACATTTGGATCTTTATTTGACATTGTTATGTGTTTGATATTGACCAGTAATAGAACCTGGCTCTGATACCAATTAAAGGTGTAAAGAAAATGCAAGAAAGAGGGGTTTGAATTGAGTTTTTTATTTCATACCTAGCTTTCTTCTCTTAATATTGCCGTGTTAAGTGATGCTTTCAAATATGTTATAGAAGCATAAACAGTAAAGCATAAGTAAGAGTAAAGAGCGTGTGATATATCCTGGTTCACTTGAGAAACCCTCAAGCTAGCCCAGTCCACCCTACCAAGGTGATTTTTCCTTTAACTCAATGACTTAATCCACTATAACCAAATCTGATTACAAATGACAATAATAAGTCCGATCAACCTTGCTGACAACCCCAACAAGTTCAGTTGATCCTTATTGCCAATTCTGCAAAGACCGCGACCTATGCCTTCTTGAGAATCCTGACTTAAATGAGTCTCTCAAGGAACAATACAATGATACGTTCAGTGATCTCCACGAGATATAAAGATCAACGACCCCTTAAGAAATCTGACCAACCTAGTCTTTCTTAACAGGATTTCATCTACAATGAGTGCAGCCAAAGTATTCTTGAGAATCCTGACTCAATTAAGTCTCTCAAGGAACCATCAATATTCAGTTCATAATGTTTGTGTTTACATGATTGCTTCTTTCTAAGCATATTACACAAATGATTAAGTCTTGATTGTTTGACACAATTATGAGCAACAACTCTTGTGTACAAACAATTTACATGAAGAACTAAATATATAACATAATATGAGCAACAAATCTTGTGTTTACATGATTCTACAAATATGAATGTGATCTAAGTTTAAGTGAAACATCTTGTAGTCTTCTTGTCTTCATTTTGTTCAAGTAGCTTCTTCATGGACAATAGCCCAAAGCACTTGAATCGCTGATATCTTCTTCTTCATAAGCTTCTGAAAGCTTTGATGATCTTGATGTAGTGAGAAGATATTCATATTGATTCATCTTAGAACATTATGGACAACAACCCTTGTTCTATTTAATTCAATGATCACTTTAGAACACAACATTCATGTTTTGGATTTGTAATTGGAGCTTCCATTATCATCTTCATTATCTTTTATGGCTTAGCAAGATTCTTGCAGTATATAAAATTAAGCACATTGTGAATCAATAATTTCATTGTTATCTTATAATCATCAACAACATGATTGAGGAATCATTTTGACAACATTTGTTCTTGTTATTGTCACAGTGGTTTCTAGTTTTGGTTGTGTTCCAATAATGACAGCTTTTATTTGAACATTAAACATCAATAACATTTTAAGCATATGATCCTTTTCTTATATATCCAAGCAAAATAGAGTCATTGGCTATTGAAAAAGATTCGTTACATAATGATGAAAATATACTACCACATCTTTTTATTTTCCATAATTCAAGCTAGTGGAAAGTGTAAGAACAAGATTTGGTTCTGCAATATTATCTCTGAGTTTTGATGATAACAAATGAGTATGAGTGTATGAACAATTTTGTTGTACTAATGTTTGTTATTGTTGAGTACTTAACAAACAGGTTCTGCTTTTGATGGATGGTATGGCCAAGACATTAGAAGAGAATTAGTTCTGCTTATGCGCTACACAAGTTCTGTTGAACAGTAGCAAGACACTCCAAAAGGTTCTGAAGTGTAAACCCTGATATTTGTCTAAAGAAACTAGTTAGAAGATCTGAAGACAGAAGTTGCTACTTACAACCAGATGCTAAAGACTCAAGCTTCTAAAGACAACATGTTCTAAGGAAATAGTCAGAAGATCTGAAGACAGAAGTTGTCACTTAAGTCCAGATGTTGAAGACTCACGTTTCTAAAAGACAGTGTGTTTCAAAGAAACAAAGTTAGAAGATCTGAAGACAAAGTTTCTACTGAAGTCCAGATGCTAAAAAATTAGTTTCTAAAAGATAACTTGTTCCAAATAAACAAAGTTAGAAGATCTGAAGACAAAGTTTCTACTGAAGTCCATTTGCTAAAAACTTAGTTTCTAAAAGACAACTTGTTTCAAAGAATACAAAGTTAAAAGATCTGAAGACAGTGTTTCTAACTGAAGTCCAGATGCTGAAGAATTTGTGTTTCTAATAACAAAGATGCTTAAAGAACCAAGTGCTAAAGATTCTAAAGATAGAAGGTATGAAGATTCTAAAGACTTGAAGTTCTAAATGTCCAAGGTTATCTACAACGAGTTCTCAAGACCAAGTGCTGGAGACTCTAAAGACACAACTCTTAAGACTCTGAAGACTTGAAGTTCTAAAGATCTTATATTATGTTCCCACTTCTAACCTCGTGCTCGTAGAAGCTTCTGGAGAACATAAGGAAAGAATATAATGGTAACATGGTACAATAGTACACAGTACGAAAAAGTTTTATTCCACTATTTCTCCACTAACTTGAATTGTGGAAGAGAAAAGGACGTAACAATACTATTTGTAACAAATCTTTTTCAAATAGCCACCGACTCTATTTTGCTTAGAAATATAAGAAAAGAATCACATGTTTAAAGTTGGTTATATGGTTAAAAAAAAGGGGCTGCAAGTTGCAATTCGCGAGTTGTTGATGTTCAAATGTTAAAAAGGAAAGTTGTTATTATCGGAACACAACCCAAAATCTATCAACCAATATAACAACAACCAGAACAACAATTATCAAAATGATTCTTCAATCATGTTGATACTAATTACAATGAAATCATAGATTCACAATATGCTCAACTTCATATGCTTCACAAAGCTTGCTAAGCCACAGAAGATAACAAAAATGATCATGAAAGCTCCAGTTACAAATCCACAATATAAATGTTGTGCTCTAAAGTGATCATTGAAGAAAGTAAAACAAGGGTTTTTATCCATAATGTTCTAAGGGAATTTAGATGAATAAGTTATTCTCTTTACTACATCAAGATCAACAAAGCTTTCAGAAGCTTATGAAGAAGAAGACTTCAGCAATTCAAGTGCTTTGGGATGTTGTCTGTGAAGAAACTACTTGAAGAAAAAAAGACCACACATTGAAGCTACAATAAAATCTAATATTTTTAGTGTGTATTAGGTTATTCTGATGTACTTAATTATGTTTACATCCAACTTGTGTAGAAGCATTATTATTGTAAACAAATGTAAATCAAACTGTTGTTTGATGGTTCCTTGAGAGACTCATTTGAGTCAGAATTCTCAAGAAGACTTTGGTTACGGCCATCGTAGATGGAATCCTGATAATGGATTCTATTGGGTCAATGGTAGTCAAATCTAAAAGGGGATTAAGTGAAGGTCAGCCTTCTAAGACCACTGATGGATATCATTGGAAGGAAATCCTAATAGGAGATTCTGGAGAATCGAATTCTGTTAGGTCAATGAACGTTATATCCAATCTGGATCCCTGAACACATCATTGGATGTTAGTCACCGGTGGTTGCCCGTGCGATTGTAATCAGATTGGTTATAGTGGATTAAGTCCTTGAGATCAAGGTGAAATCACCTCGGAAGGGTGGACTGGACTAACTTAGGGGTTTCTCAAGTGAACCAGGATATATTTTGTGTTCTTTACTTTTGCTTATGCTTTAGAATTTATGTTTTCTGAACTTAATTAGAAGCATTACTTAGAAGTAATAATCAGAAGCATTGTTCAACGAATAATGCTTAGAAGCGAAAGTTTTCCAAGAAAGGAAAACCCAATTCAAACCCCCATTTCTTGTGTTTTCTTCACACTTTCAGAAAGGTAGTGGGATAAAGCTTTTTCGTACTGTGTACTTGTCATTGCTAACAGTAACATTTGTCTTATGAGCTCCAGAGGCTTATGATGGTAGATGATTGAAGCATGAGTAGAATCGTGACATTTGAATCTCTAGATAATCAAGTCTTTAGTCGTCAAAAGTTGTTCACTCAGAACCTTGTCTTTGAAACTTCAACACTTGGTCTGGAGAACCTTTTCTAAAACCTTGGGTCTTTATAAATTCAAGTCTTCAGAGTATTTAACACTTTATCTTTGATAACCCTTTGTAGAACCTTGGTGTTTACCTCGGGTTTTGGTAAACAACCGCTGATCCTCCAAATGGTTACTTATTTGGTTACTCGCAGGATCGATCAGATTGATCCTAGGACATAGGTTGATTTTGAGATTTGATTGAATTGGATAAGGCTTTAAATAAATTGGCTTTAAATGAATTGCATTAAGGAAAGACTTGGTAAAATAAACAAGGCTTTAAAGTAAAAGGTTCGACAAGAATGTAAAGAGGAAAGCAAGTAAATTTCTGGAAAAGTAAATGACTTTAATTGATAAAATTGGTGTTTCACACATACATTTCTCAACAATTCTTTCTCACACGCTGGGTACTCGAATCTATATGAGTGACTTTGTATATAATTGTGAACACACGCGAGAAACTACATGTCTACTCCTATTTATACTAAAACATCCCAAGTAACCGTCGGGCAGTTACACTGCTTCGAGATCAATCCACTTGGCACGTTCTCCATGCTCGACGCCCCAGATCCTTGCACGTTTGCACGTAGTAACTGCTGGAAACCGTTTTCCCTCCAAAAGCTTTGAATTTCAAACCGCTCCACCCTGAACCGTCGAACACTTTCGTCAAGAGACATCTTCGACGAGAAACTCCTTCGACGTCGAAGGCAACCAGCCTTCTTCCTTGGAAGAAATCTTCTAAGTACTTTGCCATCTTTCGACGGGCATTTCGACAGACTTAGCCAGTCGAAGACATCTTTCAGCTTTAATGGCTGACATCAATCAAAACAAAGGTGTCGAATTTAGGAGCCAACAAATTGCCCCCCAAGAATGCCTTATTTCGACTCTGAAAGAAAAAGGCATTCTTTGAAACGCCATTCGACACCTGTCTTTCCACGCTTAGTCACAAATTAACTTGTGCACTTTTTGTTGCTTTTTACTAACTATTGGCAATCCCAAGAAAACCATCGTTGATTTGATCCTAGGACGTCACTTTCAGTACGGCGTGCAGTACCAAACGTCATTTCAGAATTTGTCATTATGACAATTCCCAAAAACGAGGACGCACGCTGCGTCCCTCTATTTCTGCAGAAACGGCCAAAACAACAGGGGGCTGCCACGCGTCCCACTAACTCCTGCAGCATTAAATGGCATTTAATGTCCTCGTTATTGGGGATTTTTCCCACTACTATAAATAGTAGTAAGTACCCCATTGTGGGACTTTTTACGCCATCTAGCCTTCAAACTTCCCTGTTTTCATACAAGCTTGCTATCTTTGCAGAAACTCTTCCTCTTTCACTTCATCTTCAACCTCATTCCAAACTCAACACCAAACCATGGCCTCTGGTTCTACTGCTCCTAGTGCTAACGCACCAACTGAACATGCTAAACCCAAGGTTTTCGTCACTGCTCCGGTAGTAAATTCTACAGGAAAATGAAGGGTTCCTGAACCTTCTGACATCGCCGTTCGTGATGCTTACTCGCGCCACTTGATGATCCCGGTTGGATATTCCAACCAGATCTTTGCAATGTCAGGCCCCATGAATCCAAGCATCTCTGAGGCTCTGAAGATCAAGAGCTATTTCCCGATAGTCGAGAAACTCAAACCAGTTGCATGCGCCAAAAAAGACGCAGAAGACAATGAAGACCCTGCACGTGAAAAAATCGACCTCCGCTTCTTCAACAGAGGTGTTAGGGTCTTCAGGTCTTGCCCTAACCTTACCTCAGATTATGTTGCTTGGCTAACAAAGTTGGAGAAGCACCAAACTTCGATCTGGAAGGATATGGGAATCTTCGACCTAGTGATGTTGTCGAAGACGGGTTTGAACTACTCCCCGGAGATGCTGATAGCTTCACTGTTGTTCTGGGACTACTCCCACTTTACTTTTCATCTTCCCTGTGGGATGCTAACCCCCACACTCTTCGATGTGGCCGCTATTACTGGCCTTCGACCCACCGGGGATTACTTCGATCCGGAGGAGATGTCGGAGGACCAAATTGGCTTCTCTGAGACCAAACCAACATACACCACTTTCATCAACCATTATCACGACAGGTCGACAGATGCTGTGTCGGATGTCGAACACATAGCGTTTCTAGCCTTATGGCTAACTCGCTTTGTGTTTTGCTCGAAGTCTCTGCAGGTGACCAAAAAGATGGTCACTCTTGCTACTCAACTGCATCACCGCCAAAACATCTGTTTGGCAGAACTGATTCTGGCTAGCCTCTATGATTCGATCAGCAATGGGGCAACTCTTCTGAAACACATCGAAGACAGGGCCAGTTTGCTACTTGCTGGACCCTTTTGGCTGCTCCAATTGTGGCTCAACGCCACTTTCGAATCTTTCTTGCCCAAGAAGGTTCAGGTAAATGAACAGGCTCCAGCGATAGCGAATAGACGCGTCGAAGGAACCAGGCTGGCTCTGCTGACACCTACGGACGATGGACTGGAGTTTCAGCAAACCTTCACCAACTTCGTTCTGATGTTCGCTCGAAGGAAGGAATTTGTTTCAACTATGGCTCCATTTGCTCGACGACAGGTAGGCCCAGCATGGTTCACAAGGCCACATCCAAGGGCGTCGAGTGGTCCTAATGTCGATGAGCATACAATACTTTGGGAGGCGTTCCTTACACCAAGGATCATGCCTCTTCGATTCAAGAGTTCTAAGACTCATCTGAGTCTGATTGCATACCAACCAAACCTGGTATCTCGCCAGTTTGGTATTATCCAAACCCTACCTTCTCCGATTTTTCAAAGAGAGAAGTCAATGTTGTACTTCTGCAATGATTATACAGAAGAAGCTGCCATCAAGCATATCGGAAGATATGCTGGTCGAACAGTCCTCTCGCTGTTTGACTACCAGCTCAATTTCCTTTGCTCACCATCCTTCGAGGAGTGGTGGAAAAGCTATTATGCTGAGTACTTCTTCGATGAGAAGGACTTCATGGATGAGCTGCAGAAGTCTTTTGTCCTTGTGTTGGACAAAATAAAGAAATGTAAGTTCATGCTCTCACATTACTTTGATGCTTTTCTCTTCGACTGCTAGTCTGTTAACTTTTATTTGTTTTCAGTTGTTCGAAAGCCTGTAGCCAAAAAGGCTACAGAAGGCCAACAAGGAGGAGGCCCTTCAACGAAACCTCCACCGCCGGCGAAAACTACAGCGCCGGCGAAGACCACAAGCAACCAACAGGGGGAAGGCTCTTCGAAGAAGCCTTCTGTATCGGTAACCAGACTTTCTTCATTTTCTTTCTGGCTTTCGATTTTTTGATTTTCGATGCAATTATTCAATCGAATTCCTATTGGTTTTCTAGGCACCTTCGCCCAAGAAACGGCCAGGACTGGTGGTCGAATCTGGGAGTGATGAAGAAAGTGATTCCCCTCCTGCCCCCTTAAAAAGGCGAAAGTTGACGAAGGATACTTCTGTTCCTGCTCCTGCTCCTGAAGGTCGAACCGTCAGAATAAAGGTTGCTGTGAGAAAGCCTAGGCCACCTCCAGTGATCATCGAGGAGCCAACTGAGGAGGAACTAAACATCCTTCTTAACAAGCCTGTCGAAAGCGACAATTCCAGCCCTGGGGCTGAAGCTAATCCACAGGTAATCTCTTAGACCTTTTTATAATTTAGGTATAGATACCCATATTCGATTGTGTCTCTTTCGATCTCTGAAGATTTGTCTTCTTCCCCTTTTTAGGATACTACTGAAAGTTCTCCGCCAAGGACCTCAGAAACGCTGGAATCTGCTGAACTTAGCAGGCCTCAGGAAAAAGGCTTGGGCAATGACGAAGCCCATACTGAGAATGAGGCCAATGCTGAAACGGTGGAGAAACCAACAGAGGAACCTCTGGTGGAGGAACAACAGCCAGAAATGGTTCAGGTGGTGGACCTGTCAGAAGAGAATCATGAAGAAAGGGACCAAGGCAATGATGGCGAAGAAAATCAAAATGCTGCCGACGAAGAGAACCAAGGTGGCACTGGCGAAGGACACCAGGGTGACGCTAGCGAAGAGCACCAAGATGACGCTGGCGAAGGGCCCCAGGGTGATGCTAGCGAAGAACCCCAAGTCGACGCTGGTACTGCCCCAGTCCGAGTCGAAGAGCAACCAGTCGAGGCACTTAACACTCAAGAACCTCAAACCCAAGACAATGCTGTTGCAAGGGTTACCTCAACGAAGCACAGGTCGAAAGAGGACTTGGAACTCTTGAGACAAACTGACCCTGTTAGCTACCTCAATGCAATCATCGAGAGCAAGAGTTCGTCTGACGCTAGTCAGGAGGTTCCTACCCTGTCGGGGAAGTCCACTGAAACTTCTCCCCTTGATGATGCTTTGGCGAAGGTTAAGGCCCAGTTCTTCAAGAGGGACTTGATGAAGGCTTTAGAGGGGGACCCCACTGCTCCATCATGCTTGAAAGAGGTCTTGAATGCTGTCGACTTTGAAGCTGTAGCCCCAGAAGTCTCAGATTTGATCATGGAGTTACACTCTATGATTGATCAAGTCTCAGCAGATTACAGGCGCCAAAGGGGGTTTAACAGTCAGCTTGAGGTGTTGTATGGCAAAAGCTCCTCTGCGTGGACTGCTGTCTCAGATTCGACTTCTCGAATTGCTGAGTTGTCGAAACAAAAAGCATCTGCGCAGGAAAAAGTCGATGCCATTGATCGAGAGAATGCTTCCTTCCGGGCACAAATCGAAGAAATAGAGGCGAAGATAAACGCCAACACTGTACTCAAGGAGGAACTTCTTTCGACCATCTCAGACACCGAGAGCCAAACTGAGATCAAACAAGGCCTGGAATTCGCTGAGAGGGCCCAAAGCCTCGACGCTCAGATTGCCAAACTAGTGCAGGAGAACTCCTGGTGCAAGAAGAGGTTGGAGCTGCAGCAAGCCAAGTATCTTCGACTCAAGAACTCTCTTACCTTTTGATTGATTCTCTTTTGTAACCATATTCTATAATCGTTATTCGACAACAATTGCCATCTTGGCTGAAATTTATAAAATTTCTATTTTGGCATTTTTATGGTTAATTTAGTCTTGTTCTTTTATTATTTTATTTTTATCTCTTGAAGTATAGGTTTGTATTTTTTCAAATATTTACCATTTACTCTCAAGAGCCTTTTATCTCCACTTAACTCTTCGACTTCATAGGCTCCACCAGAAAAAGTTTGGATAACTCTGAAGGGTCCTTCCCATTTGGGTGACCATTTCCCCATGCTTCGATCCCTTCGATCCATGGGAAGAATTACTTTCCAAACTAGTTCTTCAGGCAAAAATACCTTAGGTTTTACCTTTCTATTATAAGAGTCTTCTACTCTTTTCTTCTGAAGCCTGAGTAGGTCGAGAGCGTGTAATCTCTCTTCGTCTAAATCCACCAGTTCATCTAACATCATGTTCCAATAAACTTCAGAAGGAATATCATAATGCCTCTGAACCCTTGCAGATTGAAGACAAATTTCTGCTGGCAACACTGCATCATGGCCAAAAGTTAGCCTATACGGTGTTGTACCAGTGGCTTCTTTTGGGGACGTTCGACACGCCCACAGAATCTGGTCTAACGTCTTATGCCAATTCTTTGGTTTCTTCCCAACATGTTTCTTTATCAAGCCAATCACCACTTTGTTAGCTGCTTCGACTTGACCATTCGCCTGTGCATAATAAGGCGTTGATGTTAGGAGTTTGAAACCTGTTTCCTGAGCAAATTCCTGCATCTTTCGACCAGTGAAAACTGACCCTTGATCAGTTGTTATCGTCTCAGGGATTCCATATCTAAAGATAATGTTCTTTTGAATAAATTCAATGACATTTTCCTGGTCTACATTGACTAAAGGGATAGCTTCGATCCACTTAGTAAAGTAATCAATGCCTACCAGTATGTATTTCTGACTCTTTGATGATGCTGGTCGAATCTCTCCAATGAGGTCCAACGCCCATCCTCTAAAAGGCCAAGGCTTCACTATCGAGTGAAGTTCGCTTGCTGGTACATGTTGGATGCCTGTATGAACTTGACACTCTTGACAACCTTTGGCGAACTCAACACAATCTTTCAGCATAGTGGGCCAATATAGTCCTTGTCGAAACAACAACCATTTCATCTTATGGCCTGCTTGGTGAGCCCCACATGCCCCAGCATGCGTCGTCGAAAGGGCTATGTATGCTTCAGTTTCACTTAAACATTTCAGCAACACCCCTTCAGGCGTCTTCTTGAATAACTCATTACCCATGAGTACAAAACTCAACGCCCTGTATTTTGTTTTTCGTTCTGTCGAAGCTCCTGGATTTTGAAGATAGTCCATAATAGGTTTCCTCCAATCTTGCTCTGACAAATTATCAATGAACGAAATCTCGAAGTTACTGTGATCAGCATATCCTAGTCTCATCGCTTCCAAGTCTGATGGTGATAGACAAGTTGCTTTTATCTTTTCTCGAACTTCGATTGCTCTTTGTAATCTCGTTTTTGAAATCTTATACCCAGATGCAATTTGTGCCAAGTCGTTGGCTATTTGATTTTCGACTCTGGGTATGTGTCGAATATTGATCGTTTCAAATTGTTTCAATAAACGATTTGCTATCACAAAGTACATAATGAGATTCTCTCTTATGCATTTATATTCCTTTGTGACTTGCTTAATGACTAACTCTGAGTCTCCCATTATTTCGACTCGAGTTGCCCCCAATTCCAACAATATCTCAAGGCCAGTAATTAGAGCTTCATACTCAGCCTCATTGTTCGAACAAGAACCTGCTATTTTGTACTTGAATGTTGTTGGAATTTTATCTGGAGAAATAATCAAGACTCCTACCCCTGTTCCATCTTTATGGCTGGAACCATCGAAGTAGAATTTCCAAGGTTCTATCTCCACATAATTAATATCCTCAACTTGAATTGAGTGGTCGACTATGAAATCTGCAACCACTTGTCCTTTTACTGCCTTAAGAGGCATAAAGGTCAAGGAGTATTCAGTTAATGCTAATGCCCATTTGCCAATTCGACTATGCAAGATAGGTTTCGACAACATATATTTGAAAACATCAAAATGAGACGAAACATAAACATCAACTGGCTTTATATATTGCTTGAGTTTTGTACAAGAAAAATACAGACATAGACACAATTTTTCAACTTCGCTATATCTAGTTTCTGCATCATTCAAAACTCGACTGAGATAGTAAATGGGTCTTTCGACTCCATTCTCATCCTCTTGGGCTAACATACTTCCCAGAGTTTTGTCAGATGCAGCTATGTACAATCTCATACTCCTATTGCTACAAGGAGGCACCAAAATAGGTGGCTTAGTGAGGTACCCTTTGATTTTGTCGAAGGCTTCTTGTTGCTCCTGCCCCCATTCGAACCCCTCTTTATTCAGTCGAAGTAAGGGTGAAAAGGCCTGAGCTTTCCCACTTAGATTAGATATAAACCTCCTTAAGAAATTTATCTTGCCTAAGAGAGATTGCAATTCCTTCTTATTCGATGGCGCTTTCGCTTCCAGAATTGCCTTCGTCTTGTTCTGGTTGATTTCGATTCCTTTCTTGTGGACAACGAAGCCCAAGAAATCTCCAGCTTTCACACAGAACGCACACTTCAAAGGGTTCATCTTCAGACCATGTTCTCTCATTCTTTCGAATGATTGTCGAAGGTGGTCAATGTGATTCTTCCTGGAAACAGATTTTATAACAATATCATCAATATATACTTGCATAAAAGTGTTAATAAAATCATGGAAGATAGTATTCATTGCTCGCTGGTACGTTGCCCCAGCGTTTTTTAGGCCAAAAGGCATCACTACCCATTCGTAAGTGCCTAAGGCCCCAGGGCATCGAAAAGCTGTTTTCGACACATCCTCTTCAGAAATGAATATTTGATTATATCCTGAATAACCATCGAGCATACTCAGGTATTCATAACCAGCGGCAGAATCGACTAGCATTTCCGCCACAGGCATAGGATATTCATCTTTGGGGGTGGCAGCATTCAAATCTCTGAAATCTATGCACACCCTTAACGTACCATTTTTCTTAATTACTGGCACAATATTTGCAATCCATTCGACATACCTTGTAACACGGATGAATTTGCATTTCAGAAGTCTTTCGACCTCCGTTTTGATCTTCGACAATATTTCTGGAGCGAAGCGCCTTGGATTTTGCTTGATTGGCTTCTTTCCAGGTTTGATTGGCAACTGAAGTTCTACCAATCCTCTGTCGAGACCAGGCATTTCGTCATAATCCCATGCAAAACAGTCTTTAAACTCTTTCAGCAATTGGATTACTTCCAACCTAAGTTCTGGATCGATTTTGGCGCTGATGTAAGTTGGCCTTTTCTCTGATCCTTCGCCTAAGTTGATTTCTTCTAAAGGGTCTTGTGCTAACATTTTAATGTTGTTCGCCAAGGGATCCTTTTCGAAGCCCAAAGGCTCATCGTCATAAATGGCGTCGAGCCTCTGTTCCTGCATTTCTTCTGGCATGATATCAGGAGGTTTTGGATCGAAATCCTTTCCTGGGCCTACAGCAGATAATTGTTGATCATTGGCCTGTGTGGCCATGTACTTTACTTCGGCTTCGAGAGCCGTTATCATCTTGGTTTCGGCTACATAAGCCGAAATTCGCTTCAAAGATTGTGACTCAGTCATTATCACTGAATTCACTTCCCCAACCAGTTGGTTGGATATCAGTTAACCCACTGTAGTCTATGTGGGACAAGTCTTCTCTGTCCCATTGGAAACCATGCTCAGGATGCAGGTATAGGGAACAAAAGGTGTTTGGCGCTGGCGCCATGTCGAAGTCAGGTGTTGGACATGGCCCTATGTGAGCCAAGTTTTTGTCGAAATCTGCCAAACCCAGGTGATTTACTTCGCCAAGGTAGTAGCTTTGATCTGCCTCTATGTTTTCGACCATCCCATCTGGACGCCATAGCAGCAGCCTTTGGTGCATCGATGAAGGCACAGCGCCAACACCATGAATCCATTCACGGCCTAACAAAAGATTGTAGTTAGGTTTGGCCGATATGACCATGAACATCGTTGGTCGAAGGATAGACCCAACTTTGATATCTAGCTGGATCACTCCCATAGTGGTCCCTATGCCGCCCTCATAGTTCGACAAGACCATGTTGTGAGGTTTAATTTCCTCATCCCTTTTGCCAATTTTCCTTAGCATAGAGTAAGGGATAATATTGATGGTTGCCCCACAATCGACCAATATTTTATTCACAGTAGTTTCTTCGAGCTTAGCCCTTATGAACAAAGGCTTGAGGTGATTCTTCATCGCCTCTGTAGGTGGCTCGAAGAAGCCATTTTGTTCCTCAGTAGTGCCATTGTCCATGACAAAATAGCACACTGGCCTATGTTTGGCCATTTCTTGCTCTACTTCCCAGTCACTTGCTTCGACTTCTACCTGTCGATTGAATTCTCTGGGCAGCACTGAAACGATATTCACCATTATGTCCAAAGTATCGTCAGACTCAGCATCATCTTCGTCTTCGACTTCACTTTGGTTAGGCCAAACTAGCCTGTTGGTAACTGGCTCTCTCTCTAGAGGCTTCCTTTGTTTCCTTTGAGGAACATTCGAACTAGTTTCTGCCTTAGGTTCGTTGGCAGCCTCCCTTTCAGCTTTTCGTCTCCTTTGATATCTCCTCCATTGAGATCGAGACATAGGATTTTTACCCTTGTAGTTGCTGGACACTTGTGCAACCTTAGGTGCAGCAACTCGAGGCTCTTTCTTTTGAGTCAAAGAGGAACCTCTTGGCACATCGAAAGAATGCCATTTCTCCTCACTTGGCCTTTTCCGGCCAGAGGTTTTGTACCAAGTGTCTACTGGCACATTTGTCGGAGGCCTAAAGGTCAATGGCCTCTTTTCTTGGTTAGAACCCCTTCTGGGATCATGTCGAAGGTCAGCATTCTCCCTTCTCTTATTCGCTGCTCTTACGCCCTGAATGTGCTCAGCAGCTTTTTTATCAAAGATCGAACTGCATCTTGGACACAGCATCACCTCTGATTTCTTTTTCTGGCATCTTTGTAAAAAATCTGCCAAGTTTTCATTTTCCCGAGGGAAAGCAGTCTTATTAGCCTGTTCTTGCCTCATGGCCTCTTCTGATGCTTTTGGGTCAGAGAGTTCGACCATGTTGATATTCATTGTATCTTTGTTAGCAAGAGTTAACTGCTTCATTTGTATCTCCAGATTCTCCGTCTGGCCTTGAACGGTGGCCAAGTGGGAACTGGGCTTTGATCCAGTTTTTTGGGCTTCAGCAGTCTCCGACTTCGGGTTCTCGACCGCTTTCTGGACAGCTTCAATTGTCTTCCTGGATAAATTTCCAGAAAAACTGCCAAAGATTGGCATGTTGATGTGGTCCTTTGAGACTTCGACCATGGTAATTCCTGGCTTCTTCGACTGGATCCTGGTTGCCTCTATCATGTTCACCTCAGAGGGTTCAGCATAGTGGGCTTCAGCCTTCAGTGGATTGGAGTCGATAGCCATGGGGGATTTGTCTGCAAACTTTAATCTCCCTTCCTCAATAGCGTCTTGTACAAGATTCCTGAAAAGAAAACATTGAGAAGTTTTATGGCCCAAAAAATTATGATATTTGCAAAAACCTCTCTTCTTTCTTTGATCAAGAGGAGGCACTTTTACCCCTGGGGGTACTATCATTTGGCCATCTTTAACTAGCAAGTCGAATATTTCATCACATTTTGTGATGTCAAAACTATAAGTCTTTTTTGGGAACCTATCGTTGGTCCTTTCTGGACCAATGGGATTTTTCCCATTTGAGGGGACTAACAGTTTACAAGAGTATGGTGGCCCTTGTTTTAGTTCTGCTAAATCGACTTCTCCTTCTTCGACAGTTAAAGTATCGTCGAAGGATTCTAGATCTTCGTCATCCATCTCAACGTACGCTATTCTCTCTCTCTTGTGAGTTTTCGTTGCCTTAGCTTTTTCAGCTTTGAGGCGTTCTACCTGTCGAACTCTATCGGCCAGTTGGGCCATGTCTCTTAGGTATTGGGTGTCTAGCTTCTTCCTAATGGAATAATCTAAACCGCCTGCGGCTATTTCGACCAACTCATGTTCTGGCACTTGTGTAAAACATCTCGCCTTGAGCAACCTAAACCTATTCAGATATTCGTCTATAGGTTCAGTGAAACGTCTCTTCACACTGGCCAGTTCTTTCAGGCTTATCTTGGTCTGCCCCATGTAGAATTGTTCATGGAACAATCTTTCCAACTGGGTCCAATGATGGATCGAATTGGGGGGAAGAGTTGTAAACCAAGTAAAAGCGTTCTTGGTCAAAGAACTTGGGAAGTATTTGATCCTTAGGTTTTCGTTATTCGAAATGTCTCCTGCTTCGATCAAATATCTCGCCACATGCTCGACAGTAGATTCTGTCGTGTCCCCAGAGAACTTAGTAAATTTGGGGACTTTGCATCTAGGAGGTAAGTCCGTTTGTAACACGTATTCTGACAATGGAGATGTAAAGTTGGGCCTTCGAAAGCCCATGTTCATCCCATTCTGAGTCATGATCCTTTCGATCATAGTTGCCAGATTGTTTTCCAAACCCATGTTTTGGTATTGGATATGCTGAACCACTTCGTCAGCATTTTGGTTTCTGTTAACTAACCTTACCTCTGGGGCTATTACCCTAGGTTCTTCGACAGGTTGTTCCAATCGTGCCCTAAGGTTTTCTTCGACAGGCTGTTGAGCCTGGTTAATGGTGGTTTCTTCCTCTAAAAATATCCCCTGATTTCCCCTTATTTGCGCCCTTTGGGGCTGTCGAATAGGTTGGGGTACTCCAAAGAAGTCAGCCAAACGCGTCATTTGCGCTGTCACTTGCTGATTCGATTGAGTAGTGTTTTGTATTAGAGGGTTTAGCACTGTACTCAAAGTTTGTGCCAACATTTGCACCGTATCATGGTTGCTTTCGTCCATCTGTTGCCTCAAGACTGCTGTCGAGGCATTTGTAAGGCCATGGGCTACTTGGGACGTTCCTCCTAAGAGTTGGGTCCTATTTCTATTCGCCATGCCTACTCCAGAGCCTTGGAGTGGCGAAGAGGCACTCACGAAAGGGTCTGAAAAAGTGGACGCAGCATTCGTCAGGCTTGCCACTTCAGAAGTTGGCATACCATAGAATGGAATAAATCCTGGGGGAACCAAAGGCCTTGTGCCTAAATTTCCCCTTGGTGGGGGAGTTCCCAAAGGTATCCTGGGGCCTGTTAACGAAGGTATTGGCCCCGTGGTTGTGACCGACACAGCTGGTGTCGAACCAACGTTTGTCGCTTCACTTACGGTCATACTAACCGTTGCTCCCACACTCGTTTGTGGGATTTCGTTATTGTTTGGCGGATTCGCCATCTCTTCCCTTCTTCTGGCAGTATTGTTATCGTTAGTGTATATTCTACCACTCCTCAATAACATACAACTCGAAAAGATGAGATTATTTTCAACAATCAACACACAGTCCCACCGGGTGTGCCAATTTGTTTACCTCGGGTTTTGGTAAACAACCGCTGATCCTCCAAATGGTTACTTATTTGGTTACTCGCAGGATCGATCAGATTGATCCTAGGACATAGGTTGATTTTGAGTTTTGATTGAACTGGATAAGGCTTTAAATAAATTGGCTTTAAATGAATTGCATTAAGGAAAGACTTGGTAAAATAAACAAGGCTTTAAAGTAAAAGGTTCGACAAGAATGTAAAGAGGAAAGCAAGTAAATTTCTGGAAAAGTAAATGACTTTAATTGATAAAATTGGTGTTTCACACATACATTTCTCAACAATTCTTTCTCACACGCTGGGTACTCGAATCTATATGAGTGACTTTGTATATAATTGTGAACACACGCGAGAAACTACATGTCTACTCCTATTTATACTAAAACATCCCAAGTAACCGTCGGGCAGTTACACTGCTTCGAGATCAATCCACTTGGCACGTTCTCCATGCTCGACGCCCCAGATCCTTGCACGTTTGCACGTAGTAACTGCTGGAAACCGTTTTCCCTCCAAAAGCTTTGAATTTCAAACCGCTCCACCCTGAACCGTCGAACACTTTCGTCAAGAGACATCTTCGACGAGAAACTCCTTCGACGTCGAAGGCAACCAGCCTTCTTCCTTGGAAGAAATCTTCTAAGTACTTTGCCATCTTTCGACGGGCATTTCGACAGACTTAGCCAGTCGAAGACATCTTTCAGCTTTAATGGCTGACATCAATCAAAACAAAGGTGTCGAATTTAGGAGCCAACACTTGGGTTACCAGAACATCAAGTCTTCAGAATCTTCACAACTTCGTCTATCAGAATCTTCAGTACTTTGTCATTGAGAAACCTTTGTCTTTAGAAACATGAGTCTTCAACATCTGAACTTCAGTAGAAACTTCTGTCTTCAGATCTTCTGATTGGTTTCTTTAGAAAATGTTATCTTCCTATACACGAGTCTTTAACATCTATACTTCAGTATAACTTCTATCTTCAGATCTTCTTACTGGTTTTTTTAGAACATATTGTCTTTAGAAGCATGAGTCTTCAACATTAGAACTTAAGTAGAAATTCTATCTTCAGATCTTCTGACTTTTTTCTTTAGATAAATATTAGAGCCTACACTTCTGAATCTTCTGAAGTGTCTTGCTATTGTTCACCAAAACTTGTGTAGCACAGAAGCAGAACTAATTCTCTTCTAATGTCTTGGCCATGCCATCCATTAGAATTAGAACATGTTTGTTAAATACTCAAAAATAAAAAAACATTAGAGTATCAAAATTGTTCATACAAACATACTCATTTGTTATCATCAAAACTCAGAGATAATATTGCAGAACCAAATCTTGTTCTAACACAAACAACCTATTCCTATAAATTATCTTGTATAATCAACATTTAATCACTACTTTTATCATGCCTCAAAACCTTCAAAACAACAACAGTGGCAACACATATTAATACATCAAAACATAATTATTCCCACACACATGTAGATAAATTTCATTATGAAAAGTATATCACAACACCAATGGATTATCATAATCATATAAGTCTATTGGAGGTTAATGACTCCTCAATTCCATCCTTTAAGCGTATACCTATTATTGAATCAATTCCCCCTCACCTCAATTTCTAGCAAGCAAAAATCTGAATTGGTTTGAATGGTCTCCTCTCACCCAAAGCTCCAAGTTCCCCCTTTTGCCTCTAGCCTCTTTCTCACAATCTTGGTTTTGTCTACATACTGATCAAAAGCTCATAAACTTAGGTTAGACTCTTAATTTATATCATTAGGGTAAATCTTCTACTAATTATAATTCTTACCTTCACTCTCATCTCTCTTACTCCTTCCTCCTTCCCACTTCTCATAATTTACACTATTGGCCCAATTTCTTTATTTTCTATTTAAATTAAATAAATCTAACAAAATACTATTATTTTAATTATTAAAATAAAATCTAATATTTAATCAACCTCTCCTCCTTCTAATTACTCCCACACTCCCACTATAGGTTCACACACTCCTATCACCCATATTTATTTAATTAATATTAGTCAATAATTAAATAAATACACAAAATTCATAATAAATCAAATAATTTCAATATATCAAAAATTGGGGTGTTACACCCTGCATTCCCAGGAAAGCAATAAGGTTATTCAAACACGACTCGCCAATAAAGTCACAATAAAAATTGGAGATTGTGCACTCAGATGAGTGTGGTTCCTTTGAAGTGAAGTCACGAGAATATAATTTCTACTTCTTAACCTTCATAGATGAACTCACTATATATATGTGGATTTACTTATTAGAGACTAAAAGTGAGGTGTGCACCAATTTCAAGAGATTCAAGATGCTAGTTGAGAAACATGCTGAATGTGCAATCAAAATGTTGATAACTGATGGTGATGGTGATTACACCTTAATTGAATTTTCTTAGTTTTGTAAAAAATAATGAGTTCAACATGAATTTATAATGGAATTGCTAAGAGAAAAAATAAAAGTATCCTGAACATGGCTAGAAGCATGCTTAAGGAAAAGAAAATGCCAAATCATTTTTAGGGTGAGGCTACTTCAATTATTCTCTACACCATCAATAAATATACAAACAAGAAATTGCAAAACAAGATTCCATATGAAGCTTGTCCATGCCTAAAACCAAGTGTTAGACACTAATATTTTTGGCTCATTATGTTACATACATGTACTTGAGAAACTCAGAAGGAAGCTTGGTGATAGTGGCCAAACCATGCTCTTGGTTGGCTACCACTCCATAGGTGCCCACAAGTTGTTCTCACCAAATGAGAACGAGGTGGTGATTAGTAGTAATGTGGAATTTGATGAATGTAAAGGATGTCAATTTATCAACTCAATGTAGGAAGGTGAAGGTTTAAGTCAAATTAGAACCACTCTTAAAGATGATGAACAAGAAGTAGAGATTGAGGCTGAACCTGCACAACTTCAAGAGGCGAGAAGATCAAAAAGAGCTAAAACTCAATCTTCCAAACTAAATGATTATGATAGATTTCTAAATCAAGCCACAAAATAAAATAGTGATCTAATTGAAGAAGCCATAATGGTTGAATAAGATCCAATATATAATGTTCAAGCCATGAAAGATGAGAATTAGCAAAGTGCAATGAATGAAGCGATCAAGACCATTGAAAAGAAAAAAATCTTAGAAACTATTCAATTATTCAGTTAAGAAGGCAATAGATGTTAGGTGGATTTACAATCCAAATCTGAAGCTAAATAGCGGAAATTTCAAAGCATAAGGAAAAAAATGGTGGCAAAAAGGTTTTCTTCAAAAACTTGACATTGATTTTAATGAAGTCTATGCACAAACTGCTAGACTTGAAACCATAAAATTGGTTGTAGCCATTGCGACATATAGAGATTGGATGCACCAAAAGGATTTGAAGTCAACCTTCCTCAATAGACCTCTAGAAGAAGAAGTTTATGTGAAGCAACCACCATGAGGTGAAAAGGCAGGAGAAAATGATGTACATGTTGAGAAAAGCATTGTATGAATCAAAGCAGAAACCTATGGCATGAAACAAGAGAATTATAACTTCTTGATCAAGCTAGGTTTTAACAAGTGCACATAAGAACATGGAGTGTATGTGAAATACTCAAGTGAATAAGACCAAGTCATCTTATATCTCTATGTGAGTGATCTATTGGTCATAGGTTCTATTGAAGATGAATTGGTAAAATTCAAGGAAAACATGTATAATGAGTTTGAGATGTCAAACGAAGGAAATTTTGCCTACTTCTTAAGAATGGAGAATGTGAATACAAAGCATGAAGTTTTATTGCATCAGAAGAAATATATAGAAGACATCCTAAAGAAGTTCAAGATGATCAATTGCAATCCTGCAAACACACCTATGAAGACCAACATCAAATTGAAGAAGGATTCAAAAGATGAATGAGTGGATAAAACATTGTATAATCAGATCATTGACTCATTGAGGTATCTTTGCAATACAATGCCTGCTTTTTATCATACGTGGATTGGTTAGTAGATTTATGGAGAGAGAGAGAGAGAGAGAGAGAGAGAGAGAGAGAGAGAGAGAGAGAGAGAGAGAGAGAGAGAGAGAGAGAGAGAGAGAGAGAGAGAGAGAGAGAGAGAGAGAGAGAGAGAGAGAGAGAGAGAGAGAGTATGTTGCAACCTTCTATATTGCATGTCAAGCCCTTTAGTTGGAGATGTTTTCTTGAAGAGTAGAATGTGAACAACTATGTGCAAATCAAGTTGCTAGTGGATAATTAGTCAACAATTAATTCGATAAACCATCCTATACGTCATGGTAAAAGCAAGCACATAAAAAGAAGGTACCATTTCGTTAGAGATCAAATTGATAAAAAGAGATTGAGCATGGGGTATTGTATTACTGAGTTACAATTGACATATATCTTGACATAACCCTTGAAGCATACATGATTTCAAGGCACATCACACAATTCTCTCTTAAATTCCTCATTTTGAAAGTGATTTAAAATGTAAGTTATTCAATATTATAGTCATCTCAAAAAGTATTTTCTTTCTTTGAATTTCAATCTATTTGATCATTGAACATGGAAACATTTTGGATATTCATTTGCAATTCTTATCCGTGCTCCTTTCCATCACTTGCTTGTATTTTTTTTCCTTATCCATGCTTTTTAATTTTTTAATCTAATTTTTTAAAAGTAATATAATAAAATAAAGTATGTACCAGAATGATGCAATGATAGTGACAAATACTAGATGTAGGAGATATTTGTTTTATGTTTTTGGTTTCATCGTGAATATTCAATTTATTAGAATGGCTATTCCTCTTTATCAAGTCTAACACTAATCTGAATCAATAAATCATAGTAGATTTCTTTTTTTAACATTTTGAAATTTATTAAATGTAACTTCTTTAATCAAAAGTAGAATGATTTGATTATAAATTTAAGTAAAATGGCTTATAAATTTAAGTAAAATGACAAATCTTACTGGACGGTGAAACTTAGGATAATTAGGAAGGATAATTTAATCCATTTTCAATAATATTCACAAAAATATCTACAATAAATAAGATAAAAATCTATAAAAATAAATACAAGTACAAACACAGATAATTATCGATTAAAATAAACAGATATAAGTATAAGCACATATACATTACTATTCATTCCATCTCATATCTACATTACATATTTTTCTACTATTATTTATATTATTATATAAAAAATATGTTTTTTAATTTTAAAAAAAATATTATTATTAAACTATTACACATTTAAATAATTTCTTTAAGACAACAATAAATCTATAATTTTTTAATATTAAAAAAAAACTTAAATTAAATGATATTTTATAATTAATTATTTTAATTTTACACAAATACTGATAAATAGATACAAATATGAATATTGAAATATGTATAGAATATGAGTACGAATGTCAATATTAATGTCCACACAGATTTAAATTCAGAGACAGAGATTTTTTTTAAGTTACAGTATGAAATCGAGTATTATAATACCTTGACCGAACGCTAATTAATGAATAAATAAAGACATTTAAAAATGTAACAGAAAAAAAATCAACAATAAAATGAATACGAATATCAATATTGATGTCCACGCGAATTTAGTCTCGCTGAGGGGGATTTTTTAAAATTGTGGTATGGGGACATGATGCCCAAACCCTGGACAATGAACAAATAAAATAAATAAAGACATTTGAAAATGAAACAGAAAAAGGGTCAACAATAAATAGATAAGAATAAGAAGAATCAAACTCAAAGGAACTATTACAAGATTCCGAATCTTTACTTACCACAATTTCTTATTCACTAATTTCCAATTCTTCTATGCATCGTGCCGGCAATTTTTCTGTTAAGGCTTCAAGGTCGTGACGCAACCAATTTATTATTAGGTTTTCGATCTTTCTTCTATGTATATATATAAATATCCATAAACTGGATCTAGAACTTGAACCAATGGCTTCTGCAATTAGTCGTCGCGATGAAGAAACTCCATTGGTTGTCGCCGATGAACCACCGCTTCGAGTTGAACCACACAAAAGCCATAGCAGAGATGTTCATATTTTGAGCTTAGCGTTTTTATTGATCTTTCTTGCTTATGGAGCTGCTCAAAATTTACAGAGCACTCTCAACACTGTTAGTTTTCATTTCTATTTAGTTACTCTATTATTGAATTTGAAAGGTGGTGAGTAATTGTGATTGTTTTTGAATTTTTAGGAGGAGGATTTGGGTACGACTTCGCTTGGGATACTTTATTTGTCGTTTACGTTTTTTTCTCTGTTTGCTTCTTTGGTGGTTCGGATTCTCGGATCTAAGAATGCTTTGATTATTGGAACTTCCGGTTATTGCCTCTACGTCGCTGCCAATTTGAACCCCAATTGGTAACTGCAACTGGGAGACTTATCTTGTTTTTCATTTTCATGCTGTCAATAACATAAACATGATTCTAACTTATTTGAGTGAGTGTTATGCAGGTATACACTGGTTCCGGCTTCTGTGTATCTTGGGTTTTGTGCTTCTATAATATGGGTTGGACAGGGAACTTATCTGACTTCCACTGCACGCAGTCATGCTATAGATAACAATTTCCACCAAGGTACAGTCATTGGTGACTTCAACGGCGAATTCTGGGGTGTCTATGCGCTTCATCAGGTCATCATTTTATAACTCAAAACTGCTGATTTCATTGTTTATGTTTCTTTAAATTAAAACTACTTACATTTCAAAATTGATTATTTTTAAATCTTTTTTTTGCAGTTTATTGGAAATCTTGTTACATTTGCTCTACTCAGTGATGGGCAGGTATGTGGTGGTTGGTCTTCATATTTTGTAAATACTCTTGTGTCATCTTTTTGCTTTAATACTACAAGTTATAATATTTTTCATGTTTGTCCGTTTTGTGGCAGTTACAAATGAAAAGTTGCTTCTTATGAAGGAAAATAAGTTTATGATTGACAGAAGCCTTGTTCCAAATTTAGTTGAGCTTTGATATTTCTGTTAGAAAAACACATAGCTTTTGATAAACATTTGCTACAATATGCAAACTTTTTCAAGGAAACCCAATATCAATATGAGTTGGTTTTTTGTTGATCCCTTAAACAATGAATTCTCATTTCAGATGCTAACACGTTTTGATTTAGAATATTTTACATATTCTTTGGATTTGATTTCGTTTCTCATCACTGCAGGGGGGAAGTACCAAAGGCACAACTTTGTTGTTTGTTGTATTCCTTTTCGTTATGAGCTTTGGTGCAATACTAATGTGCTTCCTACATAAACGGAGTGGTAATAGTAAGGAAGGATACGGGCATTCAGAAGCTGATGCTGGTGAATCAAAGTCCCTTAAGTCTCTATGTAGATCACTCACAAGTGCATTGTCGGATGCGAAGATGTTGTTGATCATACCCCTTATGGCATATTCAGGTCTACAACAAGCATTTGTTTGGTAATTTCATATGAACCATAAGTTATCTTCCTCATGATCTTCAATAATGGTTCTATAAGTTCTTGTTTTCTTTCCTGTCTATTTTGTAATGTTTGTTACTGAAATACTTTTTCACAGGGCGGAATTTACCAAGTACGTTGTAACTCCGGCAATTGGTGTCTCCGGTGTTGGTATTGCAATGGCATCATATGGAGCTTTTGATGGAATAGTAAGTATTGACATGAAATGCAAAATTGTAGTTCCTTGAGTGGTGGTTCGAAAGTGACTTGATTACGTCATGCTTGCGAGCATTTCTTTCTTCTTTTAACTGTTTTTTTTTTTGGTCTTAATTCTTTAAATATATCAGTGTTCTCTG
This sequence comes from Vicia faba, assembly GCA_948472305.1. NCBI lineage: Eukaryota > Viridiplantae > Streptophyta > Magnoliopsida > Fabales > Fabaceae > Vicia > Vicia faba. Next base: position 918,849,228 of record OX451740.1, on the reverse strand, counting down.
GCTGCTGGTCGTCTCACCTCTGGTCTCACATCCATTACATCAATAGTTTCTTTTGGAGCTTTTGCTCAGGCGGTTGTACTAATATTACTACTGCTAAATTTCAGGTTCGCAATATTCTTTATGTTTGGCTGGTGTTTATGGATATTATTTTCCACATGTAATTTAATTTAGCCTATATTTTCTCTGGCGCTCCTGATGCAGCATATCTAGCGGATTTCTCGGTACTTTATATATACTCTTTTTGGCTGCTTTATTGGGCATAGGTGATGGGGTTCTAATGACACAACTCAATGCTTTGCTAGGAATGCTATTTAAGCATGACATGGTACACAAATGCAATCTAACCCTTCAATTACGCAGAAACACATTTTAATTTGTCATATGGTTATTTATTGTTCTCATATTGTGCATATGCTTTTTGCTTGATTCATTTCTTGATCATTTTATTTTTTCCCAATATCTCTAATGTCAAATCGATATTACTGTGGTGCAGGAAGGGGCTTTTGCACAGCTAAAGATATGGCAAAGCGCTACGATTGCTATCGTGTTCTTTGTGGCCCCATACATTTCATTCCAAGCAGTTATCATAGTCATGTTGGTTCTACTATGTTTGTCATTCTGCAGTTTTCTATGGTTGGCTCTTAAGCTGGGGAATGCATCATCACCCTCCACCAGTGACTGAATATGATGTTTCTTTTACGATCTGTCATCATCTTTCTGTTATGGTCGCATTGCCTTCAGTTGATTCAATTGTACAGATTTTGTTGAAGTACGTTATAATTTACTAGTTCATGTGGCTATTTGTTATATTCTGAAGAATATTCAGGATGAGGTAGTAAGATGTTCACAGAATGAAAATTCTCTCTCTCACATGTACAAGTTATTTTGGATTATGCTTCTCTAAAGTTGTAGATAACTAGCGAAGTGAGAAAAATTAAATGCTGATACTTCCTTCATCCACCAATGATTTGATATACGTGTATTTAATATTAATCACTGATTTCTTGTTAATATCTGTTTGTTTTACTCTCTAAAGTGAGTTACTTTATCTACAGCTAAACCAAACCCACCATAATAACATCCTCAAAATTCAACACCACCAAACTTGGTCAACAAAACCATCAATATGAATCTCAAATCATTGGTCCTTTGTACACCATTTTTCATACCAACATCCTCAAAATTCAAAAGTAGTTGTCAGATTAGGTATTTTCACACCAGTTTTAAGAACCATAAGTATCCACCCAAGAAACACCAACTAACAATTTCATTCATCTCCTCAAAATGTCTCTTTTCCTCTCTAACTTGTTCCGTTTACACTTGACAACACCATGGCCAATACTCACCTATGCAACCACTTGGGTAACACTCTTAACCATAACAGTGGCAGTGGCGTCAATCTCACCGCAGGTTACGTTTGTTTCAGTGATTTCTCATTCTTCTTTGTTCTCTCAGAAGTGTGAAAACGATGGGTTGATTAGAATGCCATTGGATGTTCCTGGAGAGATTCTATGTTTTCCTTCTCATTTGTTTGTGAAGTCTAACATTGATTTAATTGTTCCTCCAATCTTTGCTGCCTTGATTGTAACTGCTTCTACTTTTGTGGTCAGAGCTGTTGCTTTGTTTGCGGGAGAATGATCTAACTCTTCTAGATATGTTAGAAATAGAGAATCTGTGCTAAATACTTTAGACGGATGTAATTGGTCTTTGTAAATCCAAACAATGAATTTAGTAATCCTTTTATTCTAAAATGACTTACAGAATTAATCGATTCACACAAAGAGTTTTGATTCTCTCGCATTTTTACACTCTATGACATGTTCAAGAGTTTTGATTCTCACATTTTTACACTCAATGACATGTTCACTTTTAAACATGGTAAAATTATTAATCCTTTCGTTTCTTTTTAAGTTCACTTTTAAACATGCTAAAATTATTAATCCTTTCGTTTCTTTTTAAGTGATACTTTTAGAATATTTTTTTTCCCCTTTTTAATTGCCACTAACAAAATTTAAGGTAGTATTAATTGTATTTTTATCAAAATTATCTCTAATTATTTATTAGAAAGAGAGAAAATTTAAATGCATGTGACAAATAATTAAATATATTAAAAATAAAATAAAATTTATTAAACAATGATTATTTTTATTGATATGTGGAAAAAGTTTATAAAACATGACATATCAATAATATAAATGACATGTAATAAAAAAAATAGACATGCATTTAATTTTAAATGCAAAAAAGTGAGAAATGTATAGACATGTGCATTTAATTTTAAATGCAAAAAATGTGATGTAAAATTGTTTTATTTTTTAAATAGGAAAACTCAATTCATTTATTGAAAAATAGCCTTGAAGGCCTTAGTTTCATTATCATTGGATGTTTTAAAATGAGTCTAGTTTGTGGTTGTAATGATACTATAGGCTAGTCTATGGACTTGGGTGTTATGGATCTGTTTGATGTGTCCAATGGTACCTAACTCAAAAGAATGTAAAATTTTCTTGATTTGAGAGACCAAACAATCCTTATGTGTTATATTCACAATGTTAACGCCTCTACCTTCTTTCTCATTCATCATGGTTACAACTTCTTTGTAGTCCGTCAACAGATGAATTTTTCTCAAACCAAAAAATCGAGGCACCGTGAGAGTGTTGATAACAACAAAAACTTCCTCTGCCATGGAGTTAGGATAACCCTTTTGGTTCCATGTCATTTGAGCTTCATATCGTCATTCTCCTTCTGAATAAGGTCTCACACGTTTCGTTCCCCTTTCCTCGCCATGTTAGCACCAATTTTAATGTAAAGCACAAGATTCTTCATGCGAGTCAACGTTTCCTGAAGTGAGCTTTTTCTTATTTTGATGTTCATATTATTGTTATTTTCTTCGTTAATTCTTATAAGATTTCTATCTATGTTGCTATCATTAATTTGAAGAATCTCTTGTTTTTCAGGAATCACACAATGAGTATTTTATTATCGTTGTTGTTGAAGTCATCTTTGTCCCTGATCTCTGTTTGCATGTACTTATCCTGGATAGATATACCTCCATACCGCTATTCATTCCTTATTTTCGCTTGCATGTGATCATTCTGAGTTGTTCATCTATGAATCCTCAGACTATCACTCGTTTTAGAGTTATCGTTACTATTTTCGAAAGTGTTGTTTCCATTATGGTCTCTTTCTTTAGATATGGACTTAGGCATATGTTTACGGATGTTGATGTTGTTATTGTTATGTGATTGAGCTTTTTTCATGGTTCCCTCTAGTAAGTTTCTCCATTTAGTGTTATGCCTCAAGTTCTCCTTTTGCATATTGGTTTTTCTTTGTCCTTCTTCTGATATCTCATCTTGTTTGTGATATAGATAATCTGGGCCGTTGTTTTGGTATTCTCTTATGCTTAACAGTTAGTTTGTATCCCATCCGAAGTTGGTCTCATACTGATTCTAATTCTTCTCTTTCTGTCTTTGCTTCATCATGTACTCATTATTCTCGTACTAATTATTGTTTTCAAAGATCCACCTTTCAAGTCTGCTCGACCATCTTGCAACGTAATTCTTTTACCCTATCTAGTGGTATTGTTATTCTTAGGTTTCCTTTAATTATTGTTCCTATTGTTTTTATGTAACTCATCTTCTTTGTTATTTCTCATATTAGTTCGCAGATCCTTATTGATATCTTTATAGCACTCATGTTTGTTCTTATTATCTCTGATCATGTGAATACTAAAATTTCTATGGTACATGCAACACATGTTAATACTGATGTCACAACATACAAACAATATCACAACGTATATTACAATATCTGTTTACAGACTGAACAAATTTATCAAGTTATAACAAATACCAAAACTTAAACCCAGTTTGGTGCAACACCACCTACATCTGGGGGCTACAAAGCTAGGAAAGAAGTCTACTATTAGCAGTATTAGTTCAAAGCTAAACAATCTCAATTTACAACTTCTCGCCTAATCCATATCCAATGCAACTTCTAACTAGAAACCTCTTAAATATGAGAAATCGCCATCTCACTTTCTAAATCACCTTAGTGATATCTAATAGTCCCAATCCCAGTGACTGTATCAAGAATAACTTAACCAAAAGATCATACTTCCATTACAATACTTAGCCAATACTATTGACTAAGAACAATGCTTGGATTTACTTAAAAGCTTCATTCAAGAACAAAACTCAACTCATTGCCTAAAGGCTTCTGAGTGAGAACATAATGTCGACCACAAGTATCAAAAGATACAAGAGTGACTAACACCACACAACACACAAGAGACTCTCAAAATCTAAGACTATTTTTTCTTCCCCTAATTTTACAATTTTTGAAAGTTTTAATTATATTAGGTTAGGTCTTATCTTTAAATACATCTATGCAGCCCACGAGCTTCGAATTATGCATCCAAATATTTCTTAATCCATAATCTGAGTGATGCACCAATTGTGCAGTCAAATCTTCTTAAATCTTAGAACAAACATTACAAAGTTTCCTAAATTGTCTCAAGGCCCAATTTAGTAACTAATGTACAACTGGAGATATAAAACCTGTTCCAAAACAAATCTTCTTGACTTGTGAAATTTATTGAGATATATCCAAAGTAAATATAACAGAATTAAATCAAATCTGTCAAGATTTAAAAAACAGTAGCGCAAGTTTGCTGCATAACAGAAAAAGATGTCACAACATCGGGTCAGAACCATGTTTTAGAAAAATATTGTCAATCCATAAAACCATGGTACTAACTGTTGTACCCCAAAATTTTCCCTCTCATTTTTCAAAGTTATCTCCTCATTCTTCTAAGGTTTTCATTTGCTCAAGAATTGATCAGACAAATTTTCCTCTTAAGCAATTGACCTACAACTAGGGTTTTGTATTTCTCAAGGAATAATGGGTTTATAATTCCTCAAGTTGGTTTCATGGTCCCTTATATGTCTCCAAGAACGTTCATACCAAATTTCATGCTTTACATTACAAGTTTGCTCAGTCAATTGCTCAGATAACTAAAAATCAATTGTATTGAACAAAAGTCAAATGTGGTCAACATACAGTCAAACTTCAATATTTTTGGTCAACATCAAGATTTTGAAGTCATATACATTATTTGATAAAGGGTTGATAAGGATTCATCAAGAAAACTCTCAAATCATCAAAAGTCAAAAGTTGCCAAATTAGGATTTTCTTAAGGAGAAGTCAACTGAACTTTGACCAAGCATAACTCTCACATGCTTCATTAGATTTTCCTCAACCAAATATAATTTTTAAGGAAATTCAATTCTATATAAATTTTTCTCTCTAAGATCAAGTTCAAAAAATGCACCATTTGAGAGATATGGGCCAATACATTATAAGTTATTTCGAAAGTCAACAAAAAGACACTTTTTATCAAGGCAACTTACATCAAGATAAATTCTTCAAATCAAAAAATGATTAAAATAGAGATTGTAGAGGACATATTGAGCTTTACAAAAAGTCCTAGATCACCTTCAAATGACAAAAATTGAGAGAGTTATGATTGGTGCAAGTTGGAAAATCATGAGCAAATGTATGAAACCTAAAGTGACCAAACTTGGATTTTTGGGCTAATGGGCTATTGTTTAAAAGTACAAACATGTTTTACAACTTATAATGAACCTAGTATCCACTTCATGCATCCCTTGACATTTTTATTTTATTTATTTTGATTTTTATTAATTTAAAGTCAAAATTAAATAAAATAAAACAAGGCTTTTCATACAAAGTCCAAACCCATGTTTATTTGACTTAATTCAAGCTATATATTCACTTCAATTCAGACATGACAGGAGGACGAGACCCTTGTGCAAGAAATTTTCAAAAATTCACAAAATTACTCAAAACTAGGGCAACCTTAGAACCCTAGTTTCATCCACCTTCAACATATACCAGCACTTCCATTCACTTCCAGAAAGATCATAGGGTGAGGTTGGATCGTTTTCAATGATCCAAAAGGCTGGAAACACCACTGCATGCATCACTAATTTACCTTATTGCATGAATTTTGTATTTTTGTTTCCTTTGAATTTTAACGCATACTGATGTTATTAACGTGATCCTGAGGTTCAATGATACAGGAATAACCCATCGTGAGAGTCCCATGATGACTGGATAATGCATAGCCATGTTTATATCGATTTAAGCTATTTTCATTGTAGCTCTCAAACTAGAGCGATTTAGTCCAAGATAAGGATCCCATTGAATTCGTAGGCCTAGGTTTAGGGGGGTAGGGTCCCTCTGGACTTCTAATATTTGTTATTTTTTGTAGGAACAAAAGAAAATCATCGAAGAAGACGACCGGAGCTAAGGCTCTGGCGACTCTCCGGTTCATGCAATGTTTTTATGTTATGTTTAATTTTTTCCGCTGATAATAATGGATGTATCACCACCCCAATGGTTAAAACGCACGCGCTAAGTCATTAATGTCCCAGGGCACGTGTTCGATCCTTGCTTTTGGCATTTTGTGTTTTTTTCATAATTTTTCATATTTTGTAGGATAATAACAAAATGTGTTGGTTTCCATACTCAAACACAAGTGCGCGCTTGGTGCAGTGGTGAAGGTGTTGGCGGAAAGAGCTAAGGGCGTAGGTTCAACACCCACCCCTGGAAGTATTTTTTAAACCCTTGTTTTTTTCATCAATTTTTCACCTAAAAACCCTAAATTCATCTAACCCGAAACCAAAACCTTTTACAAAAAACCAAAAATGTTTTTTTATAAACTTTAATCAACCTTTAGGGTAACCTCCCTTGTTTCCTCAGAAAAAACAATCATGTCCATCGAAAATGGGGACGCTTTAGCAAAGCCCCTCAAAAACAAAGATCATAGTCCCTCGATGACCCTTTCGATGTTACCTTCAGTAAATGATCTAGTCCCTTAACAAAAATTCCTAAAGCGTCCTTACGAGTTGCCTTCGATGACTATATGATGACCCACGCATGTCCCTTCACATCCAACGATAGGTCTTCCTACCAACTAATGATAGGATAACACTATCTAAAGGAGAATGAAAGTACAAGAAAGACCTTGAGTAGGTAGAGCGCTGTTAATCGCTTGCTCACAAAAACAAAACATTTTTTCACACAATTACACTCTTTAAAAATATTTTCAAACAAACACTTTGTACGCTTTCTCGAGGACAGATACGAGAATCATTACAAAGTTTCACGTTACAATTGGCATCTTTTCAAAATATTTTCAAATACACAACATATAGAAAATTTTCAAAGAAAGTGAGCTAAGCGATTAAGGGCCCATAGATAACTACAAATGAAAAGGGTGCTAACACCTTCCCTTTTCATAACTTACCCCCCGAACTCAAAATCAAAAAAGGTCTTTCCTGTTCTTTTCACCCTTTCCTTATTGGATAAAAGAAAAGTCAGTGGCGACTCTTGCTATCTGCAACATTTGCGATCAAACGCAAAAATAAGTCAGTTCTCTCACAATATTATAGAACTGGCGACTCTGCTGGGGAAATATACTTAAAAGAGGGGTTACCTTAGAGTTAGATCACTTAATTTTTTTTGCTTTGTCTGCTTTATCTTTATTGGGTTGCTCGGGTTTATGTTTCTCGCAAAGATCCTACACCCGGATCTGGGGACCTTAGGTAAGTAGCTATAAATCATGGAAACTGTACAGTGTAGACCGATATGGATGAAGTGATGGCTACATTAGTGCGACACTTTCGTTTGTGTTGGTGTCCCTTGAGTCAGTTGAGGAGAATATTAGGCTGTCGCGTGGTGTCATAAACACTAACTGACCTTTAGAACCATAATTGACCCAACTTAGCCATTAGAAGGTAGTGTGATGGTCGACTTTGGTGCAGTCCAAAGTTGGTTGATACTCGATGCTACACGCATTGAGATTTGACTCTCAGGATATTTCGGTGGCAAGTCAGTTGTACTGCTGAAACAAAGCCTGTGAGAAAGATCGGTGATATGTGACTCCTAGAACCCGATTACTATTCTTAGGACAGGTTAAGCCAACTGAACTTCAAGAGGGTACTTACCTATAAACCCCATGCAAGCCTTAAACCTAAGGCTCCTATATGCTTTGTTTGTGCTTGTTATCTATTCAAACATGACATCATGACATCATACCATATCATTTTCACTGATTATTTCAAGGATCTCAAAGGCCTGCGATGCAGGTTTATTATGAACTATACGCTTGACAAGGGGAAATGGGATTTATTTTCCTCTAATTTCATCAAAGATCAAAGTACTTTCGCTTGAGTCAAAGGCTAGGACCCACTCGACATGGTGAGCTTGATTCTCATAGAAGGATGTTCAAAGACGTAAAGTTCTTCAATCAAAGATGCAGCCAGACTCAACTTCTAACATTTCCTTTGGTTTATCCCGTGAGATCCTTGAAAACATTGCATCCACATATCATGCATGTCATTACATAACAGGTATTTCCCAAGACAGATTTTCTCATCTTCTTGCTGTTTATTTCAGTAAAAGAAGGCTCTTGAACAAACCATGAAAGACCTTCAAGCTCAAAACGCCCAATTACAAGAGATACCCCTGAACTTAGCTAAGGGGAAGAAAGCACTGATGGCGCTCATCACCAGGAAGAAAAAGACTAGGAAACTAGCTGGTATCCTAAACATGGGGAGAAAATTCAAAGGTTCCGCCAAACAGGTTCAAGCTTCTGATATCCCATCAGATGAAGATGACAATCAAGAAGAAGACGACCGAAGTATCAAAGTTGAAGGGGGAAGCAACCTTGGTTCTGGTAAAAGTCCTGATGAAGAAGACTATTCTGATGAGCAATATCCTCCTGCTGATGATATATACAAACAACTAGAAGATCTTCTGAATGCCATGGAAATATAGAAAGTGCCTGGGCTGGATTTTGAGGAGTTGGGATTAGTCTCGGGGGTTGTTATCCCTCACAAATTCAAGGTCCCTACATTTTCCAAATATGATGGTGTTTCTTGTCCTAAGCTTCATCTGAGATCTTAGATCCAACCCCATACTACTGACAAAAAATTATGGGTTCACTTCTTTCAAGAGACCTTATCTGGGACATAACTGGAATGGTTCTATTAGCTGGAAGGAACCAATGTACGTACTTGGGAAGACATGGTTGCTGCTTTTTACAAGTAGTATCAATATAATGCTGACCTTGCGCCAAATCGTGTGGAACTACAAAGTATGACTATGGGCTCTCATGAAGGGTTTAAAGAGTATGCCTAGAAGTGGAGAGATTTAGTTGGAAGGGTTCAACCTTCTCTGTCTGATAGGGAGCTGATTGACATGTTCATGGGAACTTTGACATGACCTTTCTTTAATCATCTGATCGAAAGCTCTTCATCTGGTTTTACCGAGTTGATACTAATAGGAGAACGTGTCAAAAATGGTATTAGAAGTGGAAAAATTCAAGTGGTTGCATCTTCAAGTACTGTGAAGAAGACATTCAATGGTAAGGAGGAAACAAATGCTATGTATGGCCAGAAGGGTCGTACTAGAAGTGATCGCAACCAATATGTATGAGCGGTACTAATTTCTAATCCTGCACATGTACAACAACAACAACAGGGAAATTAGCGTAGGTCAGAGGCACCTAGAAGACAGTTTACAAATATCAATATGCCATTGTCTCAGGAATTACAATACTTACTGAAAGCAAAGCTGATTACACTGAGGGATCCTCCTTAGAATCCCAACACCTCCCCTCCTCATTATAATCCTAATGTGAAATGTGCTTACCATTCCAATAGCCCCGGGCACGACACCAATAACTGTTGGGCTTTGAAGAATAAAATTTAGGACATGATTGACAACAAAGAATTTGATTTTGATCTTCCTGAGACCCCCAATGTGATTACAACACCTATGCCGAAGCATGACAAAGGCATCAGTGCTATTGATGATGTTTCATATGTTTATACTGTAGATGAATTGGCTACTCCCCTCTTCATCATTAGGAAGAATTTGTTACAAGCCAGTTTATTTCGGGGGTTGTATTGAAAGATGTTACTGATGCGCATCCCAACCCAATGGCTGCAAGTTGTTGAAAGAAGGTATTCAGAATATGATGGACAACCATATCATTATAGTTGAGAATATTTATTATATTGAGAATTTGTTTCAAGACTTATCCATAATTTCCGGCACTCCTATCAGGATCACTGCCAAAGGTCTTGTGAAGATTAAGACTGAACCCAAAATCTCTCCTATAATAATCACTGCACTCATACTAATTCCATATTCCCCGAACAAAGTTGTCCCTTGGAACTATGAAGTCAACGTCTACTACCATGGCGTCAAGCAAGAGCCGTTGAATGTTGAGAATGAAGGTACTGAAGTTGCTGATCCCAACATTGACAATATTGCTGGGACCAATAAGGTTACTAGAAGTGGAAGGGTTTTCTCTCTGGAAATATCTCCGAAGATTTTCGCCACACTAGTTCGTGTTACCGCCACCGAGTCAATTACTGAGACTCGAGACGGTGGCACCTAAAGAAGTTATAACTGAAGATACCTCCAGGAAGGAGTTGGAGGAAGTATTAAAAATTATCCGAAGAGGTGATTACAAGATTGTTGAACAGTTGGGACATACTCCCTCTAAAATCTCCATGTTATCCCTCTTACTGTGTTATAAAGCACATGCACAGACTTCAGTGAAGTTCTTAAAATCCGCTCACGTGCTGCAAAAAATTTCTGCTGATCAATTTGGAAGTTATGTTACTAGCCTAACTACTGATAATGGGCTAGGCTTTTCTGATGCCGATTTGACCCCTAAAGGAAGGAACCACAACAAGGCCCTGTATGTCTCTATTGAATGCAGGGGAACTACTTTAGCGCATGTATTGGTTGATACAGGTTCCTCGCTAAATGTTCTACCGAAGGGTGCTATGGACAGGCTTGATTATGAATGGGTTGTGCTGAAACTCAATGATATTATAGTCCGAGTCTTTGACGGGTCAAAGAGGATGGTACACGGAGAGGTGAATCTCCCAATTAAAGTGGGTTCATAGGTTTTCGATTCTACCTTCTATGTAATGGATATCCGACCGACTTATTCTTGTTTACTCGGACGCCCCTGGATTCATGGGGCAGGCGCTATTACTTCAACCTCACACCAAAAGCTGAAGTACCCTATGAAAGGAAAGGTTGTTATAGTCTGTAGTGAAGAAGAGTATATGCTGAGTCACTTAAACTCGTTCAGGTATGTTGAGATGGACAGAGAATTCATTGAAAATCCCTTCCAGGCTTTTGAATTTATCCCTCATACCATTATTGAAGATGTTTATGCTATTCCCAAGGTTACCAGGGTTCCACCCGGGATGGCTTCATTGAAGGATGCTAGAGCTGTAGTAGAAGAAGGGGTTGCACTACTTGGGGTCAGATTCTTGACATTCCGTATAACTCTGACAAATTTGGTTTGGGTTTTACTATAGAGGCTTAGAGGGTTGTTCATCGTGCGCGTGCTGGAAGACCACCATTCCCTGTCAGCAACAATGGAGTCAACACTATAGAAGATGCTGGTAATGATTATGACCTCAAAAAATGGATCTTTCCTACCATCGGCAACGGGCTCAACAATTGGAAGACTGAAGACCTTATCTCAATCTCCTTTAGTCAGGAGTAAATTCCATTTTCTGTTTCTTATTGCTTTCAAAGTTTTGGTTATGTAATTTTAAACAATGACTTTAAGCCTTGTGTCTTACCCGAGGCACAATTATCCGTTTGTTAGGGTTGTCATTTCATAAGCATATTTTCATTCAATAAAACATTGGACGTTTTGCATTCAAATTTTGCACTCTTTGTCTTTCTTTTTACTTTATTACACTCTCAAAATAGCTACGTGTTCTTACACACACCCATACAATAAATTGCAGATCCACATCCACTCTGGATCCCGTTGATAATAATTTTGATATTGTCACTTACCATTTCGAGAATCTGATCTACCAAGCCGAGGACGAAGGTGAAGAAGATTGTGAAATACCTGGAGAACTTGCCAGACTATTAATGCAAGAGGAAAAGGCTATACAACTGCGTTAAGAGCCAGTTGAGGTTGTAAACTTGGGTACTGAAGTGGATAGGAAAGAAGTCAAGATAGGTGCCAACCTAGAGGGTAGTGTCAAGAACAAATTAATCTAGATGTTATATGACTATGTTGAGATCTTTTCTTGGTCATACAAAGACATGCCAGGGCTCGATATTGACATTGTGGTTCACCGTCTGCCGATGAAAGAGGGTTATTCTCCAATAAAGCAGAAGGTTCATCGTATACGTCTCGAGATGTCAGAGAAGATCAAGGTTGATGTTATAAAGAAATTCAACGTAGGTTTCTTACCAGTTACATCATATCCTCAATGGGTTGAAAATGTGGTTCCGGTACCAAAGAAAGATGGCAAAGTACGTATTTGTGTAGACTATAGGGATCTGAACAAGGCAAGCCCCAAAGATGACTTTCTGCTTCCACACATTGATGTTCTGGTTGACAATACCGCTCAACACAAAGTATTATCCTTCATGGATGGTTTCTTAGTTATAATCAGATCAAGACGGCACCTGAAGACATGGAGAAAAATACCTTCGTCACAAAGTGGGGAACTTTCTGTTACAAGGTTATGCCTTTTGAGTTGAAGAACGTCGGTGCAACATATCAACGTGCTATGGTAGCCTTGTTCCATGACATGATTCACCATGAGATAGAGGTTTACGTCGACAACATGATAGCCAGGTCTCATACTGAAGAAGAACATCTTGACAACCTACACAAGATGTTTGAAAGATTGAAAAAGTATAAGCTAAGGTTAAATCCAAACAAGTTCACTTTTGGGGTGAGATCCGATAAACTCCTAGGTTTCATTGTCAGTGGTAAAGGTATTGAAGTTGATCCCACCAAGGTCAAAGCCATTCAAGAAATTCCAGATCCCCGTACTGAGAAGGAAGTCAGAGGTTTCTTGGGACGTGTGATCGGTGGAAATAGAACTGACTGTTTTTTTTAAGCTGGTTTCGCGAAATGTCGCGGTAAGCAAGAGTCGCCACCGTCTTTTATGTTCTCCAACATGGAAAGGACAAAAGCACAACAAAATTCCTTATTCGAGATGTCTCTCGGTTCGGGAGGTAGATTTATAGAAAGGGAAGGTATTAGCACCCTTTCTATCCATGGTTATCCATGGGCTCTTAGGTACTTGCTCTTATGTTTTCAAAATTGTTTGCTTTTCAAGTGTGGGTTTTGAAAAAGTTCCGTTTGAAAAATTTCTAAGTAACTCTTGTATCTGTCCTCAAGAGTGTATGAAAAATTTGTTTGAAAACTTTTAGAAAGTGTGAGGTGTGAAAAGTATTTTTGTTTGTTTTGAGAAAGAGCAAGTACTTAAGAGAAATCTACCTACTCTAAGGAATTAGGCTGTGTAAGAGTCCTTTAGATAGTGCTATCCCACCATTGAGGGGTAGGTAGCACCATCGTTGGAGGTATTCAGGTCAATTCGATTAAGGGACAGTGTGGTCACCGAAGCAATGGTAGGATACCTTAGAAGTAACCCTAATGTCCTGGATCCTTTGTATCCGAGGCAACCGTTTCAAGGCAACTGGATCTTTTGGACAGGAGGGCGACCTCTAAGACACCCTATACTTGATGACCACGTTTCGAGGCAACGAGTGAAGCGTACCCTAGGAGTGGCATGTGCTTTGTGTGTTGTTTTTTTAGTTAATTGTCTTTGTACATGTTATTTGTGAGCTACGGATTAATTTTATTTACATATATTCTTTCATGCATTTAACAGTTAGGAATACGAAAAATAAATTGCAGAAAGATAAATTCTACACTATTACAAGGCGCGGGTCTATACATCACCAAAAAAACAAAGACCCGTTTTGTAAAATAAAGTGCGAGAAATTTAAATAAAGCGGTAAAATTCCTAATTAACTATTACATAGCTGGAGACAGTTACATAAATAATTAAAACAAAATAAATGCGCGCGAGAATTAAATCGGGAACGTCCTAAGGGTTTTGACCCTTTTAAGAAAAGAAATGAATTTTTTGTCTTTTTTGTGATTAAATGCAATTAAAACTAATGATTAAACTGATTAATTAATTTAGTAAAAGAAAAAAATGTTTTTTATTTTTATGTTTTTTAATGAAAATAAAATAAAGGAATTAAAATTAAAAGTTAATAAAAACCTAATTCTAAACTTATTTTAATTATTAAGAAAAAAAAGTTAAAGTTGCCTAATTAATAATTAATTCAATTTATTAGTATTTAATTACAAAAATAAAATGAAATTAATAATAATAATAATAATGTTAGTTCTTTTTTTTTGGATTTTTTTATAAAAATGTTAATTATGTTAATTGTTAATAAAAGGGAAAAAATAAAAATAAGACAAATAAAATATAAAATGACAAAATGAAATTGCAAACCCAAGGGGGTTTTGGGCCAGATTGGAGGGTGTATATGGAATTATGAGGCCCATTTGCACAAAGCTTGTTGACTTTCTGGATTGAGTGGGGCGCTGGTTGACCAGGAGTATGGTGTGCTCCCTTTCTTGACCTTTGGATCTGCTTCTATGGACACATGACGCGCTGATCTGTGAGGGCACATGGTACTCACCATTTGGAAACCTGCACAAGAATGTATTGAAAAAAATAACATGGAATTATGGGGGGACCTGGGAATCGAACCCAGGTCCCAAAGATCACCAAACACGTTGCCAACCACTACACCACTCATGCGCATTTGTTAGTAAAATGAGAACTAAATATTATATAAAAAGAATGCATTATATACTAGAAAATAAAAAAAGAGCGCGCGTGATTTGAATAAACCACCCACGCATGGACACCTCATCATCGTCTTCATCTTATCTGCAAAATAGAAACAAGATAGCGGGGGTTTTTAACCCCCAGAATGCAAAACTGTGAAAAATAGCGATTAGCTATATAGTGAACATAAAAAGGGCGCGAGGTATCTAATGGATTCGTCTCATCACGCCGGTTTCAGCCATGTATGTTTGGAGGGTTAATTTTACAGTATAAGAAAAGCCCCAATATGCAAGCTCTGAAACCCTAGCACTCTCCAATGGCAATTTTCATTTTAAGGCACCATAATCAAATTAAGTTATACAGAAAGCTTCATATGGGTCCTGTGAACATAATGCAATCAATAAAAAATGTTAAAAACGCATGAATTGATGATTATGATTTTGAAAAACAGTGATGAACCGTATGATAGTATGGCGCGATTCTTTGAGGTTTTTGGCTCGTTCTTGGCTGCAAATGATTCCTGGGGGTGTAAGGAATGTGTTTTGATCAAGAAAAGGCCTTGAATCGTGCTGAAGAGTGGATTTCAGTTTGCAAATTTTCTTCAAGTTTTTGGAATTTAGTTTGGCCGTTTGAGAGAGTTCTAGGTCGTGTAAATGGCATGGAGCATTTGCCTATATGTCTATGAATGTGAATCAAGCAATAATGTGAGCCTTTAACCCTTGCAATGAAGTTTTGGATTTTGCCATAACCACCATTAAAGAAACTTGCCATTTTTGTCCAAATTTGAATTTTATGCTTAGAATGGACCTTACACGAAATTGGTAGGTGGATTATGATGTATCAAAGCCATTCAAGCCACAAGATATCCCTTAATTAATTTTTTTGATTTTTATTTGAATTTTATGGATTTAAAATAAATTAAATCAATAAAATTAAATAAAAATAGAAAAAATAAATGTTTAATCTTGAACTTAATCATGGGACACGTGGGTGGCATGACAAGGCTGAATCAAGTGGAAAAAGTGGGCCCTTTTGTCAAAAAATGAAGTTTCAAGGATAGTTGACTTTTGCCATTTCACAAAAATTTCCCAACTTCTCCAATGCATATCTTGCTCAATTTTGATCATATGAACATGTTCTTGGACATTTTGGAAAGGTCTTGAAGTCCTCTAACCAATGCATTTGGTACCATGTCATTTTGAGTTACCAATCTCAAGTTATGGTCTTTGACCTAAAATGCCTTTTTGTTGACTTTTGAAAATGACCTATAATGTTGAAATTGATAACTTTTTGTGAGAGCATTTCTTGGACTTGGAATGTGAAGATGAATTGTAGGAAATGTCTTCCCCTTCAAGATGAGAATTGGATGGGATTTTTCTGATGAACCATGAAAAAGTTATGCCTTGGTCAAGTTACAGTTGACTTTTCAGCTGTCCAAAAATTAAAACTTTTGACACCTTGATGATTTTTGAGCCATTCTTGTGAAATAATGATCAAGACTTGATCAAATGATGATTGTGGCTTCAAAATAAGATGTTGACCAAAAATTTTGACTTTTGACTGCCAAATGACCATTTTGCCCCTGCAGTTGACTATGGAGCAATTAGGGTTTTTGACTGTGCAACTTGACCTTGTGAGCCTTGAAACTTGACATGTAGGTGCTTGACAATGTATATGAGCATAGGGGACTTGATTGAGCCCTTGAAAATCTCAACTTCCTTGCAAGAACCAAAACCCTAATTTCAGCTGGCTTATGAGGCCTTTGAATTGTGCAATCCTTGATCCATTTGAAGATTGATCTTAACAAATTTTGAAGAATATGGGAGGGAAAATTTTGGGGTACAACAGTTGCCCCTGTTCAATCTTCTTAGACCTGAGGATGTAGATTGGCTTGTGTGCCTTTCGTGATCCGAAGGTGGAAGATGATTGAACACTAGAGTGCCCAGAAATTTGCACTCACATAGTAGAGTATCAGCAGTGTGATGGCGGGAATGGGCTTATAGATGCCATTTGGAGAGATGATGGATAGGAGGATGGGCTTATAGATGACATCTGGAAGTGTGACAGAACCTTGTCGGGAATGGGCTTATAGATGCCATTTGGAACTGTAATGGATAGTTGAATCTGAATAAGAAATAGAATAGCTTCCGTGTCTGGGGCATATCTAGTCTATATCTAATTGCTGACGTCTGAACGAGTAGTAGAATGACCGCCGGGTCTGGGGTATATCCATACTGCATCTGAATGAGTGGCAGAATGTCATCCGAATCTGGATCGTATCTGGATTGAACAATAGAATAGCATCCGGGATGGAGCATCTCTAAGTTGTCTTTAGAAGTTTGAATATGAATAAGCAATAGAATAGCGTCCGGATCTGGAGCATCTCTAGGCCATCTCCGGAGAGAAATCTGAATAAGCAGTAGAATAACATCCGGGTCAGGAGCATCTCTAAGCTATATCTGAAAGGAAATCTGAATAAGTATCAAAATGTCGCCATGTCTGGGTTGCATCTGAACTATCTTTGGACAGAATCTGGAATAAGTATCAGAATGTCGCCATGCCTGGGTTGCATCTGAACTATCTCTAGAGGGAAATCTGAATAAGCAATAGAATATCATCCGGATCTGGAGCATCTCTAGGCCATCTCTGAAAGGAATCTCTGAATAAGCAATAGAATAACAGCCGGGTCTGGAGCATCTCTGAGCTATTACTGGAGAGAAAATCTGAATAAGCCAAAGAATAACATCCGGGTCAGGAGCATCTCTAAGCTATATCTGAAAGGAAATCTGAATAAGTATCAAAATGTCGCCATGTCTGGGTCGCATCTGAACCATCTCTAGAAGGGAATCTGGAATAAGCAATAGAATAGCATCCGTGTCCGGAGCATGTCTGAGCTATCTCTAGAAGGGAATCTGGAATAAGTATCAGAATGTCGCCATGCTTGGGTTGCATCTGAACTATCTCTGGACGAAATCTGGAATAAGTATTAGAATGTTGCCATGCCTGGGTTGCATCTGAACTATCTCTAGAGGGAAATCTGAATAAGCAATAGAATAGCATCCGGATCTGGAGCATCTCTAGGCCATCTCTGAAAGGAATCTCTGAATAAGCAATAGAATAACAGCCGGTTCTGGAGCATATCTGAACTATCTCTGAACAAGCAACTCTGAATAAGCAACAGAATAGCATCCATCTCTGGAGCATTTCCCAGCTATATCTGAAAGGAAACTCTTGAATAAGCAAAAGAATAACATCAATCTCTGGAGCATTTCTAAGCTATCTCTGAAAGGAAACTCTTGAATAAGCAAAAGAATAACATCCATCTCTGGAGCATTTCTAAGCTATCTCTGAAAGGAAAATCTTGAATAAGCAAAAGAATAACATCCATCTCTGGAGCATTTCCCCGCTATATCTGAAACTTTAAATAAGCAAAAGAATAGCATCCATCTCTGGAGCATTTCTACGCTATCTCTGAAGAGAAAATCTGAATAAGCAAAAGAATAACATCCATGTCTGGAGCATTTCCCAGCTATCTCTTTAATCTCTTTAATGTAGATATGCCCTGGCTAGATACAAGCATCGAATCCACAATCAATCGCTCACAGATATGCCCTGGCTAGATGCAGGTATCGAATCTGGAATTGCGACAGTTGATAGTAATTATCTTTGGATTGACCTTTTCCTGAAAAGGTAAAACATCAGTTGTATGCAATGTCATGATGTATGAAGTGCATGATGTCATGATGTTCTCAAAAATAGATGAGATTGTGTGATATGATGTGTATGTGCATGCATTGTGGTGTATGATAATGTAATGTTTATGAATGTATTTTCGTCTAGGAAAATAAATCCTTGACGAATGCCGGGAAGCTGAATCCTGGGATGATGTTGAAGAGTGAAGTTCTTCATTTCCACTGGGGATGTTGATTGTAAGAATAAACCGGTTAGGAGAAGATGACTCCGTTGGGGAATAAACTTGTCGAAGAGATTACTCTGCGGGGAATTACTCTATGGGAAGAGATACTTTGCTGAGGTTTGATGATAACTCCGCTGGGGATACCTTTTGATAAGTTTTGTTGGGAGATTTGATGAACTCCGCTGGGGGATAGGAAGAACTTCGCCGAGGACGATCTTTCCGTGGTTTTTAGCTGAGGATAACCCAGTTATAGGCTCTGGTGGAGAATGACCTTTGAATAAAGCCGGGGAGATGCTTTCGCGCTCTGCAGGGGATTAGCTTCCAGAATCTACTGGGGATAAGCTTCTAGAATCTACTGGGGAGATTGATTCAACTTTCTTGGGGAGACTTTTGGACTGTACTGGGGAATGGCCCCACTGGATGTCTGGATTCCGCCGGGGAACAATCTTATATTAAGACTGCCGGGGATGCTTGTTTAGGAACATCTGTATACTCCGCTGGGGAATTTTGAGATTTTTTGGGGATACCCAACTTCCTCAAGGCTGTCAGTAGACCAACTCTGCCTGGGGAGAGTGTTGCTGACTTGCTGGAGATACAGTGCCTTGTTAGGGCTGACGGGAGACCAACTCTGCTTGGGGAGAGTATTTATGATTTGTCTTACTCTTCGGAGAGTGGAGGTATCTTGGTTACATTCTTCAGCTGAACCTACCTTGGTACCTTGGTGGACAGAGCAACTAGATCGCTTAGACAACTCATTATTGCCCCTGCTTCTGCGGGAGAAGGTACCTGTGGAGGTGCTTGATGACTGCCGATAGACAAATTTTCTTCTGGTAGGCAAGTGACGAGATGACGGGACATAGTCGTACGCTTTTGATCCCTAACTTTTGCCTGGACCGCCCTTTCGGGTTTTCAGTCCACCGGGATACCCATTTTTGCCCAAGCCGCCTTTTCAGGTTTTCGACTTGCCGGGTGTACAAATTTTTTTATTTTCATCCCTTATTTTTGCCCGAACCCTTTTGATTCGCCGGGAAGCCCTTATTTTTTCTTAGGTGTGTCGACCTAGCGGGTCTTTGGTTGTGCATAGTATTTTTTCGACTATGTCCACGCTCTCAGAGTGCAGGGAGTTGTCACTGTCAGTAGTGTAGTGTTGCCATACTACCAGAAGATGGCTGATCAGGCAAGATTCGTCGCTGGAATTCATGTCCAATGCCCCAAGTGACTCAGGCGGAGATTTGCCCCAGGCTATTTGGCATTTGAGAGATTCTCCGAATCTTGACTTGACTGCCCCAGATGATGGACAATGTTCATGCCGTGCCCCTGGATTGGAAGTGTTTTTCCATTTGAGGTGACCTTCTTGTTGAGAAGATTTTTGTTCACTAGATATTCTTCGTGCGAACTTCTATGTTGTTCAAACAAATTGTCATATGCAAGCAATGTTATATTAAAATGCAAAGCTCATGTCTGTCTCGAAGTTTTTGAAAATGCATCTTTTTTTAGTAAAAACAAGTGAATTTTGTAAAACTGTGATGTCAACTCGTTATTTTACCGCAAGCCCTAAGGAGTCAGGATACCTTTGTAACAGTATACTTTCGAACTAACCCATGCTTCAGCTAGGACTTTTAAGGGTTATAACGTGGCCTGGTTCACGGTTTAAGAAACAAAGGATAAAGGCTCAAATTGTATTTGTACCCACCCGCTCTTCGTGATGTTCTTCAATCCTAAACTCAGCCGATCGTGCATTAGACTTTGTTTGAGTCTTTGCTATGATGTTCCGGTGATGGTTCGAATGTTGACAATTTATTTTGAATAGGCAGTCATTTCTTTCCTTTTTTGCTGAGGGTTTGTAGGATCTCTTTCTTTTTGGTTGTGTTATCCCTAAATTTTGCCTGAACTGTTTCTTTGTGGTTTACAGTCAGCGGGATGCCCCAGTTTTGTAAGTCTCCTTCATAGGTTTTGACTTAATGGGCTTTTATTTTTGGGAGATAATGACTGCCCATCTTTATGATTATAGAGAACCATCATCGTCTTTTGTTTTGTAAGGACCTCTTTGGTGCCATTCGTTGTGCACTTGGATCAGCTGAGAGAACTACCCTGCCCCATGTTATGATTAAGGGTTTTAATTTTCGAAAAGAAAACTACTACTTCTTTGGCTCAAAAGGGGTTGACGAGGGATTATCATCCTTATAACTCCAGTGTTTAGGAATTGAAACAATGCATGTACCTCATCAGCAGGGTCTGTTCAAAAGCATACTGTAGATTATGGTATCGTTTTCGTCATCCTCCCTCAAGAGGCTTAGAATTATTAACCGAGCGTTGATCATCACAAAAAAAAATATGAAAGCAATTTGAATATAGTGAAAATAATTGGATTAATTCAAAAACAGACATATGCAGTGCATTAATGAAATAAAAGAGTTTGCTATGACATTAATTGTTTGTATAAGCAAAAAATACAACTCGGAAATTCATATAAACAAAAGCCTTTAATGATTGGGCAAAGGAGCAGTGATTATGTTTGGAGTCTCTGGTGCTTCAAACTGAATCTCTCCGGCGTCAATCATGTCTTGGACCTTGTTCTTCAGAGCCCAACAGTTGTCTGTAGTATGCCCCGGGCTATCAGAATGGTATGCGCACCTATCGTTGGGATGATAGTTAGGAGCAGAAGTGTTTGGATTCCGGAGAGGAGCCCTTAAGGTAATCAACCCTGCCTTCAACATTTGCTGTAGCGCTTGATCCAGTGACATTTTGATCTTAGTGAACTGTCTCTTGGGTGCGACCTCCTTACGTTGCTGCCCCTGTCCTTGTTGAGCAGGCCTAGGATTAGAGATCTGGGTTGCCCCTACATGTTGATCATGGCGACCCTTTTTACTATGCACAACATTGGACTCCTTCTTCCCACTGTAAGGCTTTTTATGAGCATCAGCAGGTGCAGCTTCTTGAATCTTTCCAGCCTTGATACCAACTTCAATCCTCTCCCCGGTCAAGATCAAATCTGTAAACCCAGCAGAAGAATTCCCAATCAGATGGTTGAAGAAAGGACCAGACAGGGTCCCCAAGAACATGTCAACGAGCTCACAGTCAGTCAAAGGCGGCTGCACCCTTCCAGCCAGGTCTCTCCATCTTTGCGCATACTCCTTAAAACCTTCGCCCGTCCCCAGTGACATACCCTGGAGTTGGGTACGCGTAGGAGCGAGGTCGGCATTATACTGATACTGCTTATAAAAAGCAGTTGCCAAGTCCTCCCAGTTACGAATACTGGTTCCATCCAGCTGATAGAACCATTCGAGCTGAGTCCCTGAAAGACTCTCCTGGAAGAAATGGATCCATAGATTCTTGTCTGCCGTGTAGGGCTGGATCTTCCTTGCGTATGAATGGAGGTGCAGCTTAGGACAGGAAGCCCCGTCGTACTTTACAAAGGCAGGTGCCTTGAACTTATGAGGGATCACCACCCCAGAAGATAAACCTAGGTCCCCAAAGTCCAACCCAGGCACACGTTGAATCACCATAGCATTTAACCGGTCCTCCAGCTGTTTGTACCTGTCCTCAGCAGGAGGGTACTGTTCATCATTGAAATCTGTCTCGGTGTCAGAGACTACGGGACTAGGAACCCTTCCCTCTTGGTGACTGCCTTCCCCAACAGATGGAGTAGTCCGCTCAGCTTCACTCTGCAGTGTATTCCCAGATCTGCGTCTAGGGTTGAACAAAACAATCCTCTTCTTCTTTTTTTTCAAAAGCAGAGTCTTCAATTCCTGTTGTCCTTGGGCTAAGCTCATGACCAGCTCCTGGAACTGGGCGTTCTGGGCTTGGAGGGCCTTGATAGCTTGTTCGTTGGATGATTCAGGATTCATGATGATGGCTGAAATAAACAGCGAAGAAGATTAAGCAACCTGTGGAAAAGAGTACCTGTAATGCAATGATATGTATGTATGCATGCGATGTTTTCAAGGATCTCGCGGGGTAAACAGAGAAACTTGTTAGAATTTGAATTTGGGTAGCTTGATTGAAGGAACTTCATTTTGTTGAGAGTCCTTCTTCAAGAGTCAAGGCTCACCATATTGAGTGGGTCATAGCCCCCGACTCAAGTTATCAACCTTGGCTAGGGGAAAATAAATCCCCTTTGCCCCTTGCTAGACATTTGATTCATCATGACCTGCATCACAAGCCCTTGAGATCCTTGAAATGGATTAGTCCTTATATAGGATGTATGCAATGGTATGATGTTATGCTATGCATGGAGTGATGTAAGTAGGCCCTGTAATGAGTCCCAATTAAGGACTGTAAACAAAACCTGCAAGGAACCCGTGTTGTTAGATAACAAGTATGCAAGTAGTTCAAGTATGAAGGCACACAAGTCACACAAAAGAGCCCTTAGAGTTTAGGCCAGCATGAAGTTTGGGTACTACCCTCTTTCAGTTTCGTTGGTTAAGACCTGTCCTAACAAAAGTAATCGGGTTCTAGAGGATCCCAATATCACTGACTACCCTCAATCGGTCATAACTCCAGCGTCGCAATCTTTTCTTGCGGCCAGAACCATCGCGAGAGTTTAGCCTCAATGGGTGTAGCATACTGCTACTGTTCTATGGCCAAGTTGGGTCACATTAGGGTTCTAAGGTCGGTTGGTGCTTCATGACTCCTCAAAAGACCCATATTCTCCTCGTTGCAACACAAGGGATATCGGTACAGACCAAGGTGCCACACCAATATAGCCACTGCTTCACCCGTGTCGGTCTACGCCGGACAGGTCCCTCACAGCTTATGCTACCTAAAAGGGTATCCCCAGATCCGGGTTAGGATCTATGAAACTCCGATGCAAAGCCCACAAATATAAAGCAACCAAAGCAAAGCAATTGAAAACATAAGTATGATCTAATCCTAAGGTACACCTCACTTTTAAAAATCTTCCCCAGTAGAGTCGCCAGTTCTGTGATCAGTGGAAATAGAACTGACTGTTTTTTTTAAGCTGGTTTCGCGAAATGTCGCGGTAAGCAAGAGTCGCCACCGTCTTTTATGTTCTCCAACATGGAAAGGACAAAAGCACAGCAAAATTCCTTATTCGAGATGTCTCTCGGTTCGGGAGGTAGATTTATAGAAAGGGAAGGTATTAGCACCCTTTCTATCCATGGTTATCCATGGGCTCTTAGGTACTTGCTCTTATGTTTTCAAAATTGTTTGCTTTTCAAGTGTGTGGGTTTTGAAAAAGTTTCGTTTGAAAAATTTCTAAGTAACTCTTGTATCTGTCCTTAAGAGTGTATGAAAAATTTGTTTGAAAACTTTTAGAAAGTGTGAGGTGTGAAAAGTATTTTTGTTTGTTTTGAGAAAGAGCAAGTACTTAAGAGAAATCTACCTACTCTAAGGAATTAGGCTGTGTAAGAGTCCTTTAGATAGTGCTATCCCACCATTGAGGGGTAGGTAGCACCATCGTTGGAGGTATTCGGGTCAATTCGATTAAGAGACAGTATGGTCACCGAAGCAATGGTAGGATACCTTAGAAGTAACCCTAATGTCCTGGATCCTTTGTATCCGAGGCAACCGTTTCGAGGCAACCAGATCTTTTGGACAGGAGGGCGACCTCTAAGACACCCTATACTTGATGACCACGTTTCGAGGCAACGAGTGAAGCGTACCCTAGGAGTGGCATGTGCTTTGTGTGTTGTTTTTCTAGTTAATTGTCTTTGTACATGTTATTTGTGAGCTACAAATTAATTTTATTTACATACATTCTTTCATGCATTTAACAGTTAAGAATGCGGAAAATAAATTGCAGAAAGATAAATTCTACGCTATTACAAGGCGCGGGTCTATACATCGCCAAAAAAACAAAGACCCATTTTGTAAAATAAAGTGCGAGAAGTTTAAATAAAGCAGTAAAATTCCTAATTAACTATTACATAACTGGAGACAGTTACATAAATAATCAAAACAAAATAAATGCGCGCGAGAATTAAATCGGGAACGTCCTAAGGGTTTTGACCCTTTTAAGAAAAGAAATGAATTTTTTTGTCTTTTTTGTGATTAAATGCAATTAAAACTAATGATTAAACTGATTAATTAATTTAATAAAAGAAAAAAAAATGTTTTTTATTTTTATGTTTTTTAATGAAAATAAAATAAAGGAATTAAAATTAAAAGTTAATAAAAACCTAATTCTAAACTTATTTTAATTATTAAGAAAAAAAAGTTAAAGTTGCCTAATTAATAATTAATTCAATTTATAAATACTTAATTACAAAAATAAAATGAAATTAATAATAATAATAATAATGTTAGTTCTTTTTTTTTTTGGATTTTTTTATAAAAATGTTAATTATGTTAATTGTTAATAAAAGGGAAAAAATAAAAATAAGACAAATAAAATATAAAATGACAAAATGAAATTGCAAACCCAAGGGGGTTTTGGGCCAGATTGGAGGGTGTATATGGAATTATGAGGCCCATTTGCACAAAGCTTGTTGACTTTCTGGATTGAGTGGGGCGCTGGTTGACCAGGAGTATGGTGTGCTCCCTTTCTTGACCTTTGGATCTGCTTCTATGGACACATGGCGCGCTGATCTGTGAGGGCACATGGTACTCACCATTTGGGAACCTGCACAAGAATGTATTGAAAAAAATAACATGGAATTATGGGGGGACCTGGGAATCAAACCCAGATCCCAAAGATCACCAAACACGTTGCCAACCACTACACCACTCATGCGCATTTGTTAGTAAAATGAGAACTAAATATTATATAAAAAGAATGCATTATATACTGGAAAATAAAAAAAGAGCGCGCGTGATTTGAATAAACCACCCACGCATGGACACCTCATCATCGTCTTCATCTTATCTGCAAAATAGAAACAAGATAGCGGGGGTTTTTAACCCCCACAATGCAAAACTGTGAAAAATAGCGATTAGCTATATAGTGAACATAAAAAGGGCGCGAGGTATCTAATGGATTCGTCTCATCACGCCGGTTTCAGCCATGTATGTTTGGAGGGTTAATTTTACAGTATAAGAAAAGCCCCAATATGTAAGCTCTGAAACCCTAGCACTCTCCAATGGCAATTTTCATTTTAAGGCACCATAATCAAATTAAGTTATACAGAAAGCTTCATATGGGTCCTGTGAACATAATGCAATCAATAAAAAATGTTAAAAACGCATGAATTGATGATTATGATTTTGAAAAAGAGTGATGAACCGTATGACAGTATGGCGCGATTCTTTGAGGTTTTTGGCTCGTTCTTGGCTACAAATGATTCCTGGGGGTGTAAGGAATGTGTTTTGATCAAGAAAAGGCCTTGAATCGTGCTGAAGAGTGGATTTCAGTTTGCAAATTTTCTTCAAGTTTTTGGAATTTAGTTTGGCCGTTTGAGAGAGTTCTAGGTCGTGTAAATGGCATGGAGCATTTGCCTATATGTCTATGAATGTGAATCAAGCAATAATGTGAGCCTTTAACCCTTGCAATGAAGTTTTGGATTTTGTCATAACCACCATTAAAGAAACTTGCCATTTTTGTCCAAATTTGAATTTTATGCTTAGAATGGACCTTACACGAAATTGGTAGGTGGATTATGATGTATCAAAGCCATTCAAGCCACAAGATATCCCTTAATTAATTTTTTTGATTTTTATTTGAATTTTATGGATTTAAAATGAATTAAATCAATAAAATTAAATAAAAATAGAAAAAATAAATGTTTAATCTTGAATTTAATCATGGGACACGTGGGTGGCATGACAAGGCTGAATCAAGTGGAAAAAGTGGGCCCTTTTGTCAAAAAATGAAGTTTCAAGGATAGTTGACTTTTGCCATTTCACAAAAATTTCCCAACTTCTCCAATGCATATCTTGCTCAATTTTGATCATATGAACATGTTCTTGGACATTTTGGAAAGGTCTTGAAGTCCTCTAACCAATGCCTTTGGTACCATGTCATTTTGATTTACCAATCTCAAGTTATGGTCTTTGACTTAAAATGCCTTTTTGTTGACTTTTGAAAATGACCTATAATGTTGAAATTGATAACTTTTTGTGAGAGCATTTCTTGGACTTGGAATGTGAAGATGAATTGTAGGAAATGTCTTCCCCTTAAAGATGAGCATTGGATGGGATTTTTCTGATGAACCATGAAAAAGTTATGCCTTGGTCAAGTTACAGTTGACTTTTCAACTGTCCAAAAATAGAAACTTTTGACACCTTGATGATTTTTGAGCCATTCTTGTGAAATCATGATCAAGACTTGATCAAATGATGATTGTGGCTTCAAAATAATATGTTGACCAAAATTTTTGACTTTTGACTGCCAAATGACCATTTTGCCCCTGTAGTTGACTGTGGAGCAATTAGGGTTTTTGACTGTGCAACTTGACCTTGTGAGCCTTGAAACTTGACATGTAGGTGCTTGACAATGTATATGAGCATAGGGGACTTGATTGAGCCCTTGAAAACCTCAACTTCCTTGCAAGAACCAAAACCCTAATTTCAGCTGGCTTAGGAGGCCTTTGAATTGTGCAATCCTTGATCCATTTGAAGATTGATCTTGACAAATTTTGAAGAATATGGGAGGGCAAATTTTGGGGTACAACAGGACGACTGAACTATATTTCCATATTTTTTTCTCATTTGACCGCTACTTGTGAGCCGATCTTCAAGTTACTAAAGAAAGATCAAGTAGTGAAGTGGAACGACAATTGTCAGATAGCCTTCGGCAAAATAAAGGAGTACCTCCAGGAACCTCCAATTCTGATGCCACCAATTAAAGGAAGACATCTGATCATGTACCTAACAGTGTTAGAGAACTCAATGGGGTGTGTACTGGGGCAACATGATGAGTCTGGTCAAAAAGAGCATGCAATATACTACCTTAGAAAAAAATTTACCGACTGTGAAACAAGATACTCACTGCTCGAGAAAACTTGACGTGCTTTGGCATGGGCTCTAAAATGGATCCCATAAAATACATATTCGAGAAACCCACTCTCTCCGGAAGAATAGCCAGATGGAAAATGATCTTAACAGAATACGACATTCAGTATACCACTCAAAAGGAAATCAAGGTAAGTGTACCAGCAGATCATTTGGCTCATCAGGCCGTAAACAACTATCAATCTATGAATTTCAAGTTCCCGGATGAGAATATCATACTAGTTATAGATTGTGAAGAACCTGGACCATATGAAGGACCTGAGCCATGATCCCTATGGACTATGGTTTTTGATGGAGCCTCTAACACACTTGGTAATGGAATTGGTGCTGTAATTATCTCTCCTAAGGGTTGCCATATGCCCTTCATCGCCAGACTTTTCTTTGACTGTACCAACAATATGGCCGAGTACGAAGCATGCATCATGGGTATCAAAGCTGCTATTAATATGAGAATCAAATTCTTGGATGTATACAGTGACTCATCCCTGGTGTGATCGGTGGATCTGGAACTGACTGTTTAACGCTGGTTCGCGAAATGTCGCGGAAGCAAGAGTCGCCACCGTCTTTTATTTTCTCCAAATGGAAAGGGCAAAAGCACAGAAAAATTCCTTTAAAGAGATTGCTCTCGGTTCGGGAGGTAGGTTATAGAAAGGGAAGGTGTTAGCACCCTTTCTATCCATGGTTATCCATGGGCTCTTAGATACTTGCTCAATGTGTTTTCAAAATGTTTATTTGCTTTTCAATGTGGGTTTCAAAAATATTCTTTGAAAAGTTTCAATTCAACTCGTACGTCAGAGTGTTTGAAAAGTTTGTTTCGGAAATTTTTGAAAGTGTGTTGGTGTGAAAAGAGTTTTTGTTTTGTTTGAAATTAGAGCAAGTACCTTTGAGAACCTACCTACCCTAAGGAATTCGTCTGTGTAAATGTCCTTTAAGGTAGTGCCATCCCACCATTGAGAGGTAGGTAGCACCACCTTTGGAGGTGTTCGGGTCAATTCGATTTTAGGGACATGGTGATCACCGGAGCAATGGGAAGACACCTTAGAAGCTACCCTCATGCCAGGTTCCCGGACCATGAGGACTTACTAAGACGTTTTCTACTCGACGACCACCTTTCGAAAGGCAACAGTGAGGCGTACCCTAGGGGTGGTGTGTGCGAATTGTGTGTCATTTTCAGTTTATTGTTTGTCTTGTCATGTATTGGTGATCTAACGATTCGATTTTATTTTTTGGGCATTCATTCTTTCATGCATATTTATTAACAGTTATATATTTGCGAGAAAATAAATCTAACTATTACAACTGGCGCGGGTCCACATCGCCAAAAAAAACCGAACCCGATTTGACTGAAAATAAATAAAGCGAATAAATAAAAGTGCGAGAATTCTAAATTACATGGCTTTGGGGCATATACAGAATTATTTAAACAATATAAAACAAATGCGCGAAATAAAGAGATTAAACAAAATTAGGGCTTTGGACCCTTTTACAAATAATTAAAATTAATCAAGGAATCTAAAATTAAAATTAAATGAAAAATAGTGTTTTTGTGTTTTTTAGGTTTAAAAGAAAAAGAGAAAAATTATTTAAAATTAAAATGCTAAACCCTAGTTCTAATGTTTTTTAAGTTTTTAAGAAAGAGATTTAATTTCTAACCTAATTTAATTCTAAATTAATTTATGTACAATTTTTGATTTATGAAAAATAAAAAAATAATATTATTATTCTGAAAAAAAGGAAAAAATAAAAGAAAGAAAATTAAAAGTCATTAATCCTAAATTCTATGTTGTTTTGGATTTTTATTAAAAAGAGATTAAAATTGAAAACCAAATTAAAACTAAATAATTTACACATTTTAATTTATTTATAAAAGTAATCAAAATTAATTATATTTTTTTTGTCCTTTCTGTATTTTTAATGTTTTTATATTTTTGATTAAAAATTAAATAAAACAAATAATTAAAATAATATAACAATTAAAATAAATGATTAAAAGATATAAGAAAATAAATTAAATGGGCAAACCAGGGGGGGGGTAGACCCCAGAATTGGAGGTGCAGATTTGAAAAGCCTGGCCCATTTGCTTTGAATTTTGTTGACTTTTCCAATCACATGCACGCCTGTTGACTTGATGTATGGTGCATCTTGAACATTGGCCATGGATCTGAGGCCCTGGGACACGTGGAGGTTGAATTCTGATGGAGTATGGTGAGCATCAATGTGAGCGCTGCATGTGAATTGGAAATGAAAAATAATATTGAATTTTGCAAGACCTGGGACTTGAACCCAGGTCTTTGATGTCATGTGCCTAACGCGTTGCCACTGAGCCACTTTGAATTCATTTAACATAATATAGTTAATAAATAATAAAAGGAATAATCAAGACATGAATGATTCCACGCGCGCGAATTTAAATGGACGAACCACGCCTTGCCACGATGCCTTCTTCTTCACCTCCCCTGTAAAACAAAACAAATGAGCAACGGTTTTGCAACCGTGGGGTTAGAGTGGCTATGGAGAAATAACGAATAGGGCTATGGTGATCAGAAATTGGGCGCGAGCCTCTCATTCTCTTCGTCCAGATGCCAGGGATGTAATGGTGTGACTTTCATGGGCTAATTGTTCCTGGACTGAAAACCCCTAAATTAAAAAAACTGTAACCCTAATATTTGAAAATGGTAAATTCGTGTATGATCAACAAAAATGAAATTAAACACCATGAATAGCTTGGAAACTTTGTGAGGAACAAGAATATGCCATTAAAATGCAATGATCATGCTTAGAATCAAGAACACGAATTCAAAAAAATTTCTGTACAGTTTCACTTGTAGATACCAGTTCAAGGAGTTTTGGTTGATGTTATGAATTGAAATGCGTTCAGAATTATCTCGGGATGCTAATGGTATGTGAATCAAGGCTTCAAATTGTCCCTAACTTTGAAATCAGTTTTGACTTATATGGCTCATTTTTCAAATTGCCAATCCACTTTTGAGCGAGCCTTTTGCTGCACTATGGTTAGGGTTTGACTCAATGCATCTCATGGAATGGAATTGGCTAGTTTTTTGGCCTTAATTCATGCTTGGGAAAGAATTGGTCTTAGGGTTTCTTCCATTAACCATTTTCCTACTTTTTAGCCAAAACCTAGACCTAGTGTGCAAATGAACCCTAGCCTGATTTCTTGAGTTGGTTCATGATACATAGAAATTGTCCAAGTTCATTTGACACTATTCCATTGGTTTTTAAATTTTATTTGAATTTTCAAAGAATTAAAATGAATTAAATCATTAAAAATTAAATAAAATAAAAAAATCAATATTTGGTGTTGAAATCAACCATGGAACACGTGTGTGGCATGACAAGGATGAACAAAGTGAGAAAAATGGGGCCCTTTTGTCAAAATTGGATTTTCAAGGATAGTTGACTTTTGCCATTTCACAAAAATGTCCCAACTTCTACAAGGCATAACTTGCTCAATTTTTAAGATTTTCTCATGTTCTTGGACATTTTGGAAAGGTCTTTGAGTCCTTTAACCAATGCCTTTGGTCCCATGTCATTTTGATTTACCAATCTCAAGTTATGGCCTTTGACTTAAAGTCCCTTTTTGTTGACTTTTGAAAATGACCTGTAATGTTGAAATTGATAACTTTTTGTGAGATCATTTCTTGGACTTGAAGTATGAAGATGAGTTGTAGGAAATGTCTTTCTCTTCAAAATGAGCTTTGGATGGAATTTTTCTGATAATCCATGTGAAAGTTATGCCCTGGTCAATTTCAGTTGACTTTTTCAACTGTCCAAATATAGCAACTTTTGCATCTTTGATGATTTCTGAGCCAAATTTTGAGAATCATGATCAAGCATTGATCAAATGATGTTTGTGGCTTCAAAATGATATGTTGACCAAAAATTTGAACTTTTGACTGTCAAATGACCATTTTGCCCCTACAGTTGACTGTAGTGCAATTTAGGGTTTTGACTGTGCAATCTTGAGCTGAATGCCTTGAAACTTGATATGAGGATGCTTGACCATGTTTGTAAGCATATGAGACTTGATTGGGCCTTTGAACACTTCCTTTTCTTGATCAGACTCAAAACCCTAATTTTGACTGTATGGGAGACTGCTGTACTGCACAACCCTTGGGGACTTTTCTGGCTTGGCTTGGCAATTTCTTGAGGAATATGGGAGGGCAAATTTTGGGGTATAACAGTTGCCCCTGTTCAATCTTCTTAGACCTGAGGATGCAGATTGGCTGACGTGCCTTTCGTAATCCGAGGGTAAAAGATGATTGGATACTAGAGTGCCCGGAAATTTGCGCTCACATGTTAGCAATGATGGGAATGGGCTTATAGATGCCATCTGGATGTTTGATTGCGTAGGAGATTCCTTAGCGAGAACCTGCATACCTGCAAAACAGAAAATGAGTACCTGACATGTTGCAGGGATGATTACTTTCTTAGCATGAATGGTAAGAGAGCCTTGAGCGACTTTAACTTCAACAACGCTCGTTGAGAAAAAATCTGGGGTGTCTTCTGCTGGGATAAGAATCAGGGAGATCTTAAGGTCGATCTGACTGAACCAGAGAAGGCCTTTGACTGGATAAGCAATCAGGAAAATCTTGGGACGATTTAACTGAACCGGTCTAGGTCTTGAAATGTCTTCAAAGGGATAAGCATCAGGAAAATCTTGGGACGATTTAACTGAACCAGAGAAGGCCTTTGACTGAACCAGTCTAGGTCTTGAAATGTCTTCAAAGGGATAAGCATCAGGAAAATCTTGGGACGATTTAACTGAACCAGAGAAGGCCTTTGACTGAACCAGTCTAGGTCTTGAAATGTCTTCAAAGGGATAAGCATCAGGAAAATCTTGGGACGATTTAACTGAACCAGAGAAGGCCTTTGACTGAACCAGTCTAGGTCTTGAAATGTCTTCAAAGGGATAAGCATCAGGAAAATCTTGGGACGATTTAACTGAACCAGAGAAGGCCTTTGACTGAACCAGTCTAGGTCTTGAAATGTCTTCAAAGGGATAAGCATCAGGAAAACCTTGGGACGATTTAACTGAACCAGAGAAGGCCTTTGACTGAACCAGTCTAGGTCTTGAAATGTCTTCAAAGGGATAAGCATCAGGAAAATCTTGGGACGATTTAACTGAACCAGAGAAGGCCTTTGACTGAACCAGTCTAGGTCTTGAAATGTCTTCAAAGGGATAAGCATCAGGAAAATCTTGGGATGATTCAACTGAACCAGAGAAGGCCTTTGACTGAACCAGTCTAGGTCTTGAAATGTCTTCAATGGGATAAGCATCAGGAAAATCTTGGGACGATTTAACTGAACCAGAGAAGGCCTTTGACTGAACCAGTCTAGGTCTTGAAATGTCTTCAAAGGGATAAGCATCAGGAAAATCTTGGGACGATTTAACTGAACCAGAGAAGGCCTTTGACTGAACCAGTCTAGGTCTTGAAATGTCTTCAAAGGGATAAGCATCAGGAAAATCTTGGGATGATTCAACTGAACCAGAGAAGGCCTTTGACTGAACCAGTCTAGGTCTTGAAATGTCTTCAATGGGATAAGCATCAGGAAAATCTTGGGACGATTTAACTGAACCAGAGAAGGCCTTTGACTGAACCAGTCTAGGTCTTGAAATGTCTTCAAAGGGATAAGCATCAGGAAAATCTTGGGACGATTTAACTGAACCAGAGAAGGCCTTTGACTGAACCAGTCTAGGTCTTGAAATGTAGCTTGAGAACTGAACTGGATCTTCCCTGAAAGGTAAAAGTCAGTCATATGCAATGCATGATATGGATCAAGCAATGATGTTCTCAACATAAATGAGATTTGTATGATGCAGTGCGTTATGCATGCTATAATACTGTATGTGATGTTTTATGTATGTTTTCGTCTAGGAAAGTAAACTCTTTGACGGGTGCCAGGAAGTCATATCCCGGGCTGATGTTTGAAGAATAGATTTCCCTTCCGCTGGGGATGATAGTTGCAAGGATACCGGTAGGAGAAGATGACTCCGTTGCGGAATAAACTTGGCGGATGGAAGATTCTGCGGGGACAAAAGCTACTCTAGCGATCATGCTGAGAATCAATACTCTGTGGGGATGGAGATGCTTTGCTGAATTGTTGATAGTAACTCCGTTGGGGATACCATTGTTGTATTGGAAGTATTGATGGACTTCGCTGGGGATAGGAAAGAACTACGTTGACGACGACTTTCCCTTGGCTTTTGGCTGAGGATAACCCAGTTATATCCTGTTAAGGAAATAACTCTTTAAATTAAGCCAGACGACGCGTTCGTACTGTGAAGGATAAGCTTCCAGAATATACTGGGGATAAGCTTACTGCTTGGGGAGATGAATTCCACCTTTCCTGGGGAACTTGGATGGGACTCTCCTGGGGAAGTTTTGATATGCTGGGGAAGTGATTCCTTTGAATGTTGATGTACCGCCGGGGAACAATCTTTAGACCAAGACTACCGGGGATGCTTGTTAAGAATATGTGCTGCTGGGGAATATTGGGATCTACTGGAGGATACCCAATTTCCCTGAGACTTTGTTAACTTTGCTTGGGGAAGAATGTACTGACTTGCTGTCTTACCCTCTGGGGAATTTAAGATGCCTGGTTAGGTTCTTTAGCTGAACCTACCTTGGTACCTTGGAGGATAGAACAATTAGACTGCTCAGGCAACTCTTTATTGCCCCTGTTTCTAGTGTCACCTGCAATTAATCCTTTGTTTCGCATGCAAATATTTATGAGCTAGCAAATTATTGTCAATGCATATATCACAAATTGAACCTTGGACGTTCTTCGCAAAACAAAACAAAAAAAGAAAAACAGTTGGCACGTTTAACTGAAAAGTATATTTGTATTGATTTTGAATAGCCTGTGAATAGGCGTTTTGTGTACAAGAGGCTGACGTCCTGGTAAGAGAAACGTCGCCGAGCAAAAGAGTTTATACAAGTTTTGTACAAAAGAAATTAAAACAGCTGTGTGAAATATGAATGATCCACTGGGTTTCAACTCTGCTATAGCCTTTATAACTCCGAGCGTCTCATCACTTGGTGACCTTGGTTGAAGGTGAGGCTGACTGATCGATGCCGTCTTGATGTAGATACCGGATTCTGGATGCAAAGTGATCCAATGAGACATAGTATTACGCTTTTATCCCTAACTTTTGCCTGGACTGCCTTTTCGGGTTTTCAGTCCACCGGGATACCCATTTTTGCCCAAGCCGCCTTTTCAGGTTTTCGACTTGCCGGGTGTACAGATTTTTTCATTTTCATCCCTTCATTTTTCCCAAACCCTTTTGGTTCGACGGGAAGCCCTAATTTTTGCCTAGACATGTCAGCCTAGCGGGTCTTTTTTCATGCGTAGTATTTTTTAACTATGTTTGCATTGGCGGGGTGAGGAAGGTCGTCACCATCCATATTGGTTAATATCATTGCTCCTCCTGAGAACACATGCTTAACCACAAATGGCCCTTCGTACGTAGGGGTCCATTTGCCCCTTGGATCACTCTGAGGAAGGATGATTCGCTTGATCACCAGATCCCCGACTTGATATTCCTGTGGTCTGACCTTTTTGTTAAATGCCCTGATCATTCGCTTCTGATACGTCTGACCATGGCAGATAGCAGCAAGTCTCTTTTCGTCAATAAGGTTGAGTTGATCAAGTCGTGTCTGGATCCAATCATCTTCGTTCAGATTTGCATCCTTCATTATCCGGAGAGAAGGAATTTGTACTTCGATCGGCAAGACTGCCTCCATGCCATAAACCAGAGAGAAAGGAGTTGCCCCGGTTGACGTCCTAGCTGAGGTACGATACCCATGCAGAGCGAACGGTAACATCTCGTGCCAATCTTTATACGTTACTGTCATCTTTTGCACGATCTTCTTGATGTTTTTATTAGCTGCTTCTACAGCCCCATTCATCTTCGGTCTGTAAGGAGAGGAATTGTGGTGCTGTATCTTGAACTGTTCGCAGAGCTCAGCGATCATTTTATTGTTTAGATTGGTACCGTTGTCTGTAATAATCCGCTCAGGGACGCCGTACCGACAGATCAGGTTGTGCCGAATGAACCGTGCCACAACAGTCTTGGTTACCGTAGCATAGGATGCTGCCTCAACCCACTTCGTGAAATAATCAATTGCCACTAGGATGAAGCGATGTCCATTGGATGCCGTAGGTTTTATCTCACCGATCATGTCTATGCCCCACATTGCAAATGGCCAAGGCGCAGTCAGAACATTCAGGGGAACCGGAGGAACATGCACCTTGTCTGCGTAGATCTGGCATTTATGGCATGTCCTAGAATGTTGGTAGCAATCAGCTTCCATGGTGGACCAGTAATACCCTGCCCGTAGAATCTTCTTTGCCATGGTATGTCCGCTGGAGTGTGTACCAAAAGTCCCTTCATGTAGCTCTTCCATGATTCTATCTGCTTCAGTCTTATCTACACAACGCAGTAGGGTTGAATCCTGGTTTCGCTTGTACAAGATGCCGTTGCTAAGAAAGAACTTGGCTGCAAACCTTCTCAGGAACTTCTTATCATTGACAGATGCTCCTTCAGGGTATTCCTGAGCTTCTAGGTATCTCTTCACTTCGTGGTACCAAGGCTTCTCAGTCACCAATTCGGTTTCGAGATCACAACAGTATGCCGGTTCGTCCAGTTTCCAGATGATGATCCGGGGAGCTTCATTATCCCATTTAACCTTGAACATTGAAGACATTGTAGCTAACGCGTCCGCCAGCTGATTCTCTTCTCTTGGAAAGTGCTCAAATGTTATCTCTGTGAAATGGGGAATCAAGGCCAACACACATTCTTTGTAAGGAATCAAGTTTGGATGTTTCGTATCCCACTCTCCTTTGATCTGATTGATCACAAGAGCGGAATCTCCGAAGACACTCAGAAATTTGATCCTCAGGTCTATCGCAGCTTGAAGACCCATAATACACGCTTCATACTCCGCCATGTTGTTGGTACAGTTGAAACACAGCCGGGCGGTGAGTGGAGTATGAGTACCCTGTGGAGATACGATTATGGCGCCGATACCATTTCCCAAAGCATTGGAGGCTCCGTCAAAGTGCATAGACCATCGGGATCCCGGTTCAGGTCCTTCATCCGGTCCAGGTATTTCACAGTCAGTTACTATCATAATGCTTTCATCTGGAAACTCGAAGTTTATTGACTGGTAGTCATCCACAGCTTGATGTGCTAAGTGGTCTGCCAATACACTTCCCTTGATGGCTTTTTGGGTCGTATACTGAATGTCATATTCCGTCAAGATCATTTGCCATCTTGCAATTCTCCCAGACAGAGCAGGCTTTTCGAATATGTACTTTATAGGATCCATTTTTGAGATCAATAAGGTAGTGTGAGTCAGCATATACTGTCTCAGCCGGCGAGCAGCCCATACCAAAGCGCAGCAAGTTTTCTCAAGCAGCGAGTATCGAGTCTCACAGTCGGTAAACTTTTTGCTAAGGTAATAAATGGCATGCTCTTTTCGGCCAGACTCGTCATGCTGCCCCAGCACACACCCCATTGCATTATCAAGTACTGTCAGGTAAAGTATCAAAGGTCTCCCTTCAACTGGTGGCATAAGAATGGGTGGTTCTTGGAGATATTCTTTGATTCTGTCAAAAGCAGCCTGACATTCATCATTCCAACGTACTACCTGATCTTTCTTCAGCAGCTTGAAGATTGGTTCACAGGTAGCAGTCAGATGAGAGATGAAGCGAGCAATGTAATTCAGGCGTCCTAAAAAGCCTCTGACTTCCTTCTCTGTTTTAGGAACCGGCATCTCTTGAATAGCTTTGACCTTAGCAGGGTCCACTTGAATACCTTTATCACTGACCACGAAGCCTAGCAACTTTCCCGATCTTACCCCGAAGGTGCACTTGTTCGGGTTCAACCTCAGCTTGTATAGTTTCAACCGGTCAAACAGTTTCTGCAGATGATCAAGGTGTTCTTCCTCAGTCTGGGACCTAGCGATCATGTCGTCCACATACACTTCTATCTCATGGTGGATCATATCATGAAATAAGGTAACCATGGCCCGTTGGTAGGTTGCCCCAGCATTTTTTAATCCGAACGGCATGACCTTGTAACAGAAGGTGCCCCACTGAGTAACAAAGGTAGTCTTTTCCATGTCTTCAGGTGCCATCTTGATCTGATTGTAGCCTGAAAAACCATCCATGAAAGAGAACACTTTATGCTGAGCTGTATTATCAACAAGGACATCAATGTGGGGTAGAGGGAAGTCATCCTTGGGGCTGGCCCTGTTCAGATCCCTGTAATCGACACACATCCTGACCTTGCCGTCCTTCTTAGGTACCGGCACCACATTAGCAACCCACTGAGGGTAAGAAGTCACAGCAAGAAACCCGGCATCAAACTGCTTCATAACTTCAGCTTTAATCTTCTCAGACATCTCTGGACGCATACGACGGACCTTTTGCTTAACCGGAGGGAAATCTTCTTTAGTAGGTAAGTGATGGACCACAATGTCGGTATCTAATCCGGGCATATCTTCGTAGGACCAGGCAAAGATTTCTTTATAGTCATGCAGCATCTGAGTCAACCGTTGCTTCACGCTGAGTTCTAGGTTGGCACCAATCTTCACCTCTTTCTTGTCTTCCTCAGTACCCAAGTTTATTATTTCCACTGGCTCTTCATGGGGTTGAATTGCCCTCTCCTCCTGTTGTAACAGTCTTGCAAGTTCACCAGGCACTTCGCAATCATCTTCACCTTCGTCTGCGGCTAAGTTGATCGGATTTTCGAAGTCATAACGGGCAGTAGCAGAGTCGTTACCAGTGAGATCCAGAGTGGATTGAAACCTGTATGAGTGAGTGTGTGTGTAAATACAGCTGTTTTGCAATATGTAAAGAAAGGAAAGAAAAGGAGCGCAAAATTTGAATTGTGAAAAACGTCCAATGCTTTTATTCATGATATATGATGGTGACAAACAAAAGCCCTCATAAATAAAACCACGGTGCCCCGGGTAAGACACCGGGCCATATAGTCTCAAATTATTGTTTATTACAAATCAAAAGACAAAGAAATTCATTACTGGGGAACAAAAGTTATTGGTGTAAAATCTTTAGCAGTCCAATTGGTCAATCCACCGTCGGCCGTCGGGTAGATCCAGCTATCGAACTCTGACTCCTCCACTTCATCTTCCTCTCCAATAGCATTCACTCCATGCTGAGTGATGAGCAACGGAGGTCTTCCAATTCTTGCCTTGCGCACCGCTTTCTGAGCTTCTGTGGTGAAACCCAGCCCAAACTTGTTAGTCTTAGGAGTAAGATCAGGGAGCTTGCCCCAATTTGCACATTCACCTTTTTCGATCACAGCCCGGGCGTCCTTTAAGGAGGCCATCTTCATAGGAGAAACCTCTTCATCTTCTGCTGTTGCCAAGGTTGGTGGTACCTCCTCAAAATGTTGAAAGGGGGTTTCAATGAACTCCCCATCCATTTCCACGTATCTGAAAGAGTTGAGGTGGCTGACCATGTATTCCTCCTCCCCTTGCACTGTTACGATCCTCCCCCTGACCGGGTACTTGAGCTTCTGATGCAATGTGGAGGTCACCGCTCCAGCCTTGTGGATCCATGGGCGACCCAGCAAACAAGAATAGGACGGATGGATGTCCATCACATAAAATTTTGAATCAAATACTTGTGACCCAACCCTGATTGGGATGTCCACTTCACCATGCACCATTCTTTTGGACCCGTCAAAGGCCCGGACAACAATGCTACTTGGTTTGAGCTCTAGACCCTCACAATCCAGCCTATCCAGAGCCTTCTTGGGCAGCACATTTAATGAAGAACCTGTGTCAACCAGCACATGAGCAAGAGTAGTGCCCCTGCATTCAATGGAGACATGCAGGGCATCATTATGGTTCTTCCCCTTTGCTGTCAGATCGGCATCAGAGAAACCCAGGCCATTATCAGCAGTTAGGTTGGCCACACAATCGGTGAACTGGTCAGCAGTCGTATCTTGGGGTACATGGGCAGTCTTTAAGAAAGCAATCAGAGCCTTTGCATGGGCCTCTGAACACAGCAGCAGTGACAACATGGAGATTTTAGAGGGGGTGTGCCCCAGCTGTTCTACAACGTTAAAATCACTTTTCTTTATTATCTTGAGAATTTCTTCCATTTCCTGCTTGGAAGCCTCAACAATGGTCTTTGGTGCCTCCGTCCTGGCAGGCATATCAGCAGCAATTCCCTTGCCCCGAGTATCAGATGACTCAGCAGCAGGGGTGGATACTTGATCAGGGGGAGGAACATGCACTCTGGCAGGTGTGAAGATCAGAGGCCTATGAATTGCTGGAGGAGCAATGTCCGGCGAGAACAGTCTTCCACTACGAGTGACCTTAGCAGGCCCGGTGATGTTGGAGACACCAGTATCAATGTTGCACTCTTGTTTCACACCCAGAACATAAACATCCGCCCCATAGTGCCATGGGACAGCCTTATCAGATTTGTAGGGTATAGGCCCCGGAACAGTAATGGTGATGGGAACATTCTTGTGAACTGACAAAATTTGTATAGGCTTCTTTGAAGGAGCCTCGGAATAGTTGTTGAAGATGGTAACGATCGACACTTCTTCAACAGGAGCAGCAGGAACAATAGTCTTTTCGAACAAAATCTCTCTACTATCTATCAGGTTTTGGATGCCTGACTTCAATAGAGAACAACCAGCAGGGGAAGCAACACATAGAGGGCAACTTTCGCTACATCCCGGAAATAAACCGGCTAGCAACAGATTCCTCTTGACCATCAACAACGGAGTAGCAACATCATCCACCGAAGCTACATACAAATTATCCTCAACAGCATTCACTCCATGCTGGGGCATGGGAGCATTTACAACATTCGGCCTCTCGGGCGTCTCAAATTGTATCTCTTTGGCATCAATGAGGTCTTGAACCTTATTTCTTAGGGCCCAACAGTCATCTGTGTTATGCCCCGGGCTATCAGAGTGATAAGCACAACGAGCATTTGGATTGAACTTGGGAGATGCAGTGTTGGGAAACTTTGGAGCCTCCTTGACAGTTACTAAATTGGTGGATAGCAACTGTGGCAGGATTTGCGATAAGGTCATGCTTAACCGGGTGAACTCTCTCCGGGGTCTTTCAAACTTTTGAGGATTAGTTGGCCGAGGAGCGGCAGCAGGTTTGGCAATCATTACCGCACTGACAGATTGGCGGTGTTCAGGTCGCTCTGTTCTCCGGGAGTTATATACAGCACTAGCCTCTTTTTTGAAGGGTTTCTTCTCGGTACTGGAGGAGGCAACCTTCTGTATCTTCCCCGATTTTATACCGGCCTCAATCCTTTCACCAGTCAGGATTAGATCGGTAAACCCAGCAGAGGAATTACCAATGAGATGATTGAAAAATGGACCAGACAGGGTCCCCAAGAACATATCTACCAGCTCCCGATCCGTCAACGGTGGCTGCACCCTGCCAGCCAGGTCTCTCCATTTCTGAGCATACTCCTTAAAACCTTCACCCGACCCTAGCGACATACCCTGGAGCTGGGTACGCGTAGGAGCGAGGTCGGCATTATACTGATACTGCTTGTAAAAAGCAGTGGCCAGATCCTCCCAGTTACGAATGCTGATTCCATCTAGCTGATAGAACCAATCGAGGTGAGTCCCTGAAAGACTCTCCTGGAAGAAGTGGATCCAAAGGTTCTTGTCTGCTGTGTAAGGCTGGATCTTCCTTACATAAGAACGGAGGTGCATCTTGGGACAGGAAGCCCCATCATACTTCACGAAGGCAGGTGTTTTGAACTTGTGCGGGATCACCACTCCAGTAGATAACCCCAAGTCTCCGAAATCCAATCCAGGCACCCGTTGAACTTCCACAGCCTTTAATCTGTCTTCCAGCTGTTTGTACCGGTCTTCAGCAGGAGGGTACTGGTCGTCGTTGAAGTCTGTTTCAGTATCAGAGCCCACAGGAGTAGTGACCTCCCTTTCATGGTGACTACCTTCTGTCACAGATGGAGGAGTCCTTTCAGCTTCAACAACCAAAGTGTTCCCGAGTCTGCGCCCAGTGTTAAATAGCACAGTCCTCCTCTTCTTCTTAGTCTTCTTCAACAGCATGGTCTTTAACTCTTGTTGACCCTGAGACAAGCCCTTGATCAGCTCCTGAAATTGGGCGTTTTGCGCCTGAAACTGGACGTTTTGCGCCTGAAGAGCCTTGATAGCCGCATCGGTTGATGATTCAGGAGGGTTCATGATGCTGAAATAAACAGCGAAGAACGGTAAACAACCTGAAAAGAAAAGTACCTATGATGCACATGATGAATGATATGTGTTTATGCAATGCATTCAAGAGTTCGAAAATTCAAGTTTGTTGTAGACCAAAAGGAACACACGTTATTATTAAGAAAATCATTGTTTGATACATCAAAGCCTCATGGGCAAAAGTACAAAAAGATCAAATCACATCCAAAATATGTTGCGCATCTTCTTTGGAGCTATGTAAGTGTTGAGACTCCTTTCCTCATGCAACAGGCGGGTGAGCTCCAAGACCTTCTCTTCACTGGCATGCAAACTAGTCTCAAGAGAATTCCGCTCTTCCTT
The DNA here is from genome assembly GCA_948472305.1 of Vicia faba. Classification (NCBI taxonomy): domain Eukaryota; kingdom Viridiplantae; phylum Streptophyta; class Magnoliopsida; order Fabales; family Fabaceae; genus Vicia; species Vicia faba. The sequence goes on along the minus strand of OX451740.1, from coordinate 918,807,062 downwards.
AAGCTGGATCCAACTCTTCTGCATCTCTTCCCAGGATGTGGGCATATCAGGGTGCTGAATAACATGAGACACCTCTCCTTCCAAGGCAGGCTCTTTGATTACTGGAAGCATGTGAGGATAAGGCATTACTAACTTCTGAGAGCGGGCTCGTACCCACTTGAGGTAAGGCTCCAAAGGGATGGAGTTCCTGTGCCCCAGTGTCTTGCTGTCTATCCTACTAGGCATCCTCCAAGCTCTGATAAATCTTTGGCGAAGTCCTTGAGTATCGTTGTCGAAGTCAAAAACTATGTCAGGAATCAACATGTCATGAGGACCATCCCTCCGAGCATAACCAAATTGTCTCCAAGCCAGGCATGGACTATAAGTAATACCCCCTCTGATTCCAAGTAAAGGAACATTAGGATACTCCCCGCAACGATCAATGATAGTGACATCTTCCCTGGACCTAGGGCACCAATGTATATCTGCATGTGTAAGAGTCATCAACCGTTGTGACCATCTCAAACCCCGCTCGTTCTTCAGGACTGATTGTGGAAGGTGCGAAATAAACCACTTTCCCAGGAGAGGAGTGCAACACATTAGGACACCTCTTTTTCTCATGGTTCGAGTGTAACATGAGTGAAGGATGTCCCCCAGCAACGTAGGTATAGGATTCCTGGACATAAAGATCTGGACGGCACTGATATCAATGAGCTGGTCTGGGTTAGGGAACAACACCAAACCATAAACAAGGAGGGCCACAACCTCTTCAAAAGCTTGCAAGTCAAGGAAGTTCCAACAATCATAGGCCTTTTCAAACAGAAACCTGGCTAAGAACCCTTTGATACCACTTCTAACTTCCCAATGTCCCTTGAGGTCAGATGACTGTAGGTGCAAGGTTTTAGCAATCTCTTCAAGCTTAGGTTCCTTTTCTGTACCGTTGAAGGGTAGCTGATCAAGAATAGGGATCTTCAGGAGTCGGGAGAACTCCTCCAATGTAGGTACCAACTGATAGTCCAAGAAAGTGAAACAGTGATGCAGAGGGTCAAAGAATTGGAACAGGACTTTTATCATATCTTCTTCAATGTTGGTGTTGACCAAGCTGATGAGGCTTCCATGCCTTTCACTGAATGAAGAGTTCTCAGGAATCCTGGATATAAGCTCCTTAAGCTGAGGAGGGATCCTTACAAGACTGATTGGAATTGTCTTTCTACGAACAGTTTCCATGTCCTACAAAACAAGAACAAAGATGAAAATTCGAACCCCTGAAATGGTTAGTTAATGCCTATGATGCTGGATGATGTCATGATGCTATGATTAAACACACCACAGATATGTACAAAGACAAACATGTAAGGCACACAAGGCACACAAGACAGGCCCTTAAGGTTTAAGGCCAGCATGAGGTCTGGGTAGTACCCTCTTGAAGTTGGTGGGTTCATCCTGTCCTAATCAAAGTAACCGGGTTCTAAGGTTCCCAATATCACGGGATTGCTTTCATTGTTCATCGTTTCGATTTAGCCACTGAACTGGCGACCGAAATATTCCAGGAAAGCAACCCTCAATTGAGTGTAGTATCGAGTATCAACCAACCTCGGACTGCACCAAAGTCAGTTATCTCACTACCCTAAAGAGGCCAAGATGGTTCAATTAAGGTTCCTAAGGTCTGTTGATGCTTCATGACACCACATGGAGGCCCCGTACTCTCCTTGACTGACTCAAGGGTTACCGATACACACCAAAGTGCCACATCAACGTAGCAGACTGTTTCAACCATGTCGGTATACCCCGCACAGTTCCCTCACAGCCTTGTTGCTACTTTCTAAAAGGGTATCCCCCAGATCCGGGTTAGGATCTATAGAACTCCCAAGCAACCCACAATTTAAAGCACACAAGGAAAACAATTGAAAACACAGTTATGATTAGCCCTAAGGTACACCTCACTTTAAGTTCATCCCCAGCAGAGTCGCCAGTTCTGTGATCGGTGGATCTGGAACTGACTGTTTAACGCTGGTTCGCGAAATGTCGCGGAAGCAAGAGTCGCCACCGTCTTTTATTTTCTCCAAATGGAAAGGGCAAAAGCACAGAAAAATTCCTTTAAAGAGATTGCTCTCGGTTCGGGAGGTAGGTTATAGAAAGGGAAGGTGTTAGCACCCTTTCTATCCATGGTTATCCATGGGCTCTTAGATACTTGCTCAATGTGTTTTCAAAATGTTTATTTGCTTTTCAATGTGGGTTTCAAAAATATTCTTTGAAAAGTTTCAATTCAACTCGTACGTCAGAGTGTTTGAAAAGTTTGTTTCGGAAATTTTTGAAAGTGTGTTGGTGTGAAAAGAGTTTTTGTTTTGTTTGAAATTAGAGCAAGTACCTTTGAGAACCTACCTACCCTAAGGAATTCGTCTGTGTAAATGTCCTTTAAGGTAGTGCCATCCCACCATTGAGAGGTAGGTAGCACCACCTTTGGAGGTGTTCGGGTCAATTCGATTTTAGGGACATGGTGATCACCGGAGCAATGGGAAGACACCTTAGAAGCTACCCTCATGCCAGGTTCCCGGACCATGAGGACTTACTAAGACGTTTTCTACTCGACGACCACCTTTCGAAAGGCAACAGTGAGGCGTACCCTAGGGGTGGTGTGTGCGAATTGTGTGTCATTTTCAGTTTATTGTTTGTCTTGTCATGTATTGGTGATCTAACGATTCGATTTTATTTTTTGGGCATTCATTCTTTCATGCATATTTATTAACAGTTATATATTTGCGAGAAAATAAATCTAACTATTACAACTGGCGCGGGTCCACATCGCCAAAAAAAACCGAACCCGATTTGACTGAAAATAAATAAAGCGAATAAATAAAAGTGCGAGAATTCTAAATTACATGGCTTTGGGGCATATACAGAATTATTTAAACAATATAAAACAAATGCGCGAAATAAAGAGATTAAACAAAATTAGGGCTTTGGACCCTTTTACAAATAATTAAAATTAATCAAGGAATCTAAAATTAAAATTAAATGAAAAATAGTGTTTTTGTGTTTTTTAGGTTTAAAAGAAAAAGAGAAAAATTATTTAAAATTAAAATGCTAAACCCTAGTTCTAATGTTTTTTAAGTTTTTAAGAAAGAGATTTAATTTCTAACCTAATTTAATTCTAAATTAATTTATGTACAATTTTTGATTTATGAAAAATAAAAAAATAATATTATTATTCTGAAAAAAAGGAAAAAATAAAAGAAAGAAAATTAAAAGTCATTAATCCTAAATTCTATGTTGTTTTGGATTTTTATTAAAAAGAGATTAAAATTGAAAACCTAATTAAAACTAAATAATTTACACATTTTAATTTATTTATAAAAGTAATCAAAATTAATTATATTTTTTTTTGTCCTTTCTGTATTTTTAATGTTTTTATATTTTTGATTAAAAATTAAATAAAACAAATAATTAAAATAATATAACAATTAAAATAAATGATTAAAAGATATAAGAAAATAAATTAAATGGGCAAACCAGGGGGGGGTAGACCCCAGAATTGGAGGTGCAGATTTGAAAAGCCTGGCCCATTTGCTTTGAATTTTGTTGACTTTTCCAATCACATGCACGCCTGTTGACTTGATGTATGGTGCATCTTGAACATTGGCCATGGATCTGAGGCCCTGGGACACGTGGAGGTTGAATTCTGATGGAGTATGGTGAGCATCAATGTGAGCGCTGCATGTGAATTGGAAATGAAAAATAATATTGAATTTTGCAAGACCTGGGACTTGAACCCAGGTCTTTGATGTCATGTGCCTAACGCGTTGCCACTGAGCCACTTTGAATTCATTTAACATAATATAGTTAATAAATAATAAAAGGAATAATCAAGACATGAATGATTCCACGCGCGCGAATTTAAATGGACGAACCACGCCTTGCCACGATGCCTTCTTCTTCACCTCCCCTGTAAAACAAAACAAATGAGCAACGGTTTTGCAACCGTGGGGTTAGAGTGGCTATGGAGAAATAACGAATAGGGCTATGGTGATCAGAAATTGGGCGCGAGCCTCTCATTCTCTTCGTCCAGATGCCAGGGATGTAATGGTGTGACTTTCATGGGCTAATTGTTCCTGGACTGAAAACCCCTAAATTAAAAAAACTGTAACCCTAATATTTGAAAATGGTAAATTCGTGTATGATCAACAAAAATGAAATTAAACACCATGAATAGCTTGGAAACTTTGTGAGGAACAAGAATATGCCATTAAAATGCAATGATCATGCTTAGAATCAAGAACACGAATTCAAAAAATTTTCTGTACAGTTTCACTTGTAGATACCAGTTCAAGGAGTTTTGGTTGATGTTATGAATTGAAATGCGTTCAGAATTATCTCGGGATGCTAATGGTATGTGAATCAAGGCTTCAAATTGTCCCTAACTTTGAAATCAGTTTTGACTTATATGGCTCATTTTTCAAATTGCCAATCCACTTTTGAGCGAGCCTTTTGCTGCACTATGGTTAGGGTTTGACTCAATGCATCTCATGGAATGGAATTGGCTAGTTTTTTGGCCTTAATTCATGCTTGGGAAAGAATTGGTCTTAGGGTTTCTTCCATTAACCATTTTCCTACTTTTTAGCCAAAACCTAGACCTAGTGTGCAAATGAACCCTAGCCTGATTTCTTGAGTTGGTTCATGATACATAGAAATTGTCCAAGTTCATTTGACACTATTCCATTGGTTTTTAAATTTTATTTGAATTTTCAAAGAATTAAAATGAATTAAATCATTAAAAATTAAATAAAATAAAAAAATCAATATTTGGTGTTGAAATCAACCATGGAACACGTGTGTGGCATGACAAGGATGAACAAAGTGAGAAAAATGGGGCCCTTTTGTCAAAATTGGATTTTCAAGGATAGTTGACTTTTGCCATTTCACAAAAATTTCCCAACTTCTACAAGGCATAACTTGCTCAATTTTTAAGATTTTCTCATGTTCTTGGACATTTTGGAAAGGTCTTTGAGTCCTTTAACCAATGCCTTTGGTCCCATGTCATTTTGATTTACCAATCTCAAGTTATGGCCTTTGACTTAAAGTCCCTTTTTGTTGACTTTTGAAAATGACCTGTAATGTTGAAATTGATAACTTTTTGTGAGATCATTTCTTGGACTTGAAGTATGAAGATGAGTTGTAGGAAATGTCTTTCTCTTCAAAATGAGCTTTGGATGGAATTTTTCTGATAATCCATGTGAAAGTTATGCCCTGGTCAATTTCAGTTGACTTTTTCAGCTGTCCAAATATAGCAACTTTTGCATCTTTGATGATTTCTGAGCCAAATTTTGAGAATCATGATCAAGCATTGATCAAATGATGTTTGTGGCTTCAAAATGATATGTTGACCAAAAATTTGAACTTTTGACTGTCAAATGACCATTTTGCCCCTACAGTTGACTGTAGTGCAATTTAGGGTTTTGACTGTGCAATCTTGAGCTGAATGCCTTGAAACTTGATATGAGGATGCTTGACCATGTTTGTAAGCATATGAGACTTGATTGGGCCTTTGAACACTTCCTTTTCTTGATCAGACTCAAAACCCTAATTTTGACTGTATGGGAGACTGCTGTACTGCACAACCCTTGGGGACTTTTCTGGCTTGGCTTGGCAATTTCTTGAGGAATATGGGAGGGCAAATTTTGGGGTATAACACCTGGTAATCAGTCAGATTAACGGAGAATGGGATACGAAGAATCCAAATCTCATTCCTTACTGAGATCATGTGTTGACCTTAATTCCATACTTCGAGGAAATCACTTTTGAACATATTCCACGGGAAGAGAATCAGCTGGAAGATGCATTGGCTACCATGCCATCTATGTTCAAAGTCAGATGGGACAACGAGGCTCCTCGAATTACCATTGAGAGATTAGATGAACCAGCACACTGTTACGAAGTTGACAATGACAGAGTAGAAGAGAAGCCTTGGTTTCATGAAGTGAAGAGATACCTCGAGGCTCAAGAGTACCCTGAGGGAGCATCTATCAATGATAATAAATTCCTACAGAGGTTCTCTGCTAAGTTATTTCTGAGCAATGGAATTTTGTACAAAGGCAATCATGATTCAACTCTGCTTCATTGTGTAGACAAGAAGGAAGCAGAGAAGATTATGGAAGATATGCACGAAGGTATATTTGGTACTCATTCCAGTGGGAATACGATGGCTAAGAAAATTCTAAGAGCGAATTATTATTGGTTGACCATGGAAACTGATTGCCACCGCCATTCCAGAACTTGTCACAAATGGTAAATTTATGCTGACAAGGTACACATGCCTCTGGTTCCTCAGAACATCTTGACTGCTCCTTGGCCGTTTGCAATGTGGGCATTGATATGATTGGAGATATTAAGCCTATAACCTCTAATGGGCACCATTTCATCCTCGTCGCTATTGATTACTTCATGAAGTGGGTTGAAGCAACATTGTTTGCCTCTGTACTAATAATGTAGTGGCTCGGTTCATTAAGCATAATCTTATATGTCGGTATGGAATCCCCGAAAGGATTATTACGGACAATGGTACTAATCTTAACAATACTATGATCATAGAACTCTACACACAGTTCAAGATTAAGCACCATAATTCTTCTTCGTATTGATCGAAGATGAATGGCACAGTGGAAGCCGCCAATAATAACATCAAGAAGATTATACAGAAGATGACGATGACATATAAATATTGGCATGAGATGCTACCATTTTCTCTTCATGGTTGTCGCACTTCAGCGCGAACATCAACAGGGGCAACCCCATTCTCTCTAGTCTATGGTATGGAAGCGGTCCTACCCGTCGAAGTCCAAATTCCTTCTCTAAGGATTATGAAAGATGAAGATTTAGACGAAGACAAGTGGATTTAGACTAGGTTGGACCTGCTAAATTTGATTGACGAGAAAAGGCTTGCGACTATTTGTCACGGTTAGATGTATCAGAAGTGCATGATCAAAGATTTCAACAAAAAGTAAAGCATCAGGTATATCAGGCTGGTGACTTGGTAATAAAGCGCATCATCCTACCACAAGGTGATCCCAGGGGCAAATTGACTCCCACCTATGAAGGTCCATTTGTAATCAAGAAAATATTTTCTGGAAGTGCAATGATACTTACCACCATGGACGGTGAAGATCTTCCGCATCCTGTAAACGTGGACATAGTCAAAAAATACTATGCCTAAAAGAGACCCGCTAGGTTGACCGGCCTAGGAAAAAATAAGGGCATCCCGACGAACCAAAAGGGTTCGGGAAAAAATTAGGGATATATATAAAGACTGTACACCTGGCGAGTCGAAAACCTAAAAAGGCGTCTTGGGAGAAAAAGGATATCCCGGTGGACTTAAAACCCGAAAGGGAGATCCAGGAAAAAATTAGGGATTAAAACGTACGACTATGTCCCGTTAGATCACCTATTTACAACAAGCTTTATTACCAATATCGAGTTTAGATGGTACAGATCCATTTATTTAACTTCTTCCGACAGCAAGGGATGAGATGCTCGAAGACATAGGGGCAACAACAGAGTTGAAAATCGATGAGATCATTCACATATAGCTATATATTTCTGTTTTACTTTATACTCTTTTCATTTTATGATGATTTCCTCTTACTAGGATTTATGTCTCTTTGTAAAAAACCGCCTGTTTATAGGCAAATTATCAATACAAAAATGTTTCAAAATTCAAATTTGTTTTACTTTCTCTGTTTTATTTGCAAAAACGTCCAATGACTAATTGAATGAACATATGCATATGAATATGATCACTGTTAATAAATATATGCATAAAAACAAGAATAAGAATTTACTAAAGACTCTAGGAGTTGGGATAATGTTCAAGTTATCCAGAAATCCCCACAGGGAAATCCCCACAGTGCTACCTGCACAAGCTCATCCCCAGAGGAGATACACTCCCCAGCAAGCCTAATATGCCTTCAGATAGGAACTAGGGGCATCTTCCAGCTATTAACATAACCATACTCCCCAGCAGATCCCCCTAGCGAATAAAAGAGTTTGATAATTTCTCCAGCATACTGTGGAAACTTCCTCTACCAGCCTATGGAATTCCAATCCTCATCAGAGATTATGTCCTTAACACAGTTCACAGGAATTCAACCCTCTAGCGGAGTTTATTTCTCCAACACTATCCCCTGTAGAATTCTCTTCTCCAGCAGGGCTCATTTCCTCAACGGAGTTTATTTCTCCAATACCATAAAACCCCTACTTAATCCTCTTCTCCAGTAGGGTTTATTTCCCCAACAGGGTTTATTTCCCCAACAGAGTTTATTTCCCCAACAGAATTTAATTTCCCAAACAGAGTTCATTCTTCCGATTACTGCAAATCCTCGACAAGATTCTCTTCTTCAGCAAAGTATAGTCAAGTTTGCTATCCCTAGAAAGTTGCTACGGAATCTGAAACTGAGACATATATAATTTAACTTTTTCCTCCCCCAGAAGAGTTGGCATTTATATCTAAAAACTCGATCATACAGTACCTCATAAGGTTATTCATCTCTCTTTTATCCCCATTCAGGGTATATATGAAATAAATTCTCTAGTAGAGCAATGAACGACCAATGTTCCTGAACTCTTCCATCCCCCAAGTAGGAGTCAAACATTCCCAAAGGATTATTCTCAAAACAGAAAGCAAGAATTCCCAATGGAGACATTCTAAACAAGATTGAAGATTCACATTCTTCATCTCCAGCAACAGTCAGGGATTTATTTTTCCCAATTAAAGATGTTACACAAAGTTGTCGTTACCGTCGAACAATATATTACATCCAAACATCATTTACAAAACATCATAGCATATGCATACGAAGCACATATGACACTCTCATTTACTTTGAGAACATCATTACGCAATGCATTACATACATCATGACATTGCATAAATATTAACTTTGTCTTTTCAGGTAAAAGTCTATAAACAGACGAATATCATCAATAATTCTCAAATAGGTCGCAGATTAATTTCTGAAATAGGATGGGGTAACTAACTATATGGCCAAGTCCAAGATTAATTCCCGAAACAGGACGGGGCAACTATCTGTACGACTAGGCGGTATGAATTCCCAGAATAGGACGGGTTCACCAATAAAAAGCAGGTCAGATATTAATTCCTGAAACATGACGGGGCAACTATCTGTATAACCAGGCAAAGATTAACTCCCGAAACAGGACGTGGAAACTATCTATATAACCAGGAACATATTAACTCTCGAAATAGGACGGGGAAACTATCGACATGACCAGGTGGTATGAACTCTTGAAGCAGGACGAGTTTACCAACAAAAACAGATTGTGGATCAATTCCCAAAACAGGACGGGGCGACTATCTACATGAGAAGAATTTCCATAAGAGACATAATTCTGACAAGCATTTCCCTCAGAGATTAAATCTGACAAGCAGTTATTTAAGCATTTTCCCCAGAGGTTCATTCTGAAAAACATTAATGGCATCTATAAGACCATCTCTGACGACACTCAGTCACCTCTTCGAATGGCATCTTTAATCCCATTCAAGCAATATTATCAATCAACAAAGTTACTATATGCACATGCAAGTGCAAATTTTTGGGCACTTGAGTGTTCAATCCTCTTCCACCTTCAGATCACAAATGGAGAACATGCTAATCTAACTCCTCGGGGTTAAGAAGATTGAACAGGGGCAGCTGTTGTACCCCAAAATTTTCCCTCTCATTTTTCAAAGTTATCTCCTCATTCTTCTAGGGTTTTCATTTGCTCAAGAATTGATCAGACAAATTCTCCTCCTAAGCAATTGACCTACAACTAGGGTTTTGTAATTCTCAAGGAAGATTGGGTTTCTAATGCCTCGAGTGGGTTTCATGGTCCCTTACATGTCTCCAAGAATGTTCATATCAAATTTCATGCTTTGCATTACAAGTTTGCTCAGTCAATTGCTCAGATGACTAAAAATTAACTATATTGAACAAAAGTCAATTGTGGTCAACATACATTCAAACTTCAATATTTTTTGTCAACATCAATATTTTGAAGTCACATACATCATTTGATCAAGGGTTCATCAGGATTCATCAAGAAAACTCTCAAATCATCAAAAGTTGCCAAATTAGGTTTTCTTAAGGAGAAGTCAATTGAACTTTGACCAAGCATAACTCTCACATGCTTCATCAGATTTTCCTCAACCAAAGATTATTTTGAAGGAAATACAATTCTCTACAACTTTATCTCTCTAAGCTCAAGTCCAAAAAATGCTTCTTTGAACTTTAAATTGGGGCAATCAGGCCAAGTAACCTATTCGGAATTCATTCAATCTGGGGCAATCAGGCCGAGTAACCTATTCAGAATTTATGCAACCTGGGGAAGTTACATCGAGATTCGAAAAATCTCTCCAAGAATCCATGATTAGAGGCAGATATTGAGGCATGCCACCTTGTGTCGTATTATGACACGAATCTTCTATCCTTCCACTCGAAGAGATCATTGCAGACAGGGGCATTCCTCCTCCCCTCTTATGAAGCTGATGTCATCCATGCAAATGCAATCAGGCTAAAAGCGTCGTGATGTTCACTTTGGCTCATTTAACATTCTCAAAATCACCATCATTCCCTGCAGATGTTTAAGCATACAACTCCCCAGCAATGAAGTGAACTCGGGGCATCTGAAGACACTCATGTCCATTTCCTAATCTACAAGTGGTTTGTGGAGTAAGGAAAGTTAGATGGGGCCCTTTCCTCTCCAACATCGAGGAACTTGGGGCATTTGATGAGATCCATGCCCTTATTCAGTCATCCACAAGAAGTCCAGCATATGAAGAAAGTCAGATCAAGCTACTCCTCCTCATTCAGATTTAATCCCCAGTTCTCGAAGTTTTGAAGCACCAATATGTATTGGCATCTCAATACAACGGGCAACAAACCCCTAATGAGCCTAATATTGGGCACTTTGCATACAATAATCACCACTGCATATTATATTGCATCCTCAAACGCATAGCATATCCATGAATCATCATGCCACACTTCAAAATACATATGAAGCATGAGCCCGATTTGGTACCTTGCCCAAAAGCCCCAAATCAATCCCAAATAAACAAAACATCCCCACAAAGAATATCATCCTTATAATTCCAAGTTAACATATGTCATTACACTACCAACCAAAAAGTCATGGTGCCAGTACATTGTACTCCCCAAATCTCAATACTCACGTTATCTTTCTTAGGGTCGTAGGTCACCCGTATGTCTTACCCTCACGTTATCTTTTATAGGGTCGTAGGTCGCCCGTAGGTCTTACTCTCACGTTATCTGTTATAGGGTCGTAGGTCACCCGTAGGTCTTACCCTCACGTTATCTTTCATAGGATCGTAGGTCGCTCATAGATCTTACCCTCATGTTATCTTTTCTAGCGTCATAGGTCGCCCGTAGTTCTTACCCTCACGTTATCTTTTCAAGGGCCGTAGGTCGCCCATAGGTCTTACCCTCGCGTTATCTTTTCTAGGATCGTAGGTCGCTCGTAGATCTTACCCTCACATTATCTTTTCTAGGGTCATAGGTCGCTCGTAGGTCTTGCCCTCACGTTATCTTTTCTAGGGTCGTAGGTCGCTCGTAGGTCTTATCCTCATGTTATCTTTTCTAGGGTTATATGTCGCTCATAGGTCTTACCCTCACGTTATCTTTTCTAGGGTCATAGGTCGCTCGTATGTCTTACCCTCATGTTATCTTTTCTAGGGTCGTAGGTCACTCGTAGGTCTTACCCTCATGTTAGCTTTTCTAGGATCGTAGGTCGCTCGTAGGTCTTACCCTCATGTTATCTTTTTTAGGGTCGTAGGTCGCTCATAGGTCTTACCCTTATGTTAGCTTTTCTAGGGTCGTAGGTCTTACCCTCACATTATGTTTTATAGGGTCATAGGTCGCTCATAGGTCTTACCCTCATGTTAGCTTTTCTAGGGTCGTAGGTGGCTCGTAGGTCTTACCCTCGCGTTATCTTTTCTAGGGTCGTCGGTCGCTCGTAGGTCTTACCCTCACGTTAGTTTTTCTAGGGTCGTAGGTCGCTCTTAGGTCTTACTCTCACGTTAGCTTTTCTAGGGTCGTAGGTCGCTCGTAGGTCTTATCATCATGTTATCTTTTCTAGGGTCGTAGGTCGCTCGTAGGACTTACCCTAAAGCTAGCTTTTCTGGGTTGTAGGACGCTCGTAGGTCTTACCCTCACGTTATCTTTTCTAGGGTCGTAGGTCGCTCGCAGGTCTTACCCTCATGTTATCTTTTCTATGGTCGTAGGTCGCCCGTAGGTCTTACCCCCACGTTATCTTTTCTAGGGTCGTAGGTTGCTCGCAGATCTTACCCTCATGTTATCTTTTCTTAGGTCATAGATCATACGTCGATCATTACCCAATGTCTTTACCTTTCTCTTAGGTCATAGATCCTACGCCGATCTTTACCTGTTGTCTTATAGTTATCACACTGTCTTTAATCCTACTTTTCGTCACCACAACATCATCAACCCTATCTTTTTAGCCACTTTAACACCCACTTCCTCGAGAACCTTGTATTGGCATCGTTACCCCAACACAAGCCATTGTTATTCAACCACCTTTATCCTTCATGACCAGTTCACCTGAAAGTTCATTTTTCATCCCCAACAGACATCACAAATGATAAAATTCACACCATCTCTCTAGGACAAATTTCAGGTCTTAGTATTTAATCATCTTTTACCTCAAATTTTTGAAAGGCTAACGCCAATCTCATCTTCTGGTTTAAGACGGTTAAATAGAGGCAGTTGTCATACCCCAAATTTGTCCTACCTGTTTTACTTTTGTCTGTCTTAGATTTCGCATTTCATCTATATTATTTTCACTAGTTCATTTGCATATCATGCATTCCATTGAATAAAGACACCTGAGGTCCAAGAGTTCAATGGTTGTGCAATATTAAAGTTTCACAGTGTTTTCAGGAAACTAAGATTTTTGCTTCAAGGTCACATCGAGCTTTATCTCCTTCTATAAGTCAAGTACTTATCAAGAGGTTTAAGGGGTGAAATCAAAGAGTTTCTTCTCATATGGATTAAAATTTTATTTGAAGAATTTCTTGAAGGACTAAATTTTGAACTAAGGTGGCATCTATCATTTTCAAAGTGGTTTGAATTTGTCATGAAGATTCGAAATTGAAAGAGAAAGAAAACTTGGATTTGGATTGCAAATTGAAAATAACGGAAATTGGTATTTCATACAATGTGTTTGGTTCACAAATCACCAATTCCTTACATCACAAGTTACTATATTCAAGACTTAAGTCATTTGGTTACCTTGAAATTTTTATTCATGTCATAATCATTTGAAACCATACAAATGAATTTCTCATTACTGGCCCAAAACCAGCCCCACAAAATAGGCCCAAAGTTTGCACCAACCAGCCCCATAAAGCTGTCCAAAACAATTCTGTCCATTCTGCTGCAAAACCCAACCATGTTGTCCATTATGCAACACAGCTCCATAAACATGCATCACATTGTAAAACAAACAAAATAGTCCAAGAAAACAGTCCAAAAACTTGCAAAGACAGTCTGCTAAAACTGTCAAAGCTACTGCCAATAAATGCCAAACATTACACAAAATAGAAGTCACCAAAATCTGTAATGGAAAAGGAGTGAAACAGCATGTCAAAATTTTTTGAAATCTCACCAACCTTTCCCCCCAATTTCCACCTATCAGCTGATATACAAACAATAGACAACAAAGAAAAAAGGGGGAGCAAGATTGAGGAAGATTTTTGTGTTAAAAAAAAGGAAATAGCGATAGACAACGAAGAGAAAAGGGGGGGGGGGTATTACGTTGAAGACCAGACAATTCCTAGATCTTGATGAAGATGTTTCCCCCAGTTGAATTATGGACAGGTTCTTAAGACTCAGCAGAGACATTCTCTCAGTTGAAGTACAGGCAAGTTCCTAAATCTCAACAAAAAAAAACAGACTTCCCCAGCGGAATCTTCTACAAACAACAGGTATGCAAATTCTCGCTAAGGAATCTCTTATGTGATCGACACTCATGCAGATTGCATCTGTAAGCCCATCCTCCTACCAACAATATCCAAATGGCATCTGTAAGCCCATTCCCGACATCACAAGGCTGATACCACTTCATGCGAGTGCAAATTTCTGGGCACTCTAGTGTTCAATCATCTTCCACCTTCGGATCACGAAAGGCACGAAAGCCAATCTACATCCTCAGGTTTAAGAAGATTGAACAGGGGCAGATGTTGTACCCCAAAATTTGCCCTCTCATATTTCTCCAAACATTGCAAGAAAAATCTCCAAGTTACTCAAGTTTGCTCAAGAGTTGGACAGTCAAGCTATCTCCTAAGGCAGTCAACCCCAAATTAGGGTTTCACATTGCATCAAGATCCTTGATTCAAAATTACCTCAAGTGCTCCTCAATCTACTAATATGTTCTCAAGGTCATCCATGTCAAATTTCAAGCCTTGCAGAGGAAGTTTGGTCAGTCAATTGCTCAAAGGGTCCAAAAATCGACTGTGCTAGGGCAAAAGTCAACTGTGACCTACAAACAGTCAAACTTCAAGATTTTTTGTCAACATTCTAATTTTGAAGTACATTTCATCATTTGATCAAAGGTTGATCATGATTCATCAAGGATTGCTCAAAATTCATCAAGATTCAAAAGTTGCTAAATTAGGGTTTTGAAGGAAATGTCAAACCAACTTTGACCAAGCATAACTTTCTCATACTTTATGAGAAATGACCCATCCAAAGCCCATTTTGAATAGGATGCTATTTCCTACAATCCATATTCATACCCCAAGATCAGAAAATGCACACACAAGAAGTTATAAATTTGGACATTATAGGTCATTTTTGAAAGTCAACAAAAACACCTTTTTTTCCAAAGCTTATAACTTGAGAATTAAATATAAAAATGAGATGATACAAAAATGGTTGGTTAGAGGACATCTCAAGCTTTCTAGAAAGTCCAAGAACACCTCCAAAAGTGCAAAATTGAAGAAGTTATGCATTGTTGAAGTTGGGCATTTTGGCAAAATTACCAAAAGTCAACTATCCCTAAAACTTCAAATTTTGTCAAATGGGCCCATTCTTTTCCACTTGATTTGAGCTTGTACCATTGCACAAGTGTCCTAGCTTCAGCCTTGTGTCCATTTATCAATTTTATTATTTTATTTGATTTTTTATTGAATTATTTCATTTTAAATCAAATTAAATCAAATAAAATCCAAATACTGATTACTTGATATCTTTTTGGCTATTTCAGGACTGAATCATCATCATCAAGGGTATCAAACTCGTATCAAGCAATCCATGTGCAAAAAGATTGAGTTTTGACAATTTTGGAAGGTTTAGTAATGGTGAATCAAATCAAATCTCATGGCATTGATGTGGAAAGATTCAAAACACAATTGTTAACCTAATGCATTCCGCAATACATAAGGAAGCTAGAGGGCACGAAAACAAGGCTAGAGGCTGCAAGAACCAACCAAACAAAACTTGAAAAAAGTGGTAAAAAGTGTGAAACCAAAATCATACTTTGAGGCGTTTTCAGAAGCAAAGCTTGATACCAATCGATTGCTGGGTGTCTACTCAACCTTCTGGGATCCAAAGAAAGCTCTCATACACACCAAAACACACTGTAAGTGTCACATATCTCGACCCTGTATTCGAAATCTTAACTCTCCATTCTTGCATCTTTTTGGAAAATCATTGATATATTTGTGACTCTCATGAGATTTCTAAGCTTGTGGCAATATTTAATTTCATTTATATGGACTGTAATCTCATAACAGCATGGCTAGGGTTTCTTGTTGGATTTTAGGGATTTGCATTTCAGGTGAAATTGAGTCTCGTGATAGACATGGTTGCACTCAGGAGAGGGAGACGAACCTAACCATGCCTTTGGGGGTCGTTTTTATGGCCTGGAATTAATTTTAGGATCGACCTGCGCATTTAGCTGCGGATCTAAATCCGCAGGTAAAGTTACAGGGGCTGGAGGTTGGGGATGGAGACGTGTCAATCCCCCTGTGGCTGATTCAAACACGCGCGCCTTTTTTTCCTGGCATATTAATCTATTATCTCTTATTATTATTATTACTTAGTATATTAACAAATAGAACACGTTGGCCTAGTGGCAAATAAGCGCTGGCAACATCCACAGGACCTGGGTTCGAATCCCAGGTCCTTCACTTCTTTGTTATCTTTATTTTCCAAGTAATCCTGTGTATCTCGAAGCATGATGCCTATCATATGTCCTCAAGTATCAAAGCGTCAGATGGCCCAAGGCCAAATCTGGTGATCCAGAGATGATGGTCCACCATGGGACCAAGTCAAAAGGCGCATAAGGAGTCCAGAAAGTCAGCCAGGCCAGCGCCTAATGGGCCTCAAATTGCTATTCTGAACCTCTTATTCAGGCCCAAACCCCCCTATCTCTCTCTATTTTATATTTTTTTGTTTTAATTATTTATTGTTATTATTTTTATTATTAACTAACCAATCTTTTTCTTTATAAAATTAAAACCAAAAAAAATATTTTCTTTATTAAATTAAATTTCAGTATTTTAATTTTTATTAACAAATATTAATTTAATTAATTTAGACCATTAACTAGGAATAACTTTAATATATTTTCAATAATTAAAATCAATTAGACATAATTAGGTTTTACTAACATTAATTAATTTTTATTTCTTTCTTTAAATAACAAAAAAACCCAATTTTTTTTTTTACTAATTAGTTTAATTAATTTAATTTGATAATTAATTTAGGATAGTTCCTTTCTTAATTCAATTAAAAACAACCCAAAAAAATCTTTTTTTCTTTAACAAAGGGTCAAAACCCTAGAACTCGCACTCGATTTAATTTCCCGCACGCGATCCATTTATTCAATATTGTATTTGTTTCCGGAATGTAATAGATAATTAGGACTATCTTTATCGCTTTATTTATTTTTCCGCATTTAAATTTCAAAGGGTTGCTTTTGGCGATGTAAATACCCGACGCCTTGTAATTTAATTTCCGCAATTTATTTCCCGCAAAATATAACTGTTAGATGTTTGATAATAGGTTTGCATGACAAGATTGAATGTTTAAACCTAAAATCAATTTAGATCACCATTAACATGTACAAATATAAAATTAACTGAAAATGAAATACTCGCACATGCGCACTCTTAGGGTACACCCCACTTGGTTGCCTTCGTAACGCGGTCATTAAGTATAGGTCACTTTAGAGGTCGCCCTCTTGTCTAAAAGATCATAGTTGCCTCGAAATGGTTGCCTCGGATATTGTTGCCTCAAAACAAATGATCTAAGACATTAGGGTTACCGCTAAGGTGTCCTAACATTGCTTTGGTGACCGTAAGTCCCTCATTCAAATTGACCCTTAAACTCCAACGACGGTGCTACTTACTCATCAATAGTAGGATAGCATTGTCTAAAGGAAGATAACATAGAACAATTCCTTTTTCGAGTAGGTAGATGGTTCTTAAGTACTTGCTCTTTCAAACAAAAACTTTTTCAAAACCCACAAGCACAAAGAAAGCAATTTTGAAAACAATATGAGCAAGTACCTAAGAGCCCGTGGATAACCACGGATAGAAAGGGTGCTAATACCTTCCCTTTCTATAATCTACCCCCCGAACCCGAGAAACATCTCGAAAAAGGAATTTTTTTGTGCTTTTTTCCTTTCCTTGTTGGATAAAATAAAAGTCGGTGGCGACTCTTGCTTACCGCGACATTTTGCAAAAACAAACGCAAAATGCAAACCAGCATTCCAAAAAACAGTCAGTTCTTCCCACCGTATCACAGAACTGGCGACTCTGATGGGGATGCTTTATAAGTGGGGTGTACCTTAGGAATAGTTCATAATGTTTTCAATTGCTTGAATTGTATGCTTTATATTTGTGGGCTTGTATCGGAGTTACTATAGGTCCTAACCCAGATATGGGGAATACCCTTTAGGTAAGTAGCAATAAACTGTGAGGGAACTATACGACGTAGAACGATACGGTTGAAGCAGTAGCTACGTTGGTGTGGCACTTTAGTATGTACTGATATCCCTTGTGGCGCAACGAGGAGAATATGGGTCTGCTAAGGGGTCATTAAGCACCAACTTACCTTAGAACCTTTAAATTGACCAACTTGGTCATAGAACAGTAGCAGTATGCTACACTCATTGAGACTAAACTCTCGCGATGATTCCGGCTGCAAGAAAAGGTTGCTAAACTGGAATTATGACCGATTGAGGGTAGTCAGTGATATTGAGATCCTCTAGAACCCGGTTAATATTTTTAGGATAGGTTTAAACCAACTGAACTGAAAGAGGATAGTACCTAGACTCCTTGCCAGCCTGAAATCTAAGGGCTCTCTGTGTGACTTGTGTGCCTTTACCATGTTTGCTATTTGTGGATACTCGTGGTGTGCTTTCTATCATGACATCATGACATCATAACATTGCATACATCTTGCATTGGACTAACCTATTTCAAAGACAGGAGGGATTCATCTTTGTTCTGTTTTGTAGGTCATGGTACCTATGCGTAGGAACACCATCCGGATCAACTTTGTTCAGGTTCCCATTATGCTTAAAGAATTGGTTGCAAAGATGTCTGATACTACCTCCTTCATCAGAAGACATGGGCATCTTCTTAGTTTGGTCACCTCCAAATTGGACGAGCAGATGATGAGTGTCTTAGTCCAGTTCTATGATCCACTGTACCACTTCTTTACTTTTCAGGACTACCAGTCGGTCCCCACCTTAGTGGAGTTCTCTGATCTGCTCGGTATCTCTATTCTGGAGCAGACCCCGTTTATAGGTTGGGAGAAAATCCTTAGGCCAGAAGAGATTGCTTCAGCCCTTCATATGACAAAGGATGAGGTAATGTCAAACTGGGAAACTCGTAGTGGAGCCAAGGGCTTTTTGACTAAGTTCTTGGTTGGTAAGGCTAATCATTTATGGGATAGTCTAGACTTCCAGGCATTCGAAGATATTCTGGCTCTTCTGATATATGGCTTGGTATTGTTTCCTAACTCTGACTCCTTTGTTAATGTGAATGCGGTAAAAATCTTCATCTATGGTAATCCTGTACCCACTCTCTTGGGTGACATTCTTCATCAGCTTTATGCCTGTATTGCTCGGAGGCGGGGAACCTTGATGTGCTGTGCTCCATTATTGGCAAGGTGGTTTATTTCTCACCTCCCCAAATCAGTTCTGAAGAACAAAGAAGGCATGGGCTGGGCTTATAGGGTTATGTCTCTCTCTCACAATGACATCATTTGGACTATTAAGGGTATGGATGAGGTGGCTATTATTGATCGATGTGGGGAATACCCCAATGTTCCGTTGATAGGAACCAATGGAGGGATTACTTATAGTCCATGCTTGGCCTTACGTCAGTTTGGGCGAGCCAGAAAGGAAGGACCTCATGAGCTACTAATGCCTAGCATAATCTTTGATTTCCAAGGGGATAGTGACGAGCAACGCCGCAGATTCATAAGGGCTTGGGATAGAGTACACAGATATGATCCACACGAGCTGGGTGCGAAGACTTCTCTACCAATGGAACCATATCTCCGATGGGTTTGCATACGTGCCCAAAAGCTGGGAATGCCCTATGAAGCCGTCTTGCCTATTATTGTTGAAGTTGCTGATGAGGAAGGGGTTCCTCCTACTATCTTACACCCTTACATGCCTACTGACATTGGGGCATTGAAGAGGTCCTGGATGCAGCTAAGAGAAGAACGGGATACTTACCGAGAAAAATATCACGAGCAAGAGCAGAAGATCCAGAAGTTGACTAGGCAGCTGGAGAGGGAGCAGATCATCAACGACTATGTCAGCACTAAAGGCAAACGACCATGGGAGCGCTGATGTCCTTTGATTATTTCCTATTTTTATTTACTTTTCAGTATTTACTTTCTTGTAACGCCTTAAGGGCAATTTGTGGAACAATTGAATTTCAAGTTTATCTAATAAAAGTGTGCTTCATTTCTTGTTTACGAATTTGAATCTCTCGATGTCTTTGAAATCATATCATACACATTTCATTCCATGCACCTCATGACAGGTACCCTTACAGGTTTTCTCATCTTCTTCGCTGTTTATTTCAGTATCATGTCTTCTGAACCATCAACTGAACAAGCAATCAAGGCTCTGCAGGCTCAAAACGCCCAATTCCAAGAGTTGTTCATGAATTTGGCTAAGGGTCAGCAAGATCTGAAGGCCCTTATCTTGAAAGAGAAGAAGAAGAAGAAGACGGTCCTCCTGAACATGGGTCACAGGTTTGGAAACAGGCTAAGAGATGAAGTTGATTTGACCACCTCATCTGGAGGGAAAGATAGTCAGGAAGAAAGGAGGGCTCCTAGCCCTGTGGTTTCAGACAACAAGATGAACTTCGACGAAGACCAGTATCCTTCGGTCGAGGATAAATACAAGCAACTGGAAGATCGTTTGAGTGCGATGGAAGTTCAAAAGGTGTCTGGTCTGGACTTTGGTGATCTGGGTCTGTCATCTGGGGTGGTGATTCCCCACAAGTTCGAAGCACCAACCTTTGCTAAGTATGACGGAGTTTCTTGTCCGAAACTGCACCTTTGGTCGTATGTTAGGAAGATTCAGCCGTACACCGCTGACAAGAACCTATGGATCCACTTCTTTCAAGACAGTCTCTCGGGGACTCAGCTTGAATGGTTTTACCAGCTAGAAGGAGCCAGTATCCGTAGTTGGGAGGATTTGGCTGCTGTTTTCTACAAGCAGTACCAATACAATGCCGACCTCGCTCCCACGCGTACCCAACTCCAGGGTATGTCTATGGGTGCAGGCGAAGGTTTCAAAGATTATGCTCAGAAGTGGAGGGACCTCGCTGGAAGAGTGCAACCACCCTTGGATGATAGGGAGTTAGTTAATATGTTTCTGGAGACCTTGTCTGATCCGTATTTCAACCATCTGATTGGAAGTTCATCATCCGGGTTTACGAAGCTGATTATGACCGGGGAAAGGATCGAGGCTGGTATCAAATCCGGTAAAATACAGAAGGGTGCTTCATCGGGCACCGAGAAGAAGCCTTTTAAAGAGGAGTCCAGTGCTGTTTACAGTTCGAAAAGCCAGAATAGACCTGAACGCCGCCAAGTTGTTAATGCGGTGGTTATTTTAAGACCTACTGGTGCTCCTCAGTGCAACAATCAACCAAAGGCCGAGAGACCTCGAAGGCAATTCACTCAGCTCAACATGACTTTATCTCAGATTCTGCCGCAGTTATTAAAGAACAACCTGGTGACTCCGAGGGAGGCCCCGCAGAATCCTAACACTACATCACAAAAGTATAACCCTAACGCCCGTTGTGCTTTTCACTCTGATAGCCCGGGGCATGATACCGACGATTGTTGGGTTTTGAAGAACAAGGTACAAGACTTAATTGATGCTAAAGAGACCGAGTTCGGAGCACCAGAGAAGCCTAAACAAGACGCAGGGGTAAATGTTATCGGGGATGACGATGATGAAGAGTTTGATATTGACAGCTGGATATACCCAACTGCCGATGGTGGATTAAGCAACTGGATAGCGAAGGATTCTATGCCTGTTTCAGTTATCACCCAGTAATGAGACTTTTGTTTTGAATTTGTAACAGACAATATTTTAAACTTTATGGCCCGATGTCTTACACGGGGCATCAGGGCTTCATTTGTGAGGGTTTTATGTGTGTCATTTTCATATATCATTAATAAAAGCATTGGACGTTTCTTGCATTTCAAATCTTGCGCTCCTTGTTTTTCTTTTATTATACATTGCAAAACAGCTATTTTACACACACTCACATATACAGGTCTACATCCACTCTGGATCTCACTGGTAACAACTCTGCTACTGCCAGTTATGACTTCGAAAATCCGATCGACTTAGCTGAAGACGAAGGTGAAGATGATTGTGAAGTGCCTGGTGAACTTGCAAGACTGCTACTCCAGGAAGAGAGGGCTACACAGCCGCATGAAGAGCCGGTGGAAACGGTAAATCTGGGTACAGAAGAGGACAAGAAAGAGGTCAAGATCAGGGCAAATCTGGAGCTTAGTGTGAAGTAACGGTTGATTCAGATGATGCGTGATTACGTTGAGATCTTTGCCTGGTCTTATGAAGATATGCCTGGGTTGGATGCCGATATTGTGGTTCACCGATTGCCTACCAAGGAAGACTGTCCTCCAGTGAAACAAAAAGTCCGTCGAATGCGCCCGAATATGTCTGAGAAAATCAAGGCTGAAGTGATGAAACAGTTTGACGCCGGTTTTCTAGCAGTTACTTCTTAGCCGCAGTGGGTGGCCAATGTGGTTCCTGTGCCGAAGAAGGATGGTAAGGTTCAAATGTGTGTCGACTATAGGGATCTGTACAGGGCAAGTCCCAAGGATGATTTCCCTCTGCCTCATATCGACGTTCTGGTTGACAACACCGCACAGCATAAGGTATTCTCCTTTATGGATGGTTTCTCCGGTTATAATCAGATTAAAATGGCTCCCGAAGACATGGAGAAGACAACCTTTGTTACTCAATGGGGTACCTTTTGCTACAAGGTCATGCCTTTTGGATTGAAAAATGTTGGGGCAACGTATCAGCGTGCCATGGTCGCCTTGTTCCATGACATGATCCATCATGAGATTGAGGTATATGTTGATGATATGATTGCAAGGTCCCATACTGAGGAAGAACACCTTGACCATCTTCAGAAGTTATTCGACAGGTTGAAGTCGTACAAGTTGAGGTTGAACCCGAACAAGTGCATCTTCGGGGTTAGATCTGGTAAGCTGTTGGGTTTCGTCGTAAGCGATAAAGGTATTCAAGTGGATCCTATAAAGGTGAAAGATATACAGGAAATGCCAATTCCCCAAACAGAGAAAGAAGTCAGAGGCTTTCTGGGACGCCTGAACTACATTGCCCGATTCATCTCGCACCTGACTGCTACTTGTGAGCCAATCTTCAAGTTACTGAAGAAAGATCAAGTAGTACGATGGAACGACGAATGTCAGGCCGCTTTCGAAAGGATTAAAGAGTATCTCCAAGATCCACCTATTCTGATGCCACTAGTTGAAGGGAGACCTCTAATCTTATACTTGACAGTACTCGATAACTCAATGGGGTGCGTGCTGGGGAAGCATGACGAGTCTGGCCGAAAAGAGCATGCTATTTATTACCTTAGCAAAAAGTTTACCAACTGCGAGACCCGATACTCGTTGCTCGAGAAAACTTGCTGCGCTTTGGCATGGGCTGCTCGCCGGCTGAGACAGTATATGCTGACTCACACTACTCTATTGATATAAAAAATGGATCCAATCAAGTATATCTTCGAGAAGCCTGCCTTATCTGGAAGAATAGCGAGATGGCAGATGATCTTGACTGAGTACGACATCAGTATATGACCCAAAAGGCAATCAATGGAAGTGTGTTGGCAGACCATTTGGCACATCAGGCAGTGGATGATTACCAGTCTATGAACTTTGAATTCCCGGACGAGAATATCATGATAGTGACTGATTGTGAGACACTTGGACCGGATGAAGGACCTGAGGAAGGATCCCGATGGTCTATGTACTTTGATGGAGCTTCGAACGCTTTGGGTAATGGCATTGGCGCCGTGATCATATATCCTAAAGGCTCTCATACTCCGTTCACCGCCTGACTATGTTTCAACTGCACCAACAACATGGCGGAGTATGAAGCGTGCATCATGGGTCTTCGAGCAGCAATGGACCTAAGGATTAAGTTCTTGAGTGTCTTCGGATATTCCGCTCTCATGATCAGCCAGATCAAAGGAGAGTGGGATATGAAACACCCAAATCTCATTCCTTACAAGGAGTATGTGTTGACATTGCTTCCGCATTTCGAAGAGATAACCTTTGAACACTTCCCGAGAGAGGAGAATCAGTTGACGGATGCGCTGGCTACGATGTCTTCTATGTTCAAAGTCAATTGGGACAACGAAGCTCCCCGGATTATCATTGAAAGATTGGACGAGCCTGCACATTGTTGTGACATTAATACTGAAGAGGTAGCAGATAAACCCTGGTTTCATGAGGTGAAGAGGTATCTTGAGGCTCAGGAGTACCCCGAGGGTGCATCTGTTAACGACAAGAAGTTTCTGAGGAGGTTCGCGGTGAAGTTCTTCATCAGCAATGGTATCCTTTACAAGCGTAACCATGATTCAACCTTACTGCGTTGTGTGGATAAGAATGAAGCAGAAAGGATCATGACAAATTTACATGAAGGAACTTTCAGAACTCATTCCAGTGGACACACCATGGCAAAGAAAATCCTACGGACAGGATATTATTGGTCCACTATGGAAGACGACTGTTATCAGCATTCTCGGACCTGCCACAAGTGCCAAGTCTATGCTGATAAGGTGCACATACCTCCAGTACCTCTGAATGTCTTGACAGCTCCTTGGCATTTTGCAATGTGGGGCATTGATATGATCGGTGAGATCAGACCTACAGCATCCAACGAGCATCGTTTCATCCTGGTAGCTATCGATTACTTTACGAAATAGGTTGAAGCAGCATCCTTTACTACTGTAACCAAGAATTTCGTAGCACGGTTCATTCGACACAATCTGATTTGTCGATACGGTGTACCAGAGAGGATCATTATGGACAATGGTACAAACCTAAATAACAAGATGATCACTGAGCTCTGCAAGCAATTCAAGATACAGCATCCCAACTCTTCTCCCTACCGGCTGAAGATGAATGGGGCTGTTGAAGCGGCTAATAAGAACATTAAGAAGATCGTGCAAAAGATGACAGTGACATACAAAGACTGGCACGAGATGTTACCATTTTCTCTTCATGGGTACCGTACCTCAGCACAGACGTCAACAGGGGCAACACCCTATTTCTTGGTATATGGCATGGAGGCAGTCTTGCCCATTGAAGTTCAGATACCCTCTCTTCGGATCATGAAGGATGCAGGTTTGAGCGAAGATGACTGGATTCAGACCCGGCTTGATCAACCGAACCTAATCGACGAAAATAGACTTACTGCTATTTGTCATGGTCAGACGTATCAAAAACGGATGATCAAGGCATTTAACAAGAAAGTCAGACGACAAGAGTATCAAGTTGGGGATCTGGTTATCAAGTGCATTGTCCTACCTCAAGGTGATCCCAGGGGCAAATGGACCCCTACTTATGAAGGGCCATTTGTGGTTAAGAACATTTTCTCAGGAGGAGATATGATTCTAACCACCATGGATGGTGACGACCTTCCTCACCCCGTCAATGCAGACATAGTGAAAAGATACTACGCATAATCAAAGACCCGCTAGGTTGACTGGCCTAGGCAAAAATAAGGGCTTCCTGGCGAACCAAAAGGGTTCAGGAAAAAATAAGGGATGAAAATGAAAAAAATCTGTACACCCGGCAAGTCGAAAACCTGAAAAGGAGGCTTGGGCAAAAAAGGGTATCCCGATGGACTGAAAACCCGAAAGGGCAGTCCAGGCAAAAGTTAGGGATTAAAGCGTAACACTATGTCTCATTGGATCACCTGGCACCCAGACTTCGGTATCGACTATCAAGCTCGGACGACACTAATCAATCTGACCTACCTTCAACCAAGTAGCAAAGTGATGAGATGCTCGAGGACATAAGGGCAATAGCAGAGTTGGAACCCAGTGGGATTATTCACATAGCTGTTTTGTTTAGTTTTTCACAAATTGTATAAACTATATCTGTTTGGCGGCGTTCTCTTACTAGGACGTCAGCCCCTTATACAAAAGCGTCTATTTACAGGCCAAACTTCAAAATCAATACAATTCATTTTCAAAGAAATTTCAAACTGTTTTTCCTTTATCTGTTTTGTTTTGCAAAGAACGTCCAATGTTCATTTTTGATATATGCACTTGACATTAATTGCCGCTCATAAATATTTGCATGCGAAACAAAAAGGTGATTGCTGGTAATATCAGAAACATGGGCAAATGAGAATTGTCCAAGCTGTATAGTTGCTTTGTCCACCAGGTACAAGGTAAATTCAGCTGAAGAACATGGTTAAGATAATTTCACTCCCCGCAGAGAAAGACAGTAATGATACCTCTCCCCAGCTGAGACTTGCAACTGTGAATGAATGAGTCGGTAATATTCCCCCCCCCCCCAAGCAGAGTTTATCTATCATCAACGCTGAAAAGGCTTAATATCCCCGACAATTCTAATATTCCCCAACGGAGTATAAGAATATTCCCCGGCAGAATGCAAGATATCCCCCAGTGGAGTTAAAATTTTCCCAGCACAGTCTGAAAAAGCTTCCCCAGTGGAGTTGGAGAATCATCCCCAGTAGACTCTAGAAGTTCGTCCCCGGCGGAGTATAAAAATAAACATCCCCAACCGAGTTCAAAGGAAGATAGTCCCCAGCAAAGCTCAAAGGATTATCCCCATTAGAGTATAGCATGTTATCCCCAGTGAAGCCGCAACTGAAAGATTATCCCTAGCGGAGTTCTTTCCTTTCATAAACAGGAATTCAATCCCCAACAAGATTCAGTATCACCAGCAATGGTAATTCTTCCCCAGTCGAACTTATTGGTTGAATCCTCAGCAGAACATCTCTTCCCCACAGAGTAATCTCCTCCTCAGTTTATTCCCCAACGGAGTTATCCTCTCCTGCAGGTTTATTCTCTCAATCACCTTCGTTCATCATCCCCGACGGAAACAAAGAATCCAACTCTATTCCCCAGCTGACACATTACATTTCCATACATCATAATACATGCATATACGCATCATACAACAATCTCATTTATTTTTAGAACATCATTGCTTGATATATATCATGCATTGCATACGACTGACCTTTACCTTTCAGGAAAGATACAGTTAAAGTTCTCAGCTACGTCGAAGACCCGACCGGTTCATAAATCTCAACTGAATTATCCTCGGTTGAATTTCAGACAAGGTTCTCAATCTCGACAATTATCCTCCGTCATAGTGTGGACGAGTTCTATAATCTCAACGGTATACTACGTTGAAGGCTAGACAGTTCCTAGATCTTGATGAAGATGTTTCCCTATGTCATAGTGTGGACGAGTTCTATAATCTCAACGGTATACTATGTTGAAGACTAGACAATTCCTAGATCTTGATGTTTTCCTCCGTCATAGTGTGGACAAGTTCTACAATCTCAACGATATACTACGTTGAAGACCAGACAGTTCCTAGATCGTGATGAAGATGTTTCCCTACGTCATAGTGTGGACAAGTTCTATAATCTCAACGGTATACTACGTTGAAGACTAGACAGTTCCTAGATCTTGATGAAGATGTTTTCCTCCGTCATAGTGTGGACGAGTTCTACAATATCAACGGTATACTACGTTGAAGACCAGACAGTTCCTAGATCTTGATGAAGATGTTTCCCTCCGTCATAGTATGGACAAGTTCTATAATCTCAACGGTATACTACGTTGAAGACTAGACAGTTCCTAGATCTTGATGAAGATGTTTCTCTATGTCATAGTGTGGACGAGTTCTATAACCTCAACGGTATACTACGTTGAAGACTAGACAGTTCCTAGATCTTGATGTTTTCCTCCGTCATAGTGTGGACAAATTCTACAATCTCAACGATATACTACGTTGAAGACCAGACAGTTCCTAGATCTTGATGAAGATGTTTCCCTACGTCATAGTGTGGACGAGTTCTATAATCTTAACAGTATACTACGTTGAAGACTAGGCAGTTCCTAGATCTTGATGTTTTCCTCCGTCATAGTGTGGACGAGTTCTATAATCTCAACGGTATACTACATTAAAGACTAGACAGTTCCTAGATCTTGATGAAGATGTTTCCCTACGTCATAGTATGGACGAGTTCTATAATCTCAATGGTGTACTACGTTTAAGACTAGACAGTTCCTAGATCTTGATGTTTTCCTCCGTCATAGTGTGGACGAGTTCTACAATCTCAACGGTATACTACGTTGAAGACCAGACAGTTCCTAGATCTTGATGAATATGTTTTCCTCCGTCATAGTGTGGACGAGTTGTATAATCTCAACGGTATACTACGTTGAAGACTAGACAGTTCCTAGATCTTGATGTTTTCCTCCGTCATAGTGTGGACGAGTTCTATAATCTCAACGGTATACTACGTTGAAGACCAGACAGTTCCTAGATCTTGATGAAGATGTTTTCCTCCGTCATAGTGTGGACGAGTTCTACAATCTCAACGGTATACTACGTTGAAGACCAGACAGTTCTTAGATCTTGATGAAGATGTTTTCCTCCGTCATAGTGTGGACGAGTTCTATAATCTCAACGGTATACTACGTTGAAGACTAGACAGTTCCTAGATTTTGATGTTTTCCTCCGTCATAGTGTGGACGAGTTCTACAATCTCAACGGTATACTACGTTGAAGACCAGACAATTCCTAGATCTTGATGAAGATGTTTCCCCCCAATTGAATTATGGACAGGTTCTTAAGACTCAACCGAGACATTCTATCAGTTGAAGTACAGGCAAGTTCCTAAATCTCAACAAAAAAAACCAGACTTCCCCAGCAGAATCTTCTACAAACAACAGGTATGCAAATTCTCGCTAAGGAATCTCTTATGCGATCGACACTCCTGCAGATGGAATTTGTAAGCCCATCCTCCTACCAACAATCTCCAAATGGCATTTGTAAGCCCATTCCCGACATCACAAGGCTGATACCACTTCATGCGAGTGCAAATTTCTGGGCACTCTAGTGTTCAATCATCTTCCACCTTCGGATCACGAAAGGCACGAAAGCCAATCTACATCCTCAGGTTTAAGAAGATTGAACAGGGGCAGCTGTTGTACCCCAAAATTTTCCCTCTCATATTTCTCCAAACATTATAAGAAAAATCTCCAAGTTACTCAAGTTTGCTCAAGAGTTGGACAGTCAAGCTATCTCCTAAGGCAGTCAACCCCAAATTAGGGTTTCACATTGCATCAAGATCCTTTATTCCAAATGAATTCAAGTTCTCCTCAATGTCCTAATATGTTCTCAAGTTCATCCATGTCAAATTTCAAGCCTTGCAGAGGAAGTTTGGTCAGTCAATTGCTCAAAGGGTCCAAAAATCGATTGTGCTAGGGCAAAAGTCAATTGTGACCTACAAACAGTCAAACTTCAATATTTTTTGTCAACATTCTCATTTTGAAGGAAATTTCATCATTTGATCAAAGGTTGATCATGATTCATCAAGGATTGCTCAAAATTCATCAAGATTCAAAAGTTGCTAAATTAGGGTTTTGCAGGAAAAGTCAAACCAACTTTGACCAAGCATAACTTTCTCATACTTTATGATAAATGGCCCATCCAAAGCCCATTTTGAAGAGGATGCAATTTACTACAATCCATATTCATACCCCAAGATCAGAAAATGCACTCAAAAGAAGTTATAAATTTGGACATTATAGGTCATTTTTGAAAGTCAACAAAAACACCTTTTTTGCCAAAGCTTATAACTTGAGCATGGAATATCAAAATGAGACGAGACCAAAATGGTTGGTTAGACGACATATCAAGCTTTCTATAAAGTCCAAGAACACCTCCAAAAGTGCAAAATTGAAGAAGTTATGCATTGTTGAAGTTGGGCATTTTGGCAAAATTGCCAAAAGTTAACTATCCCTAAAACTTCAAATTTTGTCAAATGGGCCCATTCTTTTCCACTTGATTTGAGCTTGTAACATTTCACACGTGTCCTAGCTTCAGCCTTGTGTCCATTTATCAATTTTATTATTTTATTTGATTTTTTATTGAATTATTTCATTTTAAATCAAATTAAATCAAATAAAATCCAAATATTGATTACTTGATATCCTTTTGGCTATTTCAGGACTGAATCATCATCATCAAGGGTATCAAACTCGTATCAAGCAATCCATGTGCAAAAAGATTGAGTTTTGACAATTTTGGAAGGTTTAGTAATGGTGAATCAAATCAAATCTCATGGCATTGATGTGGAAAGATTCAAAACACAATTGTTAACCTAATGCATTCCACAATACATAAGGAAGCTAGAGGGCACGAAAACAAGGCTAGAGGCTGCAAGAACCAACCAAACAAAACTTGAAAAAAGTGGTAAAAAGTGTGAAACCAAAATCATACTTTGAGGCGTTTTCAGAAGCAAAGCTTGATACCAATCGATTGTTGGGTGTCTACTCAACCTTCTGGGATCTAAAGCAAGCTCTCATACACACCAAAACGCGCTATAAGTGTCACATATTTCATCCCTGTATTCGAAATCTTAACTCTCCATTCTTGCATCTTTTTGGAAAATCATTGATATATTTGTGTCTCTCATGAGATTTCTAAGCTTGTGGCAATATTTAATTTCATTTATATGGACTGTAATCTCATAACAGCATGGCTAGGGTTTCTTGTTGGATTTTAGGGATTTGCGTTTCAGGTGAAATTGAGTCTCGTGATAGACATGGTTGCACTCAGGAGAGGGAGGTGAACCTAACCATGCCTTTGGGGGTCGTTTTTATGGCCTGGAATTAATTTTGGGATCGACCTGCGCATTTAGCTGCGGATCTAAATCCGCAGGTAAAGTTACAGGGGCTGGAGGTTGGGGATGGAGATGTGTCAATCCCCATGTGGTTGATTCAAACACGCGCGCCTTTTTTTTTATTTTTCTGGCATATTAATCCATTATCTCTTATTATTATTACTTAATATATTAACAAATAGAACACATTGGCCTAGTGGCAAATAAGCGCTGGCAACATCCACAGGACCTGGGTTCGAATCCCAGGTCCTTCACTTCTTTGTTATCTTTATTTTCCAGGTAATCCTGTGTATCTCCAAGCATGATGCCTATTATATGTCCTCAAGTATCAAAGCGCCAGATGGCCCAAGGCCAAATCTGGTGATCCAGAGATGATGGTCCACCATGGGACCAAGTCAAAAGGCGCATAGGGAATCCAGAAAGTCAGTCAGGCCAGCGCCTAATGGGCCTCAAATTGCTATTCTGAACCTCTTATTCAGGCCCAAACCCCCCTATCTCTCTCTATTTTATATTTTTTTGTTTTAATTATTTATTGTTATTATTTTTATTATTAACTAACCAATCTTTTTCTTTATAAAATTAAAACCAAAAAAAAATATTTTCTTTATTAAATTAAATTTCAGTATTTTAATTTTTATTAACAAATATTAATTTAATTAATTTAGGCCATTAATTAGGAATAACTTTAATATATTTTTCAATAATTAAAATCAATTAGACATAATTAGGTTTTACTAACATTAATTAATTTTTATTTCTTTCTTTAAATAACAAAAAAACCCAATTTTTTTTTTACTAATTAGTTTAATTAATTTAATTTGATAATTAATTTAGGATAGTTCCTTTCTTAATTCAATTAAAAACAATTAAAAAAAAATCTTTTTTCTTTAACAAAGGGTCAAAACTCTAGAACTCGCACTCGATTTAATTTCCCGCACGCGATCCATTTATTCAATATTGTATTTGTTTCTGGAATGTAATAGATAATTAGGACTATCTTTATCGCTTTATTTATTTTTCTGCATTTAAATTTCAAAGGGTTGCTTTTGGCGATGTAAATACCCGACGCCTTGTAATTTAATTTCTGCAATTTATTTCCCGTAAAATATAACTGTTAGATGTTTGATAATAGGTTTGCATGACAAGATTGAATGTTTAAACCTAAAATCAATTTAGATCACCATTAACATGTACAAAGATAAAATTAACTGAAAACGAAACACTCGCACATGCGCACTCTTAGGGTACACCCCACTTGGTTGCCTTCGTAACACGGTCATTAAGTATAGGTCACTTTAGAGGTCGCCCTCTTGTCTAAAAGATCATAGTCGCCTCGAAATGTTTGCCTCGGATATTGTTGCCTCAAAACAAATGATCTAAGACATTAGGGTTACCGCTAAGGCGTCCTAACATTGCTTTGGTGACCGTAAGTCCCTCATTCGAATTGACCCTTAAACTCCAACGACGGTGCTACTTACTCATCAATAGTAGGATAGCATTGTCTAAAGGAATATAGCATAGAACGATTCCTTTTTCGAGTAGGTAGATGGTTCTTAAGTACTTGCTCTTTCAAACAAAAACTTTTTCAAAACCCACAAGCACAAAGAAAGCAATTTTGAAAACAATATGAGCAAGTACCTAAGAGCCCGTGGATAACCACTGATAGAAAGGGTGCTAATACCTTCCCTTTCTATAATCTACCCCCCGAACCCGAGAAACATCTCGAAAAAGGAATTTTTCTGTGCTTTTTTCCTTTCCTTGTTGGATAAAATAAAAGTCGGTGGCGACTCTTGCTTACCACGACATTTTGCGAAAACAAACGCAAAACGCAAACCAGCATTCCAAAAAACAGTCAGTTCTTCCCACCGTATCACATGTGATACCATCCTCACTATCTTCCAAACACAACAAAACTTCAACCCCCTGTACAACCTTGCAGTTCTCAATACAAAATCAAGGATAGGAACAACTTCCTGGAGGATCACTGAAGCCATTCTAATCATCACAGCCTCTTGAAAGGTGTTCAAACTCATAACAAAAATTTCAGTTTCAAGGTAAGTCTTCTTGACTTTGAGCTTTTCATTTCAAGCATCATTAGCAATTCATTTTTGAAGATAAATGTAGATATCATACCCTTGAAGCTAACCACATGTTTGATTTTCATTTTTATCAATTATATATTGAGAACTGACTTCTAAATGTAGCAGAGCAATGTTAGAACCATAAAACAGCAGTATGAGTCGACACATGTCTCTATGAGTTAACACATATCAGGCACAAAACAGGTTATGTGTCAACACAAAGTGCGGATGTGTCGATACAAAAGAGGTATGAGTTGATACAACCCTTTATGTGTCGATTCATACTGTGCTATTTTGGATTTCCAAGGGCAAGAAAGGTGTCTGAGTCGACACAAACCCTTATGTGTCAACTCATACTGGTTTGTGTCGACTCATAATGTGTTATTTTTTATTTCCAGGGACAAGGAAGCAGTATGAGTCGACACAAAGCATGAATGTGTCGACACAAATAAGAAATGAGTCGACACATACCATTATGTATCGACTCATACTGTGTTATTTTTTATTTCTAAAAACAAGAATTGTTATGTGCCGAGGCATAAATGCATGTGTCGACACATAATAGGCAAAAAACAATTTTTCTTCTTCTTTTTGCACTATCTTTATATTTGTTTTATATTTTTATTGATATTTATTCAATATGGTTGTAATAATTTAATTAGGCTTGTATTTCATCCTCATTCATAAGCTTGTACCCCCATCTCATATAATTGTAATAGCTTAGGATTTATTTTGTTGTTTTAATTGTTTCTTAATTATGCATATGCCATTCAATTAGAACACGTGACCTCCTCTTGGGCTCA
The DNA here is from genome assembly GCA_948472305.1 of Vicia faba. Taxonomy (NCBI): domain Eukaryota; kingdom Viridiplantae; phylum Streptophyta; class Magnoliopsida; order Fabales; family Fabaceae; genus Vicia; species Vicia faba. The sequence continues at coordinate 918,773,665 of OX451740.1, read as the reverse complement.
TCCTCAATGAAAAGGTATCCACTTACAAATGCACACTTGCACACATTTCATAGCTTGGTCCTGGGCTTTCTTATGGTGACAATTATTTAATCGATTGTTTCGATTGGTCGTTTAGAATACTAGTGCCACGCTAGCCCTACTTTCTAGGAGCATGCACATGGCCACCTTGTATGGGATTTTGATTTTCATCTTATGCATTAAAGCAATTTCTCTCCCCTTGGGCCACATACCAAGCATCTTCTTAAAGGGTCTCATAGTTGAGTTTGGGCATGGACATTCTCACAAGGTTAATAAAGTCTTTCCCTTGATTAACCATAACCCGAATCAACCACTTTGGTCCATATACCAAGTGTTTCCATGCACAAAGGGTCTCATGGTTGAGGGTAGAAGCACCTACTCTCATGAGATTAATCAAGTACACCCATTGGTTAATCATAACCCGATTCAATTCCCATACACCAAACATTCCATTTACGCATTTCATAATACTATTCATTTTATCGTCACTTTTGCCATTATCACCATACATGATCACTCTTCACAAACACCGTCTCTTTTTACTTTATGTTTATAACATGCTCCCTTAGGATGATAGTTTCCTCTTCTTTAAGATGCGAACTAATTAGACCTTAGGAACCCATGCATGACAACATTAGGTTTTTTTTCTCTAGTATCCCTCTTAAACCTTCTTTTCTTTTGTAATTAAGATTAAAACTTATCATTCACAAATCAAAAATCCAAAACATTTAATCATTACTCAGATTTATTCTAAAATTCGCAAAAACACTCAACCAATCAAAACTTGCCAAAGGGCATGTTATCTTCGTTCTACCGCGATACAAGTCGTGCCTATTGCTACAATGTGTGCGTTAACGTCGCCCATTAAAAAACACCAACAAACCAACATTTTCTAGAGGAACTACGGTGTTCTGATTCTTTCACTGGATACGTAGGCAAAGGCTCACGAAACCCTCACGAACGCACTAATAAAAAACCCCTTTCTTTCCCCTTAAGCAAGTATAGTTGTAGATAAACACACCCTTAGAGACAAGCAAACAAAATGGATCTCGTTGAATACAACGGATGTGAGGGGTGCTAATACATTCCCCTCGCATAACTGACTCTCTCACCCTTCTCTTGGTCGCAAGACCATCTTATCCATCCTCTTGTGGTTTTCTCTATATTTCCCCTTTTCTTCGAGATAAATAAAGTTTAGCGGTGACTTTGTGTTTTCTACCGGTAGCTTCAATCACTACACACAACAATAAATCATATAAGTGAAAACCTGTGGAAATGTAGAAAAACAAGTGAAATAATAATGGTCATCCAAGGTCCATAAGTATGTGAGCATTGCAAAGCTATGGAAACCTGTGGAAACCTTTGACCGCCACACAAGTATGTGAGTAACGCAAAGCTCCATCAACAAAAAACTTGTAATGTATTTGAAAAAACTATACAGTAAGTATATAGCCACCACAAGTAAAGATCAAACATTTTCATTGATAAAATTCCAAAATAACAGGGACTGGTTTTAGATTACCCGAGCTGCCAAAATGCAGAGATAATTCAAAAGAAAGCCATATATGCAAGAAAATAGCACCATATACTAATTCAAAACTAAGAATATCCCAAAAACCAAGCAGACCAATGAGTCTTGTCTTAGCAAGGACTCCAAAATATCCAAAAAAATTATATCACACTGCAGTGGAAAAATTAAACATAATAAATTAATTGATACTAGAAGTGATTGAGAAGATATAGAAAATAACACTAAATACCTTAAACTTCTTCAATCATAAACTGTAGGTTGTGATTGAGAAGATTGACCAGCATCTAGTGTAGTAACAGATGGTCTAACTCCTCCTGAAGTGAATGAAACTTGACGAAATTCTAGAAAAAATGACAAATTAAACGGGTTAAAAAACATATGCAACCCAAAAAAATCAGAATACAAAAAGTGTGAATTTCAATGTAAAGTAAGAATACAAGTAACTATGTTTCTATATGTTTCAAACTCTCTTGGACATCCATCTCTTGAAAGAGAGAAGGCATCAACCAATTCTGAGTGCAAATTAAAGCCTCTGTCATATCTGGATTTAGACAACTCCTTAAAGTGTCTAAAATTCTACCACCAGTACTGAAGGCACTTTTAGAAGCTACAGTTGAAGTAGGAGTAGCAAACACATCCCTAGCCATGCTTGATAAAACCGAAAACCTAGAGGAGTTTTGTTTCCACCACACAAGTAACTCAAACTTATCGCCTCCATCAAAGTTAACTTCATCCAAATACCTTTCAATCTCATTTTTCTGATCTATTGAGTTTTTCTCTTTCAAGTAACTATAGTTCTAGCCAATTGTGTTGGTTGCTTTGCTGAAACACTACTTCCTACAATTGAACCCCCCAATGAACTAATAGATGATTGCTTAATCCTATTTTGTTGGCCATGGGCTGAAGCATACCAAACAGACTTATCTTGACTTTTAGACATCAAATTTTTACCAACTTCAGGTTAATGATCATTGTACATTTCAGGGAAAATATACTCCAAATACCTCTACTTATAGAAGGGATCAAGAATTACACCAAAACAAATCAGTTCATTCATGTTCAAAATATTTCCCCAATATTTTTCATATTTCAGTTTCATATATATCCCTATTTGACGCCAAAAAGGATCAAAATCTAAAATTGACATTTTCAACTCAGTCTATATGGTGTATAATTGATGAAATGCAGAATGTATAGTCACATTTGTAGAAGCTGAAAACACCAAAGTATTCAAGATAACTTGAATCTTCAATGTCAAGCTTGTCAACAACAATTTGGAATTTTTCCAGCAGACTCTAACATTAGGTATGTTGAGTTCCATCTAGTAGGAACATCAAGACAAAGAAGTTATTTTTATCTAATTCCAGCAAATCCAACACACTCTTTAAACTTAGCAAGTCTTTTGGGAAAGATCGCACAAACCTCACATCGGTCTTAATTTTAAATATTTATGGTTGATTAGTTTTCAAGCCATCATTCACAACCGAGTTCGGGATATGAGCACAATACCTAACATGCAAATGATCTCCATCTAATACTAACCCGTTCATGTTATTCAGTCTCCTTTTCAGCACCCCCACAGCCACATCATTTGATGATGCATTATCCACAGTAATTGTCGACACTTTTCTAAGACCCCATTTCTTTAAAACCTCCTTCACTTGCTTACCAATGGTATCACCTCTATGGTTAGGAACGACACTAAAGCTTATAATTATTTTAACATAGTTCCACTCATTATCTATGAAATGGGCAGTGAGGACTAAATAACCTAGATTTTGAACAAATGTCCAACAATCTGTTGTGAGTGTAACCCTTGAACAGCATGACCTAAATAATGCCCTCAACCTCGATTTTTCTTCAAGGTAGATCTTTAAAAAATCCCTAGGTATTGTATGTCTTGAAGGGACAACAAAATGTGATTGAAGAGTTCTACAAAGATGTTTGAAACATTGGCCCTCAACTACTCTAAAAGGTTGTTCATCTAAGATTATGAATTTAGCCAGAGCACTCATACAAGACTCAAGATTAAACCTATGGCTTGCTGCCCCCAAACTATTAGGGCCTAAAGTTAACATGGTTTGATTGGGATCATTGCTTATAGCATGGGTACTTTTGGGACAAATTTTACGGTGTGCGAGCATGTTTGTAGTTCCATGAGATTTAGGGTCACATAAATACCTCTTACTAGAGTAGTTGCAAGTGGCGGTTGGATATGCAGCTTCAGACTCGGGTAATTTGGTGAAATGGTCCCAAGCAGGTGGTGTTTTACGAGGACCACTATCATTAGGCTTTCTCTTCTTTGACAGTTTAGGTGGTAGTGCAGCATGATCAACGATATGTTCAACTTCAACAACACGAGTGCTCTTAGTGAAAATAATGTTAGGAGGCTGCTGACTCCCACCATGATCTCCACCATCTCTAATTATTAGTGCTGAAGTGATGGGATTTGCTGGAAAAAATAAAAATAATGGCTTTATAGGTAAGCAAATACAAGAAAATTGAAAAAAAATAAAATCAAGAAAATTGGCTACTTATAATGAAACAAAATATATATCAGTGAGAAGAACTCAAGAACATACAAAAAACCATACCTAAGAACATAAACCACTTCATCATATTGCCAAAAAAAATCTATCATAACTTATCATTTTTCAACATACAAAGATAAAGTTTTTAACTACAAATTAAACAACTTACCATTAACACCATCAGTTTCCATTCTCCAAAGGATCCTTACTCAAGCTTTCTTTGTTGTTATGTTAAGAAGAAGATGTTAACCCCCAAAATAATAATATATTAACCCTAAACAGTGAAAATATTAGAGAACAAAGGAGAAAAATCTATAAAATCTAAAACAATAGCATGAAATATTTGTTCATTCTTTAGCAATATGATGACAGAGGAAAAATGATAAACAAGAACAACGAATAAAGCTTATTACCTGAGATAAAATGAAGACTGCATGTGAGATAAAGAGACGAAGAACAAGATTTAGTGGTAGAAATGTTTAAGACTATATTATTGGATTGATTAGACTTTTACGTATCAAAATAAAATTCACCGCGCTTTATTATTTTCAAAGGAATGAGAAAAAGATCGAATAATTTAAAAGAGAGGAAAATATTCTAGGTAAGGGGATTGGTTATTCAAAGGGAAAGTATTAACACCCTAAACATCTACGGTACTCCGCATGAATTTCCTTGTGAAATATGTATATTTTGCCTATAAAATATTGTATAAAAATAGATTGTGGAGGTGAGAAAAGAAATGTTTTTTATGATTTTTGCACCCGCCGCAGTTGCGAACCTTTAGTGCCTACTATAGCGGTGAAAATCAGAGATCGAGCTATTAATTAACTCGACTCGCAAAAGCAAGAGTCGCCACCGCGCTTTATTATTTCCAAGGGGAAAGGGAAAAGAGCGAAATAAAACCCTAAAACATGCAATGTAAAATAATACTTACAAGTAATGAAAATACAATGTGTTTTTGAAAGAGATCAAGAGTTCGGGGGTTGGTTATACAATGGGAAGGTATTAGCACCCAATGCATCTGCGGTACTCCGCAAGAACCTTTTGGAATATCTGTTTTTGGTTAAAATTGTTTGTTATATACAAGGGTGTATTTATCTACAACTATGTTTGCTTAAGGGGAAAGAAATGAGTTTTTATTATTGCGTTCGTGAGGGTTTCGCGACCTTTTGCCTACGTATCCAATGAAGGAATTAAAACATTGTAGTTCCTCTAGAAAAAAGTTGATTTGTTTGTGTTTTTTAGTGGGCGACATTAACGCACGCATTCTAGCAATAGGCACGGCCGGTATCGCGGTAGAACGGAGATAACATGCCCTTGGGGGCAGTTTTGATTTGTTGAGTGTTTTGCGGGTTTTAAGATATGTTCAAGTAAGGACTAAAGAGTGTTTTTTTTCGGATTTTTTTGGTTTGTTTACTTGTTGATTTTATCTTGCCATACACGCCTAATTACTAGCATTTGTACAAAGTAAATAAAATGCAGAAAGATAAAATCCTACGCTATTACAACCGTATCGAAAGGCATAAAAAATATGAAGGAAAAAATAAGATAAAAGTAAGAAAAATGAGTATCTTTCGATTGAGGGGAAGCAGCCTTCGATTTGCATTCTGTTGGCCTCCTTCGATTGGGGGTTCGCACCAGTGAGGTCATGGCCTTCGATCGGGCTTTGGCACCAGTCAGGTCATGTACTTCGATTGGAGGCTGGCATCAGCATGGGAGCGCCTTTCGTCTGAGTCTGGACTTAGTGCAAGTGTGCCTCTGGCTGGGCCTTTCTGCCTTGTTGCCTTCTTCAATTGGGCCAGTGAAATCAGTGTGAGCGTGTCTCTGGCTGGGCCTGGAAGTCAGTGTGGAAACCAAAGGCTTCGTTTCATACTCATGTTTCCTGTTTCTTTCATTTCAAGCATTAAATGACAACATGGCCTGAGGCCATGCTAGTATTTATATTTCGAACAGTTTAATAATTAAAGCTAGTTCAGGTAAAATGAAAGCAAAACGAAAGGGTTAACTTTTTTATTAAAAAAAATGTTAACAGGGTGGAAACGAAAGGAACAATGGTATATACATGCTTGAAACGAACAAAAAGATTATTTACATGTTATGGAATGAAATGAAAGGTTCAAGGGTAAGAGTGACTTACCTTGATGGAGGCTTTGAATGGGTGTGGGATTCGAACTTGAACTGCTACCTGGACGTTTCTGGAATTCGAAGAATAGTCACAGGGGGTTTGCTTTTGGTTCGAAGGGTTGTCACAGAAGGTTGTCTTTGAGTTTGAACAAACTTCTATGTGTGGGGTGTTCTTCAGAATCGAAAGAGGTGAGTGTTTGGGATTCTGTTTTTTTTATTTCTCAAGTGTTTATGAACTTGAGAGTTTTGTTGTGTTTGAGAAAATTTGGGGGATTCGTTCCTCTGGTCCAAAGATCCTCCCTTAAACATGTGTTGGAGCCTCTTATTTATAGGCAAAGTGGGCCGAAGCTTTTGGAGGGAAAACAAAATAATTTGAACAATTTGGGTAAACTTCTCTTTGCAGCCTTTGAGGGGCAGTGCTTGTATGATATTTCGGTGCAAGAATGGGGCAGTGTTTCAGGACTGTTATGCAGCAGTTTTGGCCAGTGTACCATGTCTGAACTTGGCAGCAAGCATCTTTGAATATTTTTTCATTTTGACCCTCCTTCGACCAGATTCTTCTTCCAACACATTGTTTGACTTTCCTCCAACAAGTGTCCTTCGAACGAATCATCTTTGTGCATCATTTGAAGGGGCCAAATGTGTGCTTCAAATGGACTAGTAAGGCGTACCCTTCTACAGGGACTCATATGTATGCCCCTCAAGTCCACCACTACATGTCTTTTGAGGGGGCCATCAACCATGTGCTGAAGTTTGTCAAGGATGGAAATGCAGCATACTAAAGAGAAATGTTGTCCAGTCGAAGCTAGTACAAACATAGTCGAAGCCTGCATGGAGGAGGTCTAAACTTTGTGACTCCAAGCAAGCACACAAAAAGGTCAATGCTCAAACAAATAATTGCACGAAGGGAGCCACATTACCAAACGAATCTTGGATCGAAACAAATATATTGCCCAATCGAAAGCCTGTGTTCGAAGGAAACAATGTTGCCCAATCGAATCATGTGGATCGAAACAAACATATTTCCCAATCGAAAGCCCGTGTTCGAAGGAAGCAATGTTGCCCAATCGAAGCATGTGGATCGAAACAAACATATTGCCCAATCGAAAGCCCGTGTTTGAAGGAAGAAATGTTGCCCAATCGAAGCATGTGGATCGAAACAAACATATTGCCCAATCGAAAGCCCGTGTTCGAAGGAAGCAATGTTGCCCAATCGAAGCATGTTTGCAGGCAGTAAACTTGTCCAGTCGAAGCAGGCTTGCAGGCAGCAAACTTGTCCAGTCGAAGAAGGCTTGCAGGCAGCGAACTTGTCCAGTCGAAGCAGGCTTGCAGGCAACAAACTTGTCCAGTCGAAGCAGGCTGAATCGAAGGAGGTTTCAAATCCAAACGAAGGATGTACCTAAACTTGCATTCGAAGGAGACTAAGAGTCAATCGAAGAGTGTTGAATCGAAGGAGACCTGTCAGCACATGAAATCAAAGAAACAAAAAAAAAACACACATTTCATGCTTGATTAGAAGTTAGTGATACATAGGCTAAGAATGTTCAAAACACTTGACAATTTCTGCATAATCAATGCTCGAAGGTGAGAGGTTAAAACTGACTGTATTTAGTGAACTTGACTTTTGTATAAAAATGCAAAAATAAAAATGGGATCTTAGGTCAAAAATTGGGGTATGACAGCTGCCCCTATTTAAGTTTCTTCTATATAGAGATATGAAGATTGGGATCTTCATTTCGACGAGATTGAAGGGACTTAAATATAGAATACACAATTTTTGGCTTTAAGATACCGCAATTATGTTTATGATATGGTATGAATGTAAGATTTTGAATTTAACAAGGAATGATGCCGTATGAAACAAACTACTACTGGAGAAACCAAGCACAGTAATCACATAGGGGAAGAGATTATAACTCAACTGGGGAAACAAGAGTCATAGGCTTCAAATGAGAGACTCTTGAATGATTTACATCAGTATTGAGACTGGAAAAGAAATGATTGACATAAGTACTGAGACTGGAAAAGGAAATGATTGACATCAGTACTGAGACTGGAGAAGGGAAATGATTGACATCAGCACTGAGACTGGCAAATAAACATCTCTGACTTCTAAATTATACCAAGAACGGTAACACATTTCTTCTTTAACCAAGATATCGCTTCAAAAGGATAAAATACAAGCTTCCCCATGGAACTCTTCCAAAGAGGTGTCGTTTGCTGAGTAAACATTATTGTTGGGGATACACAAGCTGCTCAAATAAAGAGGCCGCCACTTGCTATCTTTCAAAGGTGTCAATAACATACAAGTTGCTCATGAAGAGACCGCCGCTTGCTGTTTTTCAAGAGAACAATAACACACAAGTTTCTCATGAAGAGACCGCCACTTGTTGTTTTTCAAGAGAACAATAACACACAAGTTGCTCATGAAGAGACCACCGCTTGCTGTTTTTCAAAGATATAATAACACACAAGTTGCTCATGAAGATACCGCCGCTTGCTATTTTTCAAAGATAACAATAACATACAAGTTGCTCATGAAGAGACCGCCGCTTGCTGTTTTTCAAGAGAACAATAACACACAAGTTGCTCATGAAGAGACCGCCGCTTACTGTTTTCTCAAAGGTATCAATAACATACAAGTTGCTCATGAAGAGACCGCCGCTTGCTGTTTTCTCAAAGGTATCAATAACATACAAGTTGCTCATGAAGAGACCGTCGCTTGCTGTTTTTCAAGAGAACAATAACACACAAGTTGCTCATGAAGAGACCGCCGCTTGCTGTTTTTTCAAAGGTAACAATAACATACAAGTTGCTCATGAAGAGACCGCCGCTTGCTGTTTTTTTTTTCAAAGGTAACAATAACATACAAGTTGCTCATGAAGAGACCGCCGCTTGTTGTTTTCAAAGGTGACAATAACATACAAGTTGCTCATGAAGAGACCGCCGCTTGCTGTTTTGTTGAGATTCCAAAAGAGTGTTGCAACAACACTGCCTAGAAACAAAGTTCATCTTCAATGGGAAACCATGAATAGATTCTTCCTGAGAAGACCAAGTATTTAAATTGCAAAATAAATGCACTCTCCATCTAGGTTTCACAGCCTAGAGATATCCACAGGGTATCATTCACAAGAGACAAAGCTCAATCCAGGAATAAACTGGAGAGAAAACAGTCAAACAAGACTCCACCCAATGAGGAAACAACTCAAATGGGGATTTATCCTATCCAGAGATGGAAAAGGAAAGCTAAAGCAAGATTCTTCCACGAGAGTTAACTCAGTGGGGAATTAGAAAGGAGGCGCACTTTCTGCTTAAGTTGACACTCTATTTGGAAAGATCAAATATGCTATTTGAATAGACATAACCAACGTATACGAACTCAATGACATCAACAAATACAAATGTGCGTGCATGGTGTAAGTGTGAATGAATAAATGAATGTCATGTATATGATTGACAAAAACAGATGGAAAAGATAAACTGGAGATGATAAGACATAACAGTACAACTCGACACTCGTCTAATCTCAACAAGATGGGAACATTACTGGAGATAGATCAAAAGTCATCATTGGAGTAAGGTCCTTTTACAAGTCTTAAATCTCTTTGGAGAGGAAGATATTTTCAGGTAGAAAACCCAAAGTCCAGTCTTCTATCGCAAACAATCCATTGAAAGGATAACAACACAAACAATGTTTCAGCTGGAAAGAGTCATGCTTAGCTGGAGATACTGGGAACACCACCCTCTGATAATGTGTGCAAAACATATCACATATCTTAACAAATCTGGATTGCTTCTGGGACTAATTTTGGATGCCCCAAGTTTACTGCTGATAAGCTGTATGTTGCACGACAATTCTTGCGAATAACTTCACTTCTAAAATGCCCCAAGCTATATGGTTGATGAGGAGAAATCGTATCAAGAGGATTTTACAAAAGACCTGACATTCACCATGCTCTGGTGTCTTCAAACTCTTAGAGAGATTCATCAAATCTCGACGTGATTGCCCCGGATTGACTGTAGTTGGCACAACAAAGTCTTCAAATTTTTCCCCAAAAGGGTAAACAAGTTGGGAAAACATTAATTGGGAGAAGCAACATGTCTGTGCTTAAGGTCTTCAGGTGACATGCCCCTGGATATGATTTTTTTCTTGAAATGATTCGCCAATTACTCAATCATAGTTTCAGGACTTAAAAGAATAAACTCATCAGTAGTGCTTATATGTGAGCTTCCTTGATATCAAATAAATGTTTTGCAGTTAGAAAAAGTTTATTATGAGAATGAAAATTCTAATGCAACAGTTATGTAAGTCTTGAAGATTTTGAAAAGATATCGCACAAATTTTGCGACTTAGAGCACCATTAAATTTTGTATAGCAAAAGCATATGATACCAACATAACTATTTAGCAAACATTTATGGGAGTCAGGAACACTATCTCATTGAAGTATGCTTTCAAAATAACCTTGCTTCAATTAGGACTTTTGAAGGTTGTAACGTGGCCTGGTTCATGGTTTTTAGAAAAAAGATTTTTAAGGCTCAAAATTTATGGGTGCCCACCCATTCTTCGTGATGTTCTCCAACCCTATGTTCAGTTAATTCAACATGAGTGTTCATCTCTCAAAAGGATTTTGTGACGGTTAAGGAAACGACGAGGTTTTCGGAGTAGCAACCACCCTTATGTCTTCGTGTTTGTAGTCACCAATTTGTTCTTTGTTGAGGAATTTTCTTTGTATTCCTTTCCTTGCAATTTTATTTTCCCTAACTTTTGCCTGAACTAATTCTTTTGAATTGATAGTCCAGCGGGATGCCTTAATTTTTCCTAAGTCGCACGTTTTCATGTTTTTGACTTAACAGGCTTTTTTTCTTGATTTTTGACTTTTGAACAAAATGTGTGACATTAACTTGTCTTTACTTGTTGAGAGGATTGTGACTGCCTTGTTTCTTGATGAATGAGGGATAACATTGTGGTTCCACATCTTCTGGATTCATTATACATGAAGGATAACCCTCGTAGTTTCTCTTCAGAAATATCTTTCTTATGAATTTTGAACACTCAATCAGATTAACTGAAAACTACCTTGCCCCAGGTTAAAATTTGAGGGTTTTTTAGTATAAAAAAGAAACTTCTACTTCAAAGGCTCAAAAGGGGTTAGCAAGGGATTATCTTCCTTATATCTCTGGTGTTTAGGGATTTGAAACAATGCTTGTACATCGTCAGCAAGATTTTATTCAAAAAGCATACAACCAGAGATTTTGTGTTCTTTAGATCATCATCCTCCCTTCAATCTCTGCCTAGGCAAGAGAATGAGAAACAATTTGGTATCATAGTGCAAAAGCAATTTAAAATTTGAAAACAAATATGAGTGAAACGAATGAATTTCTTCAAGACAAACATACTCATTGTATTAAGATAATCATTCAGATGCAAACAAGTTCTTACATGCAAACAATGTTTTGATAAACAAGAAAAATTACAAAAAGCATAAATAAGTTAATAATCTGGGAAGACTTTCCATCGCTTACTTCCTCCTAGAAGGATTGGCTTGGGAGGCAACCAAAATTTCAACCAAACCAGTTAAGTGCTCCATAATAGCTTTCAGAAACCTCTTGCTTGATATTCTCCATTGTTCCCTTAGCGCGAGTGTTGTACTGGTGAGACCAAAGGAAAAATAAGACTTGGAAAAAGACCTTTGAAAGTGAAACAAAAAAAATGTAGAATGATGTATGATATGCAAAAGAGAGTTTTTATTGGACTTTCAAGGAGCTCAAGATATTAAGTTGTAAACATCAAAGTATGAAGATAGAAGATGAATTTTAAATTGGATCAAAGAGTTGATCAAGTTATCATCAAGATCAATCATCCATTTTGGTGGATTAGGGTTTTCACCCCATCAACACCCAAGATCCATTGAGCTTGACGAAACTTGTGATGTTTACAAAGAAAGACTTCCAAATTCCTTGAAAATCAAGTGAAAAGGGGTTTTATGGATGCATGAAGGCATGGCTATGCAACAACCACAAGCAAGGTCACTGTTAGAACAAAGTTTGAATCTACTACCCTATGTTTAAGTTTTGATGATAACAAAGTGAAAAGATATATTATTTATATGATTCATGTATGAACTATTTGCTGCCTAAATTATTACGTTCTGATTTGCAGATACTCTGATAGGTATAAGCAAGATCACACCTAATCAGCATCAGAAATTTGGTTCTTGACACCAGCATCAGAAGTTGATATATCAGAATACCAGAATCAGAAGATCAACTCACGAGTATGCTGAAGCTTGATGAACAGAACTGCGCTCAACACTCTGATAAAGAAAACAACAGTTCATCAGCAGTTAAGCAGAATCAGAATGAGCCAAGCCAGAACATGCATTAAGTAAGCAACGGTACTATGCATTGAAAGCAAATTATTACCAACGGCCTCATTCCAGACAAGATCTGCTCAATAAGGAAAGTTTGTTATTAGCATTGAATCAAGAATATTGCTCCAACGTTCAAAATCTCAGTGCTATATAAACAAGACTATGAAGATTGAATTGGCTAATGCTCTCCAACATTTTACACGCCTAAAAGCTGATCATATTCTTCCTTCTCTCAGTTTGCTAAACACTACACATCTTCTTACTCAATCATTGTTTAGCAATCTAGTTTCATAAGCTTAAGTTGTGTATACATCACAGTTGTGATACAGTTTTGTAGAAAATATTCACACCTAGATTTATCTTCTTTGTAAGAAAGTGTTTCCTTGACAAACCGGGTTGTGGTTTGCATCAAGAAGGCTTTAGCAGTTGTTAAAGCAGTTTGTAATATTCAGTTGAATATAGTGGATTAAGACCTCGTTGGAGAGAGGCGAAATCACCTTGACGGGTGGACTGGAGTAGTTTGAGATCAAACGAACCAGGATAAAAATATCTTGTTCATTGCATTGATTTTCAGTTTTACAATTCAACCCCCCCTTCTTGTGTTTTTCACTACTTCAATTGGCATCAGAGCGCCTGGTTCTGAGCTAAAACACTTAACCGTGTCAGTACAAGATCCAGCGTCAGAAAAACACAATGGCAGGAAACTATTCTCACACCAGCAATGACAACCATAAGGACAGAGACAGATTCAGCGGCAAACCTCCAGTCTTTGATGGAGAAAACTTTGATTACTGGAAAGACAGAATTGAAAGCTTCTTTCTGGCACATGATGCTGATCTGTGGGATATGGTGACAGATGGATACACGCACCCTGTGAATGCAAGCGGTCAGAAGATTGATAGAAAAACAATGTCTGACCAACAAAAGCGTGACTTCAAGAATCACCACAAGGCCAGAACCATCCTTCTCAGCGCCATCTCCTATACTGAATATGAAAAGATCTCCAACAGAGACACAGCAAAGAACATTTTTGACTCACTCAGAATGACGCATGAGGGCAACGTTCAAGTCAAAGAAACTAAAGCTCTGGCGCTCATTCAGAAGTATGAGGCGTTCAAAATGGAAGAATCTGAATCCATTGAAACAATGTTCTCAAGATTCCAAATTCTGGTAGCTGGTCTCAAGGTTCTGGACAAAGGATACTCTACTGCTGACCATGTCAAGAAAATCATCAGAAGTTTACCCAAGCAGTGGAGACCAATGGTTACAGCTCTGAAGCTAGCAAAAGATCTCAACAAAATCACTCTGGAGGAACTTATCAGCTCCCTCAGAAGTCATGAGATAGAGCTAGAAGCTGACGAGCCTCAGAAGCAAGGTAAGCCTTTAGCATTAAAATCTAACAAAAAATCTGAGTCTAAAGTTTTGCAGGCAGTTGAAGAAACATCTGATGGATCCTCATCAGAAGAAGACGAACTCTCCCTCCTCTCCAGAAGAGTAAATCAACTGTGGAAGCAAAGACAAAGGAAGTTCAGGAATCCCAAAAGATCTGATCAGAACGAGTCCTCTTCCAGATACAGAAGGACAAATTCTTCCTCTGGATACAGAAGATCTGAAGGCTCCTCTAGTAGCAAAAAGCCAAACACCAAGGACATCATCTGCTATGAGTGCAATGAGCAAGGACACTACAAGAGTGACTGCCCAAAGCTTCAGAGGGAAAAGCCCAAAAAGAAGTTTGGAAGAGAAAAGAAGAAAAGTCTCATGGCTACATGGGATGACTCTGACTCGTCTGAAGCTGACTCAGAATCAGATGATGAGAGGGCAAACATAGCTCTCATGGCTAACATCTCAGAAGATAGTGAAGCTTCTGAATCAGACTCAGAATCAGATACTGAAGAGGTATTTCCTAACTTTGCTGTTAATTTTACCAAGGCTGAACTTGCTGAAAGCCTTAATGAGATTCTGGAACGGTATCAGCAAATTAGAGTTAAATTCAGAGACCTGAAAAGGAATCTTGAATCTGACTCTAATAAGACTGAGAGTCTCAAATTGGAGAATTCTGAGCTGAGAAATAAGATTTCAAAATTAGAAAACACTTTACAAAACTCTCAGAAGGAACCAATTTCTGAAACTCCCAGCAACGCTGATGAGATCATCAAGGAGTATGATCACAGTTTCCAGAAGTTCCTTGCTAAAAGCATAGATAGAAGCAAAATAGCTTCAATGATCTATGGAGTTAGCAGAAACGGCAGGAAAGGAATAGGATACCAAGGTAAGGTTCCTACACCCAAGAATGTCATGGACTTAACCATTAAACACACTCCTCTGAATTCACATTTTGTGTATGGTCACACACATGATATTAAATACACTAGCAGTAAGCACTCTGTGAAACCAAAATTCAACCAGAGTTTTGGTAAAACTAACAAATCAGGACCCAAGAAAATCTGGGTACCTAAGGATAAAATAATACATGTTGCAGATATCTTTAGCAGCAAGTCAGAAACACCAGTCACGGTACTTGGACTCTGGCTGCTCGCGACACATGACGGGAAGAAGGCATATGTTCCAAAGCCTGGAACTTAAGCCTGGAGGCCACGTTGGTTTTGGAGGCAATCAGAGGGGAAAGATAATTGGCTCTGGAACTGTAGGTAATGGAAATTTTCCCTCTATTAATAATGTTCTGCTAGTAGATGGATTAATGCATAATCTGTTATCCATAAGTCAATTAAGTGATAACGGTTATGATATAATCTTTAATCAAAAATCATGTAAAGCTGTTAGTCAGAAAGATGGGACTATCCTGTTTAATGGTAAGAGGAAAAACAACATTTACAAAATCAAACTTTCTGAACTAAAAAGTCAGAATGTAAAGTGCCTTTTGTCTGTTAACAACGAGCAGTGGATCTGGCACAGAAGATTGGGGCATGTTAGTATGAGAAGAATATCTCAGATTAACAAACTCAATATGGTCAGAGGACTTCCTAATTTGAAGTTCAATTCAGATGCTCTGTGTGAAGCATGTCAGAAAGGCAAGTTTGCAAAACCTTCTTTTAAATCTAAAAATGTTGTTTCTACCTCTAAGCCATTAGAACTTCTGCACATTGACTTATTTGGACCAGTTAAAACTGCTTCAGTCAGTGGCAAGAAGTATGGGTTAGTAATCGTAGATGACTATAGCAGATGGACATGGGTAAAGTTCTTAAGACACAAGGACGAGTCACACTCTGTGTTTGTTACCTTCTGTAACCAAGTTCATAATGAAAAGGATCTTAGAATCGTTAAAGTCAGAAGTGATCATGGTGGAGAATTTGAAAACAAAGATTTTGAGTCATTCTTTAATGACAGAGGCATTCTGCATGATTTCTCTTGTCCTAGAACTCCCCAACAAAATGGAGTTGTAGAACGAAAGAACAGAACATTGCAAGAAATGGCCAGAACCATGATCAATGAGACAAACGTTGCTAAGATCTTCTGGGCAGAGGCAATAAACACAACGTGCTACATTCAGAATAGAATCTCAATAAGACCTATTCTGGGAAAGACTCCATATGAATTGTGGAAGAACAAAAAGCCCAACATTTCATATTTTCATCCATTTGGATGTACCTGTTTTATGTTAAATACAAAGAATTATTTGAACAAGTTTGACTTTAAAGCACAGAAGTGTATTATGTTAGGATACTCTGAACGCTCAAGAGGGTACAGAGTATACAATACAGAAACACAGGTTGTGGAAGAATCAATCAGTGTTCGTTTTGATGACAAGCTTGACTCTGAAAAGTCAAAGCAGAATGAAGTTTTTGCAGGTATGGAAATTGAATTTACAGGTTCTGAAGACAAGTCATCAGAAGCTCTCAACACAGACACTCCTTCAACGTCTGAAAGGAGCACTGCTAGCAATCCTACAACAACTGCTGATCAACCTCAGAAGAGATTACCCAGAAGCAGCTTGGATCACCCAGAAGAGACTATCTTAGGAAGAAAGGAAGATCCAATCAGAACAAGAGCAAGCTTCAGAAACTCTGAAGAAACTCTTATGGGACTTGTGTCTCTGATTGAACCTTCTTCTATTGATGAAGCACTTCTGGATAATGACTGGATTCTGGCAATGCAAGAAGAGCTGAATCAATTCACCAGAAATGACGTATGGGATCTTGTTCCCAGACCAAAAGGATTCAACGTCATTGGAACAAGATGGGTGTTCAGAAACAAGGTGAAGTCATCAGAAACAAGGCACGACTAGTTGCACAAGGTTATAGTCAGCAAGAGGGGATAGACTATACAGAAACCTTTGCTCCAGTCGCCAGGTTAGAATCTATCAGACTTTTAATTTCATTTGCTGTTAATAGAGGGATCACTCTGTATCAGATGGATGTCAAAAGTGCATTCTTAAATGGTTATATAGAAGAAGAGGTTTATGTGCACCAACCCCCTGGGTTTGAAAATACAAAACATCCAGAACATGTTTTCAAACTAAAGAAGTCACTATATGGTCTGAAACAAGCTCCCAGAGCTTGGTATGAAAGGCTAAGTAACTTTCTGTTAGAAAATGAATTCACCAGAGGGAAGGTGGACACTACCTTATTCTGTAAATCAGTTAAGAATGACATCTTAGTCTGTCAAATTTATGTTGATGATATTATTTTTGGTTCTACTAATCCTTCTCTTGGAAGAAAATTTGCTAAGTGTATGCAGGCAGAATTTGAGATGAGCCTCATGGGGGAACTGAAATTCTTTCTAGGAATTCAGATCAATCAAACTCCAGAGGGAACTTACATTCATCAGAGCAAATACATCAGAGATCTTCTGAAGAAATTTGACCTCTCAGAATGTAAGCCATCAAAGATTCCAATGCATCCCACGTGCATTCTGGAAAGAGAAGAGGTAAGCAAAAATGTAAAACAGAAAGTCTACAGAGGTATGATTGGTTCTCTCCTTTATCTGACTGCTTCAAGACCTGATATATTATTCAGCGTTTGTATTTGTGCTAGATTCCAATCAGATCCTAGAGAATCTCACTTAACAGTTGTTAAGCGAATTTTCAAGTATCTGAAAGGTACTACTAATCTGGGTTTGTTTTATAGAAAATCTAGTGATTACAGTTTAGTAGGCTACTGCGATGCTGATTTTGCTGGAGACAGAGTGGAGCGTAAAAGCACTTCTGGAAGCTGCCAGTTTCTGGGAGAAAATCTGATCTCTTGGTCCAGCAAAAGGCAATCAACAATTATGCTATCAACAGCAGAAGCTGAGTACATAGCAGCAGCAGGATGTAGCACACAAATGCTCTGGATGAAAAGTCAGCTTGAAGACTTCCATATTTTTGAGAGTAACACTCCTATACTTTGTGATAATACCTCTGCTATTTGCTTAAGTAAGAATCCCATTCTACATTCTAGAGCTAAGCATATAGAAATAAAACATCACTTCATTAGGGACTATATTCATAAAGGAATTTTGAATTTAAAATTTATAGATATAGACCATCAATGGGCTGATATCTTTACTAAACCCCTTTCAGAAGATAGGTTTAATTTCATTCTGAAACATCTCAGCATGAAAGTCTTCCCAGAGTGAAAATGTTTTAATTCCATATATTTATCTTCAGAATGTAATTGTTTTACTGTGAACTTCTGATCAATCTCTTTTCAGAAAGATAGAACATGCAGATTGTATCAGATGCAAGTCTAAAGATCTGAGAGTCTAAGCTCAAAGACAGACGTGATGATCACTACATCAAACAAGTGTCATCCAATCATCAGCAAATCTCTGAAGCAGAACGCGTGCACGCTTCTGAGAAGGCAAAACGCTGATTGGGTGTATTGAGACACATGTCTGGTAACCGTTTTTAAGTATCTTTCTCAAATCCCCCAAAATCAGCAAGCATTAAATGAAAGTAATCATGTGTTTAAAACGTAATCATGGTTTTATTTCTCTTTCTTAAAAACGTTTACTTCTTCAAAATATTCTGGACCCTATTTAAACACGTTAACCTCTCATTTTCATCTTTTACAGTTTCTCACTTTTCTCAAGCATTCTCTGCATTTTTCTGTGCTTATCTCTCTCAAACCCATTTTCTCAGTTTTTCGTCTCAAAATCTTTTAGTGTGAACATGGCAACCTCCAGCAGTGCTTCTGCAGGTTCTCAGAAGAAAGCATCATCTGAACAGTATCAAGTGCCATTCAGAACACTCCTCACTCATGTGAAGAATCTTGAAGTGTTATCTGAATTGATCATTGATTTTGGAAGTCTGAAGGAAAACGGTTTTGACCTAACAGAAGAAGTTAGGGCACAGAAATGGGAAAGGTATTTTGACAGGTTGGTTGGTCCAACATTCCCTATGTTAGTCAAGGAGTTCTGGATTCATGTGAAGGCCTCAACGCATCTAGTCACCTCCTTCGTTATGGGGAAGAAGATTGTGATCACTGAGGATCACATAGCAAGGTTAATCGGTTACAGTGGCGGTGGCATCCGCTGTATTGATATGGCTGAGAGATGTGCTGACGTGGGCGTCATAGCTGAAAGGATTTTCACCCATGGGGTGCCCAACAGCAAGATCAAAGATCTGAAGGATCATCACAGAGTTTGGGCGAAGATAATTCTGGGGTGTTTCAACCATAGGAAGCCAACTAGTTCCCCTGATTACATAAATGTGGATCAGCAGTTTCTGATCTACTTTATCAATTAGAAGGTAAAAATCAACTTGGCTCATCTTCTGTTCAACCACCTCAGAACAAGCGTGAAGGAAACCAGGGAAGAAGAAAGAACAAAGAGGGATTGGATACCCTTTGGAAGGTTGATATCAGATATTCTGACAGAGAATAGGCTGATAGAGCATCTGATAGAAGCTCAAGAGTTAAGCACCATTGAACCAACGGTTGGGAAGCCTCTGAACGCGAAGAACTTGAAGAAAATGAAGTTGATAGAGAATATCAAAAAGGAACCCAGAGCTACTCCTATTGCTGATATCTCCAGCAGAAGAGTTCCACTGAGTGACTTTCCTTTATTTTCTGAGATAGAATCTAAACCAGAGGTGGTTCTCAGATACTTAGACGCGTGCAAGGCAGATGGTACAGATCCAAATCTGAATATCAAAGATCTGCACAAACCTCAACCAGAAGTGACTCTGAAGAAGACGAAGAAAAGGAAGGCACCTTCAGAAGGACCATCCCAGCAGACACCCAAGAAAAGAGGTAATTTATCTGCTGCTTCTGTTTTAAATTCTTCTACTATTCCAGCATCTATTCCACCTCCAACCTCTCATAGAATCTCAATCCCCATCCCAACAATAGATGAAACTGAACCAGAAGATGACCCTTCTGAGGCATTAAAACTCAGAAGACCCAGAACCAAACATCCCAAACCAAAAATCTCAACAACATCAGCAATTGACAAAGTGCTGTCTGACATTGATCAACACACTTATGATCACTCCTCCAATCCAAACTCTGAACCACAAATTGTCCCTCCTCCACAACCAGAACAACATCAATCTGCTGAAGAACCACAACAACAACAACCCCTCTCATCCATTCCAAAAGAACCCCTTATCCCTGAACAACCAGAAATTCCAACAACTTCTCCACAACCAGCAATTCCTTCTCCCTCTCCTCAACCAGAAATTCATCCACCATCACCTCAACCTGAGTTTCATCATTCTGAAACTCCTTCTCCTCCACCTTCTGAACCTCATTCACCTCAACCATCACCTCTGGCAATCCAGCTGCCATGTGGAACAACAGTCACAATGGCCCAGTTGCCATCCTCATCAGAATCTACACCACCAACTACTCCCAAAACACCAAACAGTCCAATCATAATCTCAGATTCTCCCACTCCATCTCCAAAACAAACAGCTGCCAAGCAAACCACCGAAAACCCTAGCAGGACCTTCATAGACTTAACAATCTTTGACCGTCTTGCTGATCTGAAACATAAAATTGCCATCCCAAAACCAAAACAACCAGATGTTGGCTCTGGTATTATGAATTTTGAAACATGTTTGCAACAATGGATTGCTTCTTTGAAGCAAGTCTGTCCTGGAATGATTGACCCAGCTGCCTCTGACCAGCTCTGGTCACAATTCAGAATTTGGGTACGTGCTGAAGCCCTCAAGTTGCAGGATATCAACTATGAGCAGGCACAACAGAACTTCAGCAAACTGCTGAAGGAAGTTGAAAGTCAGCTGCCTCAGGAAGCCGTACTCCCTCTAGATAGTGAGCCATGGTCTGAGAAACAGCTAGCTCCAAAGGTGCATCCAGAAGAAGACAAGACCATTCAAGCTGAAGCAAGTCAAGCAGAAGATGTTGCAGAAAGCTCTCAGAAGCTCCCTGCTTCTGATGTTTCTCAAGCTGCCTTGGACAGGCAGACTCTGGAAGAGCTGAAGCTGAATGACATGCGTCTGCAGCAGAGGATGGATGAAAATGACCAAAAGATGAAAGCAAGAATGGATGTGCAGGATAACAAGATTGACACTATTGTCAGCATGGTACACAAGCAGAATGAGACTGCTGATCAGATCAAAGCCATGCTGGAGAACCTGTTCACACGCTTTCCTCCCCAACCTTAGTTGTTCATTCATATCATTTTCATGTTTTCTTTGATTATCTGATGTACTGTTTTAATATGTTTTGTCTGATTCTGAACCTTTTAATATGACAAGTTTTTCTGATCTTAATTGTTTTTAGCACATCACTTACACTTTTTGATTGCTGACAAAAAGGGGGAGAACAAGAATGATATTTTAAACAATAACGGATTACTAAGACAGAAATTCTCGAACATTCTAACTCTATTATACTTGAAAATGTTTTCTGTTTTGCTTAAGTCTACAGATACAAGGAAGCTCCTGGACACTCTGAAGACTAAAGCTCTGAAACTCTGATCCGCTCTGATACTCTGACCCAAAGCAAAGCTCTGACAAGAAAAGCTTTGATACGCTGATCTGAAGCTCTGCTCTGATATGCTGATCTAAAGCTTCTGATAGTCAAAGACTCTGATACTCTGATGTTCAAAGAAAGGCAAAAAGATCTGATCCTGAAGAACTCTTGGAATCAAAAAGGGAAGTAATAAATTCAGGGGGAGTATCTCTCAACTCTGATATCTCTTTATCCCTTATCTTTGATAACCTCTTACTCTGATACATCTCTCTGATACCTTTTCACGCTATTTTCAATTAAAAATATCCAGTTTTTGTCATCATCAAAAAGGGGGAGATTGTTAGAACAAAGTTTGAATCTATTACCATATGTTTAAGTTTTGATGATAACAAAGTGAAAAGATATATTATTTATATGATTCATGTATGAACTATTTGCTGCCTAAATTATTACGTTCTGATTTGCAGATACTCTGATAGGTATAAGCAAGATCACACCTAATCAGCATCAAAAATTTGGTTCTTGACATCAGCATCAGAAGTTGATATATCAGAATACCAGAATCAGAAGATCAACTCACGAGTATGCTGAAGCTTGATGAACAGAACTGCGCTCAACACTCTGATAAAGAAAACAACAGTTCATCAGCAGTTAAGCAGAATCAAAATGAGCCAAGCCAGAACATGCATTAAGTAAGCAACGGTATTGTGCATTGAAAGCAAATTATTACCAACGGCCTCATTCCAGACAAGATCTGCTCAATAAGGAAAGTTTGTTATTAGCATTGAATCAAGAATATTGCTCCAACGTTCAAAATCTCAGTGCTATATAAACAAGACTATGAAGATTGAATTGGCTAATGCTCTCCAACATTTTACACGCCTAAAAGCTGATCATATTCTTCCTTCTCTCAGTTTGCTAAACACTACACATCTTCTTACTCAATCATTGTTTAGCAATCTAGTTTCATAAGCTTAAGTTGTGTATACATCACAGTTGTGATACAGTTTTGTAGAAAACATTCACACCTAGATTTATCTTCTTTGTAAGAAAGTGTTTCCTTGACAAACCGGGTTGTGGTTTGCATCAAGAAGGCTTTAGCAGTTGTTAAAGCAGTTTGTAATATTCAGTTGAATATAGTGGATTAAGACCTCGTTGGAGAGAGGCGAAATCACCTTGACGGGTGGACTGGAGTAGTTTGAGATCAAACGAACCAGGATAAAAATATCTTGTTCATTGCATTGATTTTCAGTTTTACAATTTAACCCCCCCTTCTTGTGTTTTTCACTACTTCAGTCACAAATAAAGTTGAAAGGTTCAACATCACGAGCATGGAGTCAAGGTAAGGACCATCCCCAAGGTATGTACTAAAGGTTTAATCACCTGTAAAACAAGGTTCTAAAAGTTCCCAGAGTCTACATTCCTCCTTCGGATATTACGAACGTCCCAATTACTCGGTAATCAGCAATATTCTCACGAGAAACTCGTCTGAGTGCAGTATCGCGTGACAATTACTTCCGGATTACTCCGTTATAATCTCCGCACTACACCTAAGAGGCCAAGATGGGTTAAGGGTTCTACGGTTTTCAGCTTCTCTGGCTCCCAGTTCGAAAGCAATAACGTCTTCCCGATTACTCGGTAAATAAATACTACGTTCAAAGGGGACCTCCACTGAGTGGGGGATTTTCATGCCTCCTTCTTCGGGATTACTCCCTCAAAGTTAACATGACTATACCGCCCGTCTTATTCATAAGTGTAACTTAGTCCGGGTATAGGACTTGTCCTTGGCAAAAAACCCAAATAACCACAATATAAACATATAATCAAACAAACAAGTAATAATAAATAAAAAACAGATATGACAAATTAGGCTTAACGCACTTAGGGATGGACCAGCAAGAGGTTAATGTTTCCCCAACAGAGTCGCCAATTCTATAGCGGTGAAAATCGGAGATCGAGCTATTAATTAACTCGACTCGCAAAAGCAAGAGTCGCCACCGCGCTTTATTATTTCCAAGGGGAAAGGGAAAAGAGCGAAATAAAACCCTAAAACATGCAATGTAAAATAATACTTAAAAGTAATGAAAATACAATGCATTTTTGAAAGAGATCAAGAGTTCGGGGGTTGGTTATACAATGGGAAGGTATTAGCACCCAATGCATCTGCGATACTCCGCAGGAACCTTTTGGAATATTTGTTTTTGGTTAAAATTGTTTGTTATATACAAGGGTGTATTTATCTACAATTATGTTTGCTTAAGGGGAAAGAAATGAGTTTTTATTATTGTGTTCGTGAGGGTTTCGCGACCCTTTGCCTACGTATCCAATGAAGGAATCAAAACACTGTAGTTCCTCTAGAAAAAAGTTGATTTGTTTGTGTGATACGGTGGGAGAACTGACTTGAGGTTTCGCGTTTGTTTTTGCAAATGTTTCGGTTGAGCAAGAGTCGCCACCGACTTTTTATTTTATCCTAAAGAAAGGTTAAAAAGCACAGCAAAAACCTTTGAGATGTTTTCTTGGGTTCGGGGAGTAGATTATAGAAAGGGAAGGTATTAGCACCCTTTCTATCCATGGTTATCCATGGGCTCTTAGTTACTTGCTTAGATCATTTGCCTTGCATTTTCAATTGTTTGAAATGGTGCTTTGTGTGTGTGGTTTTGAAAATGTTTTGAAAAAGATGCCTTGTCTAGGCGACCCTTGTAACAATTCTTTACTCGAATGTTTTACAAAAGGTGTTTGTCTTTTTGAAAAGATGTTTCAAGGTTTTGAAAGTTGTTTTGAAAGTTTGTGTTTGTGAAGTGTGGTTTTGAAAAATAGGCAAGTGTTTTTGTTTTGCAAGTTGGCAAGTAACCAAGAGCTATCTACCCTAAATTTCTCAAAGATTATTGTTATGTTTTAACCCTTTTAACAATTTTGTTCCACCATTGTATTTGGTGGACAATCTTGTGTTAGGATGTGAACGGGACGGGCGCGGGTCATCGTTTAGACCATGATTGTAATGGTGCCAAGTATCTTTGGGCAATTTTTCCTTTAAGGGACTTAATCATTTTTAGGCAACTTTTGAAAGCGTCATCGAGGGACTATGATCATTTGAATTTGTTTTGTTTTGCCAAAGATACCTAACATGCAACATGGCCCATTATTGAAGGCAACAAGTGGAGTAACCCTAAGGGGTGCAAGTGTGATTGGTGTTTGTTCATCTTCATGCTTTTATCTTGGAATTAGGTCAAGCTATTTGTTTTGGTTGATTTTTGCATACAAACCCTAATTCTATCATGGCATATTTAGAAAGCTTTTAAATGCGGAATTTAAAGGTCCTAAGCTATTACAACACAAATATGGGATGGGGGGTACAAATGTTCAAATGGGGATATTTAGCAAGAAAGTAAAACCTAAGCTATTACATCCAAATTGAATTATACAAATTATTTAATTGCACAATAATTAAATAAAAATACAATAAATATGCAAGATGCAAAAAATGATTTTTATATGTATGTAAAAAGTGTTTTTTATGTGTGAAATAAACAAAAATAAAAAGTATTAATTTTTGGATTTTTTTTATGTTTAGGGCTAAACCCTAATTTTACAAATAAAAGATATTAATTATTTATTATATGCAATATTTATTGACTATGTACAAAAATAAATAAAAAGAAAGTATATTGTAAAAAAAAAGGATTTTTGAGGTCAAAATATTAATAAAAATAAAATGTATTATTTCTTTGTATTTTCCATAAATATTCTAATAAATATATTAGTATTTATAATATTTACTAAATATATTAGATATATACAAAAATAAAATATTTAATATTTACAAAAAAAAAAGTATATTTTTTTATAAAATGTTTTCAAAAGATAAAACAAAATAAAATCAGAAAATAAAATGTATTATTTTTTAGTATTTTAAATAAAAGGGTATATATATTATTTATTTACATATATAACTAAATGAAGCAAATAAATGCCTAAAAAAATACAAAATGAAGGTAAAAAATATTTTTTAATATTTTTTATATTTTAACAAAAAATAACAAATCAGAAACAAAAAGAAAAAGTCAAAAAATGATAAAAATAAACACAATGGGCCAAGGGGGTGCATGTGTGAGAATGTGGTGCAAAAAGGAAAAAGAATCAGGCCCAGCCCAAATGGGTTGTCTTCAACCTCCAGACTGTCTTCCAAACAAAAAACGCGTGCTTTCTGCTATCTCATGATTCCTGGACTTTCAAGCAAAACTCATAACACCAAAAATGTAGAGCATCATGTCACGAGTTCATACATATGAAAAACTTGATCTAACTCTCAGAAATGAGAGAGAATTTCTTCTCCCCCAATTTCTGACCTAAGTTTTTGTCAATGTTCAGGTCTTAAATTCTCTCAGCATATGCAATATAAATGGAAAGTGAGGATATGGGTGGCTTCAGGGACATGAGTATGACACTTTTTATTCATAAACCTAAAGCTAACTCTTCCTAGATTGAGAGATAGAAGTCCATGAACTTACCTGTTCAGCTTGGATCGTGTATGACAATGGAGGCACTTTCAAGGCAATGTGAGGATTTGTATAGCTTGTTGGAGGTCCAGGGATGCTTCTCCAACCTATAGCTTGCTTTGAAACTGAATGAAACGAGCTATAGAACTCAACCTGCACAACTGAAAAAATGAAAATGGTGAACTTGGTTAGAGGTGTTACAGTCTGCTTCTAAGGCTTGGGGTAGTTTGTATAGGTGGTATGGAGTGTGTATGAACTGGATTTGGCCAAGGCGCACGAGTGGATTGAGTTGTAGAAGTCCAACTGCAGAAGGGACTCTGTTTTTGTAGTAGGATGGTGCTTTGATGAATGGTGAGGTTTGGAAAATGGTTTGGTCGTGTTTCTGGTCAGGTTGGATGTTTGGAAGATGTTCACAATGTTTGCTTAGGATGGTTCTTGCAGGAATGAGAGTTGTTGTACAAAATGCAAGTTTTCTTCTTATCTAAGCAAGCAAAATGCAAGTTGGATTATAGGCTCCTACAGGCCCCTCAAGTATGCTGCATATTTGGTTCTTGATCAGTGTGATATGTCCATAATCT
The DNA here is from genome assembly GCA_948472305.1 of Vicia faba. Lineage (NCBI taxonomy): Eukaryota > Viridiplantae > Streptophyta > Magnoliopsida > Fabales > Fabaceae > Vicia > Vicia faba. Next base: position 918,747,138 of record OX451740.1, on the reverse strand, counting down.
TGTGCCCAAAAGATCTGGCTTGTACCACTTTGATTTGTGTTTTGACATAAAGTGCACCTTTTCAAAAATGGCTAAAATGCTTTTTCTATTTTAAGACTAATCCTTTGTGTAATGACTTAATGAACAAGATAATGCTAGGACACAAAGGTTTTGCATTAAATTTTTGAGTGTAAATGAGATTAGAGGCCTGTAATGTAGCTTGCATATGCTGAGTTTGAAAATGCACAAGTTATGAACATGCCTTTGGCCATGAATCAAAGTGACTTTTGCCCATATTGCCAAATTCGATTCTCCCTAACCACAAGGGAGTTTGAGAAGTTCTTGGACATTTTGGAAAGCTTGGAATGTGTACTACAATCCATCTTTGTAATGCAAGTTTAGATTCCAAGTGGAAGCATGTGAAAAGTGGCCATGAAGTTGGGCAAAAATCCTGCCTAGAATAGGTCAAAAATTTTCTAAGTTAAGAATGTTATGCACCCTTGTTCCAAAAATCATAACTTGAGCTACATGCTTATTTTGAGGAAACTTTGTGAATCAAAGTTGTAGATTTTGCAATGGACTACAACTTTCATGTTTTGAATTTTCCTTGAATCCATTTGCATCTTGATAAGAAAGTGGGACAAAGTTAGGAAAAAATTAGGGATTTTCATAACTTAGAAAATTTCTAAGTTATGAAAATTCTTCATTTTAAACCCTAATTTGCAATTTTTGATTTCTTGATGAACAAGTTTCATAATTTGACATGTTTTGATGAAAAATGAATCTTGACACTTGATTTTGACCAAAAAGTCAAAGTTTGACTTTTCAGTATACAGTCAAATTTGGCTCAGTTGACTGGAAAATTCATCTGTCAATCTTGTGCATTTGGGATCTTTTGAACTTGTTGAATGTGTCAAGACCATGCCATTGAGTCCTTGAGTCCATATGTGAGCTTGGCTTGCCATTGGCTAGGTCAAACAGTCAAAAATTGCCTTTGTGCAGCCAAAACCCTAAAAATGACCATTTGCCCTTTTGGTGATCTGATCAAATTTCTTATGGAATTGTGATACAAACTTGATCAAATGATACATATGAGTTCATAATGTTGATGTGGGTCAGATTTCATGAGGTTTGACTGTCAAATGATCACAGTTGACTTTTTCCCCAATACAGCTGATTTCTAGGTCAACTATCCAATTGACTGGGCAAAGATTGGAATCAAGGCTTGAAACTTGGTATGGGCAAACTTGTGAGTCCAACATGAAGCATGAAAGTCATCTTTGGCATTTTAGGTCAAAACATATTTGTGCAAACACAAACCCTAATTTGGGTCAACAGTGCAAGGAGAAGTCTTGAGCAGAGCAAACCCTAACTTGATCTTGAGCTCCAAGGGTCTTGTGATGAGAAAATATTGATGAAATAAGAGGGCAAATTTTGGGGTACAACAGTTGCCCCTGTTCAATCTTCTTGCACCTGAAGAGTTAGATTGGCAGGTTTGCCTTTCGCGTCTCGAAGGTAAAAGGAGATTGGACACTAGAGTGCCCTTAAATTTGCACTCGTCAGAACGATGGATGCGGGAATGGGCTTAGAGATGCCATTTGGAGATGGGCTTGAAGATGCCATCTAGAGGAGTGACTGAATCTTGTCGGGGATGGGCTTAAAGATGCCATCTGGAATGAGTATTAAAAAGGTGTCCATGTTTTGGAACATCTCTGAACTGGGGGTTTTGAATAAGCAATGGATTGATATCCGCGTTTGGAGAATCCATAAACTATTTTCAAAAGTTGAGTCCGAACAAGCGATAGATTAACATCCGTTGTTGGGAGGAATCTGTAAACTGTTTTCAGAAGTCTTGAAGTTGAATAAGCAATAGAGCAACATCCGTTGTTGGGAAGCGTCCGTAAACTGTTTTGAGTAGAATCTGAACAAGTGATAGATTAACATCCGTTACTGGAAAACCCGTGAACTGTTTTCAGAAGTCTTGAAGTTGAATAAGCAATAGAGCAACATCCGTTGTTGGGAAGCGTCCGTAAACTGTTTTCAAAAGTTGAGAAGAATCTGAACAAGTGATAGGTTAACATCCGTTGCTGGAGAACCAGTGAACTGTTTTCAGAAGTCTTGAAGTTGAATAAGCAATAGAGCAACATCCGTTGTTGGGAAGCGTCCGTAAACTGTTTTCAAAAGTTGAGAAGAATCTGAACAAGTGATAGGTTAACATCTGTTACTGGAGAACCCGTGAACTGTTTTCAGAAGTCTTGAAGTTGAATAAGCAATAGAGCAACATCCGTTGTTGGGAAGCGTCCGTAAACTGTTTTCAAAAGTTGAGAAAAATCTGAACAAGTGATAGGTTAACATCCGTTACTGGAGAACCCGTGAACTGTTTTCAGAAGTCTTGAAGTTGAATAAGCAATAGAGAAACATCCGTTGTTGGGAAGCGTCCATAAACTGTTTTCAAAAGTTGAGAAGAATCTGAACAAGTGATAGGTTAACATCCGTTACTGGAGAACCCGTGAACTGTTTTCAGAAGTCTTGAAGTGTCTGAACAAGCGATAGGTTAACATCCGTATCTGGAGAAACCGTAAACTGTTTTCAGAAGTCTTGAATGGAGAAGGAACCGGTGTAGGGTTGCCTGATGATGAGTCCGTGTAAAACTACATCTGAATATTTGTTAATGATAGCCTTTATTCTTATCCTGACAAGGACAAAATGTTAGCTAAACACAAAGTTATGTTGCATGAAATGTATGATGCAATATATGTTATATCAATGTTTATGTTATGAATGTAATGAATGTGCATGCAAGCTGATGAGCTGTCTTGCTGTGGATAGAGGGCTCTTGGATAGCCGGAGATAATAGAATCTTGACTGCTTCCAGGGAAAATGAATCCTTGCTGTTGCCGGGGATTGCAAGGATTTTTGATTGCTGAGGAAGGGACATCCTTGTTGACTGCTGACTGCTTGGGGAACAAGATCTTCAGTTGCTGAGGGATCTTAGGACCACTGATGAGGATTGGAACTCCTTGGTGACTTGCAGGGAATGAGAATTCTGATGATCTCTTCTGGGGAGTCCGGAACCTGGGAGGCTCATGCTAAGAATCTTCAAATTAAGGGGAAGTATCTCTGTGGGGAGAAGGTTTACTAGTTTGGTTCCGCCGGAGATTGATAGTTGGAAGTTTTAGCTCCGCTGGGGTTTAACAGCTTTGACTTCTCTGGGGATGGTATTTTCTGATTTTTAAGACTCCACTGGGGATTCTAAATTTGACTCTGAGGGGAACTGAGTTCTGGGAGGCCCTCTGGATGGGGAGATCAGTTTTGAGAAAGCTTTCTCTACTGAGGATCCTGAAGTTTAACTCCGTTTAGGGAATTAAGTTCTGACTGAGGAGTTTGGATTTCAAATCTGCTCGGGATTTCCTCTGAAAGGGCATTAGGATATCTATCTGCACCTTCCACCTATCAGTAATCATCTTTCTTGATTCATAAGGAAATGATTATGTTCAAATGCATATGCCTATTTAACAAAACATTGGACGTTTCTCAAATAAAACATAAGTGCAAAAGAAAAGAGAAAAGGAAGACAACGCAAATTTCTGTATTTGGAAAAGTATTTGTATTAACTTTCTATGAGTATATTTGTACAAAGGAGACAGTCATCCTAGTAAGAGGATGTCGTCGTAAGTATTGAAAAATTTATACAAAAGAAAGATGGCTATGTGAAACAGTTCCATGGGATTCCATTCTGCTGTAGCCTTCATAACTCTGAATATATGTCCATTCAATGCTTCGTCTGCCGATGACTGGATTGATCAGAAGCTTAGAGCTGGTTGATGAAGAGATTGTCCTTAAAGTGATCCGACGAGACATAGTCATACGCTTTAATTCCCTAACTTTTGCCTGAATCGCCCTCTCGGGTTTTCGATCCACCGGGAAACCCCTTTTTGCCCAAGCTGCCCTTTCGGGTTTTCAACTTGCCGGGTGTACAAATTTTTTTTATTTTATCCCTAATTTTTGCCTGAACCGCCCTTTCGGGTTTTCGATCCACCGGGATACCCATTTTTGCCCAAGCCGCCCTTTCTGGTTTTCGACATGTCGGGTTATTTATGCGTAGTATCTTTTGACTATGTCCGCGTTCACAAGGTGTGGCAAATCGTCACCGTCCATGGTGGTTAGAATCATTGCACCACCAGAAAATATGCTCTTGATCACGAATGGCCCTTCGTATGTAGGAGTCCATTTTCCCCTGGGATCACTTTGCGGCAGGATAATCCGCTTAATTACGAGATCTCCGACTTGATATACTTGACGTCTGACCTTCTTGTTGAAAGCCTTGATCATCCGTTTTTGATACGTTTGACCATGGCAGACAACGGTGAGTCGCTTCTCGTCGATCAAATGGAGTTGATCAAGTCGGGTCTGAATCCAATCATCTTCATTCAAACCTGCGTCCTTCATAATCCTTAGAGAAGGAATCTGAACTTCCATGGGTAGGACAGCTTCCATGCCATATACCAAAGAAAATGGGGTTGCCCCGGTTGAAGTCCATGTCCTTGTACGGTATCCATGCAGAGCAAACGGTAACATCTCATGCCAGTCCTTGTAAGTGACTGCCATTTTCTGAATGATCTTCTTAATGTTTTTGTTCGCAGCTTCAACAGCACCGTTCATCTTCGGCCGATAGGGAGATGAATTGTGATGATAAATCTTGAACTGTTCGCATAATGCGGTGATCATAGTATTATTCAGATTTGTACCGTTGTCCGTGATGATCCTGTCCGGAACACCATACCGGCATATGAGGTTTTGCTTGATGAAGCGGGCAACCACATTTTTAGTAACAGAGGCGAAGGAAGCTGCTCCGACCCATTTGGTGAAGTAGTCAATGGAAACCAGGATAAAGCGATGTCCGTTGGATGCCGTGGGCTTGATCTCTCCAATCATGTCAATGCCCCACATTGCAAATGGCCAAGGAGCTGTCAGCACGTTGAGAGGAACCGGAGGAATATGAATCTTGTCAGCATAGACTTGACATTTGTGGCAGATACGGGAATGCTGATGGCAATCTGCTTCCATGGTAGACCAGTAATAGCCCGCCCTTAGGATCTTCTTAGCCATAGTATGCCCGCTCAAATGGGTGCCAAATGTACCGCTGTGTATCTCGGTCATGATTAATTCTGCTTCAGCTTTGTCTACGCATCAGAGTAAAACACAATCATGGCTGCGCTTATAGAGGATGCCATTGCTCAGGAAGAACTTGGCAGCAAATTTCCTTAGGAACTTCTTGTCATTTATGGAAGCTCCTTCGGGATATTCTCTGGTCTGGAGATACCTTTTGATTTCGTGAAACCAGGGTCGTTCCACTACTTCTTCGGTATTAATCTCGTGACAATGCGCAGGTTCATCCATTCGCTCGATGGTGATTTGGGGAGCCTCGTTATCCCAGTTGAGTTTAAACATAGAAGACATTGTTGCCAGAGCATCTGCTAGCTGATTCTCTTCTCGCGGGAAATGCTCGGAGGTAATTTGCTCGAAATGAGGCAACAATGTTAGGACATGTTCTTTGTATGGGATAAGATTAGGATGTTTGGTATCCCACTCTCCTTTGATTTGACTGATAACCAAAGTCGAGTCCCCAAATACGATCAAAGATTTGATCCCCAAGTCTATAGCAGCCTTGAGACCAAATATGCAAGCTTCATATTCCGCCATGTTGTTTGTGCAGCTGAAGCAAAGTCGGGCCGTGAAAGGTGTGTGACAACCTTCCGGGGAAATGAGTACCGCACCGATACCGTTTCCAAGTGCATTTGAAGCACCATCAAAGTACAGGGTCCATCGGGATCCCTTTTCGGGTCCGTCATACGGTCTGTTACCTTCAATGTTGTCCAAATTCATGATGTCCTCGTCTGGGAAGTCAAATCTCATGGATTGATAATCTTCGATAGCTTGATGAGCTAGATGGTCAGCTAGTATACTCCCTTTTATAGCTTTTTGGGTGGTGTACTGGATGTCATACTCAGTTAGGATAATTTTCCATCTAGCTATTCTTCCAGATAAAGCAGGCTTCTCGAAGATATACTTGATAGGATCCATTTTGGAAATCAACAAGGTGGTATGAGTCAGCATATACTACCTTAGTCGGCGAGCAACCCATACCAAAGCGCAGCAAGTTTTCTCGAGCAGTGAGTAACGAGTCTCACAGTCTGTGATCGGTGGATCTGGAACTGACTGTTTAACGCTGGTTCGCGAAATGTCGCGGAAGCAAGAGTCGCCACCGTCTTTTATTTTCTCCAAATGGAAAGGACAAAAGCACAGAAAAATTCCTTAAAGAGATTGCTCTCGGTTCGGGAGGTAGGTTATAGAAAGGGAAGGTGTTAGCACCCTTTCTATCCATGGTTATCCATGGGCTCTTAGATACTTGCTCATTTGTGTTTTCAAAAATGGTTTGTTTGCTTTTCAACTGTGGGTTTTAAAAAGTTTCTTTGAAAATTTCAGTTCGACTCTTGTATCGGTCCTCAAGAGTGTTTGAAAAATTGCTTTCGAAAGCTTTTTGAAAATGTGTTGGTGTGAAAAGTATTTTTGATTTGTTTTGTTTTGAATTAGAGCAAGTATCCACGAGTCGTCTACCTACCCTAAGGAATTCGTCTGTGTAAATGTCCTTTAAAGTAGTGTCATCCCACCATTGAGAGGTAGGTAGCACCACCGTTGGAGGTGTTCGGGTCAATTCGAGGTTTGGGACATGGTGATCACCAGAGCAATGGGAAGACACCTTAGAAGCTACCCTCATGCCAGGTTCCCGGATCATGAGGACTTACTAAGACATCCTCTACTCGACGATCACCTTTCGAGGCAAGGCAACAGTGAGGCGTACCCTAGGGGTGGTGTGTGCGATTTGTGTGTCGTTTTCAGATATTTTTGTCTTTTGTCATGTTATTGGTGATCTAGCGCTTGTTTTTATTTTTGTCCATACATTCTTTCATGCTTTGATTAACAGTTAAAAATTGCGGGAAAGTAAAAGTTCTAAGGCTATTACAAAAGGCGCGGGTCCACATCGCCAAAATTTCTCGAACCCGATTTGACAGAAAAATAAAGAAAGTAAAGAAAATAAAGAATTAAAAGTGCGCGAAATTAATTACAAGGCCTTGGGAGAGTTACATGAATATTTAAAAGAAATAAAATAAATATGCGAATTAAATGAGAATTGAACGAGGGCGTTGGACCCTTTTTTGCAAAATTTAATTAAATGATGAAATTGATTAATTAATTAAAAAGGAAAAGAAATTGTCTTTTGGTATTTTATGTTTTTTTTTATGAAAAAATTAATTGAAATTAAATGCCAACCCTAATTCTACAATTTTTTGTTTTATTATGAAAAATATTGAAATTCTTAACCTAAAATTAACCCTAATTTTTATATACAATTTAATTATAAAAATAAATATCTAATATTTAATTATTGGAATACAAGAAAAAGGATAAAAATTAATTAAACCCTAATCCTATATTTTTTAGATTTTTATTAAAAAAAGTTAAAATTAAACCTAATTTAAAACTAATTTAATTATATGCAATTTAATTACAAAAACACTTAAAATAAAATATTTATCATTTTTCTAATTTTTTTATGTGTTTTTTATATTTATGAAAATAATAAGTTAATTAAGAAAACAATAATTTAAAAGAAAATAGAAATTATGAAAAATAAGGAAAGTGAAGAAAATTTGCAAACCAAGGGGGGGTATCTGTCCCCAGAGTGGAGGTGAAATTGTGGTAATTCTGGCCCATTAAGGTCCTGGCCTTGTTGACTTTATTGACCACGTGTAGCTTCATTGACTTATGCCTATGGTGTTCTCCAGATTCTAGCCTTCTGATTGATCTTGAGATAGACGTGGCAAGCTTGATTTGGAGGATGCACGGTGTTCCTTGGTCACGAAATTACATACAAACGCGCTAGTAAAAATAACATGAAAGGGATGGGGGACCTGGGGCTCGAACCCAGGTCCTAGAGATTACCAGTTTTATGCCTTGCCAATCGTACTGAACGCGCTTCTTGTATATTAAATAACTGAAGAATAATATAATGAGAAAATAATGGTTAATGGAAAGTCAGCGCGCGAAATTTGAATGCTCCAATGGTGCCCTTCCACGCATCATCTTCTTCCTCGCTTATTTGTTTTCCTGAAAATATCAAAACATTGGCAACGGTTTTAACCCGTTCCCTAAGACACCATTACAGAAAATAACGATTAGGCCATGGATGCTCATAAATTGAGCGCGAGGGTGGATTCTTGATCGTCCAGACACGCTGATTCCAATGGTCCAAGTCTCGAGTCTCAATTTTTCTTTGAGTGTAAAGCCCCAAATTGCAATTCCTGTAACCCTAAAAAACGATAATGGCGAAATCTCCAATAACACATGAAAGCTCAATTAAATGATAGGGTTAGCTTCAGAATGCTTCACTTAGTATGAATCCACAATTAAAATGCCATGAAAATGCATAGATGTTAAAACACGATTATGAAAAAAAAGTGGAAAAGTGTGACTTCTGTACAATGATTCAAGGCGTTAGGGACGTGGAAATCTATTCAGGCACGTTGCTGAAGGTCTCAGGAAGGTGATGTGATGAATATCTCAGCTTGAATCGCCCTCTAACCTTGTTTTCAGATTTCAAATTTTTAACCAAAAACTCAAGTTTTGTTCTGAGTCTGTAGCGCAGCTTAGGGGTCCTTTGCATTAGGGTTGTGTTCTTTGTATAAGTATGAGTGAATTAGGTCAAGAAAAACAATCCAAATCCTTTGCATTCATGGTTTTTGAGATTTGATTTTTCAAGATCTTTTTCCAATCTTTTTTCATGCTATTTTTGTACAAATCATATCCAATCAATTCCAATTCTTCCATATCTGATCATGCACGAATTATTGAGTATATTTCATGCACAAAAAGATTTTATTTCATTGGTTTTATATTTTTCATGTATTTTAATTAATTAAATGAATTATTAATGATAAAAAATCCAAATAAATAAATAAAAATGGAGAAAAACTTCCCTTTGGGCCAAATGGTCGTGCACATGCCTTGGATGATGAATTGTGGAAGAAAAATGGGCCCATTAGCAATTTTAGGTCATTTGAATCAATGTTGACTTTCCAAAATATCCAAAACTTTCCCAACTTCCACAAGGCATAACTTGCTCAATGTTTAAGCTTTGCTCATGTTCTTGGACATTTTGGAAAGGTCTTTGAGTCCTATAACCAATGCCTTTGGTCCCATGTCATTTTGATTTACCAATCTCAAGTTATGGCCTTTGACTTAAAGTCCCTTTTTGTTGACTTTTGAAAATGACCTATAATGTTGAAATTGATAACTTTTTGTGAGAGCATTTCTTGGACTTGAAGTATGAATATGAGTTGTAGGAAATGTCTTTCTCTTCAAAATGAGCTTTGGATGGAATTTTTCTGATAATCCATGTGAAAGTTATGCCCTGGTCAATTTACAGTTGACTTTTTCAACTGTCCAAATAAGGAAACTTTTGCATCTTGATGATTTTTGAGCCAAGCTTTGAGAATCATGATCAAGCATTGATCAAATGATGTTTGTGGCTTCAAAATGAGATGTTGACCAAAAATTTGAACTTTTGACTGTCAAATGACCATTTTGCCCCTACAGTTGACTGTAGTGCAATTAGGGTTTTTGACTGTGCAATTTTGTACTGAAAGTCTTGAAACTTGATATGAGGATGCTTGACCATATTTATTGGCATGTGGGACTTGATTGGACCCTTTGAAACTTCATTTTCTTGATCAGAACCAAAACCCTAATTTTTACTGTTTAGGAGGCCCTTGAACTGTGCAACCCTTGGGGAATTTTGAAGCTTGACTTGGCAATTTCTTGAAGAATATGGGAGGGAAAATTTTGGGGTACAACAGTTGCCCCTGTTCAATCTCCTTAGACCTGAGGATGCAGATTGGCTGACGTGCCTTTCGTAATCCGAGGGTAGAAGATGATTGAACACTAGAGTGCCCAGAAATTTGCGCTCACATAGTAGCAGTGTGATGATGGGAATGGGCTTATAGATGCCATTTGGATATTGATCGCGTAAGAGATTCCTTAGCGAGAGCTTGCGTACCTGCAAAAGAAAAATGAGTACCTGACATGTTACAGGAGTTGGTTTCCAGATGCTTGGTATAGATGTGTCCTGACTGGTTACAGGAGCTGGTCTTCAGATGCTTGGTGGGAATTATCATCTCCGCAGGATTGGGGAGAGAACCATAGGCAATTATAATCTCAAAAGCGGACGCTTGAGAAAAACCTTGAATGGAATTATCGTCTCCGCAGGATCGGGAGAGAACCATAGGCAATTATAATCTCAAAAGCGGACGTTTGAGAAAAACCTGAAATGGAATTATCATCTCCACAACATTAGGGAGAGAACCATAGGAAATTATAATCTCAAAAGCGGACGTTTGAGAAAAACCTGAAATGGAATTATCATCTCCACAACATTAGGGAGAGAACCATAGGAAATTATAATCTCAAAAGCGGACGTTTGAGAAAAACCTGAAATGGAATTATCATCTCCACAACATTAGGGAGAGAACCATAGGAAATTATAATCTCAAAAGCGGACGTTTGAGAAAAACCTGAAATGGAATTATCATCTCCACAACATTGGGGAGAGAACCATAGGAAATTATAATCTCAAAAGCGGACGTTTGAGAAAAACCTGAAATGGAATTATCATCTCCACAACATTGGGGAGAGAACCATAGGAAATTATAATCTCAAAAGCGGACGTTTGAGAAAAACCTGAAATGGAATTATCATCTCCACAACATTAGGGAGAGAACCATAGGAAATTATAATCTCAAAAGCGGACGTTTGAGAAAAACCTGAAATGGAATTATCATCTCCACAACATTAGGGAGAGAACCATAGGAAATTATAATCTCAAAAGCGGACGTTTGAGAAAAACCTGATAACTTCTACTGAGTCTTCATCAGACAACTCTGTTTGGGGTCGATTTAGCTGGACTAGAGAAGGCCTTGGACTGGATAAGAAATCTTTGGAGTCGATTAACTGAACCGGTCTAGGTCTTGAAAGATGATTGAGAATTTAACTGAATCTTTCCTGAAAGGTAAAGGTCAGTCATATGCAATGCCTGATATGGATCAAGCAATGATGTTCTCAACATAAATGAGACTTGTAAGACATGATGCGTCTATGCATGCTATAATGATGTATGTGATGTTTAGGAATGTATGTTTTCGTCTAGGAAAATAGATCCTTGACGGGTGCCGGGAAGTCACTCCTGGGCTGATGTTGGAGAATAGATTTTGCTTCCGCTGAGAATGATAGTAGCAAGAATACCGGTAGGAGAAGATGACTCCGTTGGGGAATAAACTTGGCGAATGGAAGATTCTGCGGGGAGGAAAATACTCTAGCGACCTTGCTGGGGAGCAATACTCTGTGGGGAGAGAGGTACTTTGTTGAGTTGATGAAGACTAGCTGGGGATATCCTTGTTATGTTGGAAGTATTAATAAACTTCGCTGGGGATAAGAAGACTGCGTTGACGACGACCTTTCCGTGGCTTTTGGCTGAGGATAACCCAGTTATATCCTATTAAGGAAATAACTCTTTAAATAAAGCTGGACGACGCGTTCGCGCTCTGCGAGGATAAGCTTCCCGAATCTACTGGGGATAAGCTTTCTGCTTGGGGAGATGATTTCCAACCTTCCTGGGGGAGCTGGATTGGACTCTCCTGAGGAAGTTTTGAACTGCGGGGGAAGTGATTCCTTTGAATGTTTGTTATACCGCCGGGGAACAATCTTTAGGTCAAGACTGTCGGGGATGCTTGTTATGAATATGTATGCTGCTGGGGAGATATTGAGATCCACTGGAGTATACCCAACTTCCTTAAGACTTGATAATATAGCTTGGAGGGAGTGTACTGCTTGCTGGCTCACTCTCTGGGGAATTAAGATGTACTGATTATGTTCTTTAGCTGAACCCATCTTGATACCTTGGAGGACAGAACAATTAGGTTGCCTAGACAACTCTTTATTGCCCATGTTTCTGAGGTGGGAGAGGAAGACCTATGAGGTGCTGATAGTCGTTGATGGACAAACCTTCTTCTGGTAGGCAGGTGACGAGATGCCGGGACATAGTCGTACGCTTTGATCCCTAACTTTTTCCTGGACCGCCCTTTCGGGTTTTCAGTCCACCGGGATACCCATTTTTGCCCAAGCCGCCTTTTCAGGTTTTCGACTTGCCGGGTGTACAGATTTTTCATTTCATCCCTTATTTTTGCCCGAACCCTTTTGGTTCGCTGGGAAGCCCTAATTTTTGCCTAGGTATGTCAACCTAACGGGTCTTTGATTTTGCGTAGTATCTTTTTTTCGATTATATCCATGCTCTCAGAATGTAGGGAGTCGCCCCTGGCTGTTTGTGTTGCCATTTTACCAGAAGATGTTTGATCAGGCAAGATTCGTTGTTGGGATGCCCCAAGTGACTCAGGCGGAGATTTGCCCCAGGCTATTTTTGCCTTTGAGAGATTCTCCGAATCTTGATTGGATTGCCCCAGATGATGGACCATGCTCATATCATGCCCCTTGATTGGAAGTACTTCTGTTCATTGGGCATTCGTCGTGCGACTTTTTATGCTGTTCAAACAAGAAGTCATATGCAAACAAAGTTATGTTAAAAAATGCAAAGCCTATGTCTGTCTTGAAGATTTTGAAAATGCATTCTTTTTTTTTCATAAAACAAATGAATGTTTGTAAAGCGTGATGTCAACTCCTTCTTTATAGTAAGCCTTAAGGAGTCAGGATACCTTTCGTCACAGTATGCTTTCGAACTAACCCATGCTTCAGCTAGGACTTTTAAGGGTTATAACGTGGCCTGGTTCACGGTTTAAGAAACAAAGGATAAAGGCTCAAATTTTATTTGTACCCACCCACTCTTCGTGATGTTCTCCAAACCTAAACTCAGTTGATCATACGTTAGACCTTGTTTGAGTCTTTGCTCTGATTTTCCGGTGATGATTCGGATGTTGATAACTTATTTTGAATAGGCAGTCCTTCCTTTCTTGTTGAGGGTTGGTAAGACCTCTTTCTTGTCTGATTTTTTTGTTATCCCTTTCTTTTTGCGTGAACTGTTTCCTTTTTTGGAATTACAGTTAGCGGGATGCCCCAGTTTTGTAAGTCTCCTTCATGGGTTTTGACTTAATGGGTTTTTTTTTTATTTTGAAAGATAATGACTGCCTTTCTTTATTGATCATTCGGAACCATCACTGTCTTTCTTTGTTTTGTAAGGATCTTTTTGGTGCCATTCGTTATGCACTTGGATCAACTGAGAGAACTACCCTGCCCCAGGTTATGATGAAGGGTTTTGAATTTCGAAAAGAAAAACTCCTACTTCTTTGGCTCAGAGGGGTTGGCGAGGGATTATCATCCTTATAACTCCAGTGTTTAGGGATTGAAACAATGCATGTACCTCATCAGCGGGGTCTGTTCAAAAGCATACTGTAGATTATGGTATCGTTTTCGTCATCCTCCCTCAAGAGGCTTTAGAATTTTTAGATCAAGAGTTGTCATCAGAAAAAATATGAAAATAATTTGCATATAGTGAATACGATATAAATGTTTCAGAACAGACATATGCGATGCATTAATGAAATAACAACGTTTGATATGAATGGAATGCTTGAACAAACAAAAGAAAATTACAACTTGAAAGATTCTAATGAACAAAAATTTCTCAATCCTAGCCATGTTTTGACAAGGGAGCAATGATCACATTGGGAGCCTCGGCGGGCTCGAACTCGATCTCTTTAGCATCAATCATATTCTGAATCTTGTACTTCAGTGCCCAACAGTCCTCAGTATCGTGCCCCGGGCTACCAGAATGGTAGGCGCACCTTGCTTCTGGGTTGTAATTTGGAGAGGAAGTCTTTGGATTTGCAGGAGGGTTGATCACCGCAATCAGGTTCATCCTTAACATGTGCTGCAAAGCTCGTGACCATGACATGTTGATGTAGGTGAATTGCCTCTTAGGCTTGTCTGGCTGAAGCTGGTGAGGTTGATGCTGAATTTGTGACCTTGAAGCCATTTGAGGAGTTCTCTTATCCTCTTGCCTCAAAGGTGGTTGAATGATGACTGGCCCTTCAACCTTAGATGTTTGCCCCAGTTGGTTACCCCGAAGCAGTTGGTTGACGAGAACCCCGAGCTCATCTTGTCTTTGAGCTAAGTCTTGGATGATAGTCACCTGCCCCAGCATCTGGGCTCTCATTGCATCCACTTCAGCTTGCAGATGTTTCAGCCGTTCTTCCTCAGTGCTGTTCCTGACCAAAGTCTCCATGAGAAGTGTCCTTAGCTCCTCCTGCCCCTTGGATAGATTCAGGAGGATTTCCCCGAACCGGGTCTCTTGAGCAAGAAGGTCCTGGTTATCTTGTTAGGAAGCCATTGCTGAAATAAACAGCGAGAAAGGTAAGTGACCTGCAACAAGGATACCTGTTATGTAATGATGAATGACATGCATGTAATGTTTTCAAGGACCTCACGGGATAAACAAGAAAATTTGTTAGAATTTGGGTTCGGTAGCTTGATTGAAGGAATTGCATATTATGGAGAGTCATTCTTCAAAGGGTCAAAGGCTCACCATATCCAGTGGGTCATAGCCCCTGACTTTTAGTCATCATGTCTGGTTTTGGTTTCCAAACAAATTTGGTTAGGGGAGCCTTCTTCAAGAGTCAAAGCTCACCATATCAAGTGGGTCATAGCCCCTGACAACCTTGGCTCGGGGAACTTTCTTCAAGTGTCAAAGCTCAGCATATCAAGTGGGTCATAGCCCCTGACAACTTTGTCTAGAGGAAAATAAATCCTCTTTGCCCCTTGCTAAATGTTGGATTTATCATGACCTGCATCACAAGCCCTTGAGATCCTTGAAATGGGTTAGGATGTATGCAATGGTATGATGTCATGATGCATGGGGTAATATGAATAAACCCTGTTATGAGCCCTTATTAAGGACTAAAACAAAAACCGGCAAGAGACTCAAGTAAAACCTGTCATGAGTCCCAGTTAAGGACTAAAAAACAAAACCTGCAAGAAACTCGGTAAACCCTGTTATGAGTCCTAATTAAGGACTGCAAACCAAAACCTGTAAGAAACTTAGTATACCCTGTTATGAGTCCCTATTAAGGACTATAAACAAAACCTGCAAGAAACTCAAGTGTCAGATAACAAGCATGCAAATAGTCAAGTTGGAAGGCACGCAAGTCACACAAGACAAGTCCTTAGGGTTTAAGGCCAGCATGAGGTCTAGGTACTACCCTCTTTCAGTTTGTTGGTTCATACCTGTCCTATCAAAGTAACCGGGTTCTTAGAGGATCCCAATATCATTGACTACCCTCAATCGGTCATAACTCCAGCATCGCAATCTTTTCTTGCGGCCAGATCCATCACGAGAGTTTAGCCTCAATGGGCGTAGCATACTGCTACTGTTCTAATGGCCAAGTTGTGTCATTTAAGGTTCTAAGGTTGTTGGTGCTTAATGACTCCTTAGAAGACCCATATTCTCCTCGTTGCAACATAAGGGATATCGGTACAGACCAAGGTGCCACACCAACGTAGCCACTGCTTCACCCGTGTCGGTCTACGCCGGACAGGTCCCTCGCAGCTTATGCTACCTAAACAGGGTATCCCCGGATCCGGGTTAGGATCTATGTAACTCCCATGCAACCCACAAATTCAAAGCAGACAAGTCAATACAATTGAAAACACAATTATGAACTAACCCTAAGGTACACCTCACTTTAAGTTTAAGTCCCCAGCAGAGTCGCCAGTTCTGTGATCGGTGGATCTGGAACTGACTGTTTAACGCTGGTTCGCGAAATGTCGCAGAAGCAAGAGTCGCCACCGTCTTTTATTTTCTCCAAATGGAAAGGACAAAAGCACAAAAAAATTCCTTAAAGAGATTGCTCTCGGTTCGGGAGGTAGGTTATAGAAAGGGAAGGTGTTAGCACCCTTTCTATCCATGGTTATCCATGGGCTCTTAGATACTTTCTCATTTGTGTTTTCAAAAATGGTTTGTTTGCTTTTCAACTGTGGGTTTTAAAAAGTTTCTTTGAAAATTTCAGTTCGACTCTTGTATCGGTCCTCAAGAGTGTTTGAAAAATTGCTTTCGAAAGCTTTTTGAAAATGTGTTGGTGTGAAAAGTATTTTTGATTTGTTTTGTTTTGAATTAGAGCAAGTATCCACGAGTCGTCTACCTACCCTAAGGAATTCGTCTGTGTAAATGTCCTTTAAAGTAGTGCCATCCCACCATTGAGAGGTAGGTAGCACCACCGTTGGAGGTGTTCGGGTCAATTCGAGGCTTGGGACATGGTGATCACCAGAGCAATGGGAAGACACCTTAGAAGCTACCCTCATGCCAGGTTCCCGGATCATGAGGACTTACTAAGACATCCTCTACTCGACGATCACCTTTCGAGGCAAGGCAACAGTGAGGCGTACCCTAGGGGTGGTGTGTGCGATTTGTGTGTCGTTTTCAGATATTTTTGTCTTTTGTCATGTTATTGGTGATCTAGCGCTTGTTTTTATTTTTGTCCATACATTCTTTCATGCTTTGATTAACAGTTAAAAATTGCGGGAAAATAAAAGTTCTAAGGCTATTACAAAAGGCGCGGGTCCACATCGCCAAAATTTCTCGAACCCGATTTGACAGAAAAATAAAGAAAGTAAAGAAAATAAAGAATTAAAAGTGCGCGAAATTAATTACAAGGCCTTGGGAGAGTTACATGAATATTTAAAAGAAATAAAATAAATATGCGAATTAAATGAGAATTGAACGAGGGCGTTGGACCCTTTTTTGCAAAATTTAATTAAATGATGAAATTGATTAATTAATTAAAAAGGAAAAGAAATTGTCTTTTGGTATTTTATGTTTTTTTTTATGAAAAAATTAATTGAAATTAAATGCCAACCCTAATTCTACAATTTTTTGTTTTATTATGAAAAATATTGAAATTCTTAACCTAAAATTAACCCTAATTTTTATATACAATTTAATTATAAAAATAAATATCTAATATTTAATTATTGGAATACAAGAAAAAGGATAAAAATTAATTAAACCCTAATCCTATATTTTTTAGATTTTTATTAAAAAAAGTTAAAATTAAACCTAATTTAAAACTAATTTAATTATATGCAATTTAATTACAAAAACACTTAAAATAAAATATTTATCATTTTTCTAATTTTTTTATGTGTTTTTTATATTTATGAAAATAATAAGTTAATTAAGAAAACAATAATTTAAAAGAAAATAGAAATTATGAAAAATAAGGAAAGTGAAGAAAATTTGCAAACCAAGGGGGGGTATCTGTCCCCAGAGTGGAGGTGAAATTGTGGTAATTCTGGCCCATTAAGGTCCTGGCCTTGTTGACTTTATTGACCACGTGTAGCTTCGTTGACTTATGCCTATGGTGTTCTCCAGATTCTAGTCTTCTGATTGATCTTGAGATAGACGTGGCAAGCTTGATTTGGAGGATGCACGGTGTTCCTTGGTCACGAAATTACATACAAACGCGTTAGTAAAAATAACATGAAAGGGATGGGGGACCTGGGGCTCGAACCCAGGCCCTAGAGATTACCAGTTTTATGCCTTGCCAATCGTACTGAACGCGCTTCTTGTATATTAAATAACTGAAGAATAATATAATGAGAAAATAATGGTTAATGGAAAGTCAGCGCGCGAAATTTGAATGCTCCAATGGTGCCCTTCCACGCATCATCTTCTTCCTCGCTTATTTGTTTTCCTGAAAATATCAAAACATTGGCAACGGTTTTAACCCGTTCCCTAAGACACCATTACAGAAAATAACGATTAGGCCATGGATGCTCATAAATTGAGCGCGAGGGTGGATTCTTGATCGTCCAGACACGCTGATTCTAATGGTCCAAGTCTCGAGTCTCAATTTTTCTTTGAGTGTAAAGCCCCAAATTGCAATTCCTGTAACCCTAAAAAACGATAATGGCGAAATCTCCAATAACACATGAAAGCTCAATTAAATGATAGGGTTAGCTTCAGAATGCTTCACTTAGTATGAATCCACAATTAAAATGCCATGAAAATGCATAGATGTTAAAACACGATTATGAAAAAAAAGTGGAAAAGTGTGACTTCTGTACAATGATTCAAGGCGTTAGGGACGTGGAAATCTATTCAGGCACGTTGCTGAAGGTCTCAGGAAGGTGATGTGATGAATATCTCAGCTTGAATCGCCCTCTAACCTTGTTTTCAGATTTCAAATTTTTAACCAAAAACTCAAGTTTTGTTCTGAGTCTGTAGCGCAGCTTAGGGGTCCTTTGCATTAGGGTTGTGTTCTTTGTATAAGTATGAGTGAATTAGGTCAAGAAAAACAATCCAAATCCTTTGCATTCATGGTTTTTGAGATTTGATTTTTCAAGATCTTTTTCCAATCTTTTTTCATGCTATTTTTGTACAAATCATATCCAATCAATTCCAATTCTTCCATATCTGATCATGCACGAATTATTGAGTATATTTCATGCACAAAAAGATTTTATTTCATTGGTTTTATATTTTTCATGTATTTTAATTAATTAAATGAATTATTAATGATAAAAAATCCAAATAAATAAATAAAAATGGAGAAAAACTTCCCTTTGGGCCAAATGGTCGTGCACATGACTTGGATGATGAATTGTGGAAGAAAAATGGGCCCATTAGCAATTTTAGGTCATTTGAATCAATGTTGACTTTCCAAAATATCCAAAAATTTCCCAACTTCCACAAGGCATAACTTGCTCAATGTTTAAGCTTTGCTCATGTTCTTGGACATTTTGGAAAGGTCTTTGAGTCCTCTAACCAATGCCTTTGGTCCCATGTCATTTTGATTTACCAATCTCAAGTTATGGCCTTTGACTTAAAGTCCCTTTTTGTTGACTTTTGAAAATGACCTATAATGTTGAAATTGATAACTTTTTGTGAGAGCATTTCTTGGACTTGAAGTATGAAGATGAGTTGTAGGAAATGTCTTTCTCTTCAAAATGAGCTTTGGATGGAATTTTTCTGATAATCCATGTGAAAGTTATGCCCTGGTCAATTTACAGTTGACTTTTTCAACTGTCCAAATAAGGAAACTTTTGCATCTTGATGATTTTTGAGCCAAGCTTTGAGAATCATGATCAAGCATTGATCAAATGATGTTTGTGGCTTCAAAATGAGATGTTGACCAAAAATTTGAACTTTTGACAGTCAAATGACCATTTTGCCCCTATAGTTGACTGTAGTGCAATTAGGGTTTTTGACTGTGCAATTTTGTACTGAAAGTCTTGAAACTTGATATGAGGATGCTTGACCATATTTATTGGCATGTGGGACTTGATTGGACCCTTTGAAACTTCATTTTCTTGATCAGAACCAAAACCCTAATTTTGACTGTTTAGGAGGCCCTTGAACTGTGCAACCCTTGGGGAATTTTGAAGCTTGACTTGGCAATTTCTTGAAGAATATGGGAGGGCAAATTTTGGGGTACAACACAGTCGGTAAACTTTTTGCTAAGGTAATAAATAGCATGCTCTTTTCGACCAGACTCGTCATGCTGGCCCAAAACACACCCCATTGAGTTATCCAAGACGGTCAGATACATGATCAATGGTCTTCCTTCGACGGGCGGCATCAGAATAGGAGGTTCTAGCAAATATTCCTTGATCTTATCAAAAGCAACTTGGTAATCGTTGTTCCATTCGACTACCTGATCCTTCTTTAATAATTTGAAAATTGGCTCACAGGTAGAAGTCAGATGAGAGATGAATCTGGCAATATAGTTTAGGCGCCCCAAGAACCCTCTAACCTTCTTTTCAGTACGAGGAGCAGGCATCTCTTGTATTGCTTTCACTTTTGCTGGATCGACTTCAATGCCTTTGTTGCTGACAATAAACCCTAGAAGTTTACCAGACCTAACTCCAAAAGTACACTTACTTGGATTCAGCCTGAGTTTGTACTCTTTCAACCTGGCAAACAACTTTTCTAGATTCTCAAGGTGTTCCTCCTCTGTTTGTGACCGAGCTATCATATCGTCTACGTAAACTTCGATCTCATGATGTATCATATCATGAAATAAAGCTACCATGGCGCGTTGATAAGTTGCCCCTGCGTTCTTCAGTCCGAACGGCATCACCTTGTAGCAGAAGGTACCCCATTGTGTAACAAAGGTTGTTTTCTCCATGTCCTCGGGGGCCATTTTAATTTGGTTGTAGCCCGAGAAGCCATCCATGAAGGAAAACACTTTGTGCTGAGCTGTGTTGTCAATTAAAATGTCGATATGGGGTAGCGTAAAATCATCTTTAGGGATAGCCCTATTTAAATCCCGGTAGTCCACACACATTCTGACCTTGCCGTCTTTTTTAGGTACTGGCACGATGTTAGACACCCATTGTGGATAGGATGTAACAGCCAGAAAGCCAGCATTGAATTGCTTCATCACTTCTGCTTTGATCTTCTCAGACATGTCGGGCCTCATTCGGCGGACTTTTTGCTTGATCGGTGGACAATCCTCTCTTGTAGGGAGACGGTGAACCACGATGTCGGTGTCTAGACCCGGCATGTCTTCGTAAGACCAGGCGAAGATTTCAACATATTCATTTAACAATTGTATCAGGCGCTCCTTGACACTTGGTTCCAGATTGGCACCCACTTGTACTTCCTTTCGGTCTTCCTCCGTTCCTAAGTTGACAGTTTCCAACAACTCTTCGTGAGGTAAGATGGCCCTTTCCTCTTGCTGTAAAAGTCTGGCTAGCTCTCCTGGTACTTCACAACCTTCGTCATCTTCATACTCAGCCTGATTGACCAGATCTTCAGAGTTATTGAAGGACATAGCAGAATAGTCACCCATAGAACCCAGAGTGGATGGGTACCTGCATTTGTGAGTGTGGGTGTGTGTAAGGGATAGCCATCCTTAAAAAAAATGTAAAAAGGAAAGAAAATGAACACAACAGTTTATCAATGAAAAACGTCCAATGAATCATTAAACATGGCATATGGATATGAAGATAATCAACACCCTTACAAATGGACCTACATGCCCCGGGCAAGGCATGAGGTGAAAAAGTAGTGTACGGATTGTTCAAAAGTAATTATTACAGACCACAGGAAATGTTTGATAGATAATTACTGATTAATAAAAGTAATAGGGACAAAGTCCTTAGCCTCCCAGTTGCGTAGTCCCCCTTCGATGGTTGGGTAGATCCAATCTTCAATGTTGGCCTCTTCGTCTTCACCTTCCAAAGCATTGATCCCATAAGGAGAGACTTTGATGGGTGCTCTTTCAATCTTTGAGCGACGCATAGCTTTCTGCCCCGCAGCAGTGAATCCTAATCCAAACTTGTCTGTTTTGTGAGGAATATCCGGCAACTGCCCCCATGTTGAGCTCTTTCCTTCCTTCATTGCGGCCTTCGCGTCTTTTAGAGATGCCATCCTGGCCATCTGCTTTGGTACTTCATCTACCACTTTTGCTACTTCCACCTCAGGAGAGACTTCCTCGAAGTGCTGGAATGGTGTCTCAATGAATTCACCTTCTACCTCTACATACCGGAAGGAGTTCAGGTGGCTG
This sequence comes from Vicia faba, assembly GCA_948472305.1. NCBI lineage: Eukaryota > Viridiplantae > Streptophyta > Magnoliopsida > Fabales > Fabaceae > Vicia > Vicia faba. The sequence continues at coordinate 918,725,530 of OX451740.1, read as the reverse complement.
ATCATATATTCCTCTTCACCGTGGACGGTTATGATATTTCCTTTGACAGGGTACTTCAACATTTGATGTAGGGAAGAAGTGACTGCCCCGGCATTGTGTATCCATGGTCTCCCCAATAAGCAAGAGTACGACGGACGGATGTCCATCACATAGAAAGTTGAGGGGAACACCTCTGTGCCAACCTTAATGGGAATGTCTACCTCCCCATGCACCATTCTCTTCGACCCGTCAAATGCCCTTACAATGATATTACTTGGCCTTAACTCCAAGCCTTCGCAATCCAATCGGTCGAGGGCCTTCTTAGGCAGCACGTTCAGGGAAGAACCAGTGTCGACTAGAACATGGGCCAGGGTAGTTCCTTGGCATTCTACTGACACATGTAAGGCGTCGTTGTGCTTTCTTCCTTTTGAGGTTAGGTCAGCATCAGAGAAACCTAAACCGTTGTCTGCTGTAAGACTGGCTACACAGTTTTGGAATTGGTCGGCAGAGGTTTCCTGGGGCACATGGGCTGTCTTCAGGAATTTTATCAATGCTTTGGCGTGCGCCTCTGAACAAAGTAGAAATGTTAACATGGAGATTTTCGAGGGTGGTTGCCCCAGTGGCTCTACCACGTCATAATCACTTTTTTTTAATTATCTTCAGGATCTCCTCCATCTCTTTCTTAGAGGTCTTCGGGATGACCAAAGGTTGAGCCCTCGTCCTGACGAGCTCATCTTGGATCCCTTTCCCTTTATCAGCAGAAGTAGGAGGGACAACAATAGGAATAACAGCATCTTCAATCAACGGAGTTTTCGTGGAAAGTTTTATCAGCGCAGGAATAACTTTGGCAGCAGATGAGGGTCCAAAGATTGCCTTTGGGAGGGGCAATCTCTGGAGAAAATATTCTCCCACTTCGGGTGATCTTGCTTGTGCCGACAATGTTTCCAATGCTGGCATCTTCTTCATCAGAGCTTCCTTCGGTTACTTCAACTTGTTTAATACCATGGTAGTAGATTTCTCCACCGTAATTAAATGGTATTGATTTTTCAGAACTGTAGGGGACAGGCCCTGGCATAGTTATCTTCAGAGGAACAGACTTTGTAGCTGATGTAATCTTAACAGGATTTTTGACGGCCTCGGAAAGATTGGCGTGGATGGTGATAATTGAAACATCTTCAGTAGGGGTTGGAATAGCAGGAACTTTTTCAAACAGAATTTATTGACTGTCCATCAGGCCTTGGATGCCTTTCTTCAGTAACGGGCAGTCAATTGGTAAGGAGTAACAACAGTAGCAATCTTCTTTGCATCCCGGGAAAATCCCGGCCCTTAGCAGATTTAACTTGATGGTTAACAGCGGAGTTATCAGGTCATTGACATCAGAAACATACAAATCTTCCTCAATAGCATGGACATTTCGACCATGCTTCGGCATCGGAGCCGATATCACGTTTGGCTTCTCTAGAGCATCGAACTCAACCTCCTTCGCCTCTATCAAGTCTTGGATTTTATGCTTAAGTGCCCAGCAATCGTTGGTGTCGTGCCCAACACTGTCAGAATGGTAGGCGCATTTAGCATTGGGATGATAATGCGGAGAGGATGTGTTCACATTTTTTGGTGCCTCCTTGATAGTGGCGAGATTCAACTTCAACAGATGGGGAAGCACTTGCGCCGGTGTCATATTGATGCGGGTGAACTACCGTTGCGGCTGTTCCACCCGTTGCTGATTTGGCCTGGACTGGTTATAACGAGGTTGATCATTTGATGGATTTTGGATCATCACGGCCCCCACAGTCGGCCGGCGCTCAGTCTTCCCCGCTCTTCTTTGAGAATACACATCAGCTGTTTCTTTCTTCGCTGGAAATGATTTCTTAGCAATTGTAGATGCAGAGGCATCCTTTTGAATCTTCCCATTCTTGATACCGGCTTCTACCCGCTCGCCAGTCAGAATTAATTCAGTAAACCCTGCGGAAGAGCTACCGATCAGATGGTTAAAGAATGGACCAGACAGGGTCCCCAGGAACATATCAACAAGTTCTCTATCAGAAAGAGGCGGCTGCACTCTTCCGGCCAGATCGTGCCACTTCTGGGCGTACTCCTTGAATCCCTCGCCTGAGGCCATCCCCATACTCTGTAGCTGAGTACGGGTTGGCGCCAAGTCAGAGTTATACTGATATTGGCGATAAAAAGCAGCTTCCAGATCCTCCCAACTATGTATCTCTGACCTTTCCAGCTTGTAAAACCAGTCTAGCTGAGTGCCATACAGGCTGTCTTGATAGAAGTGCACCCAAAGATTTCTGTCGGAAGTGTGGGGTTGGATTCTTCGGACATACGACCTTAGATGCATTTTTGGGCAAGACAGCCCGTCATATCTTGCAAAAATTGGCACTTTGAACTTCGAGGGGATCACAATTCCAGCAATTAATCCCAAATCTTCGAAATCTAAGCCGGGAACTCTCTGCAGCTCCATAGCTGCCAACCTGTCTTCCAAGTTTTCGTACTTATCATCGGCGAGCGGGTATTGTTGTTCTGAGTAGTCTTCGTCTTCTTCAGCCTCTTCTTCTTCAGCTTCGGATTCGGAAGGTACCGCATCCCCTTTCCCTTTACTGGTTCCCTCCTCCGATGCGGAGGGAAATTCAAGAACTCTTCTGGCTTCACCCTCAAACCTTCTCCCCAGGGTAGCCACCCCCACTCTTTTCTTCTTCTTTTTCACTTGTTCTTTGTTCCCAAGCAGGGTATTTAGATCCTCCTGACCCTTTACCAAGGTCATCAGGAGATGTTGAAACTGTGAGTTTTGAGACTGCAAGTCTTTGACCGTCTGTTCGAGATCTATCTTACTGAAATAAACAGCAGAAAGATAAGGAAACCTGGTGTGGAGACCTGCTCGTGTGTACGATGAATGATATGCTTGTTTATGCAATGCATTCAAGGATTTAGAAAATTCAAAATTGTTGCAAACAAAAAGAACGCACGTCATATTAATAAGAAGAAATATGTCAGTACATAAATGCCCCATGGGCCAAATATTACAAAAACTTCTCAAGGTAAAAAGACGTTGCGCATCCTCTTTGGTGCGATGTATGTGTTGAGGGTCTCTTCCTCATGGAGTCAGCGGGTAAGCTCCAAAACCTTCTTCTCACTGGCGTAGAAGCTGGCTTCAAAAGTATTTCGTTCCTCCTTGAGTTGGATCCAACTCTTCTGCATCTCCTCCCATGATGTTGGCATGTCAGGATATAGGATGGTGTAGGGAACCTCTCCTTCCTTAACGGGCTCTTTAATCACAGGGAGAACATGAGGGTAAGGCATCATTAGACTCTGGGCTCGGGTTCGTACCCACTTGAGATAAGGCTTAAGAGGGATTGAGTTCTTGTGCCCCAGTGTCTTGCTGTCTACCTTGTTAGGCATCCTCCAAGCTCTGATGAATCTTTGGCGAAGTCCTTGCGCATCGTTATCGAAGTCAAAAACTAGGTCAGGAATCAGCATGTCATGAGGGCCATCCCTCCGTGCATATCAAAATTGTCTCAAAGCTAGACAAGGGTTGTAGGTAATGCCTCCTCTAATGCCAAGTAATGGAACATTAGGGAACTCTCCACAATGATCGACGATGATGACATTTTCTCTGGACCGAGAACACCAATGTACATCAGAGTGAGTGAGGGTCATCAATCGTTGTGACCACCTTAAGCCTTGGTAATTCTTCAAGACAGATTGTGGAAGGTGCGAAATAAACCACCTTGCAAGGAGAGGAGTACCGCACATGAGAACACCCCTCTTTCTCATTGTTCGTGTGTAAAATGAGTGAAGAATGTCCCCAAGCAATGTTGGTATTGGATTTCTGGATAAGAAGATTTTGACGGCGTTGACATCTACAAGCTGGTCAGGATTTGGGAACAGGACCAACCCATAAATGAGGAGTGCCACAATTTCTTCAAAGGCTTGTAGATCCAATGAATTCCAACACTCTTGTGCCTTCTCAAACAAGAATTTTTCTAAGAAGCCTTTGACACCGCTTCTAGTTTCCCAATGCCCCTTGATGTCAGATGGTTGCAAGTGTAGTGCTTGAGCAACATCTTCGGGCTTTGGTTCCTTTTCCGTACCGTTGTAGGGTAGTTGATTAAGGATAGGAATTCTCAGGAGTTGAGAAAACTCCTCCAAAGTGGGCACCAATTGGTAGTCGGGGAAAGTGAAACAGTGGTGAAGGGGGTCAAAGAACTGGAACAACACCTTTACCATGTCCTCTTCAATGCTAGTGCTGACTAGGCTGAGCAGTCTACCATGTCTTTCACTGAAGGGAGAGATTTCTGGAATTCTGGATGTGAGCTCCTTGAGTTGAGGAGGGATTCTCACAAGGTTGACTTGGATAGTTTTCCTGCGAGGAATTTCCATGACCTACAAAACAAGAACAAAGATGAAGATCTAAACCCTTGAAATGGTTAGTGTATGCATATGATGCTTTATGATGCTCATGATGTATGCACAAACATATGTACAAGCAAATCACACAAAACCCTAGTTTCAGGCTTGCATGAGGTTTCATAGGTAAGTACCCTCTTGAGTGTAGTTGGCTTAAAAACCTGTCCTATAAATAGTAACCGGGTTCTAAGGAGCTCAATATCATTGGATTGTTTTCCATGTTCATTGTTTTGGTTTAGCCACTTAACTAGCGACCAAAATATCCCAAGAAAACAACCCTCAATGAGTGTAGTATCGAGTATCTACCAACTTCGGACTGCACCAAAGCCGGTCATCTCACTACCCCTAATGAAAGGCCAAGATGGTCAAGTAAGGTTCTAGGTCATTAGTGCTTAGTGACATCACTCAGCGGCCCCGTACTCTCCTTGATTGAACTCAAGGGTTACTGGTACTCACAAATATGTCGCACTAATATAGCTATTGCTTCAACCGTGTCGGTATACCCCGCACAGTTTCTACAACATATTGCTATCTATGAATGTTTCCCCAAATCCAGGTGTAGGATTTCAAACCCAAACAAGAGAGCCAAGATATAAAGCAATCAAAGCAAACAAATAGTCATGCAAGAGGGTGATCTAAGCCCTAAGGTTACTCCACTTTAAAATTTTCCCCAACAGAGTCGCCAGTTCTGTGATACGGTGGGAGAACTGACTTGAGGTTTCACGTTTGTTTTCTCAAATGTTTCGATTGAGCAAGAGTCGCCACCGACTTTTTATTTTATCCTAAAGAAAGGTTAAAAAGCACAGCAAAAACCTTTGAGATGTTTTCTTGGGTTCGAGGAGTAGATTATAGAAAGGGAAGGTATTAGTACCCTTTCTATCCATGGTTATCCATGGGCTCTTAGTTACTTGCTTAGATCATTTGCCTTGCATTTTCAATTGTTTGAAATGGTGCTTTGTGTGTGTGGTTTTGAAAATGTTTTGAAAAAGATGCCTTGTCTAGGCGACCCTTGTAACAATTCTTTACTCGAATGTTTTACAAAAGGTGTTTGTCTTTTTGAAAAGATGTTTCAAGGTTTTGAAAGTTGTTTTGAAAGTTTGTGTTTGTGAAGTGTGGTTTTGAAAAATAGGCAAGTGTTTTTGTTTTACAAGTTGGCAAGTAACCAAGAGCTATCTACCCTAAATTTCTTAAAGATTATTGCTATGTTTTAACCCTTTTAACAATTTTGTTCCACCATTGTATTTGGTGGACAATCTTGTGTTAGGATGTGAACGGGACGGGCGCGGGTCATCGTTTAGACCATGATTGCAATGGTGCCAAGTATCTTTGGGCAATTTTTCCTTTAAGGGACTTGATCATTTTTAGGCAACTTTTGAAAGCGTCATCGAGGGACTATGATCATTTGAATTTGTTTTGTTTTTCCAAAGATACCTAACATGCAACATGGCCCATTATTGAAGGCAACAAGTGGAGTAACCCTAAGGGGTGCAAGTGTGATTGGTGTTTGTTCATCTTCATGCTTTTATCTTGGAATTAGGTCAAGCTATTTGTTTTGGTTGATTTTTACATACAAACCCTAATTCTATCATGGCATATTTAGAAAGCTTTTAAATGCGGAATTTAAAGGTCCTAAGCTATTACAACACAAATATGGGATGGGGGGTACAAATGTTCAAATGGGGATATTTAGCAAGAAAGTAAAACCTAAGCTATTACATCCAAATTGAATTATACAAATTATTTAATTGCACAATAATTAAATAAAAATACAATAAATATGCAAGATGCAAAAAATGATTTTTATATGTATGTAAAAAGTGTTTTTTATGTGTGAAATAAACAAAAATAAAAAGTATTAATTTTTGGATTTTTTTTATGTTTAGGGCTAAACCCTAATTTTACAAATAAAAGATATTAATTATTTATTATATGCAATATTTATTGACTATGTACAAAAATAAATAAAAAGAAAGTATATTGTAAAAAAAAGGATTTTTGAGGTCAAAATATTAATAAAAATAAAATGTATTATTTCTTTGTATTTTCCCTAAATATTCTAATAAATATATTAGTATTTATAATATTTACTAAATATATTAGATATATACAAAAATAAAATATTTAATATTTACAAAAAAAAGTATATTTTTTAATGAAATGTTTTCAAAAGATAAAACAAAATAAAATCAGAAAATAAAATGTATTAGTATTATTTTTTAGTATTTTAAATAAAAGGGTATATATATTATTTATTTACATATATAACTAAATGAAGCAAATAAATGCCTAAAAAATACAAAATGAAGGTAAAAAATATTTTTTAATATTTTTTATATTTTAACAAAAAATAACAAATCAGAAACAAAAAGAAAAAGTCAAAAAATGATAAAAATAAACACAATGGGCCAAGGGGGTGCATGTGTGAGAATGTGGTGCAAAAAGGAAAAAGAATCAGGCCCGCCCAAAGGGGTTGTCTTCAACCTCCAGACTGTCTTCCAAACAAAAAACGCGTGCTTCCTGCTATCTCATGATTCCTGGACTTTCAAGCAAAACTCATAACACCAAAAATGTAGAGCATCATGTCACGAGTTCATACATATGAAAAACTTGATCTAACTCTCAGAAATGAGAGAGAATTTCTTCTCCCCCAATTTCTGACCTAAGTTTTTGTCAATGTTCAGGTCTTAAATTCTCTCAGCATATGCAATATAAATGGAAAGTGAGGATATGGGTGGCTTCAGGGACATGAGTATGACACTTTTTATTCATAAACCTAAAGCTAACTCTTCCTAGATTGAGAGATAGAAGTTCATGAACTTACCTATTCAGCTTGGATCATGTATGACAATGGAGGCACTTTCAAGGCAATGTGAGGATTTGTATAGCTTGCTGGAGGTCCAGGGATGCTTCTCCAACCTTTAGCTTGCTTTGAAACTGAATGAAACGAGCTATAGAACTCAACCTGCACAACTGAAAAAATGAAAATGGTGAACTTGGTTAGAGGTGTTACAGTCTGCTTCCAAGGCTTGGGGTAGTTCGTATAGGTGGTATGGAGTGTGTATGAACTTGTTTTGGCCAAGGCGCACGAGTGGATTGAGTTGTAGAAGTCCAACTGCAGAAGGGACTCTATTTTTGCAGTAGGATGGTGTTTTGATGAATGGTGAGGTTTGGAAAGTGGTTTGGTCGTGTTTCTGGCCAGGTTGGATGTTTGGAAGATGTTCACAATGTTTGCTTAGGCTGGTTCTTGCAGGAATGAGAGTTGTTGTACAAAATGTAAGTTTTCTTCTTATCTAAGCAAGCAAAATGCAAGTTGGATTATAGGCTCCTACAGGCCCCTCAAGTATGCTGCATATTTGGTTCTTGATCAGTGTGATATTGCCATAATCTTGTGCCCAAAAGATCTGGCTTGTACCACTTTGATTTGTGTTTTGACATAAAGTGCACCTTTTCAAAAATGGCTAAAATGCTTTTTCTATTTTAAGACTAATCCTTTGTGTAATGACTTAATGAACAAGATAATGCTAGGACACAAAGGGTTTGCATTAAAATTTTGAGTGTAAATGAGATTAGAGGCCTGTAATGTAGCTTGCATATGCTGAGTTTGAAAATGCATAAGTTATGAACATGCCTTTGGCCATGAATCAAAGTGACTTTTGCCCATATTGCCAAATTCAATTCTCCCTAACCACAAGGGTGTTTGAGAAGTTCTTGGACATTTTGGAAAGCTTGGAATATGTATTACAATCCATCTTTGTAATGCAAGTTGAGATTCCAAGTGGAAGCATGTGAAAAGTGGCCATGAAGTTGGGCAAAAATCCTGCCTAGAATAGGTCAAAATTTTTCTAAGTTAAGAATGTTTTGCACCCTTGTTCCAAAAATCATAACTTGAGCTACAAGCTTCTTTTGAGGAAACTTTGTGAATCAAAGTTGTAGATTTTGCAATGGACTACAACTTTCATGTTTTGAGTTTTCCTTGAATCCATTTGCATCTTGATAAGAAAGTGGGACAAAGTTAGGAAAAAATTAGGGATTTTCATAACTTAGAAAATTTCTAAGTTATGAAAATTCTTCATTTTAAACCCTAATTTGCAATTTTTGATTTCTTGATGAACAAGTTTCATAATTTGACATGTTTTGATGAAAAATGAATCTTGACACTTGATTTTGACCAAAAAGTCAAAGTTTGACTTTTCAGTATACAGTCAAATTTGGCTCAATTGACTGGAAAATTCATCTGTCAATCTTGTGCATTTGGGATCTTTTGAGCTTGTTGAATGTGTCAAGACCATGCCATTGAGTCCTTGAGTCTATATGTGAGCTTGGCTTGCCATTGGCTAGGTCAAACAGTCAAAAATGGCTTTTGTGCAGCCAAAACCCTAAAAATGACCATTTTGCCCTTTTGGTGATCTGATCAAATTTCTTATGGAATTGTGATCCAAACTTGATCAAATGATCCATATGAGTTCATAATGTTGATGTGGGTCAGATTTCATGAGGTTTGACTGTCAATTGATCACAGTTGACTTTTTCCCCAATACAGTTGATTTCTAGGTCAACTGTCCAATTGACTGGGCAAAGATTGGAATCAAGGCTTGAAACTTGGTATGGGCAAACTTGTGAGTCCAACATGAAGAATGAAAGTCATCTTTGGCATTTTAGGTCAAAACATCTTTGTGCAAACACAAACCCTAATTTGGGTCAACAGTGCAAGGAAAAGTCTTGAGCAGAGCAAACCCTAACTTGATCTTGAGCTCCAAGGGTCTTGTGATGAGAAAATATTGATGAAATAAGAGGGAAAATTTTGGGGTACAACAGTTTGTGTTTTTTAGTGGGCGATATTAACGCACGCATTCTAGCAATAGGCACGGCCAGTATCGCGGTAGAACGGAGATAACATGCCCTTGGGGGGAGTTTTGATTTGTTGAGTGTTTTGCGGGTTTTAAGATATGTTCAAGTAAGGATTAAAGAGTGTTTTTTTTTGGATTTTTTTGGTTTGTTTACTTGTTGATTTTATCTTGCCATACACGTCTAATTACTAGCATTTGTACAAAGTAAATAAAATGCAGAAAGATAAAATCCTACGCTATTACAACCGTATCGAAAGGCATAAAAAAATGAAGGAAAAAATAAGATAAAAGTAAGAAAAATGAGTATCTTTCGATTGAGGGGAAGCAGCCTTCGATTTGCATTCTGTTGGCCTCCTTCGATTGGGGGTTCACACCAGTGAGATCATGGCCTTCGATCGGGCTTTGACACCAGTCAGGTCATGTACTTCGATTGGAGGCTGGCACCAGCATGGGAGCGCCTTTCGTCTGAGCCTGGACTTAGTGCAAGTGTGCCTCTGGCTGGGCCTTTCTGCCTTGTTTCCTTCTTCGATTGGGCCAGTGAAATCAGTGTGAGCGTGTCTCTGGCTGGGCCTGGAAGTCAGTGTGGAAACCAAAGGCTTCGTTTCATACTCTTGTTTCCTGTTTCTTTCATTTCAAGCATTAAATGACAACATGGTCTGAGGCCATGCTAGTATTTATATTTCGAACAGTTTAATAATTAAAGCTAGTTCAGGTAAACAGAAAGCAAAACGAAAGGGTTAACTTTTTTATAAAAAAAATGTTAACAGGGTGGAAACGAAAGGAACAATGGTATATACATGCTTGAAACGAACAATAATATTATTTACATGTTATGGCATGAAATGAAAGGTTCAAGGGTAAGAGTGACTTGCCTTGATGGAGGCTTTGAATGGGTGTGGGATTCGAACTTGAACTGCTACCTGGACGTTTCTGGAATTCGAAGAATAGTCACAGGGGGTTTGATTTTGGTTTGAAGGGTTGTCACAGAAGGTTGTCTTTGAGTTTGAACAAACTTCTATGTGTGGGGTGTTCTTCAGAATCGAAAGAGGTGAGTGTTTGGGATTCTGGTTTTTTTTTATTTCTCAAGTGTTGATGAACTTGAGAGTTTTGTTGTGTTTGAGAAAATTTGGGGGATTCGTTCCTCTGGTCCAAAGATCCTCCCTTAAACATGTTTTGGAGCCTCTTATTTATAGGCAAAGTGGGCTGAAGCTTTTGGAGGGAAAACAAAATAATTTGAACAATTTGGGTAAACTGCTCTTTGCAGCCTTCGAGGGACAGTGCTTGTATGCTATTTCAGTGCAAGAATGGGGCAGTGTTTCAGGACTGTTATGCAGCAGTTTTGGCCAGTGTACCATGTCTGAACTTGGCAGCAAGCATCTTTGAATATTTTATCCTTTCATTTTGACCCTCCTTCGACCAGATTCTTCTTCCAACACATTGGTTGACTTTCCTCCAACAAGTGTCCTTTGAACGAATCATCTTTGTGCATCATTTGAAGGGGCCAAATGTGTGCTTCGAATGGACTAGTAAGGCGTACCCTTCGACAGGGACTCATATGTATGCCCCTCAAGTCCATCACTATATGTCTTTTAAGGGGGCCATCAACCATGTGCTGAAGTTTGTCAAGGATGGAAATGCAGCATACTAAAGATAAATGTTGACCAGTCGAAGCTAGTACAAACATAGTCGAAGCCTGCATGGAGGAGGTCTAAACTTTGTGACTCCAACCAAGCACACAAAAAGGTCAATGCTCAAACAAAGACTTGCACGAAGGGAGCCACATTCCCAAACGAATCTTGGATCGAAACAAATATATTGCCCAATCGAAAGCCCGTGTTCGAAGGAAACAATGTTGCCCAATCAAAGAATGTGGATCGAAACTAACATATTGCCCAATCGAAAGCCCGTGTTCGAAGGAAGCAATGTTTCCCAATCAAAGCATGTGGATCGAAACAAACATATTGCCCAATCGAAAGCCCGTGTAAGGAAGCAATGTTGCCCAATCGAAGCATGTGGATCGAAACAAACATATTGCCCAATCGAAAGCCCGTGTTCGAAGGAAGCAATGTTGCCCAATCGAAGCATGTTTGCAGGCAGTAAACTTGTCCAGTCAAAGCAGGCTTGCAGGCAGCAAACTTGTCCAGTCGAAGCAGGCTTGCAGGCAGCAAACTTGTCCAGTCGAAGCAGGCTTGCAGGCAGCGAACTTGTCCAGTCGAAGCAGGCTTGCAGGCAGCAAACTTGTCCAGTCGAAGCAGGCTTGCAGGCAGCAAACTTGTCCAGTCGAAGCAGGCTTGCAGGCAGCGAACTTGTCCAGTCGAAGCAGGCTTGCAGGCAGCGAACTTGTCCAATCGAAGCAGGCTTGCAGGCAGCAAACTTGTCCAGTCGAAGCAGGCTGAATCGAAGGAGGTTTCAAATCCAAACGAAGGATGTACCTAAACTTGCATTCGAAGGAGACTAAGAGTCAATCTAAGAGTGTTGAATCGAAGGAGACCTGTCAGCACATGAAATCAAAGAAACAAAAAAAAAACACATTTCGTGCTTGATTAGAAGTTAATGATACATAGGCTAAGAATGTTCAAAACACTTGACAATTTCTGCATAATCAATACTCGAAGGTGAGAGGTTAAAACCGACTGTATTTAGTGACCTTGACTTTTGTATAAAAATGCAAAAATAAAAATCGGATCTTAGGTAAAAAATTGGGGTATGACACCTACGTACCACCTTCCATGCAATAGGGGATCAGGGTACACGTAGTTCCTCTTTGAAATTTTTTAAAACACAAGTGTGTTGGTTAATTTTATGAGATAAGACATCATCGTCATTGTCCGTGTGGAAAACATATTTATTACCCACAATCATGAGAAAGGAGAATTTGAGTCATCTCAAATTGGAGGATATGGTTTGGATTTTAAAATCAACAATGCCTCAATCAACACCCAAGTGGAAAATATCTCTCTTCACTACATATTGTGGAAGTATAGTTGTTTGCATCACTATAAAGATTGACAAGAGTCCAATCTTTTTGAGAAAAGTTTTTAAAGATAAAAGGCAAAATGGAAAAATAGTTCGAATGAAATTTATTGACTTTTAGTCTTCTCACAAAAATGTTCAAGTATTGTTAAATTGATTAATGTTTGATTAAGAAAAAAATTTAAAATGCATGGACCTAAGTGCAAGTTTATTATGAATGTGGTTCAAGTTTTTAAAACAATAAGTGTTTTCAAAAGGATGGAGAAGATTTTTGAAATTAAAGAAGATGGGGGGAGATGAAGAGACTATCCTAAAGCAAAAGGTAAAAGTTAGAGAAAAGAATCGTCTAACCAACAAGAAACCAACACTTGACATATTTAGTCAATGAATAATTTCATCCTTTGGATTTGAAACCAAGAAAACAATTAATAAACCTTTGAAGAATACCAAGCTTCAATTGCATTGAGTCCTCACAAAAATTGGGCAGAGTAACAGATGTATATAGATGAATTCTATATTACAGACAAAGTATGTAATCACAATAACCTACACACAAAAACAAATAAGCAACCCAATGTCTTGAGGTAAACCCTAAGAACTTCCGACAAAAATATCAATTAAGGTCACAAGGTCTCCAACGTAGGTCAAGATTTCTATTCTTAAGTCCAAGAAGTCTACCACTCCATAATGCCAAGGATAGTACCCAAGTAGTCCAAGTAACATTAAAGTTTTTTAGGGTTTAAGTTGATTATTAGGTATCTTCAAAAATAAATTAAAAAGTTCAAGTGAGCAAATTAAAAAATGACATGAATATAAAGGCTCAAGTGAGCAAAGATGAAAATAACATGAAATGTAAATGCTGAAGTAAATGGTGCATAAAATAAAAGCATAAAAATAGAAGCACAAAAATAAAATCAATTATTAAGAATTAGTGGTTAGTTGGATGTCCATCTTGAAACTTGCATTTAGAACTCATTAGAGGATTGGTAGAGCCAAATCCTCTCAACAACAAGTTGCATTTACTTTTTGTCAAGTATATCATCCATTTTAAGAATCTCAAAGTAACTTAATAATCAATGATATTTAAGTGATCCACTTTGACTAAAATTGATGAAGTTCCATTAGAGGATTGGTAGAACCAAAGCCTCCTAACAATGGATCTCAAGGTTATTGGATCATAGGATTCAAATGAACATATTTAGGCTTGCAATCATAAGTGGACTTATATAGAAGTTGCACCTATTTTAGCGTTATGTTAAGCAATCGTAAGTGGACTTATATAGAAGCCGCACCTATTTTGAGGTCGGTCAGTACTAAACTATGCAGCATTTGTTTTGAGACATGATATAGAAATAATACTCCAATAACACTTAGTGCAATAAGAAGTGGATGAGATGAAGAGGGAAGGGAAAAATGAATAAACCACATTTGAATCAAAATTTTAATCAAGCTATTATTAAAATCATTCATCCATTTTTATGGAGTTAGACTCAACACCATGGATCCAATGAGGTTAACAAAGCTCATGATCAAAAATCCAATCCAAGATCAGCCAGAAAATATACAAAAAATAAAATTGTATTTAACATATAAAAATAAAGGTTTTTAAAAATGATTAAAAATAAAAATAAGAGAGAAAATGTTAACTATGTTCAAATTAATCAAGAAAAAAATAAGTAAGACCATAGAAAAATAAAAAATGAGCTCAAATATTTTCATAAATTTTTTGTTAATTTTTTAAAGTTAGAAACTATTTTTAAAAATAAAATAAATAGGTAAAATAAACAAAAAGTGGTGAAAATAATAAAGTCAGAAATAAAACGTAAATGAGGTCACCAATATTTGTCACAATGTCATTGGATCCTTCTCTATTTTTTTCCGAATTTAAAAAATACATAAAAGTATTTTTAAACATTTAAAACAATTCAAATAAAGTGAAAAAATATAAAAAATATCAAAACACTAAATAAAAATGTGAAAAAATAAAAATCAGGAAGAGAAAAATCAAAAGTATTTTCCATAATTTTTTCTAGATTTTTTGGAGTTAAAATGAATTTCCTGTGAATTTTTGAAGTTTAAAATAATTTAAATATAAAAATCAGATATAAAAATAAAGTCAAAAAATGTGGACCAATGGATGAGAGTCAAAGCGCGTTAAGAAGTTAATCCAATGGATCAGACACGTTGTGCATATCATGGTCTTTAATAAATATTACACCGGATCAAATATTTTAAAAAAACAAAACAACTTAAAATGTGGCGCGTTGGATGGAGTCTGGCTTACAAAAGTAATCTGATCCAAGGACACCTGAGGCACGCACATGGTAAGGAAAGCATATTATATCCGTTTCAAAAAAATAATGTGGCTTCGTGTCATTGGTTAAAGACGGACATGTCATCGTCTTCAACCTCCAGTCATCTCCAAATTGAATCCTTCAAACTGTAAAATTAGCAAACCAGACTGGTATCATTAGATTCGTCTCTTGAAGACGATTCTAATGGTACCATCGCGCCAAATTTATATAAGTTATGCAAGGTTGTGTTTGAAAAAAACTAGAAAAAATAGCGAGCACGAAAATCTGGGATATCTCACTCAATTCTCAATGAAATTGCAAATTATAAAGAGCACGAGGATTAGAAGGATACAAGGAGTGAATTAGTCTTTTATTTGAATCAATTTGGCCAAGAAATCTACCTAAACAAAGTAGTGAGAAGTTGCTCTGAAACTGGACTTCTACAGATTAATATAGGTCACGATTCTTGAAAGTAACCGTATGGTTAGCTTCAGAGAAGTTCAATGAAGCTAACTGAATGGAGCTGTTGGTGTTTGAAGGTGAGAATGTAAGAAATCAGAAATTCAAATTCAGAGTTCGTGTGGGATCTGAACAGGGGTCAATTGGCTATCAAAAGCTTGAGAAAATGAGTGAGGGATGATCCTTATTTATAGTTGATCATGATGCAAGGCTCAAGTGTGTGAGTTGGAGGCAAAATTAGTGAAATCGTGTGGACCTGCTAAGTGTGAAAAGTGTGACTTCACATGGCTCAAAACGCAGCGAAATGAATGGTTTAAGGGTCGTTTCTTGTTATGGAAAGTTCCTAAACACGATTAGACGCGAAATTGATCCATAAACAGGCTTGTAATTGGATTTAAACTAATTTCCAAATCTGACTGAACTTGAGATTTCCATTTCATGATGCTACCTTCATAACCATGGTGTCAACAATTTAGGGCACCATATGATGTGATTTTTGAAGCACTTGAAATATAAAGTCACGAGCTTTACAATGTGAAAGGAGTGAGATCAATTGGATGCTTGAGCAAGGAGTTGTGTTGAGTCAAAGTTGGAAGAAAAGGGCTGACTTTTCATACTTAGTAAATTTCTAAGTTTTTTCTTCAAAAATAACTTATAATGTCTTGTATCCAAACATGGTCTTCCACTTGGAATTTGTTCTTAACCAAAAAATATGGCATGACTTAGATCTCTTGAATGTCATTTTGAGACTTGAACCATTTAAAATATCCAAAAACTGAGAGATTTATGACTTGTTGAAGTGTGCAAAAATTCATGAAATGACCTATAATCTTTTGCATCCTTAGGGCATCTTCTTTCCATTTTCACACTTTGCACATAAAAGAAAGGTTGAAGCTCACATCTTCAAGATCACTATGGAAAAATAATGGGATCAATGTGATAAAAATTGATCAAGTTATGATCATTTGAAGTCACATGAATGGATTTGAGGGTTCATCTGGGGAACTTGTAATCTTTCTTCATCATCAAGTTTATTACACGTAAAATTTCCTTGATACCTTTGAAGTGATTTGTTAATAACCCTTTAAAGATAAGGTTGTCTTTGGAATCACTCAAAAATACCAAAAGATGAGCAAGATATACCCCTTTGAAGTTCAAAACCCTAGCTCCTAGAGCAAAAAAATACCTTGGGAGAACTTTGCAATTTTGTTCAATCTTCTTACACCAATACTTTTATCTTGAAAATAGAGGTTGTTGAGGATGATAATGAGAAGTCATAGCAACCAATATCACTTCCACATCTTGAGAAATGAAGGAGATATGCACTTGTGATCAATGGAGACAAAGACTTGTCCAATTGAGTCAAACTTCTTTAATCAACCCTTGTACTTTTAAGCTAAATTTGACAACTTGAGGCATAATGAATCATGAAAGACTTTTTCATGATGTTACTTCAAAGTATATTTCATAGAGGATTGAATCTCAATGAAGCTTTTGTTGAGGAAGGCACAAAGAATGAACTTATGAATCCAAAAGCTAACTTTGATGGAATGCATTGTGCTTTCATCTACATCACCAACAATTAGGATACACATACATTGTGTTTGTTAGTTAAACATATATGATCAAAAAATATAATTCAAGGTGCTTGGTGATTCTCCATAGAGTAAGACTAAAGATAGGGAGAAGAACCAAATCCTAGTGTGTAACTTTGTTGTGATTGAATTGATATGATGAAGATATCTTAGCGGCAAAAATTGGGGTACAACACAAGCTATGTAATGAATTGGCCGGTTTAAAGAAGGTGGAAAGATTGAAGCTTAATATTTTTTCATTTTGATTTCTCCGTTTCTGCTTAGAAGACGAGTTATAGGCGAGAAGTGAATAAGTTGAAATGGTGATACAATATTTATATAGCTAGGGTTTCATGCTGAATAGGTTTAGACTGGATTATATATTGCTATTGGACTTATGCTTGCTGGGTCATGCTGTCCATCGGTCGGGTTCAGACAGAGGTTTATTTTTTTCTAAAATTGGGCCCGGCCGCATGAACCCACACATAATTATTTGACTGGACCCGTAACCCATATGACTCATTTAACCCGCTCGAAAGTCAAACATTTTGATTGGTTTATTCGGATTCGGATGGGTCCAGAGAAATCAATGTAAGAATATTTTTGCCTATAAATTTTCACATTGATGTTTTATTCTATTTTAAATTTCTTTAAACTTGAAGAATTTTATAAGAGGCTTGTATGGTGGTATGAACTTAAAAGGATCAATTAAAATTTATAGGAAAAATACATATTTTTGTCTGTTGTACCCCAAAATTTGCCCTCCCATATCTTCAAACTTTTGACAAGCATCACCTCAAATTGCCCAAGTTTACTCAAGGGCTACACAGTCAACCATTCTCCTAAAGCCAGTCAAATTAGGGTTTTGGTTCTTGCAAGGAAGTTGAGGTTTTCAAGGTCTCAATCAAGTCACATATGCTCATACACATTGTCAAGCACCTACATGTCAAGTTTCAAGGCTCACAAGGTCAAGTTGCACAGTCAAAAACCCTAATTGCTCAACAGTCAACTGTAGGGGCAAAATGGTCATTTGGCCGTCAAAAGTCAAACATTTTGGTCAACATCTTATTTTGAATCCACAATCATCATTTGGTCAAGTCTTGACCATGATTTCACAAGAATGGCTCAAAAAGTCTCAAGATGCAAAAGTTTCTATTTTTGGACAGCTGAAAAGTCAACTGTAACTTGACTAAGGCATAACTTCCTCATGGTTCATCAAAAAAATCCCATCCAATGATCATCTTGAAGGGGAGGACATTTCCTACAACTCATCTTCACATTCCAAGTCCAAGAAATGCTCTCACAAAAAGTTAGTAATTTCAACATTATAGGTCATTTTCAAAAGTCAACAAAAAGGCACTTTAAGTCAAAGACCATAACTTGAGATTGGTAAATCAAAATGATATGGGACCAAATACATTGGTTAGAGGACTTCAAGACCTTTCCAAAATGTCCAAGAACATGTTCATAGCTTCAAAATTGAGCAAGATATGCATTGGAGAAGTTGGGAAATTTTTGTGAAATGGCCAAAATCAATTATCCTTGAAACTTCATTTTTGACAAAAGGGGCCCACTTTTTCCACTTGTTTCAGCTTGGCCATGCTTCCCACAAATTATTTCAAGATTTAAAATTAATTTTTCCATTTTTATTTAATTTTATTTGATTTAATTTATTTTAAATCTTTTAAAATAAAATAAAAATCAAGAAAATTAATTAAAGGGTATATTTTGTGTTGAATAGCTTTGAATCACCATCATTTACATCCCAAATTCGTACAAGGCCTAAATCAAGCAAGAATTCAAATTTTGGCACAAAAATGGAAAGTGTTTCAATGGAGTTCATGGCAAATCTCAAACATGAATGCATAGGGTTAATGGCCTTAATTCTGATCAAAACTCTTTACATAACATGTATGCAAGCCATCACAAGAGAATTCACGACCTAAGAAACACCAAAAACGGCCAAACACATTTAAAGTTTCCAAAGAGAAAAAGCAAAACTGTAAACCTCTTTGCAGTACGTTTTAAGCCTCCATTTCAATCAAAACACATTCCTTGCATTGCCAGGAATCTCCAGCAATCAAAATCAAGCCCAAACGCGCAAAGAATCATCCCCCACGACACCCCACGCGCTCCAAGGAAGGTTCATCATAAGCCCTATAGATCCAACAAGCCAGGTGTCTTCAAGGCAAATCCAAGGGCCCAGAAAGCAAGAACACCATGTGCCTGGTCAACAGCATTCCATTCAATTCCCAGGGTCAAACGAGTTGGCTTCCTAATGGGCCAAGATTCAACATCACACCCACATTTCTGGCCCAACACCCCCTCCATTTGGTTTATTATTTTCTTTTCATTTTATTTTTCAATTTAATTTCTAACCCCTTTTTATTTTATTTATTATTAGTAATTAATCAATTAACCATTTTCATAAAAAACCCAAAAAATAAAAATAACATTTTTATTATTATTATTTTTATTTTGTAAATAAACCATAATTGAATTAGTTTTTTAATTAGGTCATTTTAACCCTTTTTTAATAATTAAAATAGATTTAGATTTAGGTTAACCTAGAATTTTATTTCTTTTTCTATTTTATTTCATAAAAACATAAAAAACATAAAATATTTTCCTTTAATTAAAATAATTAATTAGTCATTAATTAGTTTTTTTTAATTTCTTTTAATTACAAAAAAGACCAAAAAAAATTAATTTCTTTTCTTAAAAGGGTCAACACCCTTAGACATTCTCGATTAATTTATTCGCGCGTATTTAATTTGTTCGATTATTATGTAATTGCTCCAGACATGTAATAGTAAATAGGACTTTTACTGTTTTCATTTACTTTCCGTATTCATTTACTAAAACGGGTCTTTGTAATTTTTGGCGATGTATAGACCCGCGCCTTGTAATAGCGTAGGATTTACGTTTCCGCATTTAAATTTCCGCACTCTTAACTGCTAAACTTTGCATGAAAGAATGAATGGCCAAATTAAAAACAAAGCGTAGCTCACCATAACATGTTCAAAGATAATTTCTAAACTGAAAATAACACACAAATTCACACACCACTCTTAGGGCACGCCTCACTGTTGCCTTGCCTTCGAAACGTGGTCGTCGAGTATAGGACGTCTTAGTAAGTCCTTATGTCCATTGATCCCGTTGCCTCAAAACAAGTTGCCTCGAAACGGTTGCCTCGGACTAAAAAAGGATCAATGGAATAAGGGTAGCTTCTAAGGTGTCCTACTGTTGCTCTGGTGACCACACTGTCCCTACAAACGAATTGACCCGAACACCTCCAACGGTGGGGCTACCTACCTCTCAATGGTGGGATGGCACTACCTTAAGGACATTTACACAGCCTAATTCCTTAGGGTAGGTAGATGACTCGTAGATACTTTCTCTATTCAAAAACAAAACAAAACCTTTTCACACAGACACTTTCAAAAAGCTTTCAAAATAATTTTTCAAACACTCTTGAGGACAGATACAAGAGTCATTCTGAAATCTTTCAAAGAAACTTTTTTTTCAAATCCACTCACATTTTGAAAAGCAAACAAACCTTTTGAAAACATAATGAGCAAGTATCTAAGAGCCCATGGATAACCATGGATAGAAAGGGTGCTAACACCTTCCCTTTCTATAAATCTACCTCCCGAACCGAGAAACCATCTCATAAGGAATTTTGCTGTGCTTTTGTCCTGTCCATGTTGGAGAAAATAAAAGACGGTGGCGACTCTTGCTTCCGCGACATTTCGCAAACCAGCGTTAAACAGTCAGTTCCAGATCCACCGATCACAGAACTGGCGACTCTGCTGGGGAAAGATACTATTAAAGTGAGGTGTACCTTAGGACTAAGATCACTTGTGTTTTCAATTGCTGTGTTTGTTTTCTTTATTATTGTGGGTTGCATCGGAGTTACATAGATCCTAACCCGGATCTGGGGATACCCTGTTAGGTAGCATAAGCTGTGAGGGACCTGTCCGGCGTAGACCGACATGGGTGAAACAGTGGCTACGTTGGTGTGGCACTTTGGTCTGTACCGATATCCCTTGTGTCGCAACGAGGAGAATATGGGTCTTCTGAGGAGTCACTAAGCACCAACCGACCTTAGAACCTTAAATGACCCAACTTGGCCAATAGAACAGTAGCAGTATGCTACACCCATTGAGGCTAAACTCTCGTGATGGTTCTGGCCGCAAGAAAAGATTGCGATGCTGGAGTTATGACCGATTGAGGGTAGTCAGTGATATTGGGATCCTCTAGAACCCGGTTACTTCTGATAGGACAGGTTTTCACCAACAAACTGAAAGAGGGTAATACCTAGACCCCATGTTGGCCTAAACTCTAAGGGCTATCTTGTGTGACTTGTGTGCCTTCCAACTTGACTATTTGCATGCTTGTTATCTAACACATGAGTTTCTTGCAGGTTTTGTTTACAGTCCTTAATTGGGACTCATAACAGGGTTTACCTACTTTACCCCATGCATAGCTTAACATCATACCATTGCATACATCCTGCATAAGGACTAACCCATTTCAAGGATCTCAAGGGCTTGTGATGCAGGTCATGATGAATCAAACGCCTAGCAAGGGGCAAAGAGGATTTATTTTCCTCTAGCCAAGGTTGTCAGAGGCTATGACCCACTCGATATGGTGAGCTTTGACACTTGAAGAAGGTTCCCCGAGCCAAGATTGTCAGGGGCTATGACCCACTGGATATGGTGAGCCTTGAATCTTGAAGAAGGACTCTCTACAATATGCAGTTCCTTCAATCAAGCCACCAGTTACCAGATTCTAACAAGTTTCTTTGTTTACCCCGCGAGATCCTTGAAAACATTGCATGCATATATACATATCATTGCATTACAGGTATCCCTTTTTACAAGTTGCTTACCTTCTTCGCTGTTTATTTCAGCCGATCATCGTGAATCCTGAATCATCTACTGAACAATCCATCAAGGCCCTCCAGGCTCAGAACGCCCAGTTCCAAGAGTTGATTAAGAGTCTAGCCCAGGGTCAACAGGATTTGAAGACTCTGCTCTCGAAAAAGAAGAAGAAGAGGACGGTGTTGTTCAACCCTAGACGCAAATCTGGGAATGGATCACAAAATGAAGTTGAGCAGACTACCCCATCTGTTGGGAAAGACAGTCCCCAAGAAAGGGAGGTTCCTAGTCCAGTGGTCTCCAACTACGAGACCGATTACAATGACGAGCAGTACCCTCCAGCTGAGGACAGGTATAAACAGTTGGAAGACCAGCTAAGTGCCATGGAGATACAAAAGGTGCCCGACCTGGACTTCGAAAATCTAGGTCTATCTTTTGGTGTGGTAATCCCACATAAATTCAAGGCACCTGCCTTTGCCAAGTACGACGGGGCATCCTGTCCTAAGCTGCATCTCAGGTCTTACACAAGGAGGATCCAGCCCTACACGGCTGACAAGAATTTGTGGATTCACTTTTTTCAGGATAGTCTGTCGGGAACTCAACTCGACTGGTTCTATCAACTGAATGGAGCCAACATCCGCAGCTGGGAGGACTTGGCCACTGCATTCTACAAGCAGTACCAGTATAATGCCGACCTTGCTCCCACGCGTACTCAGCTTCAGGGGATGTCTATGGGTACAGGCGAAGGTTTCAAAGAATATGCTAAAAAATGGAGGGACCTTGCTGGAAGGGTACAACCACCTCTGACTGACCGCGAGCTCGTCGACATGTTCTTGGGGACCCTGTCTGGTCCATTCTTCAACCACCTGATTGGGAATTCTGCTGCTGGGTTTACAGATTTGGTCTTGACCGGGGAAAGAATAGAAGCTGGCATCAAGTCAGGGAAAATACAGAATGGTGACTCCTCGAACACTGAGAAGAAACCGTCCAAGAGAGAATCTAGTGATGTCTATGGCTCAAGAGGGCAGAATAGGTTCGAACACCGCCAAGATGTTAACGTGGTGGTTATTGCAAAACTGGTCGGCGCTCCTCAGCGTCACAATCAGCAAAGGGAAGAGAGACCCAAAAGGCAATTCACTCCTCTCGGCATGACCTTGTCACAGATATTGCCACAGTTGCTGGAAACCAAGTTGGTAACTCTCATGGACCCTCCAAAGAATCCCAACAGGACGCCTTCAAGGTATAACCCCAACGTTCGCTGCGCTTATCATTCTGACAGCCCGGGGCATGCTACAGATGATTGTTGGACTTTGAGAAACAAGGTTCAAGATCTGATTGACGCAAAGGAAGTCCAGCTCGACTCTCCAAAGACTCCCAATATGACCACTGCTCCCTTGCCAAAACATGGCTAGGATTGGATTTTTTGTTCATTCGAATGTTCAATTTGTAATTTTCTTTTGATTGTTCAAACATTTATTCATGTTAAACATTGTTATTTCATTAATGCACTACACAGGTCTGTTTTGAAGTAATTATTTCGTATTCACTATATGCAAACTGTTTTCATTTTTCTGTGATGATCAATTCTCGGTTAATAATTCTAAGCCTCTTGAGGGAGGATGACGAAAACGATACCACGACATCTACAGTATGCTTTTGAACAGACCCCGCTGATGAGGTACATGCATTGTTTCAATTCCTAAACACTGGAGTTATAAGGATGATAATCCCTCGTCAACCCCTTTGAGCCAAAGAAGTAGGAGTTTTCTTTTCGAAAATTAAAACCCTTAATCATATCCTGGGGCAGGGTAGTTCTCTCAGTTGATCCAAGTGCACAACGAATGGCACCAAAGGAGTCCTTCTAAAACAAAAGACAGTGATGGTTCCCTACAATCGTCCAGACAGGCAGTCATTACCAAAAAAAAAATAGTTAAAACCCAATAAGTCAAAACCTATGAAGGAGACTTACAAAACTGGGGCATCCCGCTGACTGTAATCATAAAAGAAACAGTTCAGGCAAAAAACAGGGATAACGAAATCAAAAAAGAAAGAGGTTCTATGAACCCTCAACAAAAAAGGAATGACGGCCTATTCAAAATAAATTGTCAACATCCGAACCATCACCGGAATATCAGAGCAAAGACTCAAACAAGGTCTAACGCATGATCAACTGAGTTTAGGTTTGGAGAACATCACGAAGAGCGGGTGGGTACAAATACTTTGAGCCTTTATCTTTTGTTTCTTAAACCGTGAACCAGGCCACGTTATAAGCCTTAAAAAGTCCTAGCTGAAGCAAGGGTTAGTTCGAAAGCATACTGTTACAAAGGTGTCCTGACTCCTTAAGGCTCGCAGTAAAATAACGAGTTTGACATCACAGTTTACAAAAGAACTCACTTGTTTTATTAAAAAAAAAACTGCATTTTCAAAAACTTCGAAACAGACATAAGCTTTGCATTTTTAACATAACTTTGTTTGCATACGACTATTTGTTTGAACAGTATAGAAGCTCGCACGACGAATATCGGATGAACAAAAGCACTCCCAAACAAGGGGCATGACATGATCATTGTCCGTCATCTGGGGCAGTTAAGTCAAGATTTAGAGAATCTCTCAAAAGGCCAACCAGCTTGGGGCAAACCTCCCTCTGAGTCACTTGGGGCATTGGACATGAATTTCGACGACGAATCTTGCATGATCAGACATCTTCTGGCAGCATGGCAACGCTATCAACAGGGGCACCTCCCTACCCTCTGAGAGTGTGGACATAGTCGGAAAAAATACTACGCATAATCAAAGACCCGCTAGGTTGACACACGTAGGCAAAAATAAGGGCTTCCCGGCGAACCAAAAGGGTTCGGGCAAAAATAAGGGATGAAAATTTAAAAAAAATCTATACACCCGGCAAGTCGAAAACCTAAAAAGGCGGCTTTGGCAAAAATGGGTATCCCGGTGGACTGAAAACCCGAAAGGGCGGTCCAGGCAAAAATTAGGGATCAAAGCGTACGACTATGTCCCAGTATCTCATCACTTGCCTACCAGAAGAAGATTTGTCAAACGGCAGTCATCAAACACCTTCACAGGTACCTTCTTCTCCAACAGAAACTGGGGCAATAATGAGTTGTCTAAATGATCTGGTTGCTCTGTTCACCAAAGTGCCAAGGTAAGTTCAGCTAAAGAATGCGACCAAGATACCTTCACTCCCTGCAGAGCAAATGTATCTCCCCAGCCAAATTCAGAGGTTATTCCCCACCAGAGCTTATAACTGGGTTATCCTCAGCCAATTACCACGGAAAGATCGTCCTCGACAAAGTCCTTCTTATTCCCCAGCGGAGTTCATCAAACTTCCAACAGAGCACAACAACGGTATCCCCAGCGGAGTTATCCTCATCAACCTCAGCAAAGTACCTCTCTTTCCCCACAGAGTTGCCTCCCCGCAGTGTAATCTATTCGCCAAGTTTATTCCCCAACGGAGTCATCTTCTACTACCGGTATTCTTGCAATCATCATCCCCAACGGAAACGAAGAATCTCACTCTTCAACATCAGCCCAGGATTTGACTTCCCGGCATCCGTCAAGGATCTATTTTCCCAGACGAAGATACATTCATAAACATCACATTGTTATACATCATGATACATGCATATACGCATCATATTATACAATCTCATGTGTTGAGAACATCATTGCTCGATTCATATCATGCATTGCATATGACTGACCTTTACCTTTCAGGAAGGATACAGTTAATTGATCAGCTATGTAGACGAATACAGTCAAAAGAGACCAACCCAGTCAAAGAATACAAATCCAGTTAAATCAATGCCTAAAGATTTCTCTGATACAACTCGTCGTTATAGACACTCGTCGTTATAGACACTCGTCGTTATAGACGCTCGTCGTTATAGACACTTGTCGTTATAGACACTCGTCGTTATAGACACTCATCGTTATAGACACTCGTCGTTATAGACACTCGTCGTTATAGACACTCGTCGTTATAGACACTCGTCGTTATAGACACTCGTCTTCATAGACACTCGTCGTCATAGACACTCGTCGTTATAGACACTCGTCGTCATAGACACTCGTCTTCATAGACACTCGTCGTCATAGACACTCGTCGTCATAGACACTCGTTGTTATAGACACTCGTCGTTATAGACACTCGTCGTTATAGACACTCGTCGTTATAGACACTCGTCGTTATAGACGCTCGTCGTCATAGACGCTCGTCGTCATAGACACTCGTCGTCATAGACACTCGTCGTCATAGACACTCGTCGTCATAGACACTCGTCGTCATAGACACTCGTCGTCATAGACACTCGTCGTCATAGACACTCGTCGTCATAGACACTCGTCGTTATAGACACTCGTCGTTAAAGACCACCCGTCCATGGAAATAACCTGTCAGTAGAGACAACTCACCAACCTTTCTGAATTCCAGACTCGATTCCTGTATCTTTCCAGGGCACGTCTGAAGAGTTCGAAGATCCGATTCCTGTATCTCGCCAGGGTGTATCTGTTGACGACTGTATTCTCCGGACTCGATTCCTGTATCTCGCCAGGGCACGTCTGAAGAGTTTAAAGATTCGATACCTGTATCCAGCCAGGGCACATCTATATAAAGAGTTTGAAGATCAACTCCTGTAAAAGGCCAGGTAATTATTTTCTTTCTCAGGTACGCAAGTTCTCGCTAAGGAATCTCTTACGCGGTCGACACACCCAGATGGAATCTATAAGCCCATCCCCTTATCCATCATCTTTCCAAATGGCATCTGTAAGCCCATTCCCGCCATCACACTGCTGATACTCAACTATGTGAGTGCAAATTTCTGGGCACTCTAGTGTTCAATCATCTTCCACCTTCGGATCACGAAAGGCACACAAGCCAATCTACATCCTCAGGTCTAAGAAGATTGAACAGGGGAAACTTTTGTACCCCAAAATTTTCCCTCCTATATCTTCAAACTTTTGACAAGCATCACCTCAAATTGCCCAAGTTTACTCAAGGGCTACACAGTCAACCATTCTCCTAAAGCCAGTCAAATTAGGGTTTTGGTTCTTGCAAGGAAGTTGAGGTTTTCAAGGGCTCAATCAAGTCACATATGCTCATACACATTGTCAAGCACCTACATGTCAAGTTTCAAGGCTCACAAGGTCAAGTTGCACAGTCAAAAACCCTAATTGCTCAACAGTCAACTATAGGGGCAAAATGGTCATTTGGCAGTCAAAAGTCAAAATTTTTGGTCAACATCTTATTTTTAAGCCACAATCATCATTTGGTCAAGTCTTGACCATGATTTCACAAGAATGGCTCAAAAAGTCTCAAGATGCAAAAGTTTCTATTTTTGGACAGTTGAAAAGTCAACTGTAACTTGACCAAGGCATAACTTCCTCATGGTTCATCAGAAAAATCCCATCCAATGCTCATCTTGAAGGGGAGGACATTTCCTACAACTCATCTTCACATTCCAAGTCCAAGAAATGCTCTCACAAAAAGTTAGCAATTTCAACATTATAGGTCATTTTCAAAAGTCAACAAAAAGGCACTTTAAGTCAAAGACCATAACTTGAGATTGGTAAATAAAAATTACATGGGACCAAAGACATTGGTTAGAGGACTTCAAGACCTTTCCAAAATGTCCAAGAACATGTTCATAGCTTCAAATTTGAGCAATATATGCATTGGAGAAGTTGGGAAATTTTTGTGAAATGACCAAAATCAATTATCCTTGAAACTTCATTTTTGACAAAAGGGGCCCACTTTTTCCACTTGTTTCAACTTGTCCATGCTTCCCACGTGTCCCACAAATTATTTCAAGATTTAAAATTAATTTTTCCATTTTTATTTAATTTTATTTGATTTAATTTATTTTAAATCTTTTAAAATCAAATAAAAATCAAGAAAATTAATTAAAGGGTATATTTTGTGTTGAATAGCTTTGAATCACCATCATTTACATCCCAAATTCGTACAAGGCCTAAATCAAGCAAGAATTCAAATTTTGGCACAAAAATGGAAAGTGTTTCAATGGAGTTCATGGCAAATCTCAAACATGAATGCATAAGATTAATGGCCTTAATTCTGATCAAAACTCTTTACATAACATGTATGCAAGCCATCACAAGAGAATTCACGACCTAAGAAACACCAAAAACGGCCAAACACATTTCAAGTTTCCAAAGAGAAAAAGCAAAACTGTAAACCTCTTTGCAGTACATTTTAAGCCTCCATTTCAATAAAAACACATTCCTTGCATTGCCAGGAATCTCCAGCAATCAAAATCAAGCCCAAACACGCAAAGAATCATCCCCACGACACCCCACGCGCTCCAAGGAAGGTTCATCATAAGCCCTATAGATCCAACAAGCCAGGTGTCTTCAAGGCAAATCCAAGGGCCCAGAAAGCAAGAACACCATGTGCCTGGTCAACAGCATTCCATTCAATTCCCAGGGTCAAACAAGCTGACTTCCTAATGGGCCAAGATTCAACATCACACCCACATTTCTGGCCCAGCACCCCCTCCATTTGGTTTATTATTTATTATTAGTAATTAATCAATTAACCATTTTCATAAAAAACCAAAAAAATAAAAATAACATTTTTGTTATTATTATTTTTATTTTGTAAATAAACCATAATTGAATTAGTTTTTTAATTAGGTCATTTTAACCCTTTTTTAATAATTAAAATAGATTTAGATTTAGGTTAACCTAGAATTTTATTTCTTTTTCTATTTTATTTCATAAAAACATAAAAAACAAAAAATATTTTCCTTTAATTAAAATAATTAATTAGTCATTAATTAGTTTTTTTTAATTTCTTTTAATTACAAAAAAGACCAAAAAAAATTAATTTCTTTTCTTAAAAGAGTCAACACCCTTAGACATTCTCGATTAATTTATTCGCGCACATTTAATTTGTTCGATTATTATGTAATTTCTCCGGACATGTAATAGTAAATAGGACTTTTACTGTTTTCATTTACTTTCCGTATTCATTTACTAAAACGGGTCTTTGTAATTTTTGGCGATGTATAGACTCGCGCCTTGTAATAGCGTAGGATTTACGTTTCCGCATTTAAATTTCCGCACTCTTAACTGCTAAAATTTGCATGAAAGAATGAATGGCCAAATTAAAAACAAAGCGTAGCTCACCATAACATGTTCAAAGATAATTGCTAAACTGAAAATAACACACAAATTCATACACCACTCTTAGGGCACGCCTCACTGTTGCCTTGCCTTCGAAACGTGGTCGTCGAGTATAGGACGTCTTAGTAAGTCCTTATGTCTATTGATCCCGTTGCCTCAAAACAAGTTGCCTCGAAACGGTTGCCTCGGACTAAAAAAGGATCAATGGTATAAGGGTAGCTTCTAAGGTGTCCTACTGTTGCTCTGGTGACCACACTGTCCCTACAAACGAATTGACCCGAACACCTCCAACGGTGGTGCTACCTACCTCTCAATGGTGGGATGGCACTACCTTAAGGACATTTACACAGCCTAATTCCTTAGGGTAGGTAGATGACTCGTAGATACTTGCTCTATTCAAAAACAAAATAAAACCTTTTCACACAGACACTTTCAAAAAGCTTTCAAAACAATTTTTCAAACACTCTTGAGGACAGATACAAGAGTCATTCTGAAATCTTTCAAAGAAACTTTTTTTTGAAACCCACTCACATTTTGAAAAGCAAACAAACCTTTTGAAAACACAATGAGCAAGTATATAAGAGCCCATGGATAACCATGGATAGAAAGGGTGCTAACACCTTACCTTTCTACAAATCTACCTCCCGAACCGAGAAACTATCTCATAAGGAATTTTGCTGTGCTTTTGTCCTGTCCATGTTGGAGAAAATAAAATACGGTGGCGACTCTTGCTTCCGCGACATTTCGCGAACCAGCATTAAACAGTCAGTTCCAGATCCACCGATCACATTGTCCCACTATACCCTCTTATTCACTTTGGTCCCTTATTTTTTTTCGTGCCACTTTGGTCCTTTAATTTTCTAAAGGATCAAAGAAATCCCTTATGTCAATTGGCCTCAAATGTCTATTTATTTTATCTGCGTGGCAGGTGAGCTGACAAGGTTTCATCATCTTCTTTATATTATGCTTTTGCGTTCTTCCCTATCATCCTTTTCATCTCGTGTTGTTGCAGACATTTTAAAATTAGGGAAAAATTTTACGCTTTCATCTTCATATCCACCATCATCGTTTTTATCTTGTTCAACACTTTTTCTTCCCCGGTTGATGAAGGTCATCCATTCCTCTTTGCATATGAAGCATGACACTTCTAAAAGTGGTGACTAATGTATTTACAATAACTCGTTGTTGTACCCCAAAATTTGCCCTCCCATATTCTTCAAAGTTTTGACAAGCATCATCTCAATTTGCTCAAGTCTTCTCAAGGGTTGCACAGTTCAAACACCCTCCTAAGCCAGTCAAATTAGGGTTTTGGTTCTTGCAAAGAAGTTGAGGTTTTAAAGGGCTCAATCAAGTCCCATATGCCCATGTACATTGTCAAGCATCTCCATGTCAAGTTTCAAGGCTCACAAGGTCAAGTTGCACAGTCAAAAACCCTAATTGCTTCACAATCAACTGTAGGGGAAAAATGGTCATTTGGTAGTCAAAAGTCAAAATTTTTGGTCAACATCTTATTTTTAAGCCACAATCATCATTTGGTCAAATCTTGACCATGATTCCACAAGAATGACTAAAAAATCATCAAGATGCAAAAGTTTCTATTTTTGGACAGCTGAAAAGTCAACTGTAACTTGACCAAGGCATAACTTTTTCATGGTTCATCAGAAAAATCTCATCCAATTCTCATTTTGAAGGGGAGGACATTTCCTACAACTCATCTTCACATTCCAAGTCCAAGAAATACTCTCACAAAAAGTTATCAATTTCAACATTATAGGTCATTTTCAAAAGTCAACAAAAAGGCATTTTAAGTCAAAGACCATAACTTGAGATTGGTAAATTCAAATGACATGGAACCAAAGGCATTGGTTATAGGACTTCAAGACCTTTCCAAAATGTCCAAGAACATGTTCATATGATCAAAATTGAGCAAGATATGCATTGGAGAAGTTGGGAAATTTTTGTGAAATGACAAAAGTCAACTATCCTTGAAACTTCAATTTTTGACAAAAGAGCCCACTTTTTTCCACTTGATTCATCCTTGTCATGCCACCCACGTGTCCCATGATTAAATTCAAGATTAAACATTTATTTTTTCTATTTTTATTTAATTTTATTGATTTAATTCATTTTAAATCCATAAAATTCAAATAAAAATCAAAAAAATTAATTAAGTGATATCTTGTGGTTTGAATGACCTTGATGCATCATAATACACATGCCAAATTCGTGTAAAGTCCATTTCAAGCATGAAATTCAAATATTGAACAAGAATGGCAAGTTTCTTTAATGGTGGTTATGAGGAAATCCAAAGCTTAATGGCAATGGTTAAAAGCTCCTTAATATGACTGATTCTCATTCAAGCATACATATGCAAGCCTCTCCAATCAAAAACATGACCTAGAGACACCTAAAACGGCATAACCAAATTCAAAAATTGGAAGAAAAAACCAAAAACTGTTTTCAATCTTCCAGTGTAATTCAAGCATTCCTCTTGATCCAAACACATTCCCAGCATTGTCAGGAACGATTTGCAATCATCAATAAGCCAAAAACCTCAAAGAATCGCTCAATACAGTCACACGGTTCATCATCTTTTTCCATAATCGAAATTCATTTTTTACGCATCATTAACACATTTTGATTACTGCTTTGCATTTCTAACATTGTTATGAAGCTTTTGATATAATTTAATTTGATTTTGGTGCTCTAAAATGAAAGTTGCCATTGTTAAGTTCTAGGGTTTCAGAGCTTTCGAATTGGGGCTTTGCACATACTGTAAAATCAGAACCTCCAAGACCCATGGTTGAACTCAGAAGGACGAAACAAACACAACCCAACCATCGCGCCCTTTTTATGTTCACTATATAGCTAATCGCTATTTTCCACAGTTTTGCATTGTGGGGGTTAAAAACCCCCGCTATTTTGTTTCTATTTTGCAGATAAATGAAGACGATGATGAGGTGTCCATGCATGGCTGGCTGGTTCAAATAAACGCGCGGATTTTTTAATTTCCAGAATAATGTTTGTTTTCATATTTAATTTTCTTTGATTGTTAGATTAATAAAAACACTCAAGTGGCCCAGTGGAAGGTGGCGTGGCTTGCAACCATTGGGACCTGGGTTCGATTCCCAGGTCCCCCCATAATTCAATGTTATTTTTTCTAATGCATTCTTGTGTAGATTCCCAAATGATGAGCACGAGCACCATACTCCTGGTCAACCTACACCATGGACAATCTCCAAAAGTCAAACATGGCTTTGTGTTAATGGGCCTCAGATTCCAATTTTCACCTCCATATTGGGCCCAGACTCCCTCCCTTGGTTTATTCTTTTTCTTTTTCTTTTTGTATTTTTTTAATTTAGTTAACTTTTTTTAATTATTATTATTATCACCAAAATTAACCAATTAATATTTTTTCACAACAAAACCAAAAAAAAAAATGTAAATACTTTATTAATTTCATTTAGGTAATTACTTTGTAAATAAATACTAATAAATTGAATTAGTTTTAATTAGGTAACTTTAACTTTTTTTAATAACTAAAATAAATTTAGAATTAGGTTTTTATTAACTTTTAATTTTATTTCCTTTTATTTTATTTTCATGAAAAACATAAAAATACAAAAAGAAACTTTTATTTTTTTTATTAATTAATTAATTAGATTAGTTATTAATTTTAATTTCATTTAATCACAAAAAAGGACAAAAAAATTCATTTCTTTTCTTAAAAGGGTCAAAACCCTTAAGACGTTCCCGATTTAATTCTCGTGCGCATTTATTTATTTTGATTATTTATGTAACTGTCTCCAGATATGTAATAGTTAAATAGGTTTTTACCGCTTTATTTAATTTCCCGTACTTATTTACCAAAACGGGTTTTTGTTTTTGGCGATGTATAGACCCGCGCCTTGTAATAGTTAGAATTTACATTTCTGCAATTTATTTTCCGCACCCCTAACTATTAAATGCATGAAAGAATGTATGTAAATAAAATTAATCCGTAGCTCACAAAACAACATATACAAGACAAACATTAACTGAAACACAACACACAAAGCACATGCCACTTCTAGGGTACGCCTCACTGGTTGCCTCGAAGTGGTCATCAAGTATAGGGTGTCTTAGAGGTCGCCCTCCTGTCTAAAAGATCCAGTTGCCTCGAAACGGTTGCCTCGGATAAAAAAGGATCTAAGACATTAGGGTTACTTCTAAGGTGTCTTACTATTGCTTCGGTGACCACACTGTCCCTAATAATCGAATTGACCCGAACACCTCCAACGATGGTGCTGCCTACCTCTCAATGGTGGGATAGCACTATCTTAAGGACTCTTACACAGCCTAATTCCTTAGAGTAGGTGGATCTCGTGGGTACTTGCTCTTTTCAAACAAACAAAAACATCTTTTCACACTGACACTTTCAAAAGTTT
This sequence comes from Vicia faba, assembly GCA_948472305.1. Classification (NCBI taxonomy): domain Eukaryota; kingdom Viridiplantae; phylum Streptophyta; class Magnoliopsida; order Fabales; family Fabaceae; genus Vicia; species Vicia faba. Next base: position 918,692,526 of record OX451740.1, on the reverse strand, counting down.
TCAAAACAAATTTTTTATACACTCTTGAGGACTGATACAAGAGTTACTTAGAAATTTTTCAAACGAAACTTTTTCAAAACCCACACACACTTGAAAAGTAAACCATTTTGAAAACATAAGAGCAAGTACCTAAGAGCCCGTGGATAACCACAGATAGAAAGGGTGCTAACACCTTCCCTTTCTATAAATCTACCTCCCGAACCGAGAAACATTCTCGAATAAGGAATTTTGTTGTGCTTTTGTCCTTTCCATGTTGGAGAACATAAAAGACGGTGGCGACTCTTGCTTACCGCGACATTTCGCGAAACCAGCTTAAAAAACAGTCAGTTCTATTTCCACCGATCACACTCGCGAGTTGTACGAAATTGCTATTGCGAAGATAAAGCAGTGCTTCATAGGGCAACCACTGAGAAGAATTTTGGAAAGAAATTTTGGGGTTGTCACAATTATAAGGTAAGCCCTAATTTCTAGTTGGGTATGTTAAAAACTGGTAAAAAGGTTTTGATCCATATTTGAAATTTGTAGGGATCATTGGAAAGAGGATGTGGTTTTTTCAATTGGTTCCATGAGGAATTGGCAGAAGACACAAATCAAATATTGATGAATAAGTTGGAAAGCATATAAAAGGATTTTGATGAAACCAAAAATCAGTTTGAAAAACTGAGGGTTAGAAATGAAGAATTAGGGAATGCTGTGATAGAACTTCAAATTCAACTGAACTAGATGTGGAAGTGGAAAACATCATTGAACATTATGTGTTTTATAATGTTATATGTATGTTTTTAAAGCCATTTTAGGAGGATGTATGATATGTTATGTGTATTTGTAACACAATTTATCAATTTAATATGATTTCTATTGTTTGGCATATCATTGTTTGCAGTAACATATTTGTTGGTATATCATTTTCTTGCCATGGCCATAAACACAACAATTTTCATATTCAAAATGAAACAAGATAATAAAATGACAATGCAACATATCAGATTACTTAATCATTAACATAAAATGACATTGACATGTTACATAGACATGTTCAAAATACATTGACATATTTTCATAAAGGTTCAAAAATGCATTGACATGTTACCTAGACATGTTCAAAATACAGTACATAATACCAAAATGTTACATTGACATGCTAATACCATAAACTAGTTGAGGACTAAATATAACTAGATGGTTCTTGTTGGTGTGATTCTCTTGGTTAGAGTAGACCTTCTGGTGACAAGACAAACCTCATTCTTGGATGCAGATAATCTTGTTGTTGGTCCTGGGGGTACAAAGAACCTTCTTACACCAAGTTTTTGTGGCTTGCCAGTTCCTTTTTCCTTTTCCTTTGTGCCTCGCCCTCCTGATATTGACTTTCCTTGAGAAGACTAGGTTGCATTCATGTATCCCTGATTTTCTGAAGCCTATGTTTCTACTATCTAATTTGTGTTGGTCTTAGATGTTAAAGCCTGAGTAGTAGTGCCTTGTGTTGCATTTGTTGTTACCTAACTTGCATTGGTCTGACTTGTATTGGCCTGAGATGTTAAAGCATGAGTAGCAGTTCCCTGACTTGCATTGGCCTAAGATGCTAAAGCATGAGTAGTAGTGGTTTGACTTTCTTGAGTTTTGGTGTGACCTTGTAGGTCTTCTTGTTATGTCCTGCTTTTTTGGAACTTAGAGCACTTGACTATAAAACTTGTTCTTCTCATTTTTTGTCACTCCCATTAATCTCCCCTTGCTCAAGGTTTCTCCTTTTCTTTGGTCTACCAGGCATCTTCCTGTACTTAGGTGGTTGCACATCTAGATATGGAGTCTTGACCCACAAATTGGATTCATTCACATGGTAAAGCACATACTTGTAGACTTCCTTGTACCTAGATATCCTATAATACTCGGGAATATAATCATAAACTTTAAAATTCCTACTATTCAAAGTAGATATTGCATGGACACATGGAACTCCTGTGAGATCCCATCTTCTGCAAGAGCACAAGTAGTCCTTCAAATTCACAATGAAGGTTTCAGCTGGATTTTCTACATGTCTTACTTCAAACATGTGCTCATATGACATTCTACAATAACAACCAATGATATAAATAAACAATAACAACCAATGTTATAAATACCAGTAACAACCAATGCTATAAAGTTCCATACCTGACAAGCCATAAGTTTGTAAAACTGCTTGTTACATCAGACTTCTTTCTAATATTGGGAAAAATATCATTACCAGATACATCTTGGAACCTCATTCTATTTTTTGCTCATCTATCCATTATGTTAGTTCTGATCTCCTCAAGCATTGTCACAAGTGGTCTTTCCATTGATTCAAGAATAACACTATTAAAGGCATTTGACATATTATTGAGCACGACATCACACTTGTTGGTTATCCTAAAATATGACCTACTCCAATATCTAGGTGAGGTCTTTATCATAGGGAGAAATGCCTCTTCATAGATCAATCTCATTCCCCTTATTTCTCTTTCCCAAGCTTGTGAGTATGTAGACTTTGCAGCCTTTCATATAATTTCCTTAAACATCTTTTCAGGAAACCTCTTCCTGAAATTGTTGTACAAATGCCTAACATAAAATCTTTGTTCAACATTGGGAAAAAACTCATCCATTGCATGTAAGAGTCCCTGTAAAAACATCATACATAACAGAAAAACAACAAGTTTATACCAAGAAAGAAAATCTAATGCTAAAATTTTATATCGAATTTAATGTACCTTTTGTTGGTCTGAAATGAAAGTGTATGGGAGATATTCATTTCCACCTCCTAGGTCAGGAATTAATAGCTCTAAAAACCATGTCCAACTATCCCTATTTTCACCTTCTACAACTGCAAATTCTATATGAAGCATATGATCATTAAGATCCCTTCCTATAGTTTCCAGAATTTGTCCTCCACAAAGCCCCTTAAAAAGAAACCATCCAGACCTATGAGATGTCTACATAATTTGAAGCTCTCTTTGTATGATGCATAGCATATGTAAAGCCTTCTAAAAAATGGTCTTTGATCCTCAACTCCTTTTGGAACAGGCTCAACATCAATCTTAATTGTTGACCCTAGATTAGCTCTTAGTAGTCCAGGAGAGTAGTCATATATCCTAGTGTAATCCCCCAAGAAAGAACCATTAACCCTATCAGTAGTAGCCACTTTTGCTCTAATAGCTTTAGTCTTGTTTACCCCTGCATTCTACTTCCTCAAAGCCTTTTCTTTTATATCATTTACCTTAATCCTAGGATTGTTTTTCAATGCATTCTGAATTCTCTTGCTCAACCACTTTGTACTTAGCATCTTCACATTATACTCCCTACTACAATTATGTTTGTCAATTACCTTCTTTAATTGCCAAGATTCCTCATTTGGTAACTTGAAAAAATAGACCTCCCACTCACAACCAACCTTACATCTCACCCTCACCCTTTTCTTGTCATATTTTGAACTTGAGGTCTCTACCATTTTCAACAGCATATATGGTTATTGCATTCTTAATGTCACTATTTGAAGTAAAATACATTCCTACCTCCCATTTGTAATTAGACATATCTTTTCTTGATTTGAAAATTGGATACTTCTTCCTTTTCACTCCAGTACTGTCATCACTCTCACAACTACTTTGAAGATCATCATTATCATTATCACTCCCCTTATATTCTTCTATATCTTCTCTACATTTTCCTTTTCCCTTTGCCTTTCCATCACTTTCATATATAATGAGATCATCAAGTTCATTTTCATTCATCTCATCATACCCATTAGATTCATCTTCAAAGATTACTTCAAGAGCACTATCATATTGGCATGTCTCATCCTGACTGTCATTAAAATTGTATTCATCATGCACCTCACCAATATTGTTTGCCTCCAATCCAATATTTGTTGATTCCACATTAACATTGTTTGATTCCACAACAACATTAGCATCATTCAATCAAACATTACCTTCTTCCACAACTACATTAGCATCATTCAATCCAACATTACCTTCTTCCATAACAACATTAGCATCATTCAATACATCATTACCTTCTTCCACAACAACATTAGCATCATTCAATCCAACATTACCTTCTTCCACAACAACATTAGACTCATTCAACTTATCCACAATCTCATCATGCAGCTTATTGAGCAACTCTTCCACCTCATCTACAATGTTGTCAGACCCCTCATCAACGTTATCAACAGGACCATCACAAAACTCAGGTAGAGACAAAGTGTGTTGAGTGTAGATATCAACACTTTGCTGCACCATGTAAAGGTCTGCAATGTCTAGAACATCTTTGTCATGAACTAGGACATTCATCCCAAATTGTGGGTCCTTGTAATATATTTTATCAAAGTTCCTGTAACCTAACTCCTTCAATACACCAACTAACTCAAAAAAAAACTCTACTTATCAATATTTACTATCAAATTATCTACCAATCATACTTCATACACACTAAGTTCAGGATCAACGAATTCACCACTGTAGTGAATTTTCCGCTTCATAAATTCGTCCATTAACCCTACTCAAATAGTAATCTTCACCTAACACATTTCCAAAACAAACATTCAAATCTCTAAATCTACCGAAAACTTAAATCTATAGAAATCCCTAAATCTACTAAATACCTAAATCTACACAATACCTTAATCCTATTACAAAAACATGCAAAAAATACTTACCTTCAAACGCAGATTGTGTCCTTCGCAATCACCTTCCTAAAAGTATTTTAGGAGTAACAAAGATACGTCTATCCAATAACAATATTAGCAATTATTATAGTGGACATAACAATAATACAAAGTGTCTACGAGTCCAATCACTTTTTAAATTTGAGATTCAACTCCATGTATGATCACTTAATCATCGATACGTTCATTCACTATTTGTATAGAGTTCATCTTACATTGAAATTAGAGTGTATTTGTCTGTACACTTCCTTCACTCCCTCACCTCAAGAAAATATCATGAGAGAAAGACATGGAGATAAAAATAAACAATAAAAATCACACCCAATGAAACGAAGGTTATATTAGTGGTCCAAGTGATCAGCCTCTTAATTTCATATACCCAAATGTAAAATAAATATGATACAAATGACTTGACTGGGAATCACATTTATTTCAAACCCCACAACACACATGCATATAAACATCCTTATCCTTATAGAGCCATAAACTTTACTGTGAATAAACATGCACCATACAACAAACACACCTTACAACATCACATAATTAATATGACATATACTAACGAGTTAAGATGATAAATTGGTGAACCAAACATATCAAGTATATTCCATCAAGCTTTTGAGATTGAGTTTATCAACTTGTCACTAAAATCCCAAAGCTTCTTTGCTAACGGTTTATTTCTAGCAAATGGACTTGGCTTGAATTCATTGCAATCCACAAAGTATTTCCCAGTCACACCTTTCACGTTTGGGTGAAGTGCAACATAGCAAGTTGTAGCTGCTCCCTACAAATTAAACAAAACAAAAAAAAGAGTTGATTAACTATATATTTATATAGGCTTTTGGGCTTATAAAATGTGAAATTTTGTATGAGTATTGAAAATACTAAAAGGATTAAATAAAATAAAATGCCTGTGGGACGTTCTTCCATATGTAGAAGCTGAAGATCTTCAAGAAGTCTGCATACACAATGGAGTATATAAATTAATTTGGTTCTATATAAATTAAAAAGGTAGCATAAAAACTAAAAACATGTAGGATTATTTAATTTTTTATTAACATACTCATAAGATAAGAAGAATATCTCATAAGAGGAGTCATTATTACTCCTGGATGAACAGAGTTGGCTGTAATGTTCACACCCTCTTCCTGCTTACAAATTTGAGACACCAAATTAAAACATGCTCTATGAACCAATCCAAAAATTAATTTAATTATATGCTCCTTGTCTAGTTCATTAATATTTATATGTTGTTTTGCGGTGGTAAACGAACATATTCGCCTCGCAAAAGTCAGGAAAAAATAGAATGAAATAAATATAATTAAGAGTGCGGGTTTACAAATTTGACCAGACCTAAAAAAACAAGAGCGGAACGGATATGTGGATCTTGTATTCCTAAAAATTTAAAAAAATTATAAAAATTCTTATTAAAGTTTGTTAGAGTGGAAATAGGTCAGGTCAAAACAAAAATTTGTACTTGTGCGTATCCGCAAATACTCACGTACACAAGTAATTCATTTTTGTTATTATTATTATGTTTTAACTTTGAAACTATTTTTTTTTTAAAAAGGATAAAAAGAATTTGTTAATTATATATATTTTAAATATTTAAATTATAATATATATGAATATCCACAAATACTAATTAGTGTTTCAAAATTCACGAATATCTATTTAAAAGATACAAATATCATATTTATAAAACGCAACAAATAACATATGATTAGTTTCCGTAGTCATAAGTACCTATTTTCATCTGTAGGTCGGTCCATACTTTAGAAGTATTGAGTGTGGTTATGATAAAATTTTAAAGATTGATAGCATGTTTAAATTGGCTTTTTAAAGAAGTGTAGAATTGATTTTGAAGTGTTTGGTTTATCAAAAGTAAAATTGATTATGCTCTCTAATTGATTCTATTTAAAGTTAAAATTCCTAGCTTTTGTCTCCATAATTGATTGTGAATGATTTTTATACTAAAATTTATTGTTCAACTCACTTTTACATAAATATAGTCAAATATAAATCAATTCTGTTAAACTCAATTACGTTAGAATCAATTATACCAAATTCAGTTTTATTAAAATCAATTTTGTTCACCGTCAATTCAAACACATCCTAAATATTATCTATATTATTTTAATGTGACCTTACCACTTTAAAAATTTGATTGGAAGACCTAAATTTTATTTAAAAATCAGTTTCAAATTAAGATTTTTAAATAGTTTATTTTATCTATTTTTTAATAGTAGTCTATCAAATTTTACAGACTTTTTAAATAGCATAAGATTTGTCTATTTAATTAAAAAGAAGAAAAAAAATGTACCGATAGAGTAAATTATTTTTACACTAATAACCAATCACAATCATATATTTAATTAAAATATATTTTTATTTTTAAAATATTAATATAATATTGTAAAACATATGAATTTCGATTCATTGTATTTGTAATGTTGATTTTACCATTAAATTATTAATTAAATAGACTTTAAGAATAATCAATCACAAGTCATACCATGTTTATATAGACTAATGCAGGCCTGTCAAATCTATTCCACCCTAACCCTAATGTATGTGTCTGTATTTTTAGGGTGTGGGACAATGTAAACATATCAAGTGCAAAAACCTAAAAGTTTGGTCCACCCAAAAAAAAAATTGTGGACCACCCAACCAAACATATACCGGTGTGCTCATTTTACCAACCTTGTGTTTGATATTACAGTATCAAATAAAATTCTATTACTTTCCCAAAAATATGTTAAGAGAATTAAAAATTATACTAGTAGTAGTCATATTTCTATCTCTCATTTATATAATTAGTATAGATTGCAATTAATTTATATTAAAAACAAATAAGGCTCACCTGAAGACGACGAGATAGTTCATTTGCATGTAATATATTGGATAACTTGGACTGTCCATAGGCCTTTTTATTAGAATAACTAAAATTTAAACTAAAAGTTATAACAACACAAACAAAAAAATTTGCAACAATATGAAGTAAGAAATTGATTTTAGTCAATTTAATTCAAAGTAAAAGTACCCATTTCGATCATTGATCTTATCAAATCTAATCCCCTTTCTGCAGTAAGTGTATCTATGAGCAATTGATGATAGATTTATGATCCTTCCCTCTATTCCAGTTGTTTTTGCAGTTTGTTTCATTTTGTCAAGAAGAAGATTTGTCAATAGAAAATGACCTGAAAGTGAAAAAAGATTAGATAGGGTAACAAATAATTAGTATGATAGTTACAAAATAAGTAATTTCATGAATAATTAATAAGATATTACCTAGATGATTTGTTGCAAACTGCATCTCAATCCCTTCTTCTGAAAGCTTGAAGGGGCAAAACATGATCCCAGCATTGTTTCTGACATTTTAAAACTCAATTACTAAATCCAAAATTGCAATGTTTAATTGAAATGTCACACCATTATTAATGATATGATAATTATTTTAGATATTTTGTTATTATTATTTCTGATTTTATTTAAAAAAATATTTTTTATATTTATTAAATAATCAATATATTTAATCAATATAATAAATCATATCCACTAATTATTTTATAAATATAAAAGCAATTTTTTTTTATATAATGAGTATTTACAGTTGCATTTTTTTCTTCTTTTTATACAAGTTTTGGTTTTTTTATCCTCCACCATTTCTTAACTAAACTGATGATATATTATAAATTTTTTTCTTTTGATCCAAAAAAAAAAGTTTGTCAAAATAAAAATGAAAGGTTTTTTATTTATCTATTTTTAATATATTAAATAATTGATATATTTAATTTCAGATAAATTAATTATTTAATATATTCAAAAACAATTTTTTATAATATTGATCAAGAGAATAAGGAATACTATATAAACATTACATTAAGATGTGGAGAGGAAGATCAAGAGCAATGAAATTCTCCACAAATGATCTGACAGATTTTGTTGAACACAAGTCAAGTTTCATTATATCCACTCGTGCAAACTTGTTTTCTTGTGTTATTTGTTGCTTGGCTTTCTCTGCAGATTCCATGCTTCTTGCAGCAATGATGACATGTACATTTCTAAGAGCCAACACTCTTGTTGTCTCCAACCCAATACCACTTGCTCCTCCTGCATGACATTTTAAGAGTTTTCTTAGAGTTTCATTATAAGAACATTGAAAATTCATAATATTATTAAAACACTGAAAAATACGACACTTGACATTGACACATGTAAAAAATTAATAATAATATAATCATAACTGATAGAGTCAATTTTAAATACGGACACAGACAGAGATACGTGTTTTTCACAGGTGTCAGTGCTACATAACTTACCTGTGATAATTGCGGTAAGGTTGTTAGCATCAATTCCTTCGGTAACCTTCTCCGCAGTTGAAGCTGATCCAAACCCACTTGGACCAGCCATCCCTGTTATCAACGAAATAACACCCACCATTTTCCAACGTTAGCACTTTAAATGAATAAGAGAATAACTATATATATAGCCAAGAGAGAGTATGTTGAGGAATAAAACAATGAAATAATTAAATATTGAGGTGGGGGCGGAGGAAGGTATGATTATAAGCGGTATTGAGTGTAGGGCCAAGGATTTGATTGAGGAAAAGAAGAACATAAATGTACTTGATTGAGGTAAGTAAAAGGAATGGAAAAACATAAATTTTGGAGGTTGAAGGTTGTCGGGTTTAAATTTCCTTTTGCTGAATTTTAGATCAAACATTTAATTCTCAGCGGCTACAACAGTATCTTACTACCACTTATTACTAAATCTGGGCTCTTGTTTTTTTTTATAGAAATAATACTAATAAAAGTAACAAGGCTCAATGACCAAAAAGATAATGTTTGATTTATAAAGGGGTTGCTATTTCCAAATCTTAGTGGTCATCTTTTTAAAATTTAAAACTCCATTTCGTTAAAATGAGTCTGAAAATGTATATCGGTCCCATGGGAATGTGAGTATGTATGTGCATTTCAGTAATAACATAATTATAAATGAATGAATTTATCAAATTATCTTTTTCTTATATAGTAAGAATTGAATAGAAAATGCTTTTAAATGCTAATAATAATCAAATAATTCTCCTTTAATATTTGATGACCAATTCAAATATTCTTTAATTGCTTCATTATTCAAATTGATTCTGTTTGTCCATTACGCCCCCTCAAGATAAAGGTTCCATCAATAACCTTTATCTTGGACACGAGTTCAGTGTACTTGGTTATGGGAAGTGGTTTAGTAAGTAGATCTGCCAGCTGATCTTTGGTAGACACATGTGTTACGATGAGCTTGTTGGTTTGAACCTGTTCCCTGACAAAATGATAATCTAATGTTATATGTTTCATTCTTGAATGAAGTACAGAATTTGAACAAAGGTATGTAGCACCCACATTGTCACACAATAGTCGTGGAGATTTATGTATGGGTATTCTTAGCTCATGAAGTAAGTTTTGTAGCCACATGAGCTCAGTGGTAGCGGTAGCAACTGCACGATATTCAGCCTCAGTAGATGACCGTGCAACAGTTCTTTGCTTTCTTGAGAGCCACAAAATTGGGTTGCCTCCAAAGAAAATGATGTAAGCTGAGGTGGATGTGCGATCATCATTGTTCTCACCCCAATCTGCATCAGAGTATGCTAACAGGTTGTTTGCGACAGTTTTTCGTAGCATGAGACCATGATTAATGGTTTGTTTGATATACCGAAGTATGCGTTTCAAGTGCTGCAAGTGAAGGGAGGTTGGTTTGTGCATAAATTGAGACAACTTATTGATGCAGTATGATAAGTCTGGACGAGTAAGATTAAGATATTGGAGTCCACCAATAATTCTACGAAATTCAGTGGCATCGGTGGATGAAGTACCATCGTGAAGTTGTAGCACTGCGGTGGAAGAAAGTGGTGTGGGAGATGGTTTCGCCCCCTCCATGTCAAACTTTTGTAAGAGGTCACGAATGTATCGGTGTTGAGAAAGAAAAATACCAGAGCTTGTTGGTATTATTTCAATACCTAGAAAGTAGTGAGTTGTCCCATATTTTTCAATGAAAATCGTTGAGATAATGCCTTGATGAAGCTTTGAAGGAATGTAGAGTTGTTACCGGTGAGCAGTAAGTCATCTACATAGAGTAGAAAATAAGCCTTAGTATCACCCGAGTGATAAATGAACAATGATGGATCACTTTTGCTTGTTTGAAATCCATATGCGATAATAAATTCTTTCAGAGAGTCATGCCATGCTCTTGGTGCTTGACGTAGGCCATAGATGGGCTTGTGAAGTTTGCATACATAGTTGGGGTGTGATGCGTCTTTCATACCTGGCGGTTGTTCCATGAAGACCTCTTCAGTAAGAGCTCCTTGTAAGAATGCATTATTCACATTAAGTTGATGCATTAACCGCTGATGAGAGATTGCAATGGTAAGAATAATCTTAATTATTTGTGGGCGAACAACTGGTGCAAATGTCTCCTTGAAGTCAATACCGGGACATTGTGTGAACCCTTTGGCAATAAGACGTGCCTTGTAGCGAGCAATGGAACCATCACTATTTCTCTTGATACGAAATAACCATCTGCATCCAACAATATTTTTCCCTGCCTTAGGTGGTACAAAGAGAATGTGCCATTTCTTATTAATGCTTCAAACTCATCAGCAATTGCCTGACGCCAATGGGTTTGTTTTATTGCCTCACGAAAGTTTGAAGGTTCCAAATTCTCAGGTAGAGGATGTTTTGTTGCAGTGTACATTCTTTTTGGCTTGAATATATTATTCTTGGACCTTGTGATAATTTGGTTTGTTTCAGTAGTAGGGGCTGAAAAGGTATTAGACGTGACAATAGGTGTAGTAACAAGATTAGATGTATGAGTATCATTACCTGACATTATATTTGAAGTCAAAAGATCCTCCTCTTCATGGGGCATAGCTTGTGACTCGATTGGTGATTTTTGAAGGATAAGTATGATGGTATGAGGGGGTTGTGGCATGTTGGGTATGGTTAGAGATGGTGGTGGTGTAGGTTTGATAAGTTGGTTGTATGGAAAAATGTGGTCATAAAATTTGACATGCCGAGAGGTGTATATTTTGTGATTTGTTGGGTCAAGACATATATAACTGTATTGGGATTTTGCATATCCTAGGAATATGCATGGTTGAGACCGAGATTGAAGTTTATTTGAGACATAAGGTCGCAACCAAGGAAAATAAAGGCATACAAAGGAATGAAGGTGTGAAGTTGTTAGGTTTTTCTTGTGTAAGACTTGATATGGTGATTTCATGTTGAGGATAGGGGTTGGTAACCTATTGATTAGATACACTGTTGTCTTGAATGCAAAGGACCAGTATTCGGGTGGTAAGTTTGACATATGTAATAAGGCTCTTCCAGTTTCAACTACATGTCTGTGTCTCCTCTCAGCTGGAGCATTTAGTTCTGGTGTATGTGGTGGTGTGGTGAGATGAGATATACCATGTGTGTGGAGAAATGATTTTAGTTTGATGAATTCTCCTCCATTATCAGAGTGCAATGAAATAATTTTTTCTTTGAAGTAGTTTTCAACAAGATTTTTGAATGTAGGAAACAAAGTAGAGACGTCTGATTTATTTCTTAATGGATAGAGCCATACATATTTGGTGAAGTGATCAACAAAAAGAAAATAATATGAGAAACCATCTAAAGACTTGATGTGGGCTGGACCCCATACATCAGTATATATGATTTCTAGTGGTTTTTGTGTTTTGATACTGGAAATGGAAAAAGGTAACTTGTGACTCTTAACACTATTGCATGATAGACAAGGTTATTGTTGGCTCTTTATTTTGTAAGATGGTAGGAGATATCTAAGTATGCGATCATATGGATGCCCTAATATGTGATGCCATGGCGGAGGAATATATGTAGTTGTGACGAATGCATGTGGTAGAGATGATGGATGAGGCATGTGGTAGAGTCCATTGCTATGTTGTCCTTTTAGAAGAGGTTCCCTTGTCTTCAAATCCTTTATCAAGAAATTATCAGAAAAAAATTCAATGGAAATTGGATTAGTGTGACATAGAGATGAAACAGACAATAGTTTTTGAGTAATTTTAGGCACATGTAAAACATTTGAGAGATGAAATGATTGAGAGGGAGTTTTTAAAATAATTTTACAAATGTTGGAGATGGTGTGTCCAGATCCATCACCAACCATAAGTTGATCTGAACCTGTGTAAGGTTGAGAAAAGTGCATGTTGTCCAACTCATTTGTTATATGATGGGAAGCTCCCGAGTCTAAGATCCAATCGGATGCACCTGGGGGCATGGCCTTAGTATGAATAGCAGTAGGAGGTTGATTCTTTGGAGGGTAGCCATGCAATTTGTAGCAGGCCTTGGCTGTATGGCCTGGTTTATCACAAAATTGACATACTACACGCTTTGAGAAGCCCGTCGATGTTGATCTGGGCATTGTGTGTTTATGATACTGTTTTGGTGTTTTGTTGTAGAATTGTTTTCCCTTGTGTGTAATGTTTGCAGTAGGAATTAGAGGAGTTTCTTGCACACTTGCATCCCTCTTTAAATAATTTTCAAAATTAGAAAGGAGGTCATGAAGATCATCAAATCCGATAGGATTTTCTCTAGTTCTTAGAGAAGTAGTCACTTCTCGATAGTCAGAGCCAAGGCCATTCAAAGTATGGATGACAAGATCCACATTGTCCACTGGGGAGTTAGTGATGGCTAATTCATCAGATAAAGCCTTGATACCATTGAGGTATTCAGAGATGGATTGTGATCCTTTTGTGAATCGAGAGAGTCTCTCTTTTAGGTGCATAATTCTTGCACGAGTTTTGCTTGCAAACATCTTAGTGAGAATGTCCCAAGCTTGTTTAGAGGTCTTGACATTCCCCAACATGGTAATGATGTTTGGATCAACAGATGATATGATTGCATGCAGGATCAGTTGATCCTGTCTTTTCCAATGTTTGTATGTTGGATCTGTTTGGGCTGGACTGGCAGTGTTGCCATCAACATAGCCAATGAGATCATACCCTACAAGGAGTGTGTTGAACTGCACGTTCCAAGCAGGAAAATTGTTGCTGCTCAGTTTCACTGACGAGTGAGTGTTTAGGACAATAACAGAGTTGGCATTTGGGGTAATTGAAATTTCAGATGTTGTTGAGGAAGACATGGTGAGATTGAGGATCGTTTTGCTGTAAAGCTTAGTGAACTACTAATACCATATAAATGAATGAATTTATCAAATTATCTTTTTCTAAGATATACAGCTGAGTATTTATATACATGTATTACATAGTAAGAATTGAATAGAAAATGCTTTTAAATGCTAATAATAACCAAATAATTCTCCTTTAATATTTGATGACCAATTCAAATATTCTTTAATTGCTTCATTATTCAAATTGATTATGTTTGTCCATTAATAATGTGTTTATTTCACAATTAAAGGAATAATTTGGAAACATATTTTCGTAATAACTCTTAGTTTGTTATGAATTTGACATTTTCTTAAGAATCCATATATTTTAAGCAATTTATACTAAGTATGCTATTAAAATAAATTTGTTTTTAATCTTTCAAGAAAGAAATACATTATTCAAAACTAAAAAAATAGCTACAGACCATGCAATGCTATAGGATCCAGCAATCCAAGAACCTTACAGACAATTCAAATCAACAAGATCACTAAGGCATCATAAGTAAAATGATGTGTTTCTTAAATTTTGGAATAGCCCAACATCTACACACTATAGTATCAATTACTTTGAGAGTTATGATATTGTCATTCGCATCCCTATCAAAACAGTTGCGGACTCCTAAACATCCAAGTATTATAGATGGTTTCAGCTAAAGCACACTTGAGAATGCTAGTTTTCCACCCTTTGCCCTTACAATTCTGTAAAATCTACTGGATTTCCTCCTTCCAATCCAAAGGGTTGATGGTCAATCTTCAGCCACATTAACACCTTACTCCACGTCTAATTCAAAATATGACAATGAAAAAAGAGGTGTTGGAGGGTCCCTTTTTCTCTACATAAGCTACAGTTATCCTCATTAATCATTCCAAACTTGAGCAAGCGATCCTTCGTAGCCAGCTTTTCGTGACACGCCATCCACAAGGTGAACACAACACGGGGTCGGGCCACATTTCCCAACAGGATTTTACTCCAGAGTACCTGCAATTGACTTTTAGACAAAGATTCGTACATAGTTCTGGTGCAGAAATTTTCCGTCTGTAACAAGGCATTCCATTTGCTAGCAGCTATGAACTCCTGTTTGTACTTCATGATGGTTTTAATTATCCATGATGCATTATTTCTCACAATCATGGATAGGATGTCAAGCCTCTTTATGTAATAACAACGAACCCATTTAACCCTTAGGCTATCGGCTTTACCGCAAAGGTTCCTGAGTAATTTTTCCATATTAGCTTTGTTCCAACACTCCAAGTTGATTAAATTGAGCCCACCATGTTTTTTGGGAGTGCAAATCTTCTTCCACGAGATTGGGGATTTTCTAGTTATTTTCTCACTACCATCCCACATGAATGACCTACATATAGCCTCATTTTTTCTCAAAACTTGTTTCGGTAACGGGAGACAGCGCATCTAATAATTCGTAATTGTGAAAAGCACGCTTTGAATCAACTGAATTATCCCATCAAAAGATAAGAGCCTGAAGCTCCAATGAGTTATTCTGGCCACAATTTTATCAATGAACGACATGTAATGAATCACTGAGAGCTTCCTACTAGTCATGGGAATCCCCAGGTAGTTAAACGGAAGGGATCCTTCTGAGAAGTTAGTGGAGTCTTGAATAAGCTTTCGACCCTATTCCCCTACATTGCTAAAGAAAACCTTGCACTTCCTCGGGTTGAATTTCAGACCAGTTGCCTTTGAGAAATCTTCAAACGCATTCATCACCAATTCAATAGACTTATGATCTCCTCTAGTAAAAAGCAGAAGATCATCCGCAAATCTCAAATTAATGATCTCCATTTTCTCACATTTGGCGTGGAATTTAAAATCATGAATCTTCTTAAGTTTGTGAAGAACACAGTGCAAGTATTCCATAATTATGACAAAGAGCAAGGGGGAGAGGGGATCCCATTGTCATAACCCTCGTTGCGCTTGCATTAATTGGGAATAGACTTCATTCACCTGAATCTTATAGGATACATATTTTATTATTATCATTATTCAATCAGTAAAGGTATTAGAGAAATTAAGTTCCTTGAGGATGCACTCTAAAGCCCGCCACTCCATGGTGTCGTACGCTTTCTTTATGTCCAATTATAACATACACTTCGGAGCTCCACTCTTCATCGAATAACCTCTAATAAGCTCGTAAGCCAAAAGAACGTGGTTATGGATGTTTTGCCTTGGAATAAAAACTGCTTGACTCTTGTCAGTGATCCTATGAAGGACTTTGCTCAATCTATTTGTCAAAATTCTGGAGATAATTTTATATAAGATAGTGCAACCGGATATGGGTCTGTAATCACTAATATTGCTGGAATTATTTGACTTGGGAATTAAAGTGACCAAAGTACAATTCATCCATGTGTACATCTTGTTTTTGTTAAAGAACTCCCTTACAACATCTCTCACATCATTCTTTGTAAACTCCTATGTTGCTTTAAAAAAAATTCATTGAACCCATCGATCCCTGGGGAAGATATATCATTAATACCTTTAAGGCTCTTAAAAATTTCTGCGTCAGAGATAGGAGCAATCAAACTTCTGCTTTGCTCTGTAGTTATCTGGGGGCCCTGTATCAACGACACTATATCAATGCAATTGAGATTTTTGCTGGTTGTACCTACCATGTTCTTGAAAAACTTAACAACTTATAGCTTAATATCTTCCTGTTCAGTGAGGAGTTTGTCATCGTTACTTCTGAGGGAACTAAGTTGAGCTTGTTTCCTTTTCGATTTTAGCGATGCATGGAAATACAAATTGTTCCCATCACTAAGCATGAGCTAATCAATCTTTTCCTTTTGATGCACTAGAATTTCATCAGTTTTGTTAAGCTCCAAAATATAGAAGTACAGTTCTTTACTGTGATACGGTGGGAGAACTGACTTGAGGTTTTGTGTTTTGTGTTCGCAAATGTTTCGGTTTAGCAAGAGTCACCACCGACTTTTTATTTTATCCAAAGTGTTCTGGACTGGGCCCGACAGGCCCAAAAGCATTGCTAAGGCCCAATCCAAATAGACTTGCTGAGGACCACGCCGACCAAGGGGTCACAGTCGTGCCCGACGTGCTCCCTGAGGTCACATGCTCGACCTCTACATCTCCAGCTGAGGACCAAAGGGTCACAGTCGTGCCCGACGTGACCCCTGAGGTCACGTGCTCGACCTTTACACCTCCAGCTCGACATCCTGCTGTCCAGCTCGACATCACCTCGAGCACCCCAACTAGGGCACACTCAGTCCACTGCACTCCCAACGAGGCCCCGAAAAGACCGCGTCTCTGTCCGCCCGCACTTCACGCAGAACATCCAGGAAGGGGACCACGTGCGGGTCCCCACTACGCACGTAGAACCTGGAAGTTCCTCCATTGGGCCAAACCTGCCCGGTCCAATGAAGGAACCTTGGCCCAGCGCTGGGGGCTATAAATACCCTCCGTTTCCAGAGGGTTAGGTATTCATCATTCTAACCATACACTTGCTATTACCTGCTCGTACTTCTACTTACTTCAGCATCGGAGTGCCTTGCAGGTACCCCCCCCCCCCCCCCCCACTTCGTTCAAAAAGCTTTCTGCTCGGAGCCAGCCGTGACGGTCCATTTCTGATCAGGTCAGATCAGTGGCGCCGTCTGTGGGAAACTAGCTTCCCCGTCTAACAAACAACTCAAAAGACCAAAGCTCAATTCAACTACATGTCATGGTTGATCCAGCTCGCGACGAGCAGCACGTCCGTGTCGCCGACACTAATAACGGCACCACGGACAAGAATGGACACCTCGATAACCACGGTGATCCCGGCCACAGTACCATTCCTGTGACGACCGCCCCTGGAACTTCCTCCTACAGGGACGGGGCTACTGCATCATCCTCCCTGATCCCACCACCACTTGAAGACGACCCGGTAGCTCTCGCTCATTACAGAGCTGCCCGGTTCCACGAAGTCCCAGTTCCCGCCGGGGCAGATGCCACGACTCAGGCACTGTTCGCGGCCATTAATCAGACAAACTATCTCATCTTCTCCCAAGGAGAAAGACTAAGGGCCCTTGAAGATGACCGACGACCCCCGAGGAGGCATCGGAGGCCACATTCTCCACCTCCTCGGGTCACAGAAGTTCGACACCCTTCTCCCCCGCGGAGACACTACAGGGAGAACTCCAGAAGCCCCTCTCCCCGGCCAAAGCAAAGGCGCCCCTATTTGGAGAGACAGCCCGCCATCCCTACCGGAGAACCCAGTCGCGACCCAGCAAGGCACGACAAGAGGCACGCCGGGGACGGACGTGTGACATTCAACCACCGAGCATCACGCTCGAGGGAAACTCAGCACGACCACCGTGCCAGACAATACTACAGGTCCCCATCTCTTTCTCCGGAGAGGAGCGACGAGGACGACCCCCGCGGTCCCCTGTCGCAAGCCATCATGGATGCACCCATCCCCCCGGGCATGGAGAAGCCCCAGCATCTGAAGGAGTATGACGGAGTTACGGACCCGGTCGACCACATTGACGGGTTCGAAGCCATGCTCCACTATCATAATGTCGGGGGGGCCCATCAAGTGTCGTCTCTTCCCCACGACTCTCAGGAAGGCGGCCATGGACTGGTATAAAGGACTCGCCCCGGGCTCAATCACGTCGTGGCGGAACCTGAAGAACCAGTTCATCAGTTCCTTCACAGCTTCTCGGCGCCATCCGAAGACCGAGGCGGCCCTCGAGGCCATCATCCAAAGACAGGATGAAACCTTGAGGGAGTTCATCAACCGCTTCAACCGAGAAGCAATACAGGTCCCCTGCGCGGACCATATGAAAAGATACTTGCTGGAGAGGGGTCTCCTCCCCGGCACAGAATTCAGAAAGGCTGTGGGTATTGAGCCACCTCCGACTTTTGATGCCCTCCTCGATAAGGCTCGAGCATATATGGACTACGAGGAGAGGGAAGCTGCCAACAGGGCCCGAGACTCTAGGGCTCGGGGTCCCAACAACAGCAGCAGCTCACGCCAAGAGGCTCCTCCCCGACGTACCGGGGAGAAAAGGAAAGAAGATCGACCCCGGGAAGTCCGGGAACAAAGGGGCCCCTCGGGCCGTTTCACCGAGTACACTCCGCTCACAGCTTCCCGCGAGCGTATTTTGGCGGAGTGTGCCAGTACAGACTTCAAGGACGGCGGCGTCAAGCGTCCCCGACCTGCTCCCGCCAAGCCAGGGGCGGATAAAAATAAATACTGTCAATACCATAGGAGTCGTGGTCATTTGACAGAGGACTGCGTCCACCTCAAGGACGCCATTGAAACCCTCATCAAGGGAGGGAGGCTCGCGCAGTACAGGCGAAACGACGCTCCTCGTCGTGACGCCCATGAAGCCAAGGAGCCAGAAGAAGACGCCCGACCATCAGACGAGTCAGTGCCTATCCAGACCACCTTCTCGGTAACCCGGCCCGAGGAATTCGACATTCCCGAGCACCTGCAGGAGCCGCTGACAATGCACAGCAGGTGGGAATACTTTCCCTCCTCCATGGTCATCAACGGGGGCGGGTTCAACGACCTCACCATCAATTCAGCTAAGAGGAAGTTGGACGAGTTGGTCGACGCGGCTCCCCCGCAAACAGTAACGTTCGAAAGGGTGAAGGGCAGGTCAGAGCCCATCACCTTCTACCTAGAAGAACTCCCCGGCGGAGCCCCGAACGCGGTCATCCCCTTACTGATAAGGGCAAGAATGGCCAATTTTGACGTGCATCGCATCCTGGTCGACGAGGGAAGTTCCGTCGACGTGATGTACAGCCAGCTATTCCGAACCTTACAGCTGGACGACTCACATCTCTCTCCGTATGTGGGGTCGGATCTACAAGGCTTCAACGGCTCGACTTCTAAACCTTGGGGTTATGTCGAGCTCCTGGTTACGTTCGGCGAAGGAACGGCTACGAGACAAGTTAAGGTCCGGTTCCTCGTCATTGACTGCCCGTCTCTATACAATTGCATCTTGGGGAGACCGACACTGGCAGAGCTAACAGCGGTGCCCTCGACCGTCCATCTGAAGATGAAGTTCTACACCAGAAGGGCACGGGTAGCCACCATCCAAGGAGACCTAGCCGCTGCCCGTAGGTGCTTCAACGCTGCTTCTAAGGGACGGGATACCGTCGACATAGGGACCAGACCCGCTAAAAGGACAAAACAGGAGCCCGACAGGAAAGTATCCCCCGAGGAAGAAGTCCAGAAGGCTCTACCAAAGGTCGACTCCATAGCCCTCGACGCCCGCTTCGATCAGGACGAGCCATCCAGCAGCGAGCAAATCCCACTCTGACCAATTCCGGACGGGGATTTTGAACTCGTTCCCCTCGGCGCAGACCCGACCAAGGGAGTGAAGATTGGCAAAGACCTCCACGACTTGGCCAGGAAGCAAATCAAGGCCTGTCTGCGCGAGAATGCTGATCTCTTTGCCTGGAGCGCTGCGGAGATGCCCGGACTCGACCCTGAGGTCGCCTGTCACCACCTCGCCATTGATCCAGCCGCCAAGGCCGTAGTACAACGTAGGCGTAGGCAGTCTCCAGAAAAAACGGAGGCTGCTGAAAAAGCTGTAAAAGACCTCCTAGAGGCAAATTTTATTTCTGAAGCCCGGTATTCCACCTGGCTGTCAAATGTTGTACTTGTAAAAAAGAATAATGGAAAATGGAGAATGTGCGTTGATTATATTGATCTCAACCGGGCTTGCCCGAAAGATGCTTTCCCCTTGCCTAACATAGATATGCTGGTCGACAACTCGGCCGGCTACAAAACTTTGTCGTTCATGGACGCTTATTCGGGATACAACCAAATACCAATGGCCCTGGGCGACAAACACTGCACGACATTCATGACCAGCTCGGGCAACTATTACTACAACGTAATGCCCTTCAGACTGAAAAATGCCAGAGCAACTTACCAACGCATGATGAACAGAGTTTTCAACAAACAGATCGGCGACATGCTCGAGGTATACATGGATGACATGATCGTCAAATCCCGAGCAGACACCGATCACGCAGCTCATCTCAAGACAGTCTTCGCCCAAGCAAGACAGTGCAAAATGAGGTTCAACCCCGAGAAATGCACGTTCTGGGTTAAGGCAGGAAAATTCCTTGGATTCTATCTAACAGAACGAGGGATTGAAGCCAACCCCGACAAATGCCGGGCATTCTCCGACCTCCCAACACCGACATCGAAGAAGTCGATACAAATCATGAACGACATGCTTACGTCGCTGTCCCGCTTCGTCGCGAAGTCCGCTCAGCACACCCTCCCCTTCTTCAAACTCCTTCGAAAGGAAGCAGCCTTCGAATGGAATGAGGAATGCGAGTAGGCACTTCGCCATCTGAAGCAGAGCCTGTCTCAGCCGCCCGTGTTATCTCGACCCGACAACGAGGAACTGCTGTACTTATACTTGGCCGTTTCAAACGAAGCCATCAGCGCAACTCTTGTCCGCGAGACCCCCGACGGGCAGAAACCCGTCTATTTCACGAGCAAAGCCTTACAGGGACCCGAAAGCAGATACCAGCAGATAGAAAGGGTTGCTCTGGCCCTCGTCAACGCTGCGAGGAGGCTCAGACACTACTTTCTAGCCCACACCATCATCGTGCGAACCGATCAGCCGGTGAGGCAACTCCTGGGTCGGCCAGATATGGCAGGCAGGATGCTGAAGTGGTCCTTAGAACTCTCTGAATTCGACATTCAGTACGAAAGAAGGAAAGCCCTGAAAGCACAGGCCTTGGCCGACTTTGTCGCGGAAATGACCACTCACGACCTTCCCCCGGGGAAGGAACACAAGTGGACCATCTTCGTCGACGGAGCGTCCAGCTCGTCCGGAAGCGGCGCAAGAATCCTCCTGGAAAACGAAGAAGGCGTAGTAATCGAGCACTCCTTAGCTCTCTCCTTCCCGACGTCAAACAACCAGGCAGAATACGAAGCCCTGCTCGCAGGACTGAGACTGGCCGAGGACCTGGGAGCCCGCGAGGTACAGATCTACACTGACTCCCAGCTCGTCGCTTCTCAAGTACAGGGGAGCTACCAGGCCAAAAACGACAACCTCATCGAGTATTTGAACTTAGTCAAAAAA
Source organism: Vicia faba (assembly GCA_948472305.1). Classification (NCBI taxonomy): domain Eukaryota; kingdom Viridiplantae; phylum Streptophyta; class Magnoliopsida; order Fabales; family Fabaceae; genus Vicia; species Vicia faba. The sequence continues at coordinate 918,670,598 of OX451740.1, read as the reverse complement.
CACATGACAAAGTTCGTACGAGCAGAAATTTCACATGTTCTCCGCGAGCAAAACACGAGGGCGGACATATTGTCCAAACTTGCGAGCACATGAAAGAAGGGCGGGAACAAATCCGTCATCCAGGAATCTCTAGCACGTCCAAGTATCGAACGGCCCTCGACTACAGTCGAGATCCATGCCATCGGGGATGCCACGTCCTGGATGACCCCGGTTTATAATTTCCTGACAAAAGGAGAACTCCCGTCGAACCAGGCCGAAGCTGCCGTTACCAAGCGACGAGCATGTTCCTACGTGGTGCTCGAGCAGAAACTATACCGGAGAGGATTCTCCATTCCCCTCCTGAAATGCATCGACGAGTCTACCATCCCCGAAGTACTGCGGGAGATACACGAAGGGATCAACGCCCAACACATGGGCGGTAAATCCTTAGCAAGGAAAGCCCTTTGAGCAGGATACTACTGGCCGACGATGCAGCAGGATGCTAAGGAACACGTCAAAAAATGTGACAAGTGCCAGAAGCACGGGGACATGCACCTCGCCCCGCCGCACGAGCTGAGCATATTGTCGTCCCCGTGGCCGTTCGCCTGGTGGGGTATGGACATCCTCGGGCCCTTCGTGCAAGGAACCTACCAGAACAAATTTCTCATTGTCGCCGTAGATTACTTCACAAAATGGATCGAGGCCGAGGCCCTCGCAAAAATCACCTCGCACAATATCCTCCGTTTCTACAAAAGAAACATCCTCGCCAGATTCGGAATTCCGCAGGCCCTGGTGACCGACAACGGTACCCAGTTCACCGACCACGGGTTCCAGGACTTCGTCACCAAACTTGGGACAAAACAACATTTCACGTCGGTCGAGCACCCTCAGACCAACGGGCAAGCCGAAGCCGCGAACAGAGTCATCCTCCGAGGACTCAAATGTCGACTCGGCGAAGCCAAGAGGGGATGGGTCGAGGAGCTCCACAGTGTCTTATGGGCATACCGCACCACACCCCACTCAACGACGGGCGAGACACCATTTCGACTGACATATGGCACCGAGGCTGTCATCCCGGTCGAAATCATGGAACCATCCCGACGAACAGAGAACCCCCTCGACGAAGAAATGAACGACGAGGCGCTAAGGGACGAACTCGACCTAGTCGAGGAAATCCGATCTGGGGCAGCCCTGCGCGAAGCCACCCTAAAACAACGAGTGGCCCTACGCCACAACGACAAGGTCATCAAGCGCGAGTTCGAAATCGGCAGCCTGGTATTACGCAGGAACCAGAAAGATTCCCGCGAAGGGAAGCTGGCCGCGAACTGGGAAGGACCTTATCGCGTCCGCGACACCACGGGTACCGGGGCGTACTACCTCGAGCAATTAGACGGAGAGCCGTTACCACGACCCTGGAATGCTGCTAAGCTAAAGCAGTACTACAGTTAAAAACTATCAAATCCTGGGACCCTCGACCAACGGCACCCATGCTCGGTCGACGAGGAAAAACGTCAGACTTCGTATAAAGGTTAAGGTACAAGCCCGACATACGACCAAAATCGCACAACATCGCTCGGCAAACGAGGACACTCGATAGTGCCCGACGTGGACAACTACACCGAGCACCACCGTCGTTGTACCCGTAAGGCAGAACACCTAGCTCGCGATGGGCAGTTCACACCAAGGGCGAATAGTCCCTACCGGGCTTCGCGCCCGACTGAGCAACTTCACTCCACATGCCCGACAAGTCGTCAAGAATGACGGGCCATCTGAAAGGGTCAAAGGGAAGTCTCTCCCCTCGAGCGCAACACTTAGGTGACTCTGGCCAGCGAAAGAGGGTCGGGCACATATACAAACGGAAGACGGGCAGACTCGCTCGCCAAATCACAGCCACTTACGGGCACTCCTCGGGCCCATGACTTAGGCTAAAATTTTATGCAAATATATAAGATTTCAAGCACGGGCAAAACATTCAAATGTAAAACAGCATTCATTCAAATAAAAATGCCCGAAGGCGACAAAGCAAACAATTATAAACCGACCAAGAAGGCCGGCGATGTTCATAACGTACAACTGACGGGCACGCAGGCCCAAAAAATACAAATATCAAAGGCACGCAGGCCCGCTATCCTACAGTCAGGCTTCCCCAGAACCATCATTGTTGATGCCTAGAGAGTCGGGCGGGGGCACGATCACGCCATCCATGATCTGATGTATGTGGCCTATACCCTCAGTGACCAGACCAGGGTTTAATAAGGAAAGCTGGCCGACTGCAGAGTCGAACCCCTCCTCCAGAGCACCGACGCAATCTGCCTCGAGCAGCTGGATATGAGCGACCAGCTCCGATCGACTCTTCAAAGCCGTTATGTCTTCCGGCTCGTCCTTGGCAGGCAGCATGGCGACGTTCATTTCCTCGATCTGCTGGGCCAAGCACCCGACTTCGGTCTCCAGACGATCCCTGTCTGCACGGAGAAGCTCCCCCTCCTCGGCCAGCTTCCCCGACCTTTCCTTCTCCAGGACCAACATCTCCCTCTCAGCATCCAGCATCGACGTCTGCTCGCGGAACATCTCCTCGGAGCATTCCAGGGCAGTCTTCAACTTCCGCGAGCTCGAGGTGAGAGCCGCCTTCTCCTGCTCAAGTTCCTCAATACGGACAGGATCCCCCCCTTCCTCGGACAACACCAGGGCCATCTCGGCCATTTTCACCAGCCCGTCCATGCTGGCGGCCAGATGCCTCTTCCGATCCTCCTTGCTCATCCTTTTAATAGTCTCAGCCTCGTCGGAAACCACTGACAGAGGGAATCTCTCGAAGAAACCCTCCTCTTTGAAACAAGGGGGAAACCCGAAAGACCTGACAGCGCTGGCGTCCTCGCTGATAGCCAGACCACTCTCCACCCGGGTCCTCTTCCTTTATATCAGGACGACATTAGGATCAACCTCTTCAACCTCTGGGGTCCCGTCCGACGCGGCCCCCGAGCTGGGCGACAAATCCACCCTCACCGGATGAGGAGCACTCGGACTGTGTGGCGGGCCCATCCTCGTCGCCTGGGGAGCCTTCACGACCCTCCTGCCTCGCTTTTGGTCGCAAGACAACTTCAAAAGCCTTTCCCGTCGACCGGCCATCGAACCTGCACAAAATAAAAGACGGGTTAGAATCGAGCAAGTTCATAAATAAATGACGAGCAATGAAAGTCAAGCGATAAACAACCTAGCAGACGAGCAGCCTGCCTGTACGTCTGACACTCCACGAGTGCCTTAGTATCAATCGGCCAGGACTCAAATGTCGGATAACCCTCTGCATCCAAGACATCGTCCCCTTCCCTCGTGGCCCACCGGGCAGGGTGGAAGCTGTCGACGAACCGACAAAGTGTGGCGTACGCCTCCTCGTCCTCCGAGCACATGTCCCCGGCAGCAGTATGGTAGTATCCAGTCCCGTGCTCGTAGTGCCTGAACATTCAGTGCATAGGGAACTTGGCCGTACGGGCCATCACGGGATTCCCATCGTCGCCCAAAACCGCCTCCCCGTCATCATCGCTTATGGGCGCCTCCTCCTCGTACAGGGATCCCAAAGCAGAGGTGGTAACTGGCCGCACAACGTACCACTTGTCTTTAAAACCCCTTACGGAGTCCATATACATTTTGAAGAGTCTCCTTGACTGCTTTAAGGAGACCCAACTGTGTTTCCCTCCTCGGGACTGGCGCTGCAGATGAAAAATCCTGAAGAAGAGCGGTATGGTCGCCCCGATCCTCAGAAAGCGACACGTCAGCTCAAACGCCTGGATAAAGGCGAGTGAGTTCGGATGTAGCTGAGACGGGGCCAACTCCAGATGGGTGAAGACCCCGATCTGAAAGTCACTAAAGGGCAGTTGCAGCCCAAGATCTTTAAACGCGATCTCGTACATCGGGAAGCTGAACTCTGGGTACACCGAGCAGATCCGTGCACGGGAGGTCGGGCGCATGACAATGAAGTTCTTCTGGAAGTCAGGCTGGCCCTGGCCCGCTTCGAGGACAGCATACAGATTTCGGTCACACCGGCTATATATCGACGCGATCCCTCGGGGCTCGGCGCCCACCCAATCCAGCAAAGGGTCATCGACAGTATCAATCAAGCTGACCGACTCATCGGCACTTTGTTCTTCATGTTCGTGGCGCCCAGAGGAGCACGGCTCGTCCGCCATGGTTACCTGCAGAGCACGGGAAACCAGTCAATTGGGCACGAAGCCATACGCTCGACAAACCACGTTGTCCCATGCACGACCACAAAAGTCAGTTTACACGAGTAGTCGTCTCCCCGACATCCAGAAAACTCGATGTGTTCTTCTCCAAGCCGACTACGCTGCCACTCTCCAACATGTCGACCCAAGGTATGAACATGGCGAGCAACATCATGAGACCTACGGCCAGGACCATGAACATACCGGGCGCGATCATGAATCAGGCGCCCTGGATCATGAAGACCCCGGGCAGCGCTGCTGATTATTACCTAAAACTATGAATATACCGGCCACAAGCATGCGTTTGCCGGTCCTAAGCATGAATATGTCGAGCTAAGTATGAGTTTACCGGGCTAGTCCCACGCGCACAGTCCCTAAAACATCTACAAACGCTGAAAATCATGCAATACAACAGGAAAATGAAGAAGATAAACCACTTACTTGAATCAAAAGGTAGGATTCGGCTACAGAGTAAAAGAATCTATAACAGAAGATAGCGGCTGGGAAAAATCTGGAAGAACAGCAGCAGTGGGAGCACAAAGAATAGAAACGTGTTATGGGGCCCAAGGTTCCTATTTATAGTGATGACGTGGAATACCAAACGTCACCTCGGGCAACCACGGAGTTCCTCTCCCCGACGCGCTGCTCCCAACACAATGATGACCCTACCATCATAGGGTGGCGGCACGGTTCCCGAAAGGTACCTCGTGTGCTCGACAGACACGCGCCGGTTAGGATCCTCCGGGAATCCACCGCGGAAGATATCTCCGAGCACGGCACGGGGAGGCCCTCGAGGGCCTGCATCTCTATCCCGGGCACGAGACCCCGAAGCGGGAACGACCTGAGTTCAAGCCATGGCTCCTAACAAAGGAACCACGACTTGGGGGGCTCCTGTTCTGGACTGGGCCCGACAGGCCCAAAAGCATTGCTAAGGCCCAATCCAAATAGACTTGTTGAGGACCACGCCGACCAAGGGGTCACAGTTGTGCCCGACGTGCTCCCTGAGGTCACGTGCTCGACCTCTACATCTCCAGCTAAGGACCAAAGGGTCACAGTCGTGCTCGACGTGACCCCTGAGGTCACGTGCTCGACCTCTACACCTCCAGCTCGACATCCTGCTGTCCAGCTCGACATCACCTCGAGTACCCCAACTAGGGCAGACTCAGTCCACTGCACTCCCAACGAGGCCCCGAAAAGACCGCGTCTCCGTCCGCCCGCACTTCACGCAAAACATCCAGGAAGGGGACCACGTGCGGGTCCCCACTACGCACGTAGAACCTGGCAGTTCCTCCATTGGGCCAAACCTGCCTGGCCCAATGAAGGAACCTTGGCCCAGCGCTGGGGGCTATAAATACCCTCTGTTTCCAGAGGGTTAGGTATTCATCATTCTAACCATACACTTGCTATTACCTGCTCGTACTTCTACTTACTTCAGCATCGGAGTGCCTTGCAGGTACCCCCCCCCCCCCACTTTGTTCAAAAAGCTTTCTGCTCGGAGCCAGCCGTGACGGTCCATTTCTGATCAGGTCAGATCACAAAGGAAAGGTCAAAAAGCACAGGAAAGACCTTTGAGATGTTTTCTTGGGTTCGGGGGTAGATTATGAAAAGGGAAGGTGCAAGCATCCTTTTCATCCATGGTTATCCATGGGCTCTTAGTTACTTGTTTAGATCACTTGCTTTTTCTTTTCAATTGTTTGAAATGGTGCTTTGTGTGTGGTTTTGAAAATGTTTTGAAAAGAGGCCATCGTTGTGGCAACCTTTGTAATGATTCTTGTTTGAATGTATACAAAGGTGTATTGTCTTTTAAAAATATGTTTCAATGTTTGAAAGTTTTTGTTTTGGGAAATGTTTTGAAATTGTGTTTGTGAGGTGTGTTTGAAAATAGCAAGGATGTTTTTGCAAGTTTTGATCAAGTAACTAAGACTTGTCTACCCTATCTACTCAAAGATCTTTCCTACACATTTTTAACCCTTTTGACAGTGTTGTTTTATCATTGCATTTGGTAAACCACCTTGTATTTGGATGTTAAACGGGACAGGCGCGGGTCATCGTATTGACCATGATAGTAATTGTGCCAAGTATCTTTAGCAATTTTTTGAGGGACAAGACCATTTTTGTATAGGCAACCAAGATAGCGTCATCGAGGGACTATGATCTTTTGTTTTTTTTTTGTTTTGCCAAGATACTCAACATGCATAACATGGCCATTTTAAAGGCAATAAGTGGATGAAACCCTAGGGGTGCATGTGTGCATTGTGTTGTCATTTTCATGCATTTTTTTGTCTTGTATTAGGTCTAGCTATTTGTTTTGATTTTGGATATTGCATACAAATCCTAATCTTTATCATGACATATTTGAAAGCATAAATGCGTAAAAGTAATCTAGGCTATTACAACATTGATATGGGGAAGGGGATACAATTTTGGATAGGGGATTATTTTGCAAGAAATTAAAACCCTAAGTTATTACAACCAAATTGAATTTCTTTGCTCAAATGATAAATAAACCATATTTAAATAAGCAATAAAATATGAATATGCAAAATATTATGAATATGCAAAAAATGTTTTTGTTTATTTTTATGTGTATAAAAATATAATTTTTAATGTGTTAAAAAAAAGAAAATAAAAAGTTATTTTTGTTAAGGGAAAAACCCTAAATTTTGTTTTAAGAAAGTATATTTATTAATATTATTTATTTATGTACAATAAAAATAAAAATATATACAAGTGTCAAAAAATAAAAATATATTAGAAAAATATTATTTTTAATAAGGGTGGAAACCCTAGTTTTTTTTTTGTTTTAAGATAATATATATTATATTATTTATTTTATGTACAAGAAAATAAATATAAATATATAAAGATATTAAGAAATAAAACATGTGAAAAAATATTATTTTATATGTATAAATAATAAAAATAAAAATATATACATTTCTATAGTATTTATAAGTTTTTATTAAAGAAAATAAAAGTATATACTATTTAATAATTATTTTTATATCTAAAAAAATAATAAAAAATAATAAAATAAAATGTGAAAATTTACGAAAATGTTTTTGATATCTTTTTATGTTTAGAAAATATAAAATAAAATCAGAAATGAAAAAATAAATACAAAAATACAAAAATATAATGAAATGGGTCAGGGGGTGCAAAAAGCAGGTCAAGCCAAGCCCAGCCCAATTACAGCTTCATCTTCAACCTTTAAACAAAGAAACGCACGTTCTGATGTACAACTCGTATCTCCTGCATTTATGCTTAAAAACGAAAACTTGCAATATGAAAGTTGTAGAGCATAATCACACGATTCCAACCATATAAAAAACTTAATCTAACACTCAAAGACCAGAGAGAATTTCTCTGGCCCTAATTTCTAACCTAACTTTTTCAGGAAGTTCATCGATCAAATTCTCTCAGCACACTTAACTTAAATGAAAACTAAGCATATGTACAGCTTGAGGGCTATGAGTACTACATTTTTATTCACAAACCTAAGCCTAATGATTCCTAAATAGAGAGATAGGAAGTTGGAAAATACTTGTTTCAGTTGAACACGAGTATGGCAATGTGGAGGTTTTCAATGAGGCTTGAGATGTTTGTGAGCTTGCCTGAACTTCCTCTGACCTTCCCCAATGCTTTGTTTGCCTTGAGCTTGCTTGAATAAGCCTGTAGAAGTCAACTTGCACAAGCTAAAATCAGAAATGGTGAAGCTTGCAAATGGAGTTACAGTCAAGGGCCAATGGTTGGGATAGTTCAGATGGGTTATATGGAATGTGTTGGAAGTGGTTTGGGATAAAACGCACGAGGGATTTTTGTTTTGGAACTCAAAGTGCAGAAGCTGCCCTATTTTGCAAGAGGAATGTGTTTTGATGTTCAAGAGTGTTTGAGGGATGGATGGCTCGTGTTTCTGACTCAAGGCAATGTGAAAAACTTGTTTGGAATGCTTACAAACTTTGGTTATATCAGATACTCAAGTTATGTGATTTTGGCAAGTTGACTTGTTTTGAAAGAAAAGTGTGAAGTGATACAAGATAGGCCTGTACAGGTTATCTCCAAGCATGCACAAGATGGTTTTACTTTTTCCTAATTTTATGGAAATTGTTTTCTGGAAAGAGAGAGGTCCAAGGCTCAAGGAAAGCAAGTTGACATAAAGTTGCCTTTATGAAAATGGAAATGCTACCTTTTTGCCATTTTAAGATTAATTCAATGTGTAAACCTCTATGGATCAGAATAACACCTTAAACCAATGAGTTTGCATTCAATTTTTGAGTGTGGAAGGGTATATAGACTTTTAATCAAGTACAAAGCAAGTTTGGACATATTTTGCAACTTGTGTCAACATGAAAATGCCATGGATCAAAGTGCGTTTTTGCCAAATTCAAACCTTTGATTCTCTCTAACCATAAATGATTTTGGAGAGTTCTTGGACATTTTGGAAAGCTTGTAACATGATCTATAATCCATCTTTGAAATGAATCTTGATATTCTAAGTGTAACTATGTGAAAAATGGTCATGAAGATAGGTCAAAATCCTGCCTAAACTAGGGCAAAATTTCACTAAGTTAAAAGTTTCATGGACCCTTGTTCCAAAAATCATAACTTGAGATCCAAGCTTCTTTTGGGAAAACTTTGTGAATCAAAGTTGTAGACTTTGTGGAGGACTACAACTTTCATGTTGGAAGTTTTGTTTGAGTTGAATTTTATAATGGTGAAAATGTTGGGCAAAGTTGGGAAAAAATAAGAAAAAATTTCATAACTTAGAAAAATTCTAAGTTATGAAAATTTTCAACCTTAAACCCTAATTTGCAAAATTAGGTTTCTTGATGAACAATTTTCATGTTTTGACACATCTTGATGAAAAATGACTCTTGGAACTTGATTTTGACCAAAAATTCAAAGTTTGACTTTTCAGTGTACAGTCAAATTTTGATCACTTGACTGAAAAATTCATCTGTCAATTCAATGCATTTGAGATCTTTTGAACATTGTGAATGGGTCAAGATGATGCCATTGAGTCCTTTAATCCATGCTTGAACCCAATTTGCCATTGGCTAGGTTAAAAAATCAGAAATTTCCCTTGTGCAGTCAAAACCCTAAAAATGACCATTTTGCCCTTTTGATGATCTGATCAAATTTCTTGAGGAGCTGTGGTCCAAACTTGATCAAATGGTTCATATGAGTCTATAATGTTGATGTGGATAAAAAATTATGAGGTTTGACTGTAAATTGGCCACAATTGACTTTTTCCCCAATATAGTTGATTTTTAGGTCAACTGTCCAATTGACTGGGCAAAAATTTGATTCAAGGCTTGAAACTTGGTGGGGGCAATATTATAAGTCCAACATGAAGTATGAAAGCCACTTTGAGCATTGAAAGTCTAAAAATCCCTGTGCAAACTCAAACCCTAATTTAGGTCATCAGTGCAAGGAGATGTCTTGAGCAGAGCAAACCCTAATCCTGTCTGGAGTTCAAAGAGTCTTGTGAGGGGAAATATTGATAAAATGAGAGGGCAAATTTTGGGGTACAACATTTAACTTCTCAATTTGATGCACATTGAATCTATCTAGGAGAAACTCCTTTTGAGTTGTATAAAGATCCTTTCTAGCTTTCTTTAACCGGTGGACTATTCCTTTGAATGGTTTGCTTAAGCCAATAACAATCGGTTGAAGTCTTTTGAGCTTTTTCTAGATTTTGTACATGGCTGAGCCAGAAATAGATATTTCCCAATTCAATCTCATCATCTCTAAGGCACCTTCTCTGGATAACACAATGTTTTGAAATTTTAAGGGAGTTCTACAAAGCTTGGTAAAACCTTAAGGTTTCAGACAAAGCATCGTGTGGTCAGAAAATCCATAGTCCATAATTTGAAGAATAATGTCCATATTACATTGTTTCCAGTTAATATTCCCCAAAACTCGCTTTATTTGAGAGTAGATGATCCTATTAGAACGTTTGTTATTCTAGGTGAAATGATCTTGTGAACTATCCTTCTCATGAAGATTAGCAAGCTCTATCATTTCCACCAAGTCTTTGTACTCGTTCTCAGAAGCCTTATTACCTCTAATTTTGTCTTGGGGTTGAAGCACATTGTTAAAGTCCCCCATTAGGAACCACGGGCCAGAGATACCAGGATGGATATTGGCAATATATTTCCATAATTGCTTCCTTTGCTCCAAACAGTTAGAAGCATATGTTGTTGTTATGCAAGAGATCAACTCACCATTTGGCTTGTGGATACTATAGTGAATAAACTGAGCAGAACTATCATGAATCATAAGCTTGAGAAACAAATTATTCCATAAAATCCATATCCTACCGTTACTCTGATGATTGTACTTGTCTATGAATGACCATTGCTGACCCATTTTATTTCTAATATTCGTTGCATTCTGAATTTTCACTCTAGTTTTCACTCTTGTCTATGAATGACCATTGCTGACCCATTTTATTTTCACTCTGGTGGACTCTAATTTTCACTCTAGTTTCTAATAATTTATCTTTCTCATTAATTAATAATTAAGTTTCTTAATTCGTGTGAAATGTTCAAAACGTCTTATAATTTGGGACAGAGGAAGTATTATGTTAATCATCACAATAATACAAATAATATTCAAGTAATACAAAAAATTTCTACATAGGTCCCCATGTGTTATGTGTGCTACCTGCGATGCTAAAGTATAAACCTCGACATCTAAGTTTACAAAAATCATGAGGTTATCCATAATAAATGTTATCATCTGCAGACGATATTGGTCAGCCACACCAAATGGAGGGAATGGCACGTCATTAGAATGTCACTCAACATTGGTAGGTCCAATACCATCTACATGCTGAACTGGTGGAATGATGTGAGAGTGTGATATAGTAAGGTACCATACTAAGTAACCATCCACACATTGGGTAGAGCTGACAATGTTACCCAAAAACCATATATTAATATCATCAACTAGAATAAAAGGGATTGGTCATGGGATGTCTTTGACATATCCAAACTAGCACATACACCTCTCAGGTAAGTGTCTAGCCACTAAGGTCTCCCATCGCAGATAAATAGAAGAAAAAAAGTGTCATCATTTCAATGATTCACTCTATGGTCTGCGTAGGGTGTCCAAATGACATCGTAAATAGTCAGTGCATCAATCCTCATATTATACTCTGAAACACCGCCTGGGTGTGCATGGATAGCCTTCCATCTTTTGGTTCGTGTGAAGTCAACAGTGGTATGAATAACTCGCCTCTCACAAATGGAAGGGTAATGCTCGTATATCCAACATTACACAAAAGTATAGGAAAATAAACAAATCTATCATATAATAAAATTTAGGTACATGGAAAACCCTTTACTACCCCTTGGATAAATTTTTACACGTTAAGTAATTTGGAGAAACATTGGTCTTTTCATTCCCCTTATTGTAACTACTACCTCCGGTCCTTTTTATAAGAGACAATTCACCTTTTTAGATTCATTGAACAATTAATATACCTGGTCTGTAATACATACCAAGTACATTAATTATTTAATAAATCTAGCAAGGTGAATTGTCTCTTATAAAAAGGATTGGAGGGAGTAATAACTACAACACTGAGAACAAACTATATTGTTTCTGGCAAACAACTTTTATTTCTTCTTTATCCAAACTGAATAAATTCTTCTTTCTAACCAATCATCGAATTCCTACAAACCTTTGAACCCTCCCTTTTTAATTTTTACACATAACCCGATATGTCCCATCCAAGCAGACGAATTGCTTCTACAAGGCAACCATTTTATCTCTGTATATCAAAGTTTATTTCTTCCACTTTCTCTCTTCACCTTTTTCTCTTTCTTCGGTTCTTCTTTTTCTTTCTTCCACTTTCTCTCTTTTCACCAATAGTTATGCCGATGAGTGTGGTACGGGTTTCCGGTGACGAGTGTGGTGGTCGTGGTGGAAATGGGTTTCCAAGGAGGATTGTTGTGATGGTCAAATTAGAAAAAGTTCATGAATGACTTTATCAATTTAGGTTTTGTTATTACCAATTTTTTTGTTTATGACATAGACGGCGCAATATCGACAAACTCCAGCACGAAGTTATAATGATACACCATTGGTATATCTGAACTCTTTATTATAGATTTGAAGTATTTATTATAGATCTAAAAACTCACTCATTTGCTTAGACTTTGGAAATTTTCATATCATGTATTTGTTAGATAAACCATTGGTGCTCAACTATAGTAATTGGTTATAATGATTTGGTTGTTAAAGTTACATGTCCAAAAGGATTTTAATATGTGGATCTCTGAAACACAGAAGATTATGTTGTTGATGGCATTTTTTGTTGTTGTTGTAGTTTTAGAAATCACACTTGACACTTGACAATATAACTTAATTCACAACGAGTACACAAGAATATGCCAAAGTTCAGTTGCAGCTGACAATGAGTAAAACCATATTGATACGATAATTTTGTTTTTGTCGATCTTTATGGTAGATTGGTTTTATCAGTCTTTATGATACAAGATTTCTCAGCTTAGATAGTTCTTTTTGGAATGGCTAGTCATTACTACTGTTTCCAATGATCGAGTCCCTACCGATCTTCCAACCCTTGATTCAAATAACTATGACAAATGGTGCAAATAAATGAAAGTTTTTTTTAGGTATTAAGACGTTCTTGAAGTGGTTAACAATGGTGTTAAACCACTTGGGGAAGAAGCTACATAGCCTCAGAAGGTTGTATTCAAGGAAGAGAATAAGAAAGAATACAAGGCACTCTTCTTGATTCATTCTTGTATCGATAATGACAACTTTGAAAAGGTTGGTGATTCCGACTCGGCGAAGCAAGCATGGGAGATCTTGAAGAAAGCGTATGAAGGGGTTGGTAAAGCAAAGGTTGTAAGGTTTCAAACTTATAAAAGGAAGTTCGATTTGGTGCAAATGGAAGAGAAGGAGTCGATCAATGATTACGTTACATGTATAACACGTTTAGTGAACCAAATGAAATTTTGCGGTGAAACTGTTTCGGAGCAGAGTGTTGTATCAAAGATGTTACATTCTTTAACGTCAAGATTCGACAATATTATGGTTACAATCAAAGAATTGAAGGACCTTCCTACATTGAGAAATGAGGAGCTTCAAAGCTCACTTGAGGCTCATGATCAAAGGATGGATGAAAGGGGAAATTACAAAGCTAAAGAGGAGATTGCATTATAAGCGTGGTTCAACAAGAACAGTAAAAGATCGAAAGCAAAATGGTCTTCAAAGGGGAAGACAAAATTCCAGAATTTTGATGGAAAAGATTCAAAATATCCAAAGGCTTAGATAGGGAAAAGAGGTGAAAGCAGCTCCAAAGTTAGTGGTCAAATCAACTATACCAAGAAGTTTGACAAGAGTAATGTGAAGTGTTACAATTGCCATAGACTTGGTCATTTCGCAAAGGAATGTAACACGAAATCAAGGGAAAATCAAAGCGATGAAGCTAATGTTTCTCGACAAGAGTTGGATAATGATAACATGCTTCTGTTCATGATCACCAAGGAGAATTATGGAAAGAAAAAGCTACTGGACAACAGGTGCAAGTTGTTGGACAATAGTGGCAGCTGCTCGAAAAATGCTGCAGAAACGCGTTCAGAGCAAAACATAATGGTAAATATTCGAGATGGAGTCTAAGGAAATGATGAGTGGTACTTGGATTCTGGTTGTTCAACACATATGATGGGTGAAAAGGATTGGTTTGTCAAAATTAATCAAGCCACAAATAATAAAGTGAAATTTACGGATGACACCACTTTAGTAGTCGACGGAGTCGTTGATGTTTTGATCATGAAAAGTGATGGGGATTATTCCTTGATCAAATATGTGCTATATATTCCTGGAATTAAACGCAATCTCTTGAGTATTGACCAATTACTTGAGAAGAATTACATGATTCACATGGAATCTAAGATTTTGCGCGTTTTAGACCAAAATGGAGTTTTAGTCCTTAAAGCACCCATGGTTGCCAATCGGAATTTCAAGATAGAGTTGAAAGTGATATAGGTGTCTTGCTACAAAGGCAAGTCTTGGTGAGTGGTTATGGCACTACCGTCTTGGACATCTCAATTTTAGAGATCTTGACGCGTTATAGAGGAATGGTATGGTAACCTGGTTACCTAAAATCAATGTTCAATTGGGATATGTGAAGAGTGTATTCAAGGGAAGCAACACAAGAGTAGTTTCAGTAAGGATGCAGGTCATATGACCAAACATCATCTTGAGGTGGTGTACTCCGATGTGTATGGTCCAATGCAAGTCGACTCGTATGGTGAAAATAAGTATTATGTCACATTTATCGATGATTTTAGTAGGAAGTTGTGGACATACCTAATCAAGAGAAAGGATGAGGTATTTGATGTGTTTAAGAAGTTCAAGTTCATGGTTGAGCGACAAAATGGTCTTAAAATAAAAATTTTCAAAACGGATGGTGGAGGTGAGTATACCTCGAATGAGTTTGGGGATTATTATGATGAGGAGGGAATAGTGTGTGAGGTTGTGCCACCTTATACGCCTCAACAAAATGGTGTTGCCGAGAGGAAAAATCGTTCGATAATGAACATGGTTCGTAGCATGTTGAAAAGGGAACAAACTCGTTGAAGGAACTATGGGGAGAAGTGTAACACCCCAAAATAATTATATTATTATTTAATTGATTATATAATGTTTTGTTGAATTATGACACGAGATGTGTTTATGTGTGAATTATTGATAATTTGATGTGTGATGTATTGTTGATTATATTGTGTTGTGGGGTAGAGTGTATTAAGATGAATATGAGGATTATTTATATTTTAAATAATTAGTTTTAATTATTTAAAATTATTATTAATAAAATAAATAGAATATATGGTGTAGAAGTATTAAGGGCAAGATGGTAATGTTATGAGAATTAGTGAGGGTAAGATGGAAAGACCATATAAAGGGTCCAAGGGTTAAACAAGGAAAAGTGAGTGTCAGTGTTTCATTTTGTGCACCCGTGAAAGAGAGAAGAGCGCAGTGAAGAGCTAGGGCACGAAGGGAAGAGAAGAGAATCAACCGTAGAGCTTGGAATAGGAATCAAATCTAGAATCTGAGGTAAGGGGGTTATCCTTATTATTATGATTGATATAGGGTTTAGAGGTATGTAGGTTGTTTGGGGTTTTATGATGAATTTGATAACACGATGATTATGATGAAATAGATGATGAAATTGGTGATAGATTAATATTGTAATGCTATGAGATGATGTATGTATGATTTCTAATATGATGTGTTATTGTAATGTTGTGAAATCATAATGAACTGTTTGATTTTTGGACTGAATAGGTGTTGAAATCATAAGGAATTTCGACTGGTTCTGTGCAGAAAACGCAACAGTGGAGTTGTTGTTTCCACACCCTCCTCAGGCGAGCTTCCCAAATTGTCAGGCGAAGCATATTCACCCAAACTTCGTGGGCCGAGAGTGAGGAGAGAGAGAGGGGGATGATTTTTGGCAGGTTCTGGAAAATATATGGAGGAGGTGTTTCGCTCCATCTTCGTCGGGCGAACGAAGAGGTCATCGGGCGAAAGAGAGATGGAAAAATAGCGCTCCTGGAATTTTGTATGGGGGAAGGTATTTTTCCCTCAGCCTCACCAGGTGAGCCTCATGTGAGCAAGCTGCTTCGCCGGGCGAGGGGCAGTAGACATGATTTTTAAAGTGTCGTAACTTGAGCTTTAAGACTCTGTTTGATGCGTCGTTCGAAGTGTTAGAAAGCTAACATGATGAAGTATAATTATGTATGGTATAATGAACCATATGATGTATTTTCCAGTAACTATGATTTGATGGATTGGATGATTCAGTTATTGATTTATTATGATGTATGTGTAAATGATGAATTGATGTTGCTATGTTGTATTATGAGGTGATTGATGCTGTTATAATGAATGAAGATGATGATTATATGTTTGATGTGCATACATGACGTGTGAAGATAATTATATGATGATTATATGAAGGATGATGCGTTTTGACTAGCAGTGGTCGTGTTTTATTATGTTAATGCGCAACATGCATTCATGGCATATATTAGGGTGCTGGCCCATTGATGTTAGGACGTTGGTTCAGTGATGATTGTTGGGACGTTAGTCGAGTGACGACCTCAATCCCATGGTGTGGATTGGGTGTATTTTGTGAAGTGCTCTGGTTCCAAGTGAGAATCGATTCTATGGTGGGGATCTTTGGAGGAAGATGACTTGGTCATCAGTGAAGTTTGGTACCATACATATGATTCAATGATGTTACATTGAATTATATGTGACATTTCATAATGATTTATTAAGTGATGTTGATGATGTTGTGATCCCAGTGGTGTTTGTTGATAGGTGTTAATGTGATGATATAATGATATACTGATATAATTTATGTGTATTGATGATGTGAAAGTGTGAGTATAATATATGAAGTGTGATGATATGTAGAATCCATGATGATCTATTGTTGTACTACTATATTTATTCCATATATCTTTTATAATAATTTGTGATTACTCACCCTTTCTGCTTGGAAATGTTGCCTCTATATGTGGGTAACTTGCAGGTAATCGGAAATAGTTTGTTGAAGCTTAGATGATAGCTTCAGAGTGTGTTATTTATTTTCTGTTGAATAAATTGGGTCTTGCTCTGATATGTAATATCGGGGTTGGGATAGTTTGATTGGAATAATTATGTTCTTTTAGTTATATTGAGATTTAAACTACCTTTCATGGTATTTGAGTTATTTGAAATAAGAATTATGAACGATGAAGTATGATGAAACTTCTGTGAAGTATTTTAATAAAAGTGTTTTAAAATTATGAATTCCGCTGTGATTAGTTGAAGTGTCATTGTTGTTATTAATGAAGTATTCGTTATAATTGATTTTGAAAACTTGTGTTACGAAGCAGGATGTATTGTATGATGTTTATATGAAGATGTGACACCCATGTTGGTGGTTTTATTTGAATTATTTTTGTAAATTATATGCGAAATATATATGGGTTTAGAAGGGTGTTACAAGAAGTCGTTTCTATAGCCACCTATTTGTTGAATATGTGCCCTACAAAGAAGTTGGACAAGGTGACTCCAGAAGAGGTATGGTCTGGATTTAAACCAAGTTTAACTCATTTGAAAGTTTTTGGTTCGGTAGTATTTCGACATATTTCGAGTCAGCTTCGAAAGAAGTTAGATGGCAAGGTTGAAATAATGTTGCTTATTGGTTATCATACTACCAGAGGTCGCAAGTTGTTTGATGTGAAAAGCAAGAAGATTGTAATAAGTGAAGATGTGGTAGTGGATGAGATAAGGTTATTTGACAATAGAAAAAAGGCCATGACAGTTGAGGAAATCGATTTCCTAGATGAAGGTAATCGGTATCCTTCACGATTTTTGCATAATGAAGTTGCTGGAAGTGGTTTTTCAGAATGGAAAATCGATTACTCACTTTCTGGAAATCAATTTCCACAGAAAAATGCAGAAAATCTAGATTCTGCAGGTCTTGTGCAACAGCCGGTTGAAATCGAAAACAATGAATCCAGTAGACGGCCAACAAGGAGGAGAGGTCTAACTCAAGCTCCAATATTATGAAGTATTCCATGATAATGAGATCAACAATGATGGTGGTTTTATTCACTTTTCGCTTATGACCGAATTCGAGCTCGTGAGCATGGATGAGGCATTAAGTGATCCAAAGTAGGTGTGTACGATGAAAGAGGAGCTGGAATCAATTGAGAAAAACAGTACTTTGGAGCGGGTTGATCTACCGGAACGAAAAAAGCCGATCGGAGTGAGATGTCTCTATAAAGTGAAGGCAAATCCAAAAGGCGAAATTGTCAAGCATAAGGCTCGACTAGTTACAAAGGGATTCTTGCAAAGAGAAAATATAGACTATGATGAGGTGTTTACACTTGTAGCTAGAATAGAAACTATACGACTGATTATTGGTATTGTGAATAACAAAAATTGATCGATTTATCAAATGGATGTGAAATCGGCGTTTTTAAATGGTCCACTTGAGGAGGAAGTTTATGTAGAATAGCCCCCTGGTTTTGTTGTGATGAATCAAGAGGGAAGGGTCTAAAAATTAAAGAAAGTGCTTTATAGTTTGAAACAAACTCCTAGAGCTTAGAACAAACACATTGATTGTCTCCTAGTTGAAGTTGGCTTCAAAAAGTGTGTTTTCGAACATGGTGTCTATGTCAAGACGAATGCAAGCAAATATGTGATCATACTTTGCTTATATGTGGATGACTTATTGATCACAAGCAGCAATGAATTGGGTATTTCTAAGTTCAAAGGTGAACTTATGAAGGAGTTTGAAATGAGTGACCTTAGAATTATGACTTACTTTCTTAGCATAGAGTTCAACAAGTCAAAGTTGGAACTTCTCATGCATCAAAGAAAATATGTTGAGATCATGAAAAGGTGTAATATGAAGCATTGTAATGCTTCTAATATACCTGCTGAAGCAAGGTTACAGTTGTCCAAGAGTGATGATGAGCAGAAGGTGGATCCAACGCAATATAAGAGATTGATTGGATCATTATGTTACTTGTGCAATACGCGTCCAAATTTGACGTTTAGTGTCGGTATTGTAAGTAGATTCACGGAGAGACCAAAGATGTCTCACTTGGTAGCAGTTAAGAAGATCCTAAGATACAACAAAATAACTCTTGATGTGGAATTCTCTTTCCCGCGGCTGATACGGACAGAAAATGCGAGTTATTCGGTTACACAAATTCCCATTGGTGCGGAGATAAGGACGATCGAAAGTCTACGACCGGTTATGTAATTATGTTCGGAGGAGCTCCAATCTCTTGGTGTTCTAAAAAAGAATTTGTGGTGGCACTCTCTTCTTGTGAGGCCGAGTATATCGCTACATCGTTGTGTGCGTGTCAGGCTATGTGGCTTGTGAATCTGCTGGAAGAGTAAGGCAGTAAGGTTGAAGAAGTTGTCACACTCTTGGTTGATAATGTTTCAGTCATTAATCTTGCAAGGAATTCCATAGCACATCGGAGGAGCAAAAATATTGAGATAAAATTTTCTTTACTTGGGATTTGGGGTGTGCAGGCCAGCTAGGGTTAGGATATTTTCGAAGCGAAGAACAAGTTACATATTTGTTAATGAAAGGTGTAACAAATGTGGTGTTCAAGAAGCTTGTGACGAGCTTTGGCATGAAGAACTTCGATCATTTGAATTAAGGTGATGTATTAGAAGTTTAGAATAATTCAAATGCAGTATGGAAGTTTCGAAAAACATTGCGTCGAAACAACTTCAGAAAAGCACTTCTGAAAAGCAGAAAATTGGAATTTGTGAAATGGAAATCTATTACCCTTAATGGTGAAATCGATTTCCACCACTGTTTTTTGTTTTCTGTTTTTTCTATTTTTAGTTGAGGAAATCGATTATCTCCTTTGTAAAATCGATTTTCTTCCTGGGTTTTTGAGTTTTTTTGCTGTTTTATGAGTCTGTATTAGTTCCAACATGTTTTTTTAGTATCCTATATATACTCCCCCCTATTGTAATATTTTGATGTTAATGCCATAATAAACTTTTTTCCTCGATTACTCTCTTAATTCTCTCTACAAATTACATTCATTTCATCTTCTTCAATTAATCACATTTCACAATTGATTTACCTTACAAGCTTTCTTCCAACAAAAATATTATTATTATTATTATTATTATTATTATTATTATTATTATTATCACAAATTTGAAGGCAAACTAAACATGGTTTTATACTTGTTTATTTTCTGATAAAAATAATTTATACGTACTAGCTTTTTTTCACCTTAGCTATAACTTAGACGTTGTTATAAATATAACTTAAATCAGTTACCATTGTGTGCAGTAAACAGTCAAAATCCTTCTTTTCTTTATTTTGGCAGATTTAGATTTAAAGCTCAAGTAAATAAACCACAAAAACAAATAGTACTAATATGCAAGCACAATACGTTACTACAATTTCGCTCACTTGAAACAGCAGTTGCCAAAACAAAAATAGAATAGATATCGAGTCTAAGACTTAAAATAGCAGGAATAAAGTTTAACACTTAAAATAGCAATTGACAGAACAAAAAACTAGACAGATTTGCCTATAACCAACCGCAATAGACTCTCAAGCTCATTCCGATGATTTTCAAGAACACTTATTTCACTCTGCTGGTTAATATCAAGCAAATGTGTGGCCTTACTAATTGCAGAATTGATCTTCTCATTTTCTTGTGAAGACAGCATTAGTTTCATATCCTTCTTCTCTAAAGCATTCTTCATCTTGTAAACACAGTAATCTAATGCATTCAATTCTTTGGCCTTTTTCAGAAATTGTTCATCTGCAACACGGTAGCTTTCAGCTTCGGTGATCATTTCTCTAATTTCAATGGATGTCAATCTTGCTTTTTCATTAGTTATTGTAATCTCGTTTTGACTACCGGTAGATTTTTCATTAGCAGAAACAATCAAAATACCATTTTCGTCTATTGAAAAACAGACCTCTATTGGGTGACCACGAAGAGCACGTGGGAGCCCCGAAAGAACAAAAGAACCAAGTTGATTGTTGTAGGTAGATCTTGCTCTCTCACCCTCATAAACAATAATGGAGACAGAAGTTTGGTAATCGGAAACTGTAAAATAATCTTTTGTTTTCTTGACAGGAATGTTAGTGTTCCTACTAATTACCACATCCATTATATCACCTTTAATCTCGATACCAAGAGACAAAGGTGCAACATCTTGCAGCACCAAGTTTGGAACATTTTTAAAGCCTTCACTCAACAAAGCAGCCTGCACAGCAGCACCATAAGCAACAGCTTCATCAGGGTTAATGATCTTGCATAGATCCATACCCGCGAAAAATTCTTGCAATAGCTGTTGCACTTTAGGAATTCTAGAGGAGCCACCAACAAGTACAACATCATGTATAGCACTCTTGTCCATCTTGGCATCGATAAGACAACTCTCAACCGTTTTCAAACACTGACTGAAAAGATCCATATTGATTTCCTCAAACTTTGCACGGGTGATTGAACAAAAGAAGTCGATTCCTTCAAACAAAGAATCCACCTCAATGGTTGTGACAACAGCAAAAGACAGTGTCCTTTTTGCTCTCTCGCACGCAGTTCTCAGCCTCCTTAAGGCTTTTGAGTTTCGGGTGATGTCCACCCTTTTCTTCTTCTTAAACTCTTGTGCACAGTAGTTCACCATTCTATGATCAAAGTCCTCCCCGCCGAGATGAGTGTTTCCTCCAGTAGCCTTAACATGGAAGACCTTATCATTGATTGTAAGGAGAGACACATCAAAAGTCCCACCACCAAGATCAAAGATGAAAATATTTCGTTCTCCGACACATTTAGTTCTTTCATCGAGTCCATAAGCAATAGCTGCAGCAGTTGGCTCGTTGATTATCCGCATAACATTAAGTCCAGCAATTGCACCAGCATCCATTGTGGCTTTCCGTTGAGAATCATTGAAATAAGCAGGCACAGTAATAACTGCATTCTTAACAGGCAACTCCAAAAAGGATTCAGCGGCCTGGCGCATCCTAGTTAGAATCATAGATGAGATTTCCTCAGCACATAAAACTTTCTCTTGACCCTTATACTTAACAGAAATCATGGGTTTGTCATTGAAACCGGCAATGACCTTGAATGGCCACAACATCTTATCATTTTGAATATTAGAATCACTAAATTTCCTACCAATTAACCTCTTGGCATCTGACAAAATATAATTGATAACATATCAATGCAATGCAATGCAATAAAAACAGTAAATACATGAAGGAATAGAGAATAGAAATATACCAAAGACGGTGTTTTCCGGGTTGGTTGCAGCCTGGTTTTTAGCGGCGTCGCCGATCAATCTTTGGTCATCGGTGAAAGCAACAAAAGAAGGTGTGGTTCTGTTTCCTTGTTCATTGTGGATTATCTCTGCTCTATTATGCTGATCAAGCCACACAGCAATACAAGAATACGTTGTTCCAAGGTCTATTCCAACAGCGCGTCCTTCATATTTTTTAGCCGTCATTTTAAGAAACACTTATTGAGACTAAGAATAAAACCTTAACGTTATGCTACTCTTACTCTTGAGTACATATTTTACCTTCAGGTTCTTTCGTTTTATATTCGCTCAATATTCTGATCGAGACTCGAGACAATAAATAAGTAGTACAATTACAAAGTTAATCTTCTGCGTTCGAAAACTCAAGCGTCTCTAGTATTCCCTCTGTCATTATTGTGCTAGCAGTTGCGGTTGTACGTGAAGAAGAGTACTTGAGTGTGGCAACGTAACGTGCGTCACTTTGAATTCTCTACTTTTTCATCTTCCCATACAAACTGCTTTCAATAGTTTTATGAACTAGTAGTAGTAAATAGATTAATAAAAAACACTAAATTAAAATTGTAACTACATTTTCGAGAACTCAAATGATTTAATAAAAAAAATATCTACAAAGGTTTTTGTTTTTAATTTGATTACATCTATTAAATATAAATAATAAAGGAAAACGAGTTTTAGAGAAAGTTTTATACATGTCATCTTTTTAATCCCTATCTATTTTTATTTATTACCATTTTAAGAAATGTTTCCATAAATAATAATGCTTATCATATTTTTTATATTAATTTTTTATAGTTATTTATTTTTAAAATATATTAATGATGATATTGTAAAGGATACGTGTTTACAAAATAATAGGGAGTATATTTCTTATTGAATTGAATAAAAGAAATGGCTCTTTAATAGCCTTACAGAAACTGAATCAGAGAAAAAATAGCCCACTCTAACAAACACTAAAAATGTGGGATAGTGGCAAGAGAATAGGTAAAAGCAATAACTCACTAACAGCACTAACATTGCTTATTCTAACTGACAGTAAATTAACATAAAAGAAAAAACAATTTTAACATCCTCCCTTAAACTGAATGTTACTTAACAATCAGTTTACTATTGGCGGTTGACACACTCCCAATAAGTTGCGCAATTTCACAAAAGCATCAAGTTTCAAAGGCTTTGTCATCACATCGGCCACTTGTTCTTGAGTATTGCAGTGAACTAGTTCTATAGTTCCATCCTTTGCGAGTTCACGAAGAAAATGGAATCGAACATCGATATGTTTGCTACGACCGTGCATTACAGGATTTTTAGCAAGCTTGATTGCTGAGTTGCTGTCGCAGTAAACAGTTGTTGAGCTGTTTTGAGTATGTCCAAGCTTCTCCAAAATCTTTCTCAACCAAACAGCCTGACAAGCACAAGTAGATGCAGCAATAAATTCTGCTTCTGTAGTAGACAAAGATACTACAGGCTGTTTTTTAGATAACCAAGATATTGCAGCAGAGCTCAATAGAAACACATATCCCGACGTGCTTTTTCTATCATCCAAGTCACCCGCATAGTCACTATCCGTGTACGCGACTAATTCTTCATTTCCGCCCTTCTTGTAAAACACACCATAATCAGCTGTCCCTCTTAAGTATCTTAAGATTTTCGTTGCTGCTTGCAAATGTAGTTTAGTAGGATGCTCCATGTATCTACTTATGAGACTAACAGCAAACATAACATCCGGTCGAGTTGCCGTTCAGTACATAAGACTTCCTACAATCTGCTTGTAGTAAGTACTATCAATCTTCATGCCATCTTGATCCTTTTGAAGCTTCTCTCCAGGAACCATTGGGAAAAATGAGGTATTTTTTAGGTGTTGAAGTAATGCAAAAGAGTGAGGGCATATTCAAAGCCTTCCTTCAAAAAATATGATTCTATGCGACTGTACCAAGCTCGTGGAGCTTGCTTCAGTCCATAAAGTGCTTTCTTTAACTTGTACACCTTATGCTCATTGCCCTTGATTTCATATCCGCAAGGCTGTTCCACAAAAACTTCTTCATTTAGTACACCGTGCAAGAATGCCGACTTTACATCCAACTGATAAACGGTCCATCCCCTTTGAGCAGCAAGTGCAAGCACTAGTCGAATGGTATCTAATCTTGCCACCGGTGCAAAGACTTCATTATAATCAACTCCATATTTTTGAGCATATCCTTTTGCTACAAGTCGCGCTTTGTGTTTGTCTATTTCTCCATTCTCATTAAGCTTTGTTTTGAATATCCATTTCACTCCAATTTTCTTTCCACCAACCGGTAAATTTGTCAACTCCCAAGTGTCATTCTTCTCTATTGATTCTAATTCCAAATTCATGGCATTTCTCCATTTTTCACTCTTCACAGCTTCTTCAAATGAAATTGGGTCAGCACCTGCAAACATGGCCATGTTAGTCATGTTTTCTTCTTCTTCTGACAGTCCTTCTCCACTTTCATAATCCCTCATCCATACAGGTTGTCGTATTATTCTTCTATTTGAATCTTGCCGACTCTCTTCAATTGACTCGTTTGAATCAGAGTGATCAAGTTCTCCTTGTATTTCTTCATTGATGCTTGTATCATTTTCTGCACTTGCAGCAGTGGCAGATTCATCTTGTTCATCTTCCCATTCTAAATTTTCTTTGATGTTTTCCTCATGTCTTTTGTTCCAGTCCCAACTTTTATCTTCTTCAAAAACGACATCTCTACTAACAATAATCTTACGAGAAATTGGATCGTACAACCTGTATGCCTTTGATTCTTCGCTTACTCCAAGTAGAACACAACTAGTACTTTTTCTGTCTAGCTTTGTTCTTTTTCTGTCGGGTATGTGGGCATGCGAAACACATCCAAAGACTCTAAAGTACTCAACTGATGGCTTTACATCACTCCAAGCTTCTTCAGGAGTCTTGTTTTTCACAGCAACCGTTGGACATCGGTTCAGCACATGAACAGTCCAATTTACAGCCTCGGGCCAAAAATTCCTTGGAACTTGTTTCTCATACAGCATGCAACGAACCATGTTCATAATGGTTTTGTTTTTCCTCTCGGCTACACCGTTTTGCTGTGGTGTATATGCAGCCGTCAGTTGCCTATTTATACCATTATCCTTGCAAAAGTCATTAAATTCTTGTGATGTAAATTCACCACCCCTGTCAGTACGCAAGCATTTGATGAATATATTTGTTTCTTTCTCCACGTGATTTTTAAAGCTTCTAAAAGTGTCAAAAGCTTCAGATTTTTCTACTAAAAAATATACCCATGTTTTACGACTATAGTCATCAATGAAAGTAATTAGGTACCTCTTTTTGCTATTTGAGGCTGGTGTAATAGGCCCGCATATGTCAGCATGTATCAACTGTAGGATTTGAGATGCTCTCCACGTGCTCACTTTAGGAAATGGATCCCTCTGTTGCTTTCCCGCAAGGCAGTCTTTACAAATTTTAGAGGGAGTTTTGAGTTGTGGAAGACCATTCACCATCCCTTTTTGCTCAAGAATCCTTAAGCCTTTAAAGCCTAAATGTCCAAATCTACAGTGCCATAACTGAGTTGAGTCTTCAGTAATTGTGTTGAAACAAGCCGATACACTTGACTGAGGCTTAACCGGCAAAATGAACATTCTGTTTGAGGACATTATAGTTTCCATGATCAAGCCTTTCTCCTTATGATAGATCTTGCATTTTCCATGTTGAAAAATGATAGTTAGCCCCTTTTCTTGTAGCTGACCAATGCTCAACAAGTTGTTCTTTAGCTCAGGAACATAGAACACACTAGTAATGATATGTGAGATTCCATTCAATTGAAATCTCACATTTCCTTTTCCTTTCACAGCCATGCTGGAATTGTTTCCTAACTTCACAGTTTCACTAAAATTTTCATCCAAATCTTTCCAATACTTCCATCACATATTTTTTTGACTAATGAATATGCCCTCACTCTTTTGCATTACTTCAACACCTAAAAAATACCTCATTTTTCCCAAATCGGTCATATCAAACTCAACCATCATGGATTTTTTGAATTCAACATACATTGACTCATCATTGCCAGTGAATATCAATTGTAAAGGATACGTGTTTACAAAATAATAGGGAGTATATTTCTTATTGAATTGAATAAAAGAAATGACTCTTTAATAGCCTTACAGAAACTGAATCAGAGAAAAAATAGCCCACTCTAACAAACACTAAAAATGTGGGATAGTGGCAAGAGAATAGGTAAAAGCAATAACTCACTAACAGCACTAACATTGCTTATTCTAACTGACAGTAAATTAACATAAAAGAAAAAACAATTTTAACAGATATACTGTCAATTATTTGTGGCGACACGACTATCTTTGCAATTTTTCTTGGGTCATGCCAAAATTCTAAATTCTGCAAATGATATTGAGAAATGGAAAGTCATTTGTATTTTTCATGTGAACCATTCATTTCTCTCTTGAAACTCAATAGACAAGAGGCATACTCCTTAAATCATCCATTTTCTTCATCTTTCAATTCAAATCTTCACCATCTTCATCGTATTTTTGTGTCACTAAGCTAGAAATACATCACACCTTCACCAAGATTCATCAAAACCTACAAATGTCAACAAAAGAATAACCCGTAATTTTTAATCTTTAACATCAACTTCATCGTGTCCATTACAAGATATGTAAACCCTAAAAACTACTCTACATTTGGATTCTGAGGCGGTGTTTCGATTAGTGCACGGTGTTGACTTGGTTTTTTCACGAATGGAAAGAGAGTGTGCAGCGGAGGTGGTGCAGTCGAAGAGGTTTGCAGTTATATTGTGGTGGCGAGATCCGCGGTTTTACCGAAAAAGCTTGCAAATCCGACAATGGTGATGATGGGAATGTGATATTGTGTTTTCTAGATCTGCGATGATGGCTCGCCAAAGCTATTTCGACGGTAGTGAAGTGGTGTCGCAGTTGTTGAGTTTCACTTCTCCTTTGAAAGTTATGAGCTTTTTATGTTTGGATTATAGTTTGTTGAGTTTAATAATAGAGTGCTAATGACTGATATCTTATTTATCTACACTAAGTACATTGTCCTTTTAATTTTCTCAGATGCTGGATCTGATGTTAGATGGGTAGGAAATGAAAAAGGGATTGCAGGAGACTCATGTTGGTCTACCATTAATCGAAGTTCTCCAAACAACTTTTAGGTTTTGATTATAATGTTTTGCTTTGCTGTCAAAGACATTGGAGGAATCGAATTGGGGAATGAATTTGATGATATGAAGGCTTATCAACTCTGACGAGTTTAACAGTTTGGAAGTGGTGATTCTCTAATTGGGCCCACCACTCTGATGTTTCGTTCCCTCCCACAACTCATTTGGAATGTAAGCTTTCAATTAATTTATCTGCAATTCATTATCATTTGTTTAGATGCATTCAAATTGATTTTTCATGCTTGGATAACTATCTGCAATTCATTATCAACTAATTTATCAAACTGAATTTTCATGGGTGCATACTATGAGTTTGTTGAAATGTTGCAGAGAATATTATGTTGCTCTATTTATATGTCATGGGTGCAGACTATGTGTTTGTTAAGGAGGTAATGTTCTTCAATTAGTGAGGATGTTGTGAACATACAACAATAAGCTGAAACTCCATAATCAAAGGAAAGAAAAAGCTTGAATGAAGAGAAGTTGTATGTGATCAAAATGAAATGTAATTCTCAATCTCTCTCATTACAATGTAGAAGACAACTATATATAGCTAAGACAAGTAGTTTAGATCCTAACTAACTCTTCTTAACTAACTCTAACTAACTCCTAAAGTTAGTTAGCAAACAGAATTTACATAGTGTTGTCATTATTACAGTTATTATTTGTATTATCATTTACAGCCCCCCTCAAGCTGGAATGAATATCAATCATTCCAAGCTTGGATTGTAAAGTATTGAAAGGACCGGGTTGAAGAGACTTGGTGAAAATATCGGCAACCTGCTCCTTAGAAGTGACAGGCATGAGATGAACAACTCCAGCTAGAACTTTCTCACGTACAACATGACAATCGATCTCTATATGCTTCGTGCGTTCATGAAACACAGGATTGGCAGCTATATGCATGGCAGATTTGTTATCACAGTAAAGAATGATAGGTACTGAAGGAGTGATGTGAAAATCACGAAGAACAGTGAGAAGCCAAACCCCTTCACAAGTAGCTTGAGCAAGAGCACGATACTCAGCTTCAGATGAAGATCTGGAAATGATAGGCTGCTTCTTGCTCTTCCAGCTAATGAGTGAAGTGCCAAGAAAATAACAAAAACCAGAAGTGGATCTTCGTGTATCAGGGCAAGCACCCCAATCTGAATCTGAAAAACCTTTGAGACATAAAGAGGCATTAGATTGAAAAATGAGTCCTTGGCCTGGATTGTTTTTGAGATACTTCAAAACATGTAGACCAGCTAACATATGTTTATCTGTTGGAGCAGCAAGAAATTGACTTAGTTTGCTAACAGCATAGGAAATTTCAGGTCTAGTATGTGTGAGATACAATAAACGACCAATAAGCCTTCTGTAGGGAGTAGGATCAGAGAGAGGTGTGCCATATGATTTGTGAAGTTGAAGATGAGGTTGCATAGGGGTGGAACAAGGTTTGACACCAAGAAGACCAGCATCAGAAATCAAATCAAGGGTGTATTTTCTTTGACACAAAGAAATACCATGAGAGCTACGAGCCACTTCAAAGCCGAGGAAGTATTTAAGAACTCCCAAGTCTTTGATACTGAATTTAGCATCCAAACAAGTTTTGATTTGTAAAATTTCATGAGAATCAGTGCCTCCAACTACTAAATCATCAACATAAACCAGAATCATAGTGAAACCTTGAGGAGAAGTCTTAGTGAAAAGAGAATAATCTGCTTTGGATTGGACATAACCTGATGCAATAAGGGTGTCAGTGAGTTTTGTGTTCCATTGTCTGCTAGCCTGCTTCAGCCCATAAAGAGATCTTTGTAATTTGCAAACAAGATTTGGAGTAGACAAAATGAGACCAGGTGGAGGCTTCATGTAAACTTCCTCATTAAGATCACCATGGAGGAAGGCTGTGTTAACATCAAGCTGGAACAAGGGCCAATTGTGAACAGCAGCAATAGCTAAACAAACTCTAACAGTGGTCATTTTAACAACTGGACTGAAAGTGTCAGTATAATCCAATCCTTCAGTTTGAGTGAACCCCTTTGCAACAAGTCGTGCCTTGTACCTCTCAATAGTACCATCAGCATGCATTTTTACTTTAAAAACCCACCTACAACCAATGGCTTTCTTGTTTGAAGGTAATGGCACAAGATCCCATGTTTTAGTTTTAACCAGAGCCTGCAATTCAGTATTGATAGCAGTTCTCCAATTCTCATCACAAATAGCATACTCATAAGATGTAGGTTCAGGATTGGCAGACAAATTTAACATGTAATGTTTATGAGAAGAGGAAAAAGAATCATAGGATATAGAAGATGAAAGGGGATACTTACAGGTGGATGAAGATGAGGCCATAGCTGAGTCAGGATGATGAAGCATATTACAATGATAATCTTTTAGATAGTTAGGGGTATGAACTTGTCTATGTGATCTTCTTAATGGTATGGGATCACAGGTAATAGAGGGAAGATGATTGGTTTCATTGGTAGTGGAATCTGTAGAGGGAGAAGGAATCTCAGTATGACTATTGTCAACTGAAGTATGCTCAGTATGACCATTGTCAACTGAATGATTAAACATAGGATTGGGAACTGAATGAGGCAGAAACATATCATCAAATAAAGCATCCATGTGTGTAGTAGTATGTGAAGACAAAGGAGGATTGTGTTTATATGGAAAATGAGATTCAAAGAAAGTAACATCTCTGGAAATAAACAGTTCCTTATTATGCAGATCAAACAAAAGATGTCCTTTCACACCAGATTTATGACCTAGATTAATGCACTTTCTAGATCTGGAATCTAATTTCTTTCTATTGGATTTTAGAGTGGCTGCATAGCACAAAGAACCAAAAACTTTCAGGTTGGTCATGTCAGGTAAAGTGTTGTACAGAATTTGGTATGGTGATTTGTGTTTTAAGAAAAGTGTGGGAAGTCTATTGATGATATGGACAGCATAACTCACTGCATGAGCCCAAAATAATGGAGGCAAATGAGCCTGAAATAAAAGAGCTCTAGTGATGCCCAAGATATGTTGATGTTTTCTTTCAACAATACCATTTTGTTGAGGGGTAGCCACACAAGATGTTTGGTGAATGATACCTAATTGATTGTAAAAATCAGGCATCAAAAACTCATTGCCATTATCTGATCTAATGCACTTGACATGACAATTGAATTGAGTTTTAACCAATGCCACAAAAGACTTAACATGAGAAGTGGTTTCAGATTTTAGTCTCATAAGATACAGCCATGTAAATCTACTCTTATCATCAACTATAGTTAAAAAATACCTATAGCCCATCATGGATGGTATGGCCAATGGACCCCAAATATCCATATGTAATGTGTCAAAGGTGGATAGAGAAACATTGGAACTAGGAGAAAAAGGCAGTCTTTTCTGTTTGGCATAGAAACATACATCACAAGGCAATTTGATATTGACAGGTTTAATGAAAGGAAATTCTTTATTGAGTTCAATCAATTTGGAATTAGAAGCATGTCCTAATCTGATATGCCATAGGCTACATTCAGAATCATGACTATTATTAACAGAAGAATTAATACAATGTATGGGAGGAGTTTTAGGTAATGTGACTGAAGGAGAGGTTAAGAGATATAATCCACCATGTAACTCAGCTATGCCAATCATCTTCAGAGAAAACTTGTCCTGTATAGTACATGAAGTATCATTAAAAACAAGTTGACAATTGAGTAACTTGGTTAATTTGGTGACAGAAATGAGATTAAAAGCAAAATTAGGTAAATAAAGAACATCAGTGATGTAAAAATTGCTGTCAAACTGAATAGTGCCTGAAAAATTAGTGGTAACAAGACTGCCATTTGGAAGTTTGAGGGTAATGGGCTTAATTTGCTTAAGACACTGAAAATATTCACGAGTAAAACAAACATGATCAGTAGCACCTGTATCTAATATGAATGATGCAGCATGAAAGGAATTTGGAATAGTGCATATAGTACCTGATCCAAGATCAGTTTGAGATGTTAACTGGTTAATGGTATGAGATTGCAATTGTGATGAGCCTTGAAGTAAGGCTAGCAATGCTTGATGCTGCTCTGGTGTAAAAACCAAACCATGAGATGCTGGTGCACTTGCTTCAGATCCAGATGTGTTCTCAGGTCTAGCAGATGTAGTATTGTATTGATTGATGGTACCATCATGCTTCCA
This sequence comes from Vicia faba, assembly GCA_948472305.1. Taxonomy (NCBI): domain Eukaryota; kingdom Viridiplantae; phylum Streptophyta; class Magnoliopsida; order Fabales; family Fabaceae; genus Vicia; species Vicia faba. The sequence goes on along the minus strand of OX451740.1, from coordinate 918,639,199 downwards.
ATGAGGAGGATAACCATGTTTTTTAAAACAAGTATCAATGGTGTGATTAGTCATGCCACAATGCGTGCAAACACGGTTGTTTCTGCCCCTGCCACCAGAAGATCTACCTCCTCTGGAGCTGCCTCTGCCACGCATATTGGAATATGATTTAGACTGAGTATCACGAGTAGTCTGATGCTGATCAGAAGATGGAGTGACCAAAATCTTGGACTCATCAATCGGAAGATTAGCTTGTCTCTCTTGTTGAACAAGCAAAGAATATACTTTGGAAATGCTAGGGAGAGGATCCATAAGCATTATTTGTGACCTAATAGCAGAGTACTGATCATTCAGCCCTTTCAAGAAACGAATTACTTGATCACTAGCTTTGTAAGTACGAATCTTGATAATGGCAAGACAAGTAATATCACATGCACATTCAGGAATAGGTCTAAAATTATCAAGTTCTTGCCATAAAATCTTCAGTTTTGTGAAATATGAAGAAACGGAAGTATCACCTTGTTTCAATGTGCAGATTTCTTCTTGGATATCAGAAATTCGAAAAACATCACCTTGATAGAAACGCTCCTTGAGCTCATTCCACATATCAGCAGCATTTTCCATCCAAAGAATACTTTGAGCAATTTCAACTTCTACGGCATTCTTGATCCAAGACATGATCATGGTGTTACATCTATCCCATGCTAAAGAATTTGGATCAAGATCAGAAGGTCGTGGTAACACACCATTGATGAAATGCAATTTGCTCTTAGAACGAAGAGCCATGGTCATAGAACGCGACCAAGAGTGATAATTGTTATTGGAAAGTAATGGTGTAACCAGAATCAAAGATGGATTTTCATTGGGATGCATGAAATAAGGGTTTAGGATATCATTTTGATAACCTTTATTGTTGTTTCTTGAAGCAGAATCACCATGATCACTGCTATTAGAGCTTAAAGATGACATGATGAGAAACAACAAAAAAACAGAGGCTGCAGAGAAAGAAAAAAAAAAATCGAAAGAGGAAGATTGAGAAAGATCGCAGCGGAAAACAGAATCACATGCTCTTGATACCATGTGAACATACAACAATAAGCTGAAACTCCATAATCAAAGGAAAGAAAAAGCTTGAATGAAGAGAAGTTGTATGTGATCAAAATGAAATGTAATTCTCAATCTCTCTCATTACAATGTAGAAGACAACTATATATAGCTAAGACAAGTAGTTTAGATCCTAACTAACTCTTCTTAACTAACTCTAACTAACTCCTAAAGTTAGTTAGCAAACAGAATTTACATAGTGTTGTCATTATTACAGTTATTATTTGTATTATCATTTACAGATGTTGCTGTTAAAATGTATCATAACATGGTTGTAGTTCAAACTATGGACATTATATTCTAATAATAGATTCCATAAATTAGCGATACCATCTATCTATCTCTTTGGATTAAAATTCCTCTAAGACTATAAAATAGTCACTATTTATCTAATCACTTGACGTCTATCATAGTTCTACGGTCTTACTCAGAGTTAGATAAGTCATAACTAGTCTAGAATTTAACACACTTTACATATGCATTCACCTTAACTACCTCCTAACATAGTTATATGACTTAGGCCAGCTAGAATAAATAAGGAAGAGGCAATAGACCACCCCCATTTTGCGTCGAATTACTTAACTTAGTACCCCAAGATTTTCCTATACTAGATATAAATCCATGTTTTCCCCGTCAATATCCATTTCCCTGTATAAATATATATTAAATACATATACAATCTCTTGTGACTACAAGTCCCTTGGTGCTATAAAATAGCCACTAGTCACTATTCACCTAATTATCTGACACCTAGCGTAATTCTACGATCTTACTCAGGGTTCGATGAACCATAATTAGCCGAGGATAGGATTTAATATACTGTGCATATTGAATTCATCTCAGATGCCACCTAGCATAGTTCTAGAACTTATGAAGGATAGAATAAATAAGGAGATACAATAGCATATCCCATACTCTTAACTCGGTATTCAAGATTTTTCTAATACTACTATAAAAAACACATTTCACCTTAGACGCGAAATGCATTTAACTTCGACTAAAGAAGCAAAGTAATGAATGACGTCATGAAAATTTTCCACTTAACACCTCAGTGATTAAAAAATTGAGGGGTAAAGTTATAAGCACATGGGTTCGAACCCCAACGGCCGCACTTTTATTATTTTCAAAACTAGCGTATCTTATCTCTCGATTTATCTAGAAACCATAACTAGTTACATTGTTACATTGTTTACCCAGAATATTATATTATTTACATAGAATAGTAAAATCAAATCAAATTATCTCGAGATCTAGACAAAAATCAAATTCCATGAATATTTAGATTTTAGTTTTTCAAATTATTGAATCTCAGTGAAGATCAAATGTTGGGTGCAAGATTATTCTCCACAAAAATTTTGCATGCATTTGGTTTTGATGAAAAGAACAGATAAGATAATTAAAATCAATATTCAAATATATGATTTTTGGTTCAAATAAATATTTAAGAAAACAAACCTTAAACCCATAAAATTTTCTTCTCTTGCAATTCATCATAGAGAACTTTTCCAAGCGTCTTTAGGTTTCAAGCGTTTTGTGTTTCATTTAGGTTAGAAATGTTAATATTCAACATGCTTTTATAATGGATGTCTTCTAGGTTTCACGCAGATCAATAATGTCAGAGTCTTGAGCATTGATAATCATTAAGTAGACGACAAAAATTTGTTTAAGGCCATTGAAAATCCTAAAAAAAATGCTTAACATATCCATCGGTTCAAATAAAAAACTTGGGTAAATACGCTTTTTTTATTGTATTATTTAAATGGAATATTAAAACATATTGTTTACAACAAATATTTAGTGAAATCCAAACTTTGTTGCATATCCTTATGTTACATATCCAAAAGCACTTCAAAATTTATCCAATTCTGATCAATTATCTCTTCCCACCATGAGAATTTTTATTTTCTGCACTTACAATCCATCCTAGAGGTCTGTTTCTATATCAAAATAGTTCATAGAAAATTCATCCAAAAAGATTTTTTGTAGTAGCAAGTCATGACATGGACAGTGGTAAATATTTTCTCTATTTGGTGCGGCTACATATAAGTTAGTATTACGGTCAATCTATTTAACGAGAATATTTATAGTAAAATCTGATTATTATACCCCCTCGGTTTTATAAGAAAATTGAGGTAAATTATCTTCTTCTTTTACCTATCACCTCGGTTATGACAAAAACCGAGGTGTATAATTTTTTTTCCTTTGAAATTACATTGTTTGCACAGATTAGTAAAATAAATTATTTACAACAAATCTTTGTTTTTATTAATGAATATCTTCGCTGATATCCATCTTCTGATAAGTTAAGCTCACTTCTTTATTTAACTTTTCAAAGTTGAACTCCCTTCTTCGTTTAACTTTTCAAAAGTTAAGCTCCCTTCTTTGAAGCAAGAATGATTTTCTACACTTGTAATCTATCAAATGAGCAAAAATACAATAACAACAACAACAACACCACCATTATGTGAGATATATTGTAAGGGAAGAAAAAATGTTTTATTCTAGATAGAAGAACATTGAAGATTTTTTCTGTCTAGCAATCCATTCCAAAGAATGATGCATGCGAATTTGGAGCGACTTCATATAAGTAAGGATTAGAGCAAAATATGTTTAAAGAGTGTTTATAGTAAAATATGATTATTTTATCCCTCAGTTATATCAAAACCTGAAGGGTTAGATCATTTAGTTTACACTTATAACCAAATAAAAATATAAACTACAATCGTTGGAATTCAAAGTGTGTCCTGATATGTTTTTCCCCTCGGTTATATTAAAAACTGAGGAAAAATGTTGTTTTTTATTTTTATAAAAAAATAAAACATGGCATGCCTTGAAAATATACCTCGATTTTTCTTTGACTGAGGTGAAAGCTTCGTCATGAAATATATTATTTATAGTAGATTAAACTAGATATAACATCCCAGTTTGTCTTTCCGGTACTTAGTCGTCTATCTTAGTACCCAAGATTTGCCTATACTAGATATAAAATCCAGGTTTTCCCTACCAATATCGAGCTCTACGTATAAGCATATAATTAATATTTATACATCTTTGCATAGTCCATCTCATAGACGTGGGAGTATCCAACGAGATTCTATCCCACTATAGCCGAGTGCAAATTTGTGTCCCAATTATTCAACTAAAATGCGGATTTCTTAAAATAAATTCCCTTCCACTCTTCATGGTTGTGATATATAATTAATATCATTATTTGTACACGTATATAATAATATACATACATACTTCTCATACTTCTTTCTAATTCCATTCTTAATGAAATATAAGCATATGATGATATCATTAAGGTTTATAACCATTTGCTAACTTGAAATAGAGTCTAAATCATAAAAATTAGGATTGTAGACACATTATTCCTTCATGATTCAAGTAAAAAAATTCATTATTTGAATCAGGCAGGCAGAACTGAAAATCTGCACAATATTTAGCCAATGATTTGAATAAAAGAATTTTTGATTCCAGTTAAGATAATTGTGATTCAAATCATAGAATCTTTGATTCAAGTTAAGACATTTGTGATTCCAATCACAAAATCCTTGATTCCAATCAAACAGGCAAAATTGCATGATTTTTCTCTTAATTCGAATCAACAATCCCATAATTCGAATCAATGTAACATAATTCCAACTTCTTTGTAATTTTACATATAAAAAAAACAACTTTTATCACATCTTAGCCTTTTTTTTACTAATGTTTATCCTACAACCAAAATCTTAGAATCATTTAACAAAGAGCCACAACTTATCTATCATATAACATGTTCCCATCATCTATTAATACCCATTCTAGAATTTTATTTTACCTTATGTAATTCACATCTAAAACTAATTCATTATCTTACCATCAAACCTTAACTAACTCACAAGCATTGGATCACCTATGAGTTAGGTTTCAATGAAGGGAAATTCATATCTTAAAGGAGAGGAAACCCACCTTTGCAAAACTTGGAGATGATGATGATGATGTTTCTTCGTCATTTTCCTCACATACCTTCAAGTTCCACAAAATTTCCCATAATCTTTGAAGCCAAAAGTATCCTACTATAATTTGATCATCAATTGAAGTTGAACCTCTCATTGCTTTTGTTCTTCCTCTTCTAACTCTTCAATCTCCAACCTTAATTCTGATTTCTTCAATTTCTTGAACCAAAAATTTGCTTTTAGGTTAAAAAGTTAGGAATGGATTTGTCGCAGCGAAAAAAATACACGAGCGTGAAAATGCTCGAAAGCAATGAAGTCGTAACCAAAAGTTTTATTCTTAAAAGAGAAAACATCGATAAAACCCTAAAGAACAAAAATATGGTCATCACAACTAAATTTAGGTTCGAGAGTCGATCATGTATAGAGAACGTGTTAACACCATATGACATCTGTTTAAATAACAGTTACCTGTAATTAATTTTTCAAAATATAGTGTTATCCCTATTGTATTTGATTTCTTCTAATTACGACATATTTTCAAGAAATAAAAAAAAAGTTTTTTATTATAATGCTTGGCAAGATCTGACTCTTGCTCCTACATATTTTCTGGTGCGATGGAGAATTCAAAGCTACGTAGTTCTTGGATAAAAATATTTGTGTGTTGGTATATTTTAAGGAAAAGGGATTTGATCGCGCTAAAGTGGAAATAAAGTTGTTTGATTTGTTGTGATAGTTTTTATGAGGAAGACAAATTTTAGAACAAGCAAGCTTTGTGAATTGTGTTCGAACACTCAAGGATAAAAGGGATATACATCCAATTAATCCTTTTTTGACCCAATTTTGTTTATAAAAGAATATGTTTAACACAAATTGAGTTGCGATCTCTTAAAGGAAGACAAGTGATATAATAAGCAAACTATACGACTTGTGTCCGGTCGCTCAGAGATCAAAGGGATATACATCCAATTAATTCTTTTTTAATTTGATAAGACAATGAACTAAATACAATTAAGTTACTAATTAAATTTTTTTTGAAAGGAAGACAAGCATTCGAACAAGCAAGCTATACGACTTATGTTCGAACTCTCAAGGCTCAAAAGGATATACATCCAATTAATCCTTTTTTAATTAAGTTTTGGCTAAAAAAAGATTAAATGATCGAGTCATTATCTTGTACGATTTGATCATATCTTGAGTTACGTAACTTTGATTGAGGTGAGACCAACAATAAATGATGTGGAACGTTGTTTTGCAGGTAATAGACTTTTAATAAAGATTGTCGTAACCGGAAAAAAAAGTATGAGTCACCACCATCAATTTTTGTCCTAAGGACGAGGGAATAACGGGTAATCCTAAATTGTATAGAGATTCTAAATTTGTGAGTTGGTTAGACGAAGGGAAGGTGTTAGGCACCGTTCATCTCCCTTGTTCTCAAGGGGCATCCTATTTTAGATCGTATGGTAAATCTAACATTTATATTTAAAAGTTAATGTTTCCATATGTTTAACAAAAAGATTTAATTTTTGTATATATTTTCTTTTCTTTTCATTTTGTTTGTTTATGGTTTTAGGGGTGGGTTTTGATCTCCCAACTCCATCAACCTCATTTTTGGTGGATTAGCTTAGATAACAACTATGGAGCTTACATACGGATGATCTGGGGTGGATTTCTCTTTGATTGACAGTGACAAACCGGGATAGTTGTGGTTCATTTCTATTTTTCTTTGTGTATTCTCTTTTAGTTGGATTTGTATATGTATTTACTTTGAACTCATGTATATTTGTCACCCATGGCGTTGTATAAAACTTGCTTTACAAATCTTTGTCGATTATTATCCTTGATTTTTGCTCTATGCTAGGGATTTGGGTTGTTATAGACATATGCTGCTCGAATTCTTATCTAGGATGATTATATAATAGTGTCTGGATACTAGAGATATATTTAGCGCTATTATTCACTTGGGTGTCTGTGATTAATTTCTCTGTTTTGGTTGTGTTGACTAAGATATTGTTAACACGAGTAGCACAATTGACTTCTGTGTTGTTAATATTTGTTGAGAGGTTACCGTCAGGGTGATGTAGTGGGTGTTGTGTTTGTCACGTGATGACATAGATGAGTCTTGTAGGTTGAGTATAACTGGTCGATAGGTTTAAGTTTGTTAGGAGTGGATTATATGCATGCTTGATAAGTCTCTTCTCCAACGTGAATTATTTTCATGTTAATAGTTTTACCTTTCCTTACTTCAATCCATTCAAACCCCCCAAACTCATTAACGAATGATTTGTCGAACGATAATTCAGTAAATAATATATGTGGACACGATACGATATAACCTAAATATCACGCGGTAAAATAATACTTTACTTTTTGCTTGCTGCTATACTGCTGCAACAAAATGGCGCCGTTGTCGGGGATTGGTTTATTGTTTTGCATCGCGATAATCCCTTTGTTTTTGATTTTTGTAATTAACTTATATGTTGTATAGAAACTGTGCATGTACTTGTTTATGTTTACTTGTGAGTTTATTTGTTTATGTTTACCACACATGTATTTGTTTACTATACTTATGAATTTGTAATATAATTGTTTGTTTCCTTTCACGTTTGCTTGTGTGTTGGTTAGGAATAACCATGTTGAAGCAACTCGGAGGAACTTTCTTAAATAACAAGTGTCGAGCTTAAGACATAAAACAAGCATGTTTTATTATCTTTTTTTTTTAGTTTAGGTAGTGTGTTGATTGTTGTTTAAACAAGTTGAAATTGGACTTGTTCTAAATTCTCAAATCTTCACTCTTCAACTTATTTAAACTTCCGAGAGCTTTCTTTTATTAGCTTGAGGAAATTTGTATGTGTGTAATTTTGTTTTTTCTAATTCTTTTGTTGTTGTTTGGACTCAAATTTTGGTCTGTTAACTTGAAGAATTTTGAGGTGATTGTCCGAAGTTGAGTGTTTCAACTTACGGATGTATGGTAATGATAATGTTTTGAAGTTGGTACACACCAGCTACTCTTTTATCACTTTCTATAGCATAACATGTTTAGGAAACTTTTTATTTGTAATATTAGAACACCATTAATTCTTTTTGCATTACTTTCTTTTGACTTGAATCACTTTAGTTCCCTTTTTACCCCAAATGTGAGGAAGTTTTCCATTGTTTATATATGCTGGAGGCCACAATTCTTGTTTTAACTGGATTTTATTATGCTTAATCTTTTATTTTGTGTTAATTTTATGAATTCATGAAAGTGATCAAGGCATTTTGTTTCATTTTGAGCAAAACCACCTAGCCAAATAGTCAATTCACCTTGTGAGTGTGATCATTAGTATCCCCTTTGACCCTTTTTGTCAATATACATGTTGTTTTTTCTAAATGCTTGTCTAGGAATGTTTGGTTTTCCTTTTTGTATGGATATTGGTTCTTTGTTTTCTTGAACCCTTAACCATTGTTTTTGGTTTGAATTTTTACCTTACCTTAGAAAGTAGGGAGTATTCATTCATTGATGCTGATTGAATTCAAGTTGGAGAGAGCAATGTTTGCTCATTTATATGTTGGTTGCTACGAGGTTGAGAAATAGAAAAAGAAAAAGAAAGAAAAAAAAGTGAAAAATAAATATTAGAAAAAGAAAAGAAAAAATTGAAAAAACTTTGAAAAACAAAAACAAAATTCCTTGTGGAAAATTCCTTGATCACTCCCTTATATTTAGGAAAATTTTTGTTTTGATTAGCTTTAGGACTTATCCCTTGTTTGTTAACCAGGCCACATTACAACCTTGAAAATTCCTTGTGATTCTTACCTTTATATTTTCACTGTGATTTTTTAGATGAATGCATAATTTAGTCTATTGTTTGCAAGATTGTGGATGAGTTTTTTTGTCCCTCACTTTTGTGTGTTCTTCATCTACCGGTAAATTTTTGCTAGGTGTGATTCATGATTGAGCTTGTTTTGTTTTAGAATGTTTTGTATGATTTTTGTACATAGGATTCGTTTCGCTTATATGTTATTGTTGTAGGATTGTGGTAAGTGTTTACCTTGGTTGTGCATTTTTTTTAACAATACATTTGTTTTCGTTTTTAAAACTTGTAGATTCATGATTCTTTGGTTGATCACTTTTGCTTCTTTGAGTTGTTTGGCCTTGTTTGAGGACAAACAAGTTCAAGTTGGGGAGAGTTTGATAAGTGCAAATTGTAGTTATTTTTGTATATAATTTTTATTGCACTTATCGACTCTTTGTTGTTAATATCAGTTGAATAACCCAAATTTGTGTATAAATATGTTTAGTTTGTATATATGTTTGTCTTGTGTACATAGTGTATCGTTAGATTATTTTGTATCTATTTTGTAGGAATTTATGTGTGTTTGGAGCATTGAGGAATAAATGGCCAATTGGAAGCTCCAAAGATTCAAGATTGAAGCAATAAAGCCACTGCTTGCACCAGAAAAAGAAATAAAGAAGTGTTGTCTGTCAAGCCTCGTCGGGCGAGCATGGGGTGAGAGGTTTTGGATCATTTCCCAATGGCTACTGACTTGGGTTCTCCAGTAGCTCACTGGGCGAGAAATAAGGATGTCGTCGGGCGAAGCTTCCCTTTGCCGAGCGAGGGTTGATATTTTTGGCCAGTTGCGTACGTGGCACAACCTGGACCTTGTATATATGTATTGTCGTCGGGCGAAACCTTTTATGTTATCGGGCGACACGTGTGGACCAGATTTTTGTATATATTTCCTTTTCATTTCATTTTGTCTGGTTATGGATTTGGGGGTAGTTTTTAATCTCCCAACTCTACCAACCTCATTTTTTGGCAGATTAGCTTAGGTAACAACTATGGAGCTTGCATACGGATGATTCGGGGTGGATTGCTCTTTGATCGGTGCTGACAAATTGGGATATTTGTGGTTCATTTCTCTTTTTCTTTATGTATTCTCTTTTAGGTGAGTTTGTATATGTATTTACTTTGAACTCATGTATATTTGTCGCCCATGGCATTGTATAAAACTTGCTTTACAAATCTTTGTCGATTGTTATCCTTGATTTTTGCTTTGTGGTAGGGATTTGGGTTGTTATAGACATATATTGCTCGAATTATTATCTAGGAAGATTATCTAATAGTGTCTGGATTCTAGAGATATATTTAGCTCTATTATTCACTTGGGTGTCTGTGATTAATGCCTCTGTGGTAGTTGTGTTGACTGAGAGACTGTTAACGCGAGTAGCACTGTTGACTTTTGTGTTGTTAAGGTTGGTTGAGAGATCGTTGTTGAGGTGATGCAGTGGGTGTTGTGTTTGACACGTGATGGCATAGATGAGTCTTGTAGGTTGAGTATAACTAGTCGACAGGTTTAAGTTTGTGAGGAGTGGATTATATGCATGCTCATCAAAATAGTCTTCGTCTTTAGAGATTTGATTGTTTCCACCACCGGCACGAGTGCTCCTAGCATCTTCATCTTGATTCTCATCCTTGGAGGAGGAGTCTTCTTCAACTTGAACTTGTCAGACGGGGCCTTTGAATCTCTTCCCCATGTTGATTACAACTTTCTTCTTTGTCTTCTTTTTCGTGACAAGAAGTGTCATCATTTCTTGTTGCCCCTTTGCTAAGTTGAGCAGAGTTTCTGGAAACTGAGAGTTTTGAGTCTGCAAGTCCTTCACAGTTTGCTCAAGATCTATCTTATACTGAAATAAACAGTAGAAAGATGAGAAAACCTCTTTCGGAAAACCTGCTTATGATATGATGCATGTTATGCGTATGCAATGCTTTTAAGGACCTTTAAGATTTAAATTTGCTTAAACAAAAAAAGAGACAAAAACATTAATTGTATTAATGAGTTCAAAGGTTACAAACTGCCTCTCGGGCTTACAATGAAAGAATAATATCAAAATTAAATTATACAACAAAAGACTCAGGTCTCCCATGGACGCTTCCTCTTTGGACAGATGTAGGCATTCAAGTTCCGCTCCTCGTGGAGTTGCCTTGTGAGTTCCAACACTTTCTTCTTGCTCGAGTAGAATTAGGCTTCAAAGGTGTCTCGCTCCCCCCTTGAGTTAAATCTGTGACCTTTGCACTTCCTCTAGATTAGTAGGCATGTCAGGATGAAGAATGGTGTAAGGAGCGTCTCCTTCGGCAATATGCTCCATAATGATTGGTAAGATGGCCACATACGACATAATGAGGTTTTGAGCGTGATCTTGCACCCACTTGAGATAAGGTTCCAAAGGAATGGATTTCTTATGCCCTAAAGTTTTGCTATCAACCTTGTTCACCATTCCCCAAGCTCGTACAAATCTTTGACGATAACCTTGGACATTGTTCTCATAGTCAAACACAATACCTTGGACAAGCGCGTCGTATGAACCATCCCTCCAAGCGTAACCAAACTGTCATAGAGCCAAGCAAAGATTATAAGTGATACCTCCCTTAATGCCAAGGAGTTGGACATTAGGGAATTCCCCACAATGGTCAATAATGGTGACATCCTCCAAAGATCGAGAACACCAATGAATATCTGAATGCAAGAGTGACATCAACCTTTGAGACCACTTCATGCCTTGTTCATTCTTCAAAAATGACCGAGGAAGGTGCAAAATAAACCACCTAGCCAGAAAAGGAGTGCAACACATAAGAATTCCCCTTCTCTTCATGGTACGGGCGTGAAGAAAATTCAAAATGTCTCCGAGTAAGGTAGGTACCGGGTTACGAGATAGGAAGATTTTGACGGCATTCACATCTAGAAGTTGTTCTGGATTAGGGAACAATACCACCCCATAGATTAGAAGAGCCAAAACTTCTTCAAAGGCTTGTAAATCCAGAGCATCCCAAAATAGTTGAGCCTTTTCAAATAGAAACTTGGCTAGAAACCTTTAACACCACTTCTAGTTTCCCAAATATCCACAATGTCAGACCGTTGCAAATGTAAGGCTAGAGCAATCTCCTCAGGTCTTGGGTATTTCTCAATACCGGTGAAGGGTAATTGATCAAGAATGGGCACTCTTAATAGTTGAGAGAACTCCTCTATGGTATGTACTAATTGGTAATCAGGAAATGTAAAACAATGATATTTAGGGTCAAATAATTGAAAAAGCACATGTACCATGTCTTCTTCAAAGTTTGAGGTAACCAAGTTGAGGAGTCGACCATACTTCTTGGTGAATGAAGAATTTTCAGGGACCCTTGATGCTAACTCCTTGAGTTGAGGATACACTTTCACAAGGTTGATTCAGATGGTATTTCTGTGAATGGAAGCCATATCTTACAAAATAGAACAAAGATAAATCTCTAGGTCCTTGAAATGGTTAATGCAAATGCTATGGCATGATGTCATGATGTTATGTACAAATAATCATATACAAGCAAATAAAGCAAGCCCTTAGGTTTAGGATTTCATGGAGTTCATAGGTGAGTACCCTCTTGAAGTTTACTTGGTTCAACCTATCCTAAAAAGTAATCGGGTTTTAGGGAACCTCAATATCATTGATCTTTCTTCATCGGGCATTATTTCAGCGCAAGCCTCTTTATTGGCGACCAAAATATCCCAAAAGTTCGATCTCAATGAGCGTAGTATCGAGTATCAACCAACTTCGGACTACACCAAAGTCGGCTATCTCACTACTTCCTAATGTCCAAGTTGTTCAACTAAAGGTTCTAAGGTCAGTTAGTGCTTCATGACACCACACAGCGGCCCCGTATTCTCCTTGATTCGCCACAAGGGATAATGGTACCCACAAATGTGTAACACTAATGTAGATATTGCTTCAACCATATCGGTCTACACCGTACAGTCTCCATAATCTTTTCTACTTACCTAATAATGTTCCCAAATCCGGGTAGAGGATCTATAAAAACCCAAACATAACTCATAATGTAAAGCATACAAGTCAAACAATGAAAGCATTTTAAAGGTGATCTAATCTCTAAGGTAACCCCACTTTTAAGATTATCCTCAGTAGAGTCTCCAGTTCTGTAATACGGTGGGAGAACTGACTTGGGTGTTTTGTGTTTTATTGCAACTGTTGCCGATAGCAAGAGTCGCCACCGACTTTCCTTTTATCCAATAAAGGAAAGGGTGAAAAGAATAGGAAAGACCTTTTGAGAATTTTCTTGAGTTCGGGGGGGTAGGTTATGAAAAGGGAAGGTGTTATCATCTTTTTCATCTGTAGTTATCTACGGGCTCTTAGTTGCTAGCTCACTTTGAAATGCTTTGTAAAATGTGCTTGTGATTTGTTTTGAAAGTAATTTTTTGAAAAGTGCCTTTATTTAGGTGAAATTTATAATGACTCTCGTCTCTATAAGAATGTATACAAAGTGTTTCCTTTGGAAAATATTTCATGAAAGTATTGGTGTGTTTGAAAGATGTTTTGTTTGAAATGTTTGTGAGCAAGCAACTACGAGCGTTCTACCTACTTAAAAAGTCTTAATTATTTTCCTCCTCCTTTAGACGTTGCTATCTTACCATTGATTGGTAAGAAGCTTTATCATTGGATGCGAAGGAACAGGTGTGGGTCATCGTACAATCATAGAAAGCAACTTGTAGGATACTTTAGCAATTGTCGTAAGGGACTAAGATCATTTACCAAAGGCAACTCGAAGGGTCATTTGATGGACTATGATATTTTAATCAAGGGTCTTTGCTAAAATATCCCATGTTCGAGGGACATGACTGTTTACATATGAGGCAACAAGTGTGGGTTAACCCTAGAGGTGCAAGTGTACAAAGTGTTTGTTTTTTCATGCTTTTTGTCTTTAAATTTAGGGTTTTCTACTTGTTGATTTTATGTCTTTCCATGCAAACCCTAATTACTAGCAATTACATTGAAAGCGATAAATTGCGGAAATTTAAAGTTCTACGCTATTACAGCATTTAGGGGATGGGGATACAAGTCACAAATGGGGATGAAAGCGATTAAAACCTAATTACTATTACAACCATATTGAATAACAATAAAAAAATATACAAGAATATAAATATGATATAAAAGAAAAGAAAATTGTGTTTGAGTTTTTTAATAAAAGGGTTTAACCTTAATTAAATTAATAAAGAGAAAGAAAATAAATAATTAACCTAAGTTGATTTAATAAAACTAAACCTAAATTAGTTTAAGAAAAGAAATTAAATTAATTAAGAAAAAGAATTAGATTTGTCAAGAAAACATTTTTAGGGTTTTGATGAAAGGGAGATTTTAGTAATTTTTAACCTAATTAAAACTAATTAATTATTTACAAAAGAAATTAACTAATTATTTAACCTAAAGTCTAAGTTAATTATAAAGAAAATTAAATAAACCCAAGTCTAATTTAATTTTAATTCTAAAAGAAATTAATTAGCTATGAAAATATTTTTAGGGTTTTGAGGAAATAAAATGGAAATAAAATGAAATATAATTAGTCTAAATATTTAATAAAATATTTTTGGTATTTTTTATTATAAATAATAATAATAATAATAATAATAATAATAATAATAATAATAAAATAAAATAAAATAAAATAAAATATAAATATAAATTATAAGTCAGGGTGTTAAAAATGGAAATGGGGGTTAAAGATAGTAAAAATGGGCGTTAAGCCTAAATGTGTTTTTTTGTAATCAGAAAAATAAATAAAAAAATGTATGGATGGGCCTGTATTAAACGTAAAATGGGGGTGAAAGTCAACAATTTAGACTGGGACAAAGGCAATAACCCAACACCTGTTTGGATCAAGTGTGGCTGCCTTCTTGAGGTATACCATATGCTTGCATTGAAATGTGTTGGATTTATCTATGATCTGATGGAGGTAAGATGAGGCCTCATGATGGGTGTGTGTGGTCTACTGCACTGAATCTGTAAGAAAAATATAAGAAAAATACAAAAGGGTATCAATGGGGCTCGAACCCAGGTCCCTATAGTTCCAAGCCTTACGCGCGCACTTTCTACCACTGGGGTGGCTATACGTATGGTGTTATAAATAAAACCAAACATATATATTTGAAACACGTTCCTGAAGATGACTTCATCTTCTTCCTTGCGCTAGAAAATCCATCACCATTGTTCAAATTTGTAACTTCCTCGTTTCTCAACCAAAATGGAAAATGTAAACATGAAAGTTGCTTGAAATCAAACCATGATTCCAAATATATAACTAACTTAAACAATAGATCAAAGATGCATACGAATTTTGCTTGGTACCAAATTTGACCTAATTTTTTCAAAATGTTCAAAACTAAAATTCACACTACTCAGGCAATATAAATGAATTCTAAAGACATGGTTAGTTTCAGGGCTATGATGTCTACATTTTATCTTCACAAATAGAAACCAAATAATGCCTATATGAAGAGTTCAAAAGTCAGAAAACTCACATTGAAAATGGAATTCGTGTTTTGAGTTTAAGTTTGCTTCAAGGTGTTGTAATGACCTGGTTAGCTCCCTTGGACCTCTAGGAATCTAATGTAGTGCTTAGCTTGAGTTGAGAGTGGCTGAAACTCCTTGTAGAAGTCAATGTGCAGGCTTCTGGTTTTGAGTTTGGAAGAATATGAAAATGGAGTTACATAATTGTAATAGGTGTTAGGATGGATTATGTTTGATGTATAGAAGCTTTGAGAATTATTTAGAGGGAAAACGCATGAGTGGATTATGAGATTGAAGTTTTTGGCCAGAAATGACAAGTTATGCAGGCTTGGATGCAACTCTGAGTTTTAAGGAGTTTGAGTGAGTTTTATGGGTCTTGAATTTGTGTGTTAGGTTGAAAATGACCTCTCTATTTATAGGTAAGAGGTTTGACATCTTTAAGTAACCATAATTTTGAGATAACATGTTATGGTTTGGTTGAAAATGAGAAATCAAGTTGAATGGATTTTCCTAGTTCCAAGGTTCAAGTACAAGCATGGTCTGAGTTTGTTAGGTGCAGGGAGTTGTTTATTCACTTTACAATGGAGTGTGATAAGAAGAAACAAGTGAGAGGCTCAATGCATTGACTTATGCATAAAACTTGCTTTACAAGAATGGAACTCGTAACTTTGTGCCAAAAATGGAAAATTGTTTTGGACAATGGCTCAAACACTTGGATAATAGCTCAATCAATTGTGCAAAAATTTAATTATGGAGTGATTTTCAAGTTAAAAGGCCTGCAAAGCAAGATTATGCAGCATAGCTATGGGATTAGGTTATGTGTTCTTCATGAAAATGCCTTGTACTTCAAGTTTATCATGCCAACTTCTTCTCTTCGATTCTCCTAGCTCAAAAATGAACTCTTTAAGTTCTTGGACATTTTGGAAAGCTTAAAGCATCCTCTAAATCATTCATGTTGACCATTTTGATAAAATCATCTCGGATCTTGGTGAAAATTAGCCAAGAAGTTAGGTCAAAAATCTGCCTAAACTAGGTCAAATTTTCACCAAGTGTTTTTAGAAAAAGTGTATGAATTCATGAATTTATAACTCATAATCCAAGAACTTATAGGACTTGATCAGTAAAGAAAAGTTGTAGATCTCATCAATATCTACAACTTTTATGTTGAAATTTTTTGTTGAATCATCTTGCATCTATGTGAAAAATTGGCATGAAGTAATGAAATTGTCATGTATAAAACACTTAGAAAAATTTCTAAGTCTTGAAAAGTTTGACTTTTCACATTGAATTTTGAATTTATTGATGATAACGCTTCATATTTTTGAATTTATTTATGAATTTTGTTCTTTGAAATCAAATCTTCATCAAAAAGTCAAAGTTTGACTTTTTGTGCATCAGTTGACTTTTTATTAGTTGATCAAATTTCAACTATCAATTCAATAATCTTGAGAAATTTTTTGAGCCATGGAATTAGGTCAACATGTTATGTTTTAATCCTTGAGATAATTCTTCAAGCCATTAAGTCATGTACTAGGTCAAAAATTACTGATCAGTCATTCTCTGTCAAAACCCTAATTTTGACCATTTTGCCCCTTTTGTTGATTTGACTGTTTTTCTTGAGGAATTGTGATGAGACATTGATAAATTGATGAATATGACTTCAAAATATTGACATGGATCAAAAATATTGAATTTTGACTGTAGTTTGACCACAATTGACTTTTACCCAATATAGTTGATTTTCAATCATCTGAGCAATTGACTGGGCAATTTTGAGATTCAAGACTTGAAACTTGACATGGGTATTTTTGGAGGTATATAATTATCCATGAAGGCCATTTGAGGCATTAGAAGTCCAATTTTTGTACCCCAAAATTTTCCCTCTCTTTTCTCAAGGACATTTCACAAAGGATCTCCAATGCTTAAGGATTCTCAAGAATTGATCAGACAAAATCATCTCTGAAACACTGAGACCACAAATTAGGGTTTTGACTAAGAACGACTGATCGTTGAATTTTTTTGACCTAATACATGATCTAATGGCTCAAATTACAATCTCAAGGATTCAAATACAACATGTTAACCTAATTTCATGGCTCAAAACATTTCTCAAAATCATTGGATTGATAGATGAAATTTTGTCAACTGATAAAAAAGTCAATTGTATACTGAAAAGTCAAACTTTGACTTTTTGATCAAATTTGAATTTCAAAGATCACACTTCAACAAGAGATTCAAGAATATCAAGCTTGATCATCAAAAAGTCAAGAAAGTCAAAAGTTAATTTGAAAAGTCGAACATTTCAAGACTTATAAATTTTTCTAAGTGTCTTAAACATGATAATTTCATAACTTCGTACCAATTTCTCACTATAATTTAATGCTTACACCTACTCTTGAGTTATTACCCAAGTGTTTGAGCCATTGTTCAAAAGATATTTCCATTTATGGCATAAAGGCGCCATTGCTATTCTTGAAAAGCAAGCTTTTGGTACAAAATTTATCTTGAGCTCATACCTTGTTTGCTTATGATTTTACTCCACCATAAATCATGGAAGGTAGCTCCTTTATACCAGAAAATTTGATACTTCATCTTAGGACCAGGGAATACTTAACATAGTTTGATATTTGCATCCCAACCAAACCATAACATGTTGTCTTGTAAACCTAATCAACCCTTGTTCACAAATCTTTTGCATATAAATAGAGGGGGCATTTGCAAGAGAAAGAGGTCAGAAAAATAGAGAGCTTCTTATGTGTTGAAAATCCTCAAACCCCTCTTTACTCTAAAAACTAGAATTGTCCATAAAAACCTCCATCTTTGAGCTTTGAAGTCCAAACCCTTTTAACCTATCACACCTTGCAAGTTATGTCCAAACAAACCATCCAAACACTCCACATACATCATATAGAAGTTATTCAAACTCAAGAACGACTTCTGTAACGTCACTATTTTCAAAACATAAAAACAACAACCTGCAACTTGATTTCTCCAACTCAAACTCAAAGCACAAATTTCAGTTTCAAGCAAAACAATGTCAGAAGTAAAAAACAGTAGTATGAGTCGATACGAAACACTATGAGTCGACACATATTATGTGTAAAACAGGTTATGAGTCGACACAAAATGTGTATGTGTCGATACAAAGCAGTATGAGTCGATACAAAACCCTTATGTGTCGACTCATATTGAGTTGTTTCAAATTCCAGGAGCTAGAAATGAGTATGAGTCAATACAAAACTTGCATGTGTCGATACAAAGCAGTATGAGTCGATACAAAACCCTTATGTGTCGACTCATACTGAGTTGATTTTGATTTCCAGGGGCAAAGAGATTATATGAGATAATACAAGACATATATGAGCCAATGCATGCATCAATACATAAACTTTTCGTATCAATGCATAAGCTCACGTGTCAATACATAAAAGTTTTCTTAAACCAATTTTTTTTACATTATATTTATATTTTTATTGTTATTAAATATTAAATATGGTTGTAATAGTATAATTAGAACTTTATTTCTTTCATCCCCCATTCATAAACTTGTATCGTCATCCCCAAAAAAGATGTAATAGCGTAGAACTTTAAAATTTCGCAATTTATCGCTTTCAATGTGATTGTTAGTAATTAGGGTGTGTATGGAAAGATACAATCAACCGTTAGAAAAACCTAATCTCAAATACAAAAAATGCATGAAATCAATACACTCGCACATGCACACCTCTAGGGTAATCCACACTTGTTGCCTTGAGAAAAATAGTCATGTCCCTCAAATGTTGGATACTTTAGCAATGACACTCGAATACAAGATCGTAGTCCCTCGATGACCATTTAATGTTGCCTTAGGTAAACGATCTTAGACCCTTACGACAAATTTCTAAGATATCCTACAATGTTGCCTTTTATGACTATACCACGACCCACGTCCGTCCCTTCACATCCAATGATAGGGCTTCTTATTAATCAATGGTAAGATAGAAATATCTAAAGGAGGAGGAAATGAACAAAGACTTTTTGAGTAGGTAGGATGTTAATAGTTGCTTGCTCACAACCATTTTCAAAACATATTTCAAATACACCAACACTTTCAAATGAAATATTTTCAAAAGTCAACACTTTGTATGGATTCTTATAGAGACGAGAATCATTACAAAGTTCGCCTAAACGAAGGCACTTTTCAAAAATACTTTCAAAAACAACCACAAACACATTTCAAATAAAGCATTTCAAAGTGATCAAGCAACTAAGAGCCCGTAGATAACTACGTATGAAAAGGGTGCTAACACCTTCCCTTTTCATAACCTACCCCTTGAACTCAAGAAAATATCTCAAAAGGTCTTTCCTGTTCTTTTCACCCTTTCCTGTATTGGATAAAAGAAAAGTAGGTGGCGACTCTTGCTATCCGCAACAATTGCAATCAAACGCAAAAAACCCAAGTCAGTTCTCCCACCGTATTACATAATTATCCTTGTGAAAATCAAAACCCTAATTTGAGGCGTTAGTGTTTAGGAGATGGTTTGACCTAGTCGACACTTGTGCAAGCTTGAGTTATTGGAAATCTTATGTGAAATGTCTTGAGAAAAAAGAGGTAAAATTTTGGGGTACAACATAATGTTTTTATGTTAGTGCCTTAATAAACTTTTTCCTTAATTACTCTCCCCCCCCCCCCTCTCTCTCTCTCTCTCTCTCTTTCTCTCTATCTCTCCATAAATTACATTCATTTCATCTTCTCCAATTAACAACATTTCACCATTGATTCACCATATAAACTTTATGCTAGTTTTAATATTTGGCATCAAGAGCCTTGGTTCTGATCCATTAATCCGCTGTAAACATGACTATTGTTTCCAATGATCGAGTCCCTACCAATCTTCCAACCCTTGATTCAAATAACTATGACAAATGGTGCAAACAAATGAAAGTTTTTTTGGGCATTAAGATGTTCTTGAAGTGGTTAACAATGGTGTTACACCACTTGGGGAAGAAGCTACATAGCCTCAAAAGGTTGTATTCAAGGAAGATAATAAGAAATAATACAAGGCACTCTTCTTGATTCATTCTTGTATCGATAATGACAACTTTGAAAAGGTTGGTGATTCCGACTCGGCGAAGCAAGCATGGGAGATCTTGAAGAAAGCGTATGAAGGGGTTGATAAAGAAAAGGTTGTAAGGTTTCAAACTTATAAAAGGAGGTTCGATTTGGTGCAAATGGAAGAGAAGGAGTCGATAAATGATTACATTACGTGTATAACACGTTTAGTGAACCAAATGAAATTTTGTGGTGAAACTGTTTCGCAGCAGAATGTTGTATCAAAGATCTTACATTCTTTAACGTCAAGATTCGACAATATTATGGTTACAATCAAAGAATTGAAGGACCTCCCTACATTGAGAAATGAGGAGCTTCAAATATCACTTGAGGCTCATGATCAAAGGATGGATGAAAGGGGAAATTACAAAGCTAAAGCGGAGATTGCATTATAAGCGCGGTTCAACGAGAACAGTAAAAGATCGAAAGCAAAATGGTCTTCAAAGGGGAAGACAAAATTCCATAATTTTGATGGAAAAGATTTAAAATATCCAAAGGCTTAGATAGGGAAAAGAGGTGAAAGCAGCTCCAAAGTTAGTGGTCAAATCATCTATACCAAGAAGTTTGACAAGAGTAATGTGAAGTGTTACAATTTCCATAGACTTGGTCATTTCGCAAAGGAATGTAACACGAAATCAAGGGAAAATCAAAGCGATGAAGCTAAGATTTCTTGACAAGAGTTGGATAATGATAACACGCTTCTGTTCATGATCACCAAGGAGAATTATGGAAAGAAAAAGCTACTGGACAAAAGGTGCAAGTTGCTGGACAACAGTGGCAGCTGCTCGAAAAATGCTGCAGAAACGCGTTCGGAGCAAAACATAATGGTAAATATTCGAGATGGAGTCTAAGGCAATGATGAGTGGTACTTGGATTCTGGTTGTTCAACACATATGATGGGTGAAAAGGATTGGTTTGTCAAAATTAATCAAGCCACAAAGAATAAAGTGAAATTTACGGATGACACCACTTTAGTAGTCGACAGAGTCGTTGATGTTTTGATCATGAAAAGTGATGGGGATTATTCCTTGATCAAATATGTGCTATATATTCCTGGAATTAAACGAAATCTCTTGAGTATTGACCAATTACTTGAGAAGAATTACATGATTCACATGGAATCTAAGATTTTGCGCGTTTTAGACCAAAATGAAGTTTTAGTCCTTAAAGCACCCATGGCTGCCAATCGGAATTTCAAGATAGAGTTGAAAGTGATATAGGTGTCTTTCTACAAAGGCAAGTCTTGGTGAGTGGTTATGGCACTACTGTCTTGGACATCTCAATTTTAGAGATCTTGACGCGTTATAGAGGAATGGCATGGTAACCTTGTTACCTAAAATCAATGTTCAACTGAGATATGTGAAGAGTGTGTTCAAGGGAAGCAACACAAGAGTAGTTTCATCAAGGATGCAGGTCATAGGACCAAACATCATCTTGAGGTGGTGTACTCCGATGTGTATGGTCCAATGCAAGTCGACTCGTTTGGTGAAAATAGGTATTTTGTCACATTTATCGATGATTTTAGTAGGAAGTTGTGGACATACCTAATCAAGAGAAAGGATGAGGTATTTGATGTGTTTAAGAAGTTCAAGTCCATGGTTGAGCGACAAAATGGTCTTAAAATAAAAATTTTCAAAACGGATGGTGGAGGTGAGTATACCTCGAATGAGTTTGGGGATTATTATGATGAGGAGGGAATAGTGTGTGAGGTTGTGCCACCTTATACGCCTCAACAAAATGGTGTTGCCGAGAGGAAAAATCGTTCTATAATGAACATGGTTCGTAGCATGTTGAAAAGGGAACAAGCTTGTTGAAGGAACTATGGGGAGAAGTGTAACACCCCAAAATAATTAGATTATTATTTAATTGATTATATGATGTTTTGTTGAATTATGACACGAGATGTGTTTATGTGTGAATTATTGATAATTTGATGTGGATGTATTGTTGATTATATTGTGTTGTGGGGTAGAGTGTATTAAGATGAATATGAGGATTATTTATATTTTAAATAATTAGTTTTAATTATTTAAAATTATTATTAATAAAATAAATAGAATATATGGTGTAGAAGTATTAAGGGAAAGATGGTAATGTTATGAGAATTAGTGAGGGTAAGATGGAAAGACCATAGAAAGGGTCCAAGGGTTAAACAAGGAAACGTGAGTGTCAGTGTTTCATTTTGTGCACCCGTGAAAGAGAGAAGAGCGCAGTGAAGAACTAGGGCACGAAGGGAAGAGAAGAGAAGCAATCGTAGAGCTTGGAATGGGAATCAAAGCTAGAATCTGAGGTAAGGGGGTTATCCTTATTATTATGATTGATATAGGGTTTAGAGGTATGTAGGTTGTTTGGGGTTTTATGATGAATTTGATAACACGATGATTATGATGAAATAGATGATGAAATTGGTGATAGATTGATATTGTAATGCTATGAGAGGATGTATGTGTGATTTCTAATATGATGTGTTATTGTAATATTGTGAAATCATAATGAACTGTTTGATTTTTGGACTGAATGGGTGTTGAAATCATAAGGAATTTCGACTGGTTCTGTGCAGAAAACGCAACAGTGGAGTTGTTGTTTCCACTGAAGGAAAATTGCGATCAAAAGCGCAGCGGAATTTAAAATTTTCCTTTAGCGATCCTTACGAATGAGCATGGTCAGTGATAAAAATATTTACCTCTTGTGGCAATTCATACCTTTGATGTTGTGATCAAGAGCGTTGATGAAGAACAACGCCTCTACTCAGTCCACACGAACAGATCGCTTCCGGTCACAGTGCTAGCTGATCACGAACGAAAACCTTGAGTGAGAGAGAGAATTAAAAAACGAAATTGCATCAAGTGAAATTGCTTCATCACAAGAGATCTATTTATAGAATCACTCGTGTGGGCTACAAGCTAAAAGCCCAATTAAGGCTATAAGCTAAAAGCCCAATTAAGCTTATGGACATCATACCTTATGATGTACCATATATCACTTATCCACGTGGTACCTTACCACTTTCCGTATTACACTTAAGTGCACCGTACCTTACGGTGTTCCTTATTTATTCTATCTCTCATCAACCTGTCCTTATGTGTGTGACCCTGTAGGTTTTTGCGACGCTGGCAATTATATTAAATCACACATTTAATATAATAAACAGTGAGCGGTATCTAGCAACACATCACTGTTACCCAAGTCACGAAAATGTCATGTGATCTGACCAAACCTTTTCCGTGATAATATTTGTGTTGTACAATTACCCTTTTGCCCTCATGTCTATATTGAACACAAGGCATACACTGTGTCACCCTTGTCCAGTTCAATATTGGGCCCTTAGTGTTAGAACAAAGTTTGAATCTACTACCCTAAGTTAAAGTTTTGATGATAACAAAATGCAAGATTAAATAAATTGTATAATTCATATGAGACATATATGCTACCTAAAAATTATATTGTGCATTTACAGAAACTCTGATGGATATCAGCATAAGAATGTCAACATCAACATCAGAAGATGAAATATCATATGCCAGCATCAGAAGATGAAATATCATATGCCAGCATCAGAAGATGAAATATCATATGCCAGCATCAGAAGATCAAAGCATGTGCTTACGCTGAAGCTTGATGAACAGATTTGTGCTTAACATACTCTAAACTCTGATCAAGACCAAAACAATATCATCAGCACCTAGAAGCGTCAGAATAAGCCAAAGCCAATAACACGCTGAATTGACAACGGTACTGTGCATTCAAGACACTTTATTAGCTACGGCTTTATTCCAAGACAAAGATCTTCTCAATATGGAAAGAACGTAATGGGCATTGAAATGGAATAATTGACTACAACGTATCTTTTCCAAGGCTATATAAACAAGTCAGTGAGAAATGAATTGGCTAATGCTCTACAACTCTTTACACGCCTAAAGCAAATCATCTTCATCCTCACTCATACAGCTTGCTATATCTCTCAAATTGCTTACTCTATAGTTATAGCATCCTAGTTTCACATAAGCTTAATTTGTGTATTATCACAGTTGTGATATAAAGTTTTTGTAGAAAACATTCAACACACATATTATTCATTTATCTGTAAGAAAGAATTTCCTTGAGAAACCGGTCTGTGGTTTAGACTCAAGAAGGCTTTAGCAGTTGTTAAAGAAGTTGTAATATTCAGTTGAATATAGTGGATTAAGACCTCGTTGGAGAGAGGCGAAATCACCTTGACGGGTGGACTGGAGTAGTTTGAGATCAAACGAACCAGGATAAAAATAACGTGTTGTCTGCATTTGATTTCAAGTTTTACAATTCAATCCCCCTTCTTGTGTTTTTCACTTCTTCAATTGGCATCAGAGTGCCTGGTTCTGAGCTAAAACACTTAACTGTGTCAGTACAAGATCCAACGTCAGAAAAACACAATGGCAGGAACATATCAACACACGAGCAATGACAACAATGAAGATAGAGACAGATTCAGCGGCAAACCTCCAGTCTTTGATGGAGAGAATTTTGATTACTGGAAAGACAGAATTGAAAGCTTCTTTCTGGCACATGATGCTGATATGTGGGACATGGTGACAAATGGATACACGCACCCAGTGAATGCAAGTGGTCAGAAGATTGATAGGAAGGCAATGTCTGATCAACAAAAGCGTGACTTCAAAAATCACCACAAGGCCAGAACTATTCTTCTCAGCACCATCTCTTACGCTAAATATGAAAAGATATCTAACAGAGACACTGCAAAGAGTATGTTTGACTCTCTCAGAATGACGCATGAAGGCAACATTCAGGTCAAAGAAACTAAAGCTCTTGCGCTCATTCAGAAGTATGAGGCATTCAAAATGGAAGAAAGTGAATCAATTGAAACGATGTTCTCAAGATTTCAAATTCTGGTGGCTGGTCTCAAAGTTCTGGACAAAGGGTATTCTACTGCTGATCATGTCAAGAAGATCATCAGAAGCTTGCCAAAACAGTGGAGGCCAATGGTTACAGCGCTGAAGCTAGCTAAAGATCTCAACAAAATCTCTCTGGAGGAACTTATCAGCTCCCTCAGAAGTCACGAGATAGAGCTAGAAGCTGATGAACCTTAGAAGCAAGGTAAGCCTTTAGATTTAAAATCTAACAGAAAATCTGACTCCAAAGTTTTGCAGGCTGTTGAAGAAACCTCTGATGGGTCCTCATCAGAAGAAGACGAACTTTCCCTCCTCTCCAGAAGAGTGAACCAACTATGGAAACAGAGGCAAAGAAAGTTCAGGAATACCAGAAGATCCGATCAGAATGAGTCCTCCTCCAGATACAGAAGGTCAGACTCCTCCTCTGGATACAGAAGATCTGAAGGCTCTTCAGGAAGCAGAAAGCCAAACACCAAGGACATCATCTGCTATGAATGCAACGAGCAAGGACACTACAAGAGTGACTGTCCAAAGCTTCAGAGGGAAAAAGCCCAAAAAGAAGTTTGGAAGGGAAAAGAAGAAGAGTCTCATGGCTACATGGGATGACTCTGACTCGTCTGAAGCTGACTCAGAATCAGATGATGAGAGAGAAAACATAGCTCTCATGGCTAACATATCAGAAGACAATGAAGCTTCTGAATCAGACTCTGAATCAGACACCGAAGAGGTATTCCCTGACTTTGCAATTAATTTTACTAAGGATGAACTTGCTGAAAGCCTTAACGGAATTCTGGAAAGATATCAGCAGATCATAGTTAAATTCAGAAACCTGAAAAGGAATCTTGATTCTGACTCTGATAAAACTGAGAGTCTCAAATTGGAAAATTCTGAGTTGAAAAATAAAATTTCAAAATTAGAAAATCTTTTACAAAACTCTCAGAAGGAAACAATTTCTGAAACTCCCAGCAGCGCTGATGAGATCATCAAGGAGTATGATCACAGCTTTCAGAAGTTCCTTGCTAAAAGCATAGATAGAAGCAAAATGGCTTCAATGATCTATGGAGTTAGCAGAAACGGCAGAAAGGGAATAAGATACCAAGGTAAGGTACCTACACCAAAGAATGCCATGGATCTAATTATTAAACGCACTCCTCTGAATTCACACTTTGTGTATGGTCACACACATGACATTAAATATACTAGTAGTAATTATTCTGTGAAACCAAAATTCAACCAGAGTTTTGGTAAAGCTAACAAATCAGAACCCAAGAAAATATGGGTACCTAAGGATAAAATAATACATGTTGCAGATATCTTTAGCAGCAAATCAGAAACACCAGACATGGTACCTGGACTCTGGCTGCTCACGACACATGACAATAAGAAGGCATATGTTCCAAAGCCTGGAACTTAAGCCTGGAGGCCACGTAGGCTTTGGAGGAAATCAGAGGGGAAAGATCATTGGCTCTGGAACAGTAGGTAATGGAAATCTTCCCTCTATAAATAATGTTCTATTAGTAGATGGATTAATGCATAATATGTTATCCATAAGTCAATTAAGTGATAACGGTTATGATATAATCTTTAATAAAAAATCATGTAAAGCTGTTAGTCAGAAAGATGGGACTATCCTATTTAATGGAAAGAGGAAAAACAACATTTATAAAATCAAACTTTCTGAACTGAAAAGTCAGAATGTAAAGTGTCTTCTGTCTGTTAACAATGAGCAATGGATCTGGCATAGAAGATTGGGGCATGTTAGTATGAGAAGAATATCTCAGATTAACAAACTCAATCTGGTCAGAGGACTTCCTAATCTGAAGTTCAATTCAGATGCTCTGTGTGAAGCATGTCAGAAAGGCAAGTTTGCAAAACCTGCTTTCAAATCTAAAAACGTTGTTTCCACCTCTAAGCCATTAGAACTTCTGCACATTGACTTATTTGGACCAGTTAAAACTGCTTCAGTCAGTGGCAAGAAGTACGGGTTAGTAATCGTAGATGACTATAGCAGATGGACATGGGTAAAGTTCTTAAGACACAAGGACGAGTCACACTCTGTGTTTGTCACCTTCTGTAACCAAGTTCAGAATGAAAAGGATCTTAGAATCGTTAAAGTCAGAAGTGATCATGGTGGAGAATTTGAAAACAAAGATTTTGAGTCATTCTTTAATGACAGAGGCATTCTGCATGATTTCTCTTGTCCTAGAACTCCCCAGCAAAATGGAGTTGTAGAACGAAAGAACAGAACATTGCAAGAAATGGCCAGAACCATGATCAATGAGACAAACGTTGCTAAGATCTTCTGGGTAGAGGCAATAAACACAACGTGCTACATTCAGAATAGAATCTCCATAAGACCTATTCTGGAAAAGACTCCATATGAATTGTGGAAGAACAGAAAGCCCAACATTTCATATTTTCATCCATTTGGATGTACTTGTTTTATGTTAAATACAAAAAATTATTTGAACAAGTTTGACTCTAAAGCACAGAAGTGTATTATGTTAGGATACTCTGAACACTCAAGAGGGTATAGAGTATACAATACAGAAACACAGATTGTGGAAGAATCAATCAGTGTTCGTTTTAATGATAAGCTTGACTCTGAAAAGTCAAAGCAGAATGAAGTCTTTGCAGGTATGGAAGTTGAATTCACAGGTTCTGAAGACAAGTCATCAGAAGCTCTCAACAAAGACACTCTCTCAACATCAGAAAGAGGCACTGCGAACAATCCAGCAACATCTGTTGATCAACCTCAGAAAAGACTACCCAGAAGCAGCATGGATCACCCAGAAGAAACAATCTTAGGAAGAAAGGAAGATCCAATCAGAACAAGAGCCAGCTTCAGAAACTCTGAAGAATCCCTCATGGGACTTGTTTCTCTGATTGAACCTTCTTCAATTGATGAAGCACTTCTGGACAACGACTGGATTCTAGCAATGCAAGAAGAGCTGAATCAATTCACCAGAAATGACGTGTGGGATCTAGTTCCCAGACCAAAAGGATTCAACGTCATTGGAACAAAATGGGTGTTCAGAAACAAACTGAACGAACAAGGTGAAGTCATCAGAAACAAAGCACGACTGGTAGCACAAGGTTATAGTCAGCAATAAGGGATAGACTATACAGAAACCTTTGCTCCAGTCGCCAGGTTAGAATCTATCAGACTTTTAATTTCTTTTGCTGTTAATAAAGGCATCACTCTATATCAGATGGATGTCAAGAGTGCATTCTTAAATGGCTATATAGAAGAAGAGGTTTATGTGCACCAACCCCCTGGCTTTGAAAGTACAAAAAATCCAGAGTATGTTTTCAAACTAAAGAAGTCACTGTATAGTCTGAAACAAGCTCCCAGAGCTTGGTATGAAAGACTAAGCAACTTTCTGTTAGAAAAGGAATTCACCAGAGGGAAAGTGGACACAACCTTATTCTGTAAGACAGTTAAGAATGACATCTTAATGTGTCAGATTTATGTTGACGATATTATATTTGGATCTACTAATCCTTCTCTTGGAAGAAAATTTGCTAAGTGTATGCAGGCAGAATTTGAGATGAGCCTCATGGGGGAACTGAAATTCTTTATGGGAATTCAGATCAATCAAACTCCAAAGGGAACTTACATTCATCAGAGCAAATATGTCAGAGAACTTCTGAAGAAATTTGATCTCTCAGAATGTAAGTCATCAAAGATTCCAATGCATCCCACGTGCATTCTGGAAAGAGAAAAGGTAAGCAAAAAGGTAGAACAGAAGGTCTAAGAGGTATGATTGGTTCTCTTCTTTATCTGACGGCTTCAAGGCCTGATATTTTATTCAGTGTATGCATTTGTGCAAGATTCCAATCAGATCCTAGAGAATCTCACTTAACAGCTGTTAAGCGAATTTTCAAGTATCTGAAAGGTACTACTAATCTGGGTTTATTTTATAGAAAATCTAGTGATTACAGCTTAGTAGGTTACTGTGATGCTGACTTTGCTGGAGACAGAGTAGAGCGTAAAAGTACTTCTGGAAGCTGCCAGTTTCTGGGAGAAAATCTGATCTCTTGGTCCAGCAAAAGGCAATCCACAATTGCGCTATCAACAGCAGAAGCTGAATACATAGCAGCAGCAGGATTCAACACACAAATGCTCTGGATGAAAAGTCAGCTTGAAGACTTCCAGATATTTGAGAGTAACATTCCTATACTCTGTGACAACACTTCTTCCATTTGCTTAATAAAAAATCCAATTTTGCATTCTAGGGCTAAGCATATAGAAATAAAACATCATTTCATTAGGGACTATATTTAGAAAGGCATTTTAAACTTAAAATTTATTG
This sequence comes from Vicia faba, assembly GCA_948472305.1. Taxonomy (NCBI): domain Eukaryota; kingdom Viridiplantae; phylum Streptophyta; class Magnoliopsida; order Fabales; family Fabaceae; genus Vicia; species Vicia faba. The sequence continues at coordinate 918,609,569 of OX451740.1, read as the reverse complement.
ATACAGACCATCAATGGGCTGATATTTTCACAAAACCACTTTCTGAAGATAGGTTCAACTTCATTATGAAACATCTCAGCATGAAGCTCTGCCCAGAGTGAAAATGTTTTAATTTTATATATTAACCTTCAAAATTTGTTTTATTTTACTGTGAACTTCTGATCAATCTTCTTTCAGAAATTTAGACATGCAGATTGTATCAGATTATATCCATAAAGATCTGAGCGTTTTATTTCAAGGATAGATGTGTTGTTCACTAAATCAAACAAGTGTCATCCAGTCATCAGCTAATTCCTAAGGCAGAACACACGTGCACGCTTCTGAGAAGGCAAAGTGCTGATTGGATGCATTGAGACACATGTCATGGGTAACCGTTCCAAATATCCTTCTAAATCCCCTAAAATCAGCCAACATTAAATGCGAGTAATCATGATTTAATTCTCTCTCTTAAAACGTTATGTTTTCAAAACATTTTTTGAAACCTATTTAAACGCCTTAACATCATTCATTCACTTTTTACCGTCACTTACAATCTTCAAAATATTTTTGTGTTCTTACTGTGTGTTCATTTTTTCTCTCAAAGAAACCCTTTTCAAGCTTTTTCTCAAAAACCCTTGTGTGAACATGGCATCCTCTAGCACTCCATCTGCAGGTTCCCAGCAAGATGCTTCTTCTGAAAAGTATCAGATTCCTTTCAGAACGCTCCTCACTCCGGTCAAGAACTTAGAAGTTCTGTCAGAATCGATAGTAGATTTCAACAGTTTGAAGGAAAATGGCTTTGATTTGTCTGAGAAATTAAGACACAAGGTTGGGAAAGGTACTTTGATAGGTTGATGGGTCCAACGTTTCCCATTTTGGTTAAAGAATTCTGGATACATGCGTCTTCCTCAACCCATCAGGTTACTTCGTATATCATGGGAAAGAAGATTGTGATTACTGAAGATCACATTGCAAGGCTGATTGGATACAATGATGGTGGTATTCGCTGTATTGACATGGCAGATAGATGTGAAAACTCTGCTCTAGTTGCAAGAGAGATTTTCACACATGGGGTTCCCTCCAGCAAAATAAGAGATTTGAAAGATCAGCACAAAATTTGGGCAAAGATTATTCTGGGCTGCTTCAACCACAGGAAGCCTACAAGCTCTCCTGACTATATAAACATAGATCAGCAATTTCTGATTTATTTTATTGCAAAGAAGTCCAAGATCAACCTAGCTCATCTTCTGTTCAATCATCTGAAGACAAGCGTCAAGGAAACGAGAGAAGAAGAAAGGACTAAAAGGGATTGGATACCCTTCGGCAGATTGATATCAGATATTCTAACAGAGAATAGGCTGATTGAACACTTGACAGAGGCACAGGAAATAAGCTCTCTAGAACCTTCTGTTGGCAAGCAGCTGAATGCTAAGGATCTAAAGAAGATAAAGCTGATAGAGAACATAAGGAAGGAGCCCAGCGTCACTCCTCATGCTAAAATCACCAGCAGAAGAGTCCCTCTGGACAACTTTCCTATATTCTCTGAGATTGACTCAGTAGCCAGCATGGTGCATCAGCAGAAGGAAACCACTGATCAGATTAAGAACATGCTAGAAGCTCTGTTCACACGCCTTTCACCCCCTCCTTAGATTTTGTTTCTTGATGTTTTCATTGTTTTCTTTACATGTTATTTGGGCTCTGAACTGAATACAATCGTTTTTCTGCACTGATCGTTTTTAACTTCAATTATTTGCACTTTTTGATTGCTGACAAAAAGGGGGAGAAAGAATGATATTTTTCAATAACGGATTAATGAGACAAAAGTCTCAAACATTCTAACACTCTGATATACTTGAATGTTTCTTTGTTCTGCATAAGCTTACAGGTACAAGAATCTGATGAACTCTAATACACTGAAGCTCTGCTCTGGTAAAGGAAAGATCTGATGCTCAAAGAAAGTTCAATAAAGATCTGATGCTAAAGGACTCATGGAATTAAAGGGAAGTAATAAACTCAGGGGGAGTTTTTTTGATCATAACTCTGATACCTTTTTATTCCCTATCTTCTTATCTTTGATACCTTTCTGTTTATCTCTGATACAATTTATTATTTGGTTATCTCTGATACTTTTTTTCTTTAAATTTCAATTGAAAAAAATCCGGTTTTTGTCATCATCAAAAAGGGGGAGATTGTTAGAACAAAGTTTGAATCTACTACCCTAAGTTAAAGTTTTGATGATAACAAAATGCAAGATTAAATAAATTGTATAATTCATATGAGACATATATGCTACCTAAAAATTATATTGTGCATTTACAAAAACTCTGATAGATATCAGCATAAGAATGTCAACATCAGCATCAGAAGATGAAATATCATATGCCAGCATCAGAAGATGAAATATCATATGCCAGCATCAGAAGATCAAAGCATGTGCTTACGCTGAAGCTTGATGAACAGATCTGCGCTTAACATACTCTAAACTCTGATCAAGACCAAAACAATATCATCAGCACCTAGAAGCGTCAGAATAAGCCAAAGCCAATAACACGTTGAATTGACAACGGTACTGTTATACCCCAAAATTTGCCCTCCCATATTCCTCGAGAAATTGCCAAGCCAAGCTACAAAATTCCCCAAGGGTTGTGCAGTGCAACAGTCTCCCATACAGTCAAAACTAGGGTTTGGGTTCTGATCAAGAAAATGAAGTGTTCAAAGGTTCAATCAAGTCTCATATGCTTACAAACATGGTCAAGCATCCTCATATCAAGTTTCAAGGCATTCAGCTCAAAATTGCACAGTCAAAACCCTAAATTGCACTACAGTCAACTGTAGGGGCAAAATGGTCATTTGACAGTCAAAAGTTCAAATTTTTGGTCAACATATCATTTTGAAGCCACAAACATCATTTGATCAATGCTTGATCATGACTCTCAAAATTTGGCTCAGAAATCATCAAAGATGCAAAAGTTGCTATATTTGGACAGCTGAAAAAGTCAACTGAAATTGACCAGGGCATAACTTTCACATGGATTATCAGAAAAATTCCATCCAAAGCTCATTTTGAAGATAAAGACATTTCCTACAACTCATCTTCATACTTCAAGTCCAAGAAATGCTCTCACAAAAAGTTATCAATTTCAACATTATAGGTCATTTTCAAAGGTCAACAAAAAGGGACTTTAAGTCAAAGACCATAACTTGAGATTGGTAAATCAAAATGACATGGGACCAAAGGCATTGGTTAGAGGACTCAAAGACCTTTCCAAAATGTCCAAGAACATGTGAAAAGCTTAAAAATTGAGCAAGTTATGCCTTGTAGAAGTTGGGAAATTTTTGTGAAATGGCAAAAGTCAACTATCCTTGAAACTCCAATTTTTGACAAAAGGGCCCACTTTCTTCCACTTGATTCATCCTTGTCATGCCACACACGTGTCCCATGATTAATTTCAAGACCAAATATTGATTTTTCTATTTTATTTAATTTTTGATAATTTAATTCATTTTAAATCTTTAAAAATTCAAATAAAATTCAAAAACCAATGGAATAGTGTCATTTGAATTTGGACAACTTCCATATATCATGGGCCAACTCAAAAACTCAGGCTAGGGTTAAATTGCACACTAAGTCTTGGTCTTGGCTTAAAAGAAGGAAAAGTTTGTTAATGAAAAAACCCTAGGACTAGTTCTCTCATGAGCATGAATCAAGGTCAAATAACAAGCTAATTCTCTTCCCTCATAAGTGCCAAGTCAAACCCTAAGCCTTGGACACCATATGCTGCGCTCAAAAGCTTATTGAAGATTTGAAAAATTGGCCATATAACTCAATTCTGAAATCAAGGTTCTAGATAGTTTTAAGCCCTAATACTGATTCCAATAGCTTCCTCAAGCTCTCCTGATCACATTACAATCCCTAACATCCATCAATACGCGAAGAATTGGTACATAGAACCCTCCCTGTACAGCAAGAAAGTGATAATCGTGTTTTCAATTTTAGACATCCCCATGGCATTTTAATTGTACATTCATGTTCCTTGTCAAGTTTCCAAACTAACTGATATGATTAATTTCGTTTTTGTGCCACATATGCCATTTTACCATGTTTGAATATTAGGGTTACAGGTTTTCCAGATTGGGGCTTTCATAACCAAGTGAAATTAGGACTCAAAATCACCACTATCAAACTCATCTCAACAAGACGAAGAGATTCATGCATTCGCGATCAATTTATATACACCCAGCATCTAATCGTTATTTTCTTGTAGGTGGTCTACAGCAACGCGTGCAAAACCGTTTCCATAGGCTTGTGTTTCAGAAAAAGTGAGGAAGACGATGTGTTGTCTTTCACTGATTCGCTGATTTCAAATTCCGCGCGTTTAATCACTAATGCGCTTATTCTTTCTTTTTGTTATTTGTGTATTATTAATATATCAATTAACTCAAACAGCTCAGCTGGCAGACACATCCCTTTGCAATGTTCAAGACCTGGGTTCGAGTCCCAGGTCTGTGCAATTCCTCATATTATTTTTCAATACAAAATCATGTGCAACGCTAACATCCAGGACATACCATACGCCTCAAAGCCTGATCGTCCACGCGTCCATCCCATTCAGATCAAAGGCGTAGGATCAAGGAACACAATAAACCCCAGTCAAAGCATCATACATGATCCAGAAAAGTCAACAAGTTCAAAGCTAATTGGGCCAGCATCCTAAGGCCTGCACCTCTAATTTGGGGCTACCTCCCCTGGTTTGTTTTTTTTATTCTATTTTATTTTTAATTGTTATTTTCTTTTCTAATTTAATTAATTATTTTTTTAACAAAAACACAAAAACATCATAAAATCAGAAAAAGGATAAAAATATAAAAAAATATTTATTTTATTTATTTTCTTGTAAATAATTAACATGTAAATAAATTTAGTAAAATAGGTTTTAACTTTAATTCTTTCTTCCATAAAAAAATCCAAAAATATAGCATTAGGTTAATGACTTTTTTTATTCCTTTTAACTTTCCTTGTTTTTTGCCATAATATTAGTAATTTTCATAATTAAATTTGTAAACTAATTAGGGTTGCATTTAGGTTAGATTTTAATACTTTCTTAATAACTAAAAATCCAAAAATATAGCATTAGGTTTAATGACTTTTTATACCTTTTAAATTTTCCTTTTTTTATCACAATATTATTTATTTATTTATTTTATTTTTATAATTAAATGTATATAAGTAAAAATTAGGGTTTAATTTAGATTAATATAACATTTTCACAATAACTAAAAAACATTAGAATTAGGATTTGCATTTCAAATTTCATTCTAAAAAGTTCTTTTTTCTTTTAAATCTTAAAAAATACAAAAATACCAAAAACATTTAATTTTTTAATTTTAATTTCCTATTAAATTTAATTTTTTGCAAAAGGGTCCAACGCCCATTGTTTAATTATTTTATTTCGCATATTTATTTTATATCGCTTATTATAATTATGTATATGTCCCAAAGCCTTGTAACAATTTTTACTTTTCGCACTTTTACTTTTTTGCTTTATTTACTTTTCAGTCAAATCGGGTCCGGTTTATTTTGGCGATGTGGACCCGCGCCATTTGTAATAGTTGTAGATTTATTTTCCCGCAAATTTTATAACTGTTAAAAGCATGCAAGAATGAATGTCTTAATTAAAATCAAGCGTAGAACACCAATGAACATGACAAGACAAAAATAAATGAACATGACACACAAATCACACACCACCCCTAGGGTACGCCTCACTGTTGCCTTGCCTCGAAAGGTGATCGTCGAGTAGAGGATGTCTTAGTAAGTCCTCATGATCCGGGAACCTGGCATGAGGGTAGCTTCTAAGGTGTCTTCCCATTGCTCCGGTGATCACCATGTCCCTAAAACTCGAATTGACCCGAACACCTCCAACGGTGGTGCTACCTACCTCTCAATGGTGGGATGGCACTACTTTAAAGGACATTTACACAGACGAATTCCTTAGGGTAGGTAGGTTCTCGTAGATACTTGCTCTCTTCAAAACAAAAATTCAAAGACTTTTCACACCAACACTTTTCAAAAGCTTTCAAAGCAAATTTTTCAAACACTCTGACGTACGAGTCGAACTGAAATTTTTCAAAGAAACTTTGTTAACCCACAATTGAAAAGCAAACAAACAATTTTGAAAACACATTGAGCAAGTATCTAAGAGCCCATGGATAACCATGGATAGAAAGGGTGCTAATACCTTCCCTTTCTATAACCTACCTCCCGAACCGAGAGCAATCTCTTTAAGGAATTTTTCTGTGCTTTTGTCCTTTCCAATTGGAGAAAATAAAAGACGGTGGCGACTCTTGCTTCCGCGACATTTCGCGAACCAGCTTTAAAACAGTCAGTTCCAGATCCACCGATCACAGAACTGGCGACTCTGTTGGGGAATTAACTTAAAGTGAGGTGTACCTTAGGACTAAGATCACTGTGTTTTCAATTGCTTTCCTTGTTTGCTTTATTATTGTGGGACTGTCTTGGGAGTTCTATAGATCCTAACCCGGATCTGGGGGATACCTTTCTTAGAAAGTAGCAACAAGGCTGTGAGGGAACTGTGCGGGGTATACCGACATGGTTGAAACAGTCTGCTACGTTGATGTGGCACTTTGGTGTGTACCGGTAACCCTTGAGTTCAGTCAAGGAGAGTACGGGGCCTCCATGTGGTGTCATGAAGCATCAACAGACCTTAGGAACCTTAATTGAACCATGTTGGCCTCTTTAGGGTAGTGAGATAACTGACTTTGGTGCAGTCCGAGGTTGGTTGATACTCGATACTACACTCAATTGAGGGTTGCTTTCCTGGAATATTTCGGTCGCCAGTTCAGTGGCTAAATCGAAACGATGAACAATGAAAGCAATCCCGTGATATTGGGAACCTTAGAACCCGGTTACTTTGATTAGGACAGGTTGAGCCCACCAACTTCAAGAGGGTACTACCCAGACCCCATGCTGGCCTAAACCCTAAGGGTTTCTCTTGTGTGACTTGTGTGCCTTTGTACTTGCCTACTTGCATGCTTGTTAGCTGACACATGAACTACTTACAGGTTTTGTTTATAGTCCTTAACTAGGACTCATGACAAGGTTTACCAAATTTCTTGCAGGTTTTGTTTATAGTCCTTAATTGGGACTCATAACAAAGTATACTGAATTTCTTGCAGGGTCTGTTTATAGTCCTTAATTGGGACTCATAACAGGGTTACTCACATTACCCCATGCATATCATGACATCATACCATTGCATACCTCCTAACCCATTTCAAGGATCTCAAGGGCCTGTGATACAGGTCATATAAATCAAACATCTAGCAAGGGGCAAAGAGGATTTATTTTCCTCTAGCCAATGTTGTCAGAGGCTATGACCCACTTGATATGGTGAGCTCTGACTCCTGAAGAAGGTTCCCTAACCAAGGTTGTTTGGAAATCAAAACCAGACATGATGACTAAAGTCAGGGGCTATGACCCACTTGATATGATGAGCCTTTGACTCTTGAAGAAGAATTCTCAATAACATGGGTGTCCTTCAATCAAGCTCTAAATTCCAATGCTAACAAATTCTTTGTTTACCCCACGAGGTCCTTAAAATCATTGCATGCATATCATACATATCATTGCATAACAGGTACCCTTTGGACAAGTCACTTATCATCTCCGCTGTTTATTTCAGCAATGGCTTCCCAACAAGATAACCAGGACCTTCTTGCTCAAGGGACTCGGTTCGAGGAAATCCTCCTGAATCTATCCAAGGGGCAGGAGGAGCTAAGGACACTTCTCATGGAGACTTTTGTCAAGAACAATACTGAGGACGAACGGCTGGAACGCCTGCAAGCTGAGATAGATGCAATGAAAGCCCAGATGCTGGGGCAGATGACTGCCATTCAGGGTTTAACTCAAAGACAAGATGAGCTCGGGGTGCTCGTCAACAAACTGCTTCAGGGTAACCAACTGGGGCAAACATCTAAGGGTAAAAAGCCAATCATCGTTCAACCACCTTTGAGACAAAGAGGCAAGGAGAAAGATCCTCATATGGCTCCAGTATCACCAATTCAGCAGCAACTTCACCAACTTCAGACAGACAAGCCCAGGAGGCAGTTCACCCCGCTCAATATGTCGCTGTTTCAAGCTTTACAACGCCTGTTGAGATTGAACCTGATCACATTAAGGGCTCATCCCCAGAACCTCAACACAGCACATCCTGCTTATGATCCCAATAAAAGGTGTGCCTACCACTCTGCCTGTCCAGGACATGATGCAAACGAGTGTTGGGCTTTGAAAAACAAGATCCAGGACCTGATTGATGAAGGAGCATTGGAATTCACACAAGATGGTCAGGCTGAATTTTTCTGCCATCCCTCCAAGGCTCACCATTTGAAGTGACAAGCCCTGAGACTAGAAATTTTTGTTCATTCGAATGTTCAAGTTGCAATTTTCTTTTGTTCAAACATTTACTCATGATTAAAACATTGTTATTCCATTAATGCATCACTTATGTCTATTTTTGAATCAATATATTCGCATTCACTATATGCAAACTATTTTCATATTTTTTTTCTGATGTCAACTCTGGATCTAAACTCTAAGCCTCTTGAGGGAGGATGACGAAAATGATACCATAATCTACAGTATGCTTTTGAACAGACCCCGCTAATGAGGTACAGGCATTGTTTCAATCCCTAAACACTGGAGTTATAAGGATGATAATCCTTCGTCAACCCCTCTGAGCCAAAGAAGTAGGAGTTTTTCTTTTCGAAATTTAAAACCCTTAATCATAACCTGGGGCAGGGTAGTTCTCTCAGTTGATCCAAGTGCACAATGAATGTCACTAAATGAGTTTTTCAAAAACAAAAGACAATGATGGTTCTGAACAATCATAAGGACAGGCAGTCATTATCAAAAAAAAAAAATCATAAATGAAAAGCCCAAAAAGTCAAAACCAATAAAGAAGACTTACCAAACTGGGGCATCCCGCTGACTGTAATTCCAAAAAGGAAACAGTTCAGGCAAAAAAAGAAAGGGATAACAAAAATCAAGAAAGAGGTCTCACAAACCCTCAACCAAAGCAAAAAATGACTGCCTGTTCAAAAGAAATCATCAACATCCGAATCATCACCGGAAAATCAAAACAAAGACTCGAACAAGGTCTAACGCATGATCAACTGAGTTTAGATTTGGAAAATATCCCGAAGAGCGGGTGGGTACAAATAACTTGAGCCTTTATCCTTTGTTTCTTAAACCGTGAACCAGGCCACGATATAACCCTTAAAAGTCCTAGCCGAAGCATGGGTTAGTTCGAAAGCATACTGTTACGAAGGTATCCTGACTCCTGAAGGTTTGCTGTAAAGTAACGAGTTGACATCACAGTTTACAAAGAAAAACTCACCTTTATCAAAAATGCATTTTCAAAATTCAAGACAGACATAGGCTTTTGCATTCTTAAAATAACCTTGTTTGCATATGACTATTTGTTTGAACAGCAGGGAAATTCGCACGATGAACACCTTGTGAACAGAAGTACCTCCAATCAAGGGGCACAGTAGGAGCATTGCCCATTATCTGGGGCATGGCAAAATACTTCCAACAGGGGCAACTCCCTACATTCTGAGAGCGTGGACATAGTCGGAAAAATACTGCGCATCATCAAAGACCCGCTAGGTTGACATGCCTAGGCAAAAATAAGGGCTTCCCGGCGAACCAAAAGGGTTCGGGCAAAATAAGGAATGAAAACAAAAACATGTACACCCGGCAAGTCGAAAACCTGAAAAGGCGGCTTGGGCAAAAAGGGATATCCCGGTGGACTGAAAACCCGAAAGGGTAGTCCAGGCAAAAGTTAGGGATCAAAGCATACGACTATGTTCCGGTATCTCATCATTTGTCTACCCGAAGATTTGTCAATCACCCACACAGGTATCCTCTTCCCTCATCTCCGAAGCAGGGGCAATAATGAGTTATCCAGGCGATCCAATTGCTCTGCCAACCAAAGTACAAAGTAAAGATCAACATAAGGATGATTACCATCTACCTTTACAAATTCCAGATCGTGGACAATCATCCACTTAATCAAAATCATGCAACCCTACACCGGTTCCTTCTCAATTTTCATCCAGAAGATTTTACACAAACTTATCCAGGTAACCTAACCCCGGTTCCTCCAGAAATCTCACATGGATTTATCCAGGTAACCTAACCCCGGTTCCTCCAGAAATCTCACATGGATTTATCCAGGTAACCTAACCCCGGTTCCTCCAGAAATCTCACATGGATTTATCCAGGTAACCTAACCCCGGTTCCTCCAGAAATCTCACATGGATTTATCCAGGTAACCTAACCCCGGTTCCTCCAGAAATCTCACATGGATTTATCCAGGTAACCTAACCCCGGTTCCTCCAGAAGTCTTACATGGACCTATCCAAGTAACCTTACCCCGGTTCCTCCAGAAGTTTTTACACAAACTTATCCAAGTAACCTTACCCCGGTTCCTCCCGAAGTTTTTACACAAACTTGTCCAGGTAACCTAACCCCGGTTCCTCTAGAAGTTTTTACACGAACTTATCCTGCCGCAACCTAACCCTGGTTCCCCCCAGAAGTCTTACATGGATTTAGCTCAAGATAACCTCACCCCGGTTCATCAAAGAAGTTTTACATGAACTTACCTTGCCAGGCAACCCTACACAGGTTCTCCTTCTCCGGACGTAGTTTTACACGAACTCGACATCAAGCAACCCTACACCGGTTCCCCCTATTCAAGATGCAGTTTTATATGGACTCGTCACCCGGACACCCTACACAGGTTCTCCCTTTCCAAGAACGCAGTTTTACACGAACTCGTCATCAAAGTAACCCTACACAGGTTCCTTCTCCATTTCAGATGCGGTTTTACACGAGCTCATCAGCAGGCAACCCTACATATGTTCCCTCTTTCAACTTACAAAATTACAGTTCAAAATCTCCCCAGGAGAGTCCAATCCAGCTCCCCCAGAAAAATTGGAGTCCATCTCCCCAAGCAGTAAGCTTATCCCCAGTAAATTCTGGAAGCTTATTCTTCACAGAACACGAACGCGTCGTCTGGCTTGATTTAAAGAGTTATTTCCTCAACAGGATATAACTGGGTTATCCTCAGCCAAAAGCCACAGAAAGAGCGTCCTCGACGAAGTCTTCTCACCCCAGCGAAGTCTATCAACACTTTCAGTACAACAAGGATATCCCCAGCAAATTATTATCAACATTCAGCAAAGTATCTCTATTCCCACAGAGTATTGCTTCCCAGCATGATCGCTAGAGTATCTTTTCTCCCCGCAGAATCTTCCATTCGCCAAGTTTATTCCGCAACGGAGTCATCTTCTCCTACCGGTATCCTTGCAGTTATCATCCCCAGCGGAAGCAAAATCTATTCTTCGACATCAGCCCAGGATACGACTTCCCGGCACCCGTCAAGGATTCACTTTCCTAGACAAAAAACATACAAGTCATAAAACATCACATACATCATTATAGCATGCATAACACACTGCATCATACAAATCTCATTTATGTGAGAACATCATTGCTTGATCCATATCATGCATTGCATATGACTGACTTTTACCTTTCAGGAAAGATCCAGTTAAGTTCTCAAGCTACATTTCAAGACCTAGACCGGTTCAGTTAAATCGTCCCAAGATTTTCCTGATGCTTATCCAGTCAAAGGCCTTCTCTGGTTCAGTCAGATCGACCCCAAGATCTCCCTGATGCTTATCCAGTTGAAGACATTTCAAGACCTAGACCGGTTCAGTTAAATCGTCCCAAGATTTTCCTGATGCTTATCCAGTCAAAGGCCTTATCTGGTTCAGTCAGATCGACCCTAAGATCTCCCTGATGCTTATCCAGTTGAAGATATTTCAAGACCTTGTCCGGTTCAATTAAATCGACCCTAAGATTTTCCTGATTCTTATCCAGTCAAAGGCCTTCTCTGGTTCAGTCAGATCGACCCTAAGATCTCCCTGATTCTTATCCAGTTGAAGATATTTCAAGACCTTGTCCGGTTCAGTTAAATCGACCCTAAGATTTTCCTGATGCTTATCCAGTCAAAGGCCTTCTCTGGTTCAGTCAGATCGACCCTAAGATCTCCCTGATTCTTATCCAGTTGAAGATATTTCAAGACCTTGTCCGGTTCAGTTAAATCGTCCCAAGATTTTCCTGATGCTTATCCAGTCAAAGGCCTTCTCTGGTTCAGTCAGATCGACCCTAAGATCTCCCTGATGCTTATCCAGTTGAGGACATTTCAAGACCTAGACCGGTTCAGTTAAATCGACCCTAAGATTTTCCTGATGCTTATCCAGTCAAAGGCCTTCTCTGGTTCAGTCAGATCGACCCTAAGATCTCCCTGATGCTTATCCAGTTGAAGACATTTCAAGACCTAGACCGGTTCAGTTAAATCGACCCTAAGATTTTCCTGATGCTTATCCAGTCAAAGGCCTTCTCTGGTTCAGTCAGATCGACCCTAAGATCTCCCTGATGCTTATCCAGTTGAAGACATTTCAAGACCTAGACCGATTCAGTTAAATCGACCCTAAGATTTTCCTGATGCTTATCCAGTCAAAGGCCTCTTCTGGTTCAGTCAGATCGACCCTAAGATCTCCCTGATTCTTATCCCAGTAGAAGACACCCCAGATTTTTCCCAACGAGCGTTGTTGAAGTTAAAGTCACCCAAGGTTCTCTTACCATTCATGCTAAGGCAGTAACCATCCCTGTTTCATTCATCATCATGTGAAGCTCCAGACTCAGCTCCTGTAACCAGTCAAGACACATCTATACCAAGCATCTGAAAACCAGCCCCTGCAACGTGTCAGGTACTCATTTGTTCTTTTGCAGGTATGCAGGTTCTCGCTAAGGAATCTCCTACGTGATCAACATCCAGATGGCATCTATAAGCCCATCATTCTATCCAGCAACCTCTGAATGGCATCTATAAGCCCATTCCCACCACACTGCCACTATGTGAGCGCAAATTTCTGGGCACTCTAGTGTCCAATCATCTTTTACCCTCGGATTACGAAAGGCACGTCAGCCAATCTGCATCCTGAGGTCTAAGAAGATTGAACAGGGGCAACTGTTATACCCCAAAATTTGCCCTCCCATATTCCTCGAGAAATTGCCAAGCCAAGCTACAAAATTCCCCAAGGGTTGTGCAGTGCAACAGTCTCCCATACAGTCAAAACTAGGGTTTGGGTTCTGATCAAGAAAATGAAGTGTTCAAAGGTTCAATCAAGTCTCATATGCTTACAAACATGGTCAAGCATCCTCATATCAAGTTTCAAGGCATTCAGCTCAAAATTGCACAGTCAAAACCCTAAATTGCACTACAGTCAACTGTAGGGGCAAAATGGTCATTTGACAGTCAAAAGTTCAAATTTTTGGTCAACATATCATTTTGAAGCCACAAACATCATTTGATCAATGCTTGATCATGACTCTCAAAATTTGGCTCAGAAATCATCAAAGATGCAAAAGTTGCTATATTTGGACAGCTGAAAAAGTCAACTGAAATTGACCAGGGCATAACTTTCACATGGATTATCAGAAAAATTCCATCCAAAGCTCATTTTGAAGATAAAGACATTTCCTACAACTCATCTTCATACTTCAAGTCCAAGAAATGCTCTCACAAAAAGTTATCAATTTCAACATTATAGGTCATTTTCAAAGGTCAACAAAAAGGGACTTTAAGTCAAAGACCATAACTTGAGATTGGTAAATCAAAATGACATGGGACCAAAGGCATTGGTTAGAGGACTCAAAGACCTTTCCAAAATGTCCAAGAACATGTGAAAAGCTTAAAAATTGAGCAAGTTATGCCTTGTAGAAGTTGGGAAATTTTTGTGAAATGGCAAAAGTCAACTATCCTTGAAACTCCAATTTTTGACAAAAGGGCCCACTTTCTTCCACTTGATTCATCCTTGTCATGCCACACACGTGTCCCATGATTAATTTCAAGACCAAATATTGATTTTTCTATTTTATTTAATTTTTGATAATTTAATTCATTTTAAATCTTTAAAAATTCAAATAAAATTCAAAAACCAATGGAATAGTGTCATTTGAATTTGGACAACTTCCATATATCATGGGCCAACTCAAAAACTCAGGCTAGGGTTAAATTGCACACTAAGTCTTGGTCTTGGCTTAAAAGAAGGAAAAGTTTGTTAATGAAAAAACCCTAGGACTAGTTCTCTCATGAGCATGAATCAAGGTCAAATAACAAGCTAATTCTCTTCCCTCATAAGTGCCAAGTCAAACCCTAAGCCTTGGACACCATATGCTGCGCTCAAAAGCTTATTGAAGATTTGAAAAATTGGCCATATAACTCAATTCTGAAATCAAGGTTCTAGATAGTTTTAAGCCCTAATACTGATTCCAATAGCTTCCTCAAGCTCTCCTGATCACATTACAATCCCTAACATCCATCAATACGCGAAGAATTGGTACATAGAACCCTCCCTGTACAGCAAGAAAGTGATAATCGTGTTTTCAATTTTAGACATCCCCATGGCATTTTAATTGTACATTCATGTTCCTTGTCAAGTTTCCAAACTAACTGATATGATTAATTTCGTTTTTGTGCCACATATGCCATTTTACCATGTTTGAATATTAGGGTTACAGGTTTTCCAGATTGGGGCTTTCATAACCAAGTGAAATTAGGACTCAAAATCACCACTATCAAACTCATCTCAACAAGACGAAGAGATTCATGCATTCGCGATCAATTTATATACACCCAGCATCTAATCGTTATTTTCTTGTAGGTGGTCTACAGCAACGCGTGCAAAACCGTTTCCATAGGCTTGTGTTTCAGAAAAAGTGAGGAAGACGATGTGTTGTCTTTCACTGATTCGCTGATTTCAAATTCCGCGCGTTTAATCACTAATGCGCTTATTCTTTCTTTTTGTTATTTGTGTATTATTAATATATCAATTAACTCAAACAGCTCAGCTGGCAGACACATCCCTTTGCAATGTTCAAGACCTGGGTTCGAGTCCCAGGTCTGTGCAATTCCTCATATTATTTTTCAATACAAAATCATGTGCAACGCTAACATCCAGGACATACCATACGCCTCAAAGCCTGGTCGTCCACGCGTCCATCCCATTCAGATCAAAGGCGTAGGATCAAGGAACACAATAAACCCCAGTCAAAGCATCATACATGATCCAGAAAAGTCAACAAGTTCAAAGCTAATTGGGCCAGCATCCTAAGGCCTGCACCTCTAATTTGGGGCTACCCCCCCTGGTTTGTTTTTTTTATTCTATTTTATTTTTAATTGTTATTTTCTTTTCTAATTTAATTAATTATTTTTTTAACAAAAACACAAAAACATCATAAAATCAGAAAAAGGATAAAAATATAAAAAAATATTTATTTTATTTATTTTCTTGTAAATAATTAACATGTAAATAAATTTAGTAAAATAGGTTTTAACTTTAATTCTTTCTTCCATAAAAAAATCCAAAAATATAGCATTAGGTTAATGACTTTTTTTATTCCTTTTAACTTTCCTTGTTTTTTGCCATAATATTAGTAATTTTCATAATTAAATTTGTAAACTAATTAGGGTTGCATTTAGGTTAGATTTTAATACTTTCTTAATAACTAAAAATCCAAAAATATAGCATTAGGTTTAATGACTTTTTATACCTTTTAAATTTTCCTTTTTTTATCACAATATTATTTATTTATTTATTTTATTTTTATAATTAAATGTATATAAGTAAAAATTAGGGTTTAATTTAGATTAATATAACATTTTCACAATAACTAAAAAACATTAGAATTAGGATTTGC
Organism: Vicia faba; assembly: GCA_948472305.1. Classification (NCBI taxonomy): domain Eukaryota; kingdom Viridiplantae; phylum Streptophyta; class Magnoliopsida; order Fabales; family Fabaceae; genus Vicia; species Vicia faba. The sequence goes on along the minus strand of OX451740.1, from coordinate 918,593,737 downwards.
ATTTCAAATTTCATTCTAAAAAGTTCTTTTTTCTTTTAAATCTTAAAAAATACAAAAATACCAAAAACATTTAATTTTTTAATTTTAATTTCCTATTAAATTTAATTTTTTGCAAAAGGGTCCAACGCCCATTGTTTAATTATTTTATTTCGCATATTTATTTTATATCGCTTATTATAATTATGTATATGTCCCAAAGCCTTGTAACAATTTTTACTTTTCGCACTTTTACTTTTTTGCTTTATTTACTTTTCAGTCAAATCGGGTCCGGTTTATTTTGGCGATGTGGACCCGCGCCATTTGTAATAGTTGTAGATTTATTTTCCCGCAAATTTTATAACTGTTAAAAGCATGCAAGAATGAATGTCTTAATTAAAATCAAGCGTAGAACACCAATGAACATGACAAGACAAAAATAAATGAACATGACACACAAATCACACACCACCCCTAGGGTACGCCTCACTGTTGCCTTGCCTCGAAAGGTGATCGTCGAGTAGAGGATGTCTTAGTAAGTCCTCATGATCCGGGAACCTGGCATGAGGGTAGCTTCTAAGGTGTCTTCCCATTACTCCGGTGATCACCATGTCCCTAAAACTCGAATTGACCCGAACACCTCCAACGGTGGTGCTACCTACCTCTCAATGGTGGGATGGCACTACTTTAAAGGACATTTACACAGACGAATTCCTTAGGGTAGGTAGGTTCTCGTAGATACTTGCTCTCTTCAAAACAAAAATTCAAAGACTTTTCACACCAACACTTTTCAAAAGCTTTCAAAGCAAATTTTTCAAACACTCTGACGTACGAGTCGAACTGAAATTTTTCAAAGAAACTTTGTTAACCCACAATTGAAAAGCAAACAAACAATTTTGAAAACACATTGAGCAAGTATCTAAGAGCCCATGGATAACCATGGATAGAAAGGGTGCTAATACCTTCCCTTTCTATAACCTACCTCCCGAACCGAGAGCAATCTCTTTAAGGAATTTTTCTGTGCTTTTGTCCTTTCCAATTGTAGAAAATAAAAGACGGTGGCGACTCTTGCTTCCGCGACATTTCGCGAACCAGCTTTAAAACAGTCAGTTCCAGATCCACCGATCACAGGTACTGTGCATTCAAGACACTTTATTAGCTACGGCTTTATTCCAAGACAAAGATCTTCTCAATATGGAAAGAAGGTAATGGGCATTGAAATGGAATAATTGACTACAACGTATCTTTTCCAAGGCTATATAAACAAGTCAGAGAGAAATGAATTGGCTAATGCTCTACAACTCTTTACACGCCTAAAGCAAATCATCTTCATCCTCACTCATACAGCTTGCTATATCTCTCAAATTGCTTACTCTATAGTTATAGCATCCTAGTTTCACATAAGCTTAATTTGTGTATTATCACAGTTGTGATATAAAGTTTTTGTAGAAAACATTCAACACACATATTATTCATTTATCTGTAAGAAAGAATTTCCTTGAGAAACCGGTCTGTGGTTTAGACTCAAGAAGGCTTTAGAAGTTGTTAAAGCAGTTGTAATATTCAGTTGAATATAGTGGATTAAGACCTCGTTAGAGAGAGGCGAAATCACCTTGACGGGTGGACTGGAGTAGTTTGAGATCAAACGAACCAGGATAAAAATAATGTGTTGTCTGCATTTGATTTCAAGTTTTACAATTCAACCCCCCTTCTTGTGTTTTTCACTTCTTCACTTAGACATTTATCCTGTTATGCAGGATGAGCAAATTCCATCTAGGTCACTCATGTCCCTTAGCATGCTTTGTGAAGTACCCATCAACCGTCTTTATAGTCATCCAGTTACGAATGACGTTTGATCAGCAATAAAGTACTTAACTCTACATCTAGGGTCCATAGTGGTTTCAGGTCGAAGGGTGGTATACACCATTATCATCATGAGAATAACTTATGACACTTTGCATAACATTCTATGTAGTATTCTCATAGCGGGTCAATCCAGTATAAATATTACTCCTAATATTCATACCTATGTTAAGACTTGATAACTTCTTATCTATGATCCATGAGATGTGATCATCAATCTATCTTAATAATAATCTTAATGCTTTAATGTTATCCCACTTCACATTAAAGCTTGACTATGGATACTTTAAGAATAGTGTCTTATGTTTAATGGGATCTCATGATTAAGTCACACTTAACATTTCACTAAACAAATAAACCATTCTAGGGACTTTATTATTTTGGAAAGCAAACATAATAAAGAAATGCCTTTTATTATTAATAAATAATTCAATACAAGTACCAAAAGTATTGGCCTCTAGGGCTTACACCAACATCCAAACCCTCCTCAGGCGAGCTTCCCAAATTGTCAGGCGAAGCATATTCACCCAGACTTCGCGGTGCGAGAGTGAGGAGAGAGAGAGAGGGGGGTGATTTTTGGCAGGTTCTGGAAAATATATGGAGGAGGTGTTTAGCTCCATCTTTGTCGGGCGAACGAAGAGGTCATCGGGCGAAAGAGGTGATGGAAAAATAGCGCTCCTGGAATTTTGTATGGGGGAAGGTATTTTTCCCCCAGCCTCACCAGGCGAGCCTCATGCGAGCAAGCTGCTTCGCCGGGCGAGGGGCAGTAGACATGATTTTTAAAGTGTCGTAACTTGAGTTTCAAGACTCTGTTTGATGCGTCGTTCGAAGTGTTAGAAAGCTAACACAATGAAGTATAATTATGTATGGTATAATGAACCATATGATGTATTTTCCATTAACTATGATTTGATGGATTGGATGATTCGGTGATTGATTTATTATGATGTATGTATAAATGATGAATTGATGTTGCTATGTTGTATTATGAGGTGATTGATGCTGTTATAATGAATGAAGATGATAATTATATGTTTGATGTGCATACATGACGTGTGAAGATAATTATATGATGATTATATAAAGGATGATGCGTTTTGACTAGCAGTGGTCATGTTTTATTATGTTAATGCGCATCATGCATTCATGGCATATATTAGGGTGTTGGCCCATTGATGTTAGGACGTTGGTCCAGTGATGATTATTGGGACGTTAGTCGAGTGACGACCTCAATCCTATGGTGTAGATTGGGTGTATTTTGTGAAGTGCTCTGGTTCCAAGTGGGAATCGATCCTATGGTGGGGATCTTTGGAGGAAGATGACTTGGTCATCAGTGAAGTTTGGTACCACACATATGATTCAATGATGTTACATTGAATTATATTTGACATTGCATAATGATTTATTAAGTGATGTTGATGATGTTGTGATCCCAGCGGTGTTTGTTGATAGGTGTTAATGTGATGATATAATGATATACTGATATAATTTATGTGTATTGATGATGTGAAAGTGTGAGTATAATATATGAAGTATGATGATATGTAGAATCCATGATGATCTGTTGTTGTACTACTATATTTATTCCATATACCTTTTATAATAATTTGTGATTACTCACCCTTTCTGCTTGGAAATGTTGCCTCTATATGTGGGTAACTTGCAGGTAATCGGAAATAGTTTGTTGAAGCTTAGATGATAGCTTCAGAGTGTGTTATTTATTTTTTGTTGAATAAAGTGGGTCTTTCTCTGATATGTAATATCGGGGTTGGGATAGTTTGATTGGAATAATTATGTTCTTTTAGTTATATTGAGATTTAAACTACCTTTCATGGTATTTGAGTTATTTGAAATAAGAATTATGAACGATGAAGTATGATGAAACTTCTGTGAAGTATTTTAATAAAAGTGTTTTGAAATTATGAATTCCACTGCGATTAGTTGAAGTGTCATTGTTGTTATTAATGAAGTATTCGTTATAATTGATTTTGAAAACTTGTGTTACGAAGCAGGATGTATTGTATGATGTTTATATGAAGATGTGACACCCATGTTGGTGGTTTTATTTGAATTATTTTCGTAAATTATATGCGAAATATATATGGGTTTAGAAGGGTGTTACAAGAAGTCGTTTCTATAGCCACCTATTTGTTGAATAGGTGCCCTACAAAGAAGTTGGACAAGGTGACTCCAGAAGAGGTATGGTCTGGATTTAAACCAAGTTTAACTCATTTGAAAGTTTTTGGTTCGGTAGTATTTCGACATATTTCGGGTAAGCTTCGAAAGAAGTTAGATGGCAAGGTTGAAATAATGTTGCTTGTTGGTTATCATACTACCAGAGGTCGCAAGTTGTTTGATGTGAAAAGCAAGAAGATTGTAATAAGTGAAGATGTGGTAGTGGATGAGATAAGGTTATTTGACAGTAGAAAAAAGGCCATGACAGTTGAGGAAATCGATTTCCTAGATGAAGGTAATCGATATCCTTCACGATTTTTGCATAATGAAGCTGCTGGAAGTGGTTTTTCAGAATGGAAAATCGATTACCCACTTTCTGGAAATCAATTTCCACAGAAAAATGCAGAAAATCTAGATTCTGCAGGTCTTGTGCAACAGCCGGTTGAAATAAAAAATGATGAATCCAGTAGACGGCCAACAAGGAGGAGAGGTCTAACTCAGAGGCTCCAAGATTATGAATTATTCCATGATAATGAGATCAACAATGATGGTGATTTTATTCACTTTTCGCTTATGACCGAATTCGAGCTCGTGGGCACGAAGGAGGCATTAAGTGATCCAAAGTAGGTGTGTACGATGAAAGAGGAGCTGGAATCAATTGAGAAAAACAGTACTTTGGAGCGGGTTGATCTACCGAAACGAAAAAAGCCGATCGGAGTGAGATGGTTCTATAAAGTGAAGGCAAATCCAAAAGACGAAATTGTCAAGCATAAGGCTCGACTAGTTACAAAAGGATTCTTGCAAAGAGAAAATATAGACTATGATGAGGTGTTTGCACTTGTAGCTAGAATAGAAACCATACGACTGATTATTGGTATTGTGAATAACAACAATTGATCGATTTATCAAATGGATGTGAAATCGGCGTTTTTGAATGGTCCACTTGAGGAGGAAGTTTATGTAGAATAACCCCCTGGTTTTGCTGTGATGAATCAAGAGGGAAGGGTCTAAAAATTGAAGAAAGTGATTTATGGTTTGAAATAAACTCCTAGAGCTTAGAACAAACACATTGATTGTCTCCTAGTTGAAGTTGGATTCAAAAAGTGTGTTTTCGAACATGGTGTCTATGTGAAGACGAATGCAAGCAAATATGTGATCATACTTTGCTTATATGTGGATGACTTATTGATCACAAGCAGCAATGAAGTGGGTATTTCTAAGTTCAAAGGTGAACTTATGAAGGAGTTTGAAATGAGTGACCTTGGAATTATAACTTACTTTTTTAGCATAGAGTTTCACAAGTCAAAATTGGGACTGCTCATGCATCAAAGAAAATATGTTGAGTTCATGAAAAGGTGTAATATGAAGCATTGTAATGCTGCCAATATACCTGCTGAAGCAAGGTTACAGTTGTCCAAGAGTGATAATGAGCAGAAGGTGGATCCAACACAATATAAGAGATTGATTGGATCATTATGTTACTTGTGCAATACGCGTCCAGATTTGACGTTTAGTGTCGGTATTGTAAGTAGATTCACGGAGAGACCAAAGATGTCTCACTTGGCAGCAGTTAAGAAGATCCTAAGATACAACAAAATAACTCTTGATGTGGAATTCTCTTTCCCGCAGCTGATACAGAGAGAAAATGCGTGTTGTTCGGTTACACAGATTCCCATTGGTGCGGAGATAAGGACGATCGAAAGTCTACGACCGGTTATGTAATTATGTTCGGAGGAGCTCCAATCTCTTGGTGTTCTAAAAAAGAATTTTTGGTGGCACTCTCTTCTTGTGAGGCCGAGTATATCGCTACATTGTTGTGTGCGTGTCAGGCTATGTGGCTTGTGAATCTGCTGGAAGAGTAGGGCAGTAAGGTTGAAGAAGTTGTCACACTCTTGGTTGATAATGTTTCAGTCATTAATCTTGCAAGGAATTCCATAGCACATCGGAGGAGCAAAAATATTGAGATGAAATTTTCATTACTTGAGGGATTTGGTGTGTGCAGGCCAGCTAGGGTTAGGATATTGTCGAAGCGAAGAACAAGTTACAGATTTGTTAATGAAAGGTGTAACAAATGTGGTGTTCAAGAAGCTTGTGATGAGCTTTGGCATGAAGAACTTTGATCATTTGAAGTAAGGTGGTGTATTAGAAGTTTAGAATAATTCAAATGCAGTATGAAAGCTTCGAAAATATTGCATCGAAACAGCTTCAGAAAAGCACTTCTGAAAAGCAGAAAATTGGAATTTGCGAAATGGAAATCTATTACCCTTAATGGTGAAATCGATTTCCACCACTGTTTTTTGTTTTCTGTTTTTTCTATTTTTAGTTGAGGAAATCGATTATCCCCTTTTACAAAATCGATTTTCTTCCTGTGTTTTTGAGTTTTTTTGTTGTATTATGAGCCTGCATTGGTTCCAACATGTTTTTTTAGTATCCTATATATACTCCCCTATTGTAATATTTTGATGTTAATGCCATAATAAACTTTTTTCCTCAATTACTCTTTTAATTCTCTCTGCAAATTACATTCATTTCATCTTCTTCAATTAACCATATTTCACAATTGATTTATCTTACAAGCTTTGTTCCAACAAAAATATTATTATTATTATTATTATTATTATTATTATTATCATTATTATTATTATTATCATCATCATCACAAGCTTGAAGGCAAACTGAACATGGTTTTATACTTGTTCATTTTCGGATAAAAATAATTTATACATACTAGTTGTTTACACCTTAGCTATAACTTAGACGTTGTTATAAATATAACTTAAATCAGTTACCATTGTGTGCAGTAAACAGTCAAAATCCTTCTTCTTTTTTTATATTTATTTTGGCAGATTCAGATTTAAAGCTCAAGTAAATAAACCACAAAAACAAATAGTACTAATATGCAAGCACAATAGTTACTACAATTTCGCTCACTTGAAACAGCAGTTGCCAAAACAAAAATAGAATAGAAATCGAGTCTAATACTTAGAATAGCAGGAATAAAGTTTAACACTTAAAATAGCAATTGACAGAACAAAAAAACTAGACAGATTTGCCTATAACCAACCGCAACAGACTCTCAAACTCATTCCGATGATTTTCAAGAACACTTATTTCACTCTGCTGGTTAATATCAAGCAAATGTGTGGCCTTACTAATTGCAGAATTGATCTTCTCAATTTCTTGTGAAGACAGCTTTAGTTTCATATCCTTCTTCTCTAAAGCATTCTTCATCTTGTAAACACAGTAATCTAATGCATTCAATTTGTTGTGAATTCAATGCCAATAACAAAGTATAGTATTTGGGAAGAATAAAGAACAAGGAAGAAGAAGAACACAAGAATTGGTTATAACTGCTATTCTTTACTTTCTCTTTGAAAACAAGATTACAAGTTTACAAGAATAACAAATAACCCTCTCACCCTAATTAGGATTTGCTGTGTTGTGGCAATGATGAGAGACTAGTATGCTATTTATAATAAAACCTAACATACTAACTAATGGGCTTTTTCCACACGGCCCATTATACAAGCTAACTTAACAAACAAGCTAACTTAACAAATTAGGGTTTAAACACTAAAACCTAATTCGACAAGTATCCTTCGACAAATACATGCTAGAACCTTCTTCGACTACAGCAAGTACTTCGACCAACTAGAGTTCGATCCAAAATCCCACAAATCTCCACCTTGGACCTAACTCTACAGCATCAAGAGACACTAACTAGCTTTCTTCATGCAGCTTTATCAACTGCATACAGTGGAAAAACTTGCAACTTGGCAATGTTTTGGTGATCATATCAGCAGCATTGTGATCTGTCGAGACCTTCAGCACTTGGACTTCTCCACGCTCGATTACCCCTCTGACGAAATGCAGCCTCACATCTATGTGCTTGGTTCGCTCATGATAGGCTGAGTTCTTCGACAGGTGTATTGCACTTTGACTATCACATTTAACAGTGATACCTTGACCTTGAAGTTTCAGCTCCTTTGCAAAACCTTCAAGCCACAATGCTTCTTTCACAGCTTCAGTTAGGGCAATATATTCTGCTTCAGTAGTTGATAAGGCAACAACCTTCTGAAGAGTTGCTTTCCAACTAATTGCTGTACCAAACATAGTGAAAACATATCCAGAAATAGATTTTCTAGAATCCATACAACCTGCATAATCAGAGTCAACATAGCCTTCGACAGCTGCTTTACTATCTTCACCCAAGGCTCCACCATAAATTAAGACTCTGTTCAGAGACCCATTTATGTACCTTAGAATCCACTTTAACGCTTGCCAGTGAGCCTTTCCAGGATTCGCCATGTACCTGCTTACAAGACTTACTGCATATGCTATGTCGGGTCTAGTACAGACCATAGCATACATCAAAGAACCAACTATATTAGCATATGGAATGCTGTTCATATAAGTTCTTTCAACATCAGTACTGGGACATTGATCAATGCTCAGCTTGAATTGAGGGTTTGTTGGAGTCACAACAGGCTTTGAATTCGACATACCAAACTTGTCAAGAATCTTTCGTAGGTATGCCTCTTGAGATAAGCATAATTTCGACTGCTTTCTATTTCTTCGAATGTCAATTCCAAGAATCCTAGATGCAGCTCCCAGATCCTTCATGTCGAACTCCTTATTGAGTTCAGCCTTCACCCTCATTACATCTTCGACATTGTTGCTTGCTATCAGAATATCATCAACATAAAGCAACAAAATAACAAATGAATTTTCAGGTCGAAATCTGGAGTAAACACAATGGTCGAACTGACTTCGAATGAAACCTATGTGTTCCATGAACTTGTCGAATCTCTTATTCCACTGTCGAGGAGATTGTTTAAGTCCATATAAAGATTTCTTCAGTTTGCACACATAATCTTCTTTCCCCTTTTCGACATACCCTTCAGGTTGCCTCATCAGGATTGTTTCGTCTAAGTCACCATACAAGAACGCAGTCTTCACATCCATTTGTTCCAGTTCAAGGTCGAACTGAGCCACCATGGCAAGCAACATTCGAATGGATCTGTGCTTCACAACAGGGGAAAATACATCATTGAAGTCGACACCTTCTTTCTGAGTGAAACCCCTTGCGACTAATCTTGCCTTGTACCTCTTCGACATTACTCCTTCGATTCCTTCCTTAACTTTGAAAATCCACTTACAGCTGACTAACCTTGCCCCAACAGGTTTCTTGATCAGTTCCCAAGTGTGATTATCATGAAGAGATTTCATCTCATCATGCATGGCCTTTAGCCATTCAGTCTTCCTTCGACTCCTCATAACTTCCTTATAATCTCTAGGTTCTTCGTCTAGAACTTCACTTGCAGAGATTAAGGCATAAGCTACAAGATCTGCATATCCAAGTCTCTGAGGTGGTTTTATGACTCTTCGTTGCCTATCTCTCGACAATAGGTAGTCATCAACAGTTTCCTCAACATCATCAGAATCTTCTGTTTCTTCTTCGACTTCATCTGGGATACGCATTTCAGCATCAACATGCTCCACCTCAACAGGAATCTCTACCTGTTCCAGCTCTTCGTCAACATCATCAGTTTTCTTGAAAGCCATTTCCGTTTCATTGAAAACTACATCTCGACTGGTGATACACCTCCTGTGACCTGGCTCTAGGCACCATAGCCTATAAGCTTTTACTCCTTCAGGGTATCCCATAAACATGCATTTCAGAGCTCTAGGTTCGACCTTGTCTTGCCTAATGTGAGCATAGGCTACACAGCCAAATACTCTTAGTTTGTCGAGATCTGGTGGATGTCCCGACCAAACTTCTTCAGGTGTCTTCATATCTAACGCTGTCGAAGGACATCTGTTTATCAGATATGCTGCTGTCGAAACAGCCTCAGCCCAAAACACCTTCTTTAATCCCGCACTAGTCAACATGCATCTAACTCTCTCCAAAATAGTTCGATTAAACCTTTCAGCCAAACCATTTTGTTGTGGAGTACCTGCGGTAGTTCTGTGCCTTGCAATACCAGAGGCAACACAAAAACTGTCGAACGCCTCATTGCAAAACTCAAGGCCATTGTCGGTTCTCAACCTCTTTACCTTTCTGCCAGTTTGATTTTCGACAAGAGTCTTCCAACTTTTGAAATTCTCAAAAGTTTCATCCTTAGTCTTCTGGATGAATACCCATAACTTTCTGGAATAGTCATCTACTATGGATAGAAAATACCTTGCTCCTGAATGTGATGGACACCTTGCAGGCCCCCAAAGATCAGCATGGATGTAATCAAGGGATCCATGTGTTCTTTGTTTGCCTTTGTTGAACTTCATTCTACAGGACTTTCCAAGTACACAGGGTTCACAAAACTTCAGCTTTTCGACTTTATCTCCACCAAGCAGATTTTGTTTCCCTAATTCGACCAGACCTCTTTCACTGACATGGCCCAATCTCATGTGCCAAATTTCTGTCTTCGACAAAGGTTTCGTGGATGCAACATTTGTCGAACCACTTACAACTTCAGCCTCAAGGGTATACAAGCCTTGTTTCTTCACGCCTCTCAAGACTTCCTTCGACCCTTTCATGACTCTCAGGATACTTTTCTCTCCTTGAAAAACATATCCTTTCTTGTCGAATTCACCAAGAGAAATCAAATTTCTCTTCAAATCAGGTACATACCTGACTTCAGTCAACAATCTTATTGACTCATCATGGAGCTTGAATCTCACAGATCCAACGCCTGCAATCTTGCAAGCTTTGTTGTTTCCCAGCAATACAGATCCACCATCTTGATCACATAATTCCTCGAACAAGTCTTTGTTTGGAGTCATGTGCCAAGTGCATCCAGAATCCATAATCCACTCCTTCGACGAGTTGTTGCTTGAAACCACAAGAACATCAGATGATTCGAAATCATCTTGGACAATAGCTGCATTGCCATTATCCTTACCTCCATGATCTTTCAGGCGTTCAGGGCACACCTTTCTTGTGTGACCTACTTTCTTACAGTGATAGCATCTAATACCAGATGTGTCACCACTATAAGACTTCGACTGATTTTTACCTTTCTTCTTGTCGAATTTTCCTTTAACAGCCAAACCTTCACCAACCGTCGAAGGTTTATGCTCTTTACGTTCGTTCAAGTCCTTAGAGTACAAGGCTGATTGAACTTCTTCAAAGGTCAGGGACTCTCTTCCATACAAGAGGGTTTCTTTGAAGTGAGCATGTGATCTGGGCAAAGCGCACAACAATAACAACGCTTGATCTTCATCATCAATCTTTACATCAATATTTTCAAGATCAAGAATCAGCTTGTTGAACATATCCAACTGCTCAGCCAACACTTTGTCTTCGATCATCTTGAATGAATACAAAGCTTGCTTCAGGTAGAGTCGATTTACCAGAGATTTGGTCATATACAAACTTTCAAGTTTCACCCATAACCCTGATGCCGTCGTCTCCTTTGATACCTGTCGAAGAACCTTATCACCAAGGCTCAACAAAATTGCGCTGTGTGCTTTCTCGATCATGGCCGTCTTCTCTCTTTCTGTTAGCGCAGCGTCCATCGCCGTCGCTCCCTTCAACGCTTCCAAACAACCCTGCTGAACCAGTAGAGCTTTCATCTTCAAGCGCCATAGACCGAAATCATTCACTCCGGTGAACTTTTCGATCTCATACTTTGTTGAAGGCATCTTCTCCACGCTCACCGCACCAATTTGTTGTGAATTCAATGCCAATAACAAAGTATAGTATTTGGGAAGAATAAAGAACAAGGAAGAAGAAGAACACAAGAATTGGTTATAACTGCTATTCTTTACTTTCTCTTTGAAAACAAGATTACAAGTTTACAAGAATAACAAATAACCCTCTCACCCTAATTAGGATTTGCTGTGTTGTGGCAATGATGAGAGACTAGTATCCTATTTATAATAAAACCTAACATACTAACTAATGGGCTTTTTCCACACGGCCCATTATACAAGCTAACTTAACAAACAAGCTAACTTAACAAATTAGGGTTTAAACACTAAAACCTAATTCGACAAGTATCCTTCGACAAATACATGCTAGAACCTTCTTCGACTACAGCAAGTACTTCGACCAACTAGAGTTCGATCCAAAATCCCACACAATTCTTTGGCCTTTTTCAGAAATTGTTCATCTGCAACACGGTAGTTTTCAGCTTCGGTGATCATTTCTCTAATTTCAGTGGATGTCAATCTTGCTTTTTCATTAGTTATTGTAATCTCATTTTGACTACCAGTAGATTTTTCATTAGCAGAAACAATCAAAATACCATTTTCGTCTATTGAAAAACAGACCTCTATTGGGATATCACGAGGAGCACGTGGGAGCCCCGAAAGAACAAAAGAACCAAGTTGGTTGTTGTCGGTAGCTCTTGCTCTCTCGCCCTCATAAACAATAATGGAGACAGAAGTTCGGTAATCGAAAACTGTAGAATAAAGTTCTGTTTTCTTGACAGGAATTTTAGTGTTCCTACAAATATCAACAAAAGAATAACCTGTAATTTTTAATCTTTAACATCAACTTCATCGTGTCCATTACAAGATATGTAAACCCTAAAAACTACTCTACATTTGGATTCTGAGGCGGTGTTTCGATTAGTGCACGGTGTTGGCTTGGTTTTTTCACGAATGGAAAGAGAGTGTGCAGCGGAGGTGGTGCAGTCGAAGAGGTTTGCAGCGGTACTGTGGTGGCGAGATCCGCGGTTTTACCGAAAAAGCTTGCAAATCCGACAATGGTGATGATGGGAATGTGATTTGTGTTTTCTGGATCTGCGATGATGGCTCGCCAAAGCTATTTCGACGGTAGTGAAGTGGTGTCGCAGTTGTTGAGTTTCACTTCTCCTTTGAAAGTTATGAGCTTTTTATGTTTAGATTATAGTTTATTGAGTTTAATAATAGAGTGCTCATGACTGGTATCTTATTTATCTTCACTAAGTACATTGTCCTTTTAATTTTCTCAGATGCTGGATCTGATGTTAGATGGGTAGGAAATGAAAAAGGGATTGCAGGAGACTCAGGTTGGTCTACCATTAATCGAAGTTCTCCAAACAACTTTTAGGTTTTGATTATAATGTTTTGCTTTGCTGTCAAAGACATTGGAGGAATCGAATTGGGGAATGAATTTGATGATATGAAGGCTTATCAACTCTGACGAGTTTACAGTTTGGAAGTGGTGATTCTCTAATTGGACTCACCACTCTGATGTTTCGTTCCCTCCCACAACTCATCTGGAATGTAAGCTTTCAATTAATTTATCTGCAATTCATTATCATTTGTTTAGATGCATTCAAATTGATTTTTCATGCTTGGATAACTATCTGCAATTCATTATCAACTAATTTATCAAACTGAATTTTCACGGGTGCATACTATGAGTTTGTTGAAATGTTACAGAGAATATTATGTTGTTCTATTTCTGTGTCATGGGTGCAGACTATGTGTTTGTTAAGGAGGTAATGTTCCTCAGTTAGTGAGGATGTTCCTGTTAAAATGTATAATAACATGGTTGTAGTTCAAACTATGGACATTATATTCTAATAATAGATTCCATAAATTAGCGATACCATCTATCTATCTCTTTGGATTAAAATTCCTCTAAGACTATAAAATAGTCAATATTTATCTAATCACTTGACGTCTATCATAGTTCTATGGTCTTACTCAGAGTTAGATAAGTCATAACTAGTCTAAGATAGAATTTAACACACTTTACATATGCATTCACCTTAACTACCTCCTAACATAGTTATATGACTTAAGCCAGCTAGAATAAATAAGGAAGAGGCAATAGTCCACCCCCATTTTGCGTCGAATTACTTAACTTAGTACCCCAAGATTTTCCTATACTAGATATAAATCCATGTTTTCCCCGTCAATATCCATTTCCCTGTATAAATATATGTTAAATACATATACAATCTCTTGTGACTACAAGTCCCTTGGTGCTATAAAATAGCCACTAGTCACTTTTCACCTAATTATCTGACGCCTAGCGTAATTCTACGATCTTACTCAGGGTTCAATGAACCATAATTAGCCGAGGATAGGATTTACAATACTGTGCATATTTAATTCATCTCAGATGCCACCTAGCATAGTTCTAGAACTTATGAAGGATAGAATAAATAAGGAGATACAATAGCATATCCCATACAACTTGGTATTCAAGATTTTTCTAACACTACTATAAAAAACACATTTCACCTTAGACGCGAAATGCATTTAACTTCGACTAAAGAAGCGAAGTAATGAATGACGTCATGAAAATTTTCCACTTAACACCTCAGTGATTAAAAAATTGAGGGGTAAAGTTATATGCACATGGGTTCGAACCCCAACGGCCGCACTTTTATTATTTTCAAAACTAGCGTATCTTATCTCTCGATTTATCTAGAAACCATAACTAGTTACATTGTTACATTGTTTACCCAGAATATTATATTATTTACATAGAATAGTAAAATCAAATCAAATTATCTCGAGATCTAGACAAAAATCAAATTCCATGAATATTTAGATTTTAGTTTTTCAAATTATTGAATCTCAGTGAAGATCAAATGTTGGGTGTAAGATTATTCTCCACAAATCTTGCATGCATTTGGTTTTGATGAAAAAAACAGATAAGATAATTAAAATCAATATTCAAATATATGATTTTTGGTTCAAATAAATATTTAAGAAAACAAACCTTAAACCCATAAAATTTTCTTCTCTTGCAATCCATCATAGAGAACTTTTCCAAGCGTCTTTAGGTTTCAAGCGTTTTGTGTTTCATTTAGGTTAGAAATGTTAATATTCAACATGCTTTTATAATAGATGTCTTCTAGGTTTCACGCAGGCTTCAACTTGCAAAGAGATTGAGACTCTGGTTGGGGATTCATTTAGGTTAGAAATGTTAATATTCAACATTCTTTTAGGAAGAGATCCACGAGGCTTCAACTTGTAAAATTCGATTTTAGCTGGAGAGAGAGAGCTGCCAAGAGATTGAGACTCTGGTTGGGGATTCTCCTATGCAAAGAGACTTTGTTAGTAACTTTGTTGAGGAGGAAAATAATGAAATAAATTTGTGGGGGTATTCCATATTCATTAAAGATATTCCTGTTACTGCTTAGGTCATGTGTGCCAAATAATTTTAATTATGTTCATAGGCATATGTTCATTCAATTTTAATCATTGGACAAATTTGCATTTAAAACAAAGACAAATTTTTTACACTTCAAAGTATATTTGTATTGATATTTTTCCCATGAATAGGCGTTTTTGTATAGAGAGACGGAGATCCTAGTAAGAGGAAATTGTCGAAAGGAAAACAAAATTGAGAATAAAAACAAATAGCCATGTGAAACGATCTCATTGGCTTCCAACTCTACTATTTCCCCCAATGTCTTCGAATGTCCCTTGCCGTTGATAGAAGTTGATTGGATTGATCTTGGAACGTTTGAACTTGGACCTTGGTGATAAAATTGTCTGTGTTGAGTCCACGGGACATAGTCATACGTTTTTAATCCTTAATGTTTTCCTGGACCGCCCTTTCGGGTTTTCAGTCCACCAGGATACCCTTTTTTGCCCAAGTCGCCCTTTCTTGTTTTCAACTTGCCGGGTGTACAGTCTTTTTCATATATCCCTAATTTTTGCCCAAACCTTTTGGTTTGCCGGGATGCCCTTATTTTGCCTAGGTGTGTCAACCTAGCGGGTCTCTTATGCGTAGTATTTTTTAACTATGTTCATCATGCTTCTTTTGTCTTGGCTTAAAATCTTTTTTTGAATTCACTAGGGGAATGAAGATTGACTGTTGTTGAACAGATCATGGAACGCAAGGCTGTGGAGAATGCCCCTGATTGAATAGTTGGATGCCCCGGTGTAGCAACCACATCTGGCGTTGGTCAACAAGGATGGAGAACTGATGTAATATCTCACCGTAAATGTGAACCATCTGCTGATAAGATTCTCCAAGAACTTCAGATTGTGTAGCACTCCATGGTTGAAAGTGTTCCCTAAAAGACGAGGGGAAGAGAGACCCTCTATTGTGGTAATAGGTGCAAGATTGTTGACATCATCAGAGCTTCCATGACTTGGCTCATCTGAATCTTCAATCAATTATCTTCCCTCTTGAAGAGATTTCTGACCATGAACCAAAGCTTGCATGTACCACTCGGAGTTATTCCATAACTGATCCCTGAGCATGTGCGGTGACAAATCAAGTTGAACCTTTGAAGATAACCCCAGGTCTGAATAAGAATCCCCAATCTTCGAGTACCTGTTATGAATGTATGAATATGCATGGCGTGCATGAATGAATTCCATGTCATGTTCTGTCATTTCCAAGGAATTTACGTGCTTTGATTTTGATTTTGCGTAAGTAAGGGATGGAAGGGTTCAACACAAGGCTTGCAAATATGATTCCTTGGAAATAATAGAACATGTATGTTAAGCATGCGGTTAACCATGTTATGTATGCAAAGGCATGGGATCAAGGTTCCATAATTTATGAATATGATTGCTACACTGTTCGGAATCATGTGAGTATCATCAGGTCAAAGGTTCAGCATAGCTTTCGCACATATAAGAACCAAGTACCATGTAGATCTCCCATTGTACGGGATCACGGCTTCTGGAACAGGATACTGTTGAGCATTTTCTGAATATGCTGGTGTTGTACCCCAAAATTTGCCCTCTCTTTTCCACAAGAAATCACAGCTTCGGGCTTTTCCTGATTTTTCAGATTGGCGTAAGAATCAGTCAAACAGACTTTTTCTTATCAGTCTATCCAAATTAGGGTTTTCATGGACTCTGGAACAGTTCAAGCAGATTATTAGGATTTGGTTGAGTTTGGCTCAGGGTTTGATCAGGCAAGCGCTTCTGTGAAAATTAAATCAAGAACTAGGGTTTGTGCGCGCATTCTCAGAAAGAATTAATTCTACAGTTCTTTTCAATTTACTTTGGGATATGAGCTAAGGCATTTGAATTAAGAACTTGCAGTGTTTGGTTTAATCAGTAAAGGCAAAGGAATATGGATGTTTGTTGGATTTGACTGTGCATTGCTTATGTTTAATTGGGACGCCAGGTTATTATTGATTGCAAGACTACAATGTTTGTTAATTATTTATTTTATCTAAGTTAGAATAATTGGATTTACTTCCAGTTATTTTAATTCAAGAAAGCTTAAATAATTAAATAGACAGCTGAAATAAAAGAGATATCTGACAATAAAAAGACTTTTATTTATTTTTAATTATTTGTACAAGTGTTATTTAAATACAGTAATTATTTACAAGTATTTATAATAATATTTATTACAATGATTAAAAGTAAAATAAAATTGCATCCTAATTTTCCTAAGTCTTCATCTTCTACTGATGCTCTCCATTGCTCAATTGATTTTCATCTGCAAAAACAAAGAAAAGGAAGAAGTCAAATGCAGATGAAATCAAAAACAGACAGTTAATTTAAAGACTCATCATTAAAAGTGATTGGCCGGAATCAGTGGTTCACCCTCTCTGCAAATCACAAGAAATACTCTTGGTTCACAAAGAGGGAAAGAGAAATATGCTTGCAAAAAAATATGGAAATGCACAAGGCTGCATAATGCCAAAGAAACAAATTGCACAAAATTCAAAATGTCAAATAAGCTGCACAGTTCAAAATAGCCAAAGGGACAAGTTACACAAATCCAAACCAAAGTCCAAACTGAACTGCACATAGCAAACCAAGTCTAAAATGTCAAACAAACTGTCCAAAGGCTGCCAAAAAGATGTCAACCAAACTGTCCAAAGATATCAAAAGATATCAAGTTGTCATCAAAGAAAAGAAGAAAGTACAATATGCAGAGGAAAGAAACTATGCAAGCCATATTCAAAAAATCATCATTTCCCAAGCCAATCACTTTTTCAGAAAGTACAGATTTAAACAATATAATATGTTTTCTGTGGAGAGAGAGAAGAGAGAGAGAGAAGAGGCTTACAGGCTTGAGGCTTAGAAAAAAGATATAACAAGATATACCAGAACAGAAAAAGGAGGAGGCAGAACCAACACATAGAGAAAACACAAGCTCACCACAAACTGTAATACAAACCAGAAGCTTAAGCAAACAGCCTGCCTCAAGCCTCAAAAAAGAGCCTCAAAGCTGCTTGCCTGCATAGAGCTTGTTTCAAGCAAGCCTGTAACAAACCAGAGCTGCCTCAAGCTGGTTTGAAGCTCAAGCCAAGCCTGTAACCTGTTTTCATCAATACAAGCATATCAAGCCTAAGCCTTCACCTGCATCAAAACCAGAAAGGAGGTAGAACCCTCCAAACTTATTCAAACAACAAATAACACAAGGCCTAAACCCCCACAAATCAAAACTGTTCAAACCATATAAACATTCAACCACAAACCTGTGGCCAAAGCCTAAACATCCTGCAACATACAAGCCTCATAAACCAGAAAAAACTGTTTAAGCTTGCCTTAAAATCGTTTGCCTATAAAACCTGTCACAACAGCCAGCCTGTGACCCAAATAAGCAAGCAAACTGATAAGCCTTGAAGCTTGAAGTCAGTAGCCTGCTAAAGACCAAGCCAAATATCCAACCTCAAAGCATTTCAGAGTCAAAAACAATATCATCAAGTTATCAGAATCAAACAAATCCCAAGCTCTCAGAACTGAGTTCATCATTGAGCGAGCCAAAGCCCAAGATATCAAAGGCAACTCAGAATCTAAGCACACAAGTATTCAGAGGCAAGCAATCAGAGCAAGCAGGCAAATAGAAGAAGAGGAAAAGAAGCAAATAGGCAAAGGTTTTCAGGGATATCATCATAAAACCAAAGGCAAAATACAAATACCAGGGAAGGCCACAAAGCACACAACATCACGCGTTCCCCGCCCCCGGCCGCCTAAAGCACCTCCAGCTCATTCCTCCGTCTCCTCTCCAAAGGTTTATTTCTTTCTCCATTTTCTTTCATACCTCACACAAACAATGATAACATAAAAAAAAAATCAGAATTTGTCAAGATTAAAAACATGCAAAGCGTAAAACGTACATAACTAAGAAATCAAACCTTTTCGTAATGCCACCTTGCTTGACCGTGGAGAGAGGAGGAGTTGATGGTGGCGCCTGGCATCTGGGACGGAGAGAAGTGTCAAAATCCATGGTTTGAGCGAGAAAGACGAAGACGATGAAGGGAACGACGCCTCTGTAAGCTGTAACCCTAATTGCAAAATGAAACAAAACAATGCAAACCCTTAGAAAATGTTGTCAAATACCTTGGGCCGGTTCGCCCCATCAAATGCCTTAAGCCCAACGAAAACATTCGAGTAAAGAATTGTTACAACGGTTGCCTAGACAAGGCATCTTTTTTAAAACATTTTCAACACACACACCACCATTTCAAGCAAATGAAAATCAAAGGCAAGTGATCTAAAACAAGTAACTAAGAGCCCATGGATAACCATGGATGAAAAGGGTTCTAATACCTTCCCTTTTCATAATCTACCCCCCGAACCCACGAAAACATCTCAAAGGTTTTTCCTGTGCTTTTTAACCTTTCCTTTAGGATAAAATAAAAAGTCGGTGGCGACTCTTGCTAAACCGAACAAATGCGAATACAAACGCAAAACCTCAAGTCAGTTCTCCCACCGTATCACCAGAACTGGCGACTCTGCTGGGGAATAATTTAAAAGTGGGGTTACCTTAGGGTTTAGATCACCTTTACATACTTGCTTTGATTGCCTTGATTGCTTTACTTTTTGGATCCTTGTTTGGGTTTGTTGTAAATCCTACACCCGGATTTGGGGCACCTTCTTAGGTAAATAGCAATAAAACTGTGAGGGAACTGTGCGGGGTATACCGACATGGTTGAAGCAGTAAGATATGTTAGTGTGACATATTTGTGAGTACCGGTAACCCTTGAGTTCAATCAAGGAGAGTACGAGGCCGCTGAGTGATGTCGTGAAGCACTAACGAACTCTTAGAACCTTAATTGACCATCTTAGCCTTTTTAGGGGTAGTGAGATGACCGACTTTGGTGCAGTCCGAAGTTGGTAGATACTCGATACTACACTCATTAAGGGTTGTTTTCTTGGAATATTTTGGTCGCCAGTTAAGTGGCTAAACCAAAACAATGAACACAGAAAATAATCCAATGATATTGAGCTCCTTAGAACCCGGTTTCTATTTTAGGACAGGATGAACCAACTAACTTCAAGAGGGTACTTACCTACAACCCCATGCAAGCCTAAACCTAATGACTTGTTTGCTTTGTGTGAATATGATTACCTGTATATACACTCACTTGCTTGTTTTTGCATACATGTACATAACATCATGACATCATACCATAGCATTTTTCACTAACCATTTCAAGGATCTCGAGGGTTCTTTTGATGCAGGGTCACGTTGAACCAGACGTCTACCAAGGGGCAAGAGGTGTTTTCCTCTAAACAAATGCCATCAAAGATCAAGTGCAACAACTTGAATCAGGGGCTATGACCCACTTGACATGGTGAGCTTGATTCTTGTGGAAAGACATCCACCGGTGCAAAGTTCTCCAATCAAAGATCGAAGTTCAACCTCTAACTTTCTTTTGTGTTTACCCCAAGAGATCCTTGAAAACATGCATCCACCTATCATGCATTACATCATAACAATTTTTTCCTTTTCAGGTTTCCTTACTCTCCTACTATTTATTTCAGTAAGAGATGGCTCTAGAGAGGACTGTCAAGGATATCCAAGATCAAAATGCTCAACTTCAAGAAATGTTCTTGAACCTGTCTCTGGGGCAAGAAGAAGTGAAAGCTCTCCTCACAAGGGGCATGGTCCAGGGGAATTCAAGCAACGCCAGGAGTGATCAGTTGGAAGCACTGCAGTCTGAGCTGACTACAATGAGGATCCAAATGATGGGGAAACTGGTGGGCCAGATGGCTCTCATCCAGGACTTGGCTCAAAGAAAAGAGGAACTCAGAGTTCTCGTCAACCAACTGCTTCGGGACAACCAACTGGGGCAAACATCTGAGGTTGAAGAGCAAGTCACCATTCAACCCCCTTCCAGACAAGAAGACAAGGGGAAGGCTCCTCTACTTGCTTCAGGGTCACAAGCCCACCAACAACCTCGTCAGCATCAACAGGGTAATCGGCGTAAGTAAAATACGTCGGGAAGACAGTTCACTGAGACTGACATACCGTCATCTCTAATACTGGAGCGCTTGTTGGAGGTCAATCTGACTGCTTTGAGGGATCCTATTCGGAAGCCCAATACCTCCGCTCCTAACTATCATCCCGACGCCTTTTGTGTATACCACTCCTATAGCTCGGGACATGACACCGACGACTGTTGGGCCTTGAAGAACAAGATTCAAGATCTGATTGACATTGGAGTGCTGAGGTTCATGCCAGATGGCGAGATGAAAATCTTCCGTTAAGGGTTTCTCCACTTGAAGTGACAAAGCTCAAACTGAGATACTTTTGTTTCATTTGGATTTTCAAGTTGTAATCTTTTTGTTATTCAAACAATTATCTTTTAATGTCAAACTCTGTTTCATTAATGCATTGCATATGTTTGTCTTGAATTCATCCATTCGTTTTCACTACTCTTATGCTTTCTTTATGATATTTAACTCTTGATAAAAAGCTACAAGCCTTTAGAGGGAGGATGACGAAACAATACCATAATCTCATACAGTATGCTTTTGAACAGACCTTGCTAATGATGTACAGACATTTCTTTCAATTCCCAAACACTGAAGTTATAAGGAAGATAATCCCTAGTCAACCCCTTCGAGCCAAAGAAGTAGGAGTTTTCTGTTCTAAACAATTTAAAACCTTTGATTTAAACCTGGGGCAGGGTAGTATCTCAGTTAATTCAAAAAAAAAGATGTGCATTGAAGTCGCAAACTCTCAGTTCGTAATACAACGAATGACATCAAAAACATTCCTTTGGAATCAAAAGACAGTGATGGTTCCTTATCTCATAAGCAGTCAATCTCTCAAAAGAGAAAAGCCCACTGAGCCAAAACCTATAAAGGAGGCTTAAGAAAGCTGGGGCATCCCGCTGACTGTGATCTCAAAAATAGGAACAGTCAGGCAAAAGTTAGGGATAACAAATCAAAAGAAAGAGGTCATTACAAATCCTCAACAACATGAAAAATGTTGCAAAAGAAAAAGGAGATAATGACTGCCTTCCCAATAAATTCAATTGTTGAACCATCACCCAAAAGTCGTTCCAAACTCGAATAGAGTGCGACGCGCAATTGACTGAGTTTAGGACTGAAGGACATCACGAAGAGCGGGTGGGTACAAATATACTTTGAGCCGTTATCCTTTGTTTCTTAAACCGTGAACCAAGCCAAGTTACAACCCTTCAAAAGTCCTAATTGAAGCACGGGTTAGTTCGAAAGCATACTGTTACAAAAGGTATCCTGACTCCTGTAAGGCTTTGCTCTAAATCTTGTGTTGATTTTGTCTTATGAAAAATTTTCTGCTAAAAAACGCATTTTTCAAAACTTCGAGACAAACATAAACTTTGCATTGCTTGAATATCCTTGTTTGTATGTGGCTATTTGTTTAACAGCGAAGAAATTCCTACAGCGAATGTTCGGAGGAACGAAAACTCTCTCAGTGAGTAAAATCACTTCAAAAAGGATGACACTTCCATTGACAAATCTCCTATCAACACGGGGGCATGACATGTCACTATCCAGCATACCTGGGGCAGTCCAGTCAAGGTTTCAACAGATCTTTCAAAGTTCAGTTAACCTGGGGCAGTCCACTCAAGATTTCAACAAATCTCTCAAAAGTTCAGTGAACTTGGGGCAAGTCTCCTTCATCATCACTTGGGGCATTCGAATGTCAAAAGTGTGCAACAATTCCT
This sequence comes from Vicia faba, assembly GCA_948472305.1. Classification (NCBI taxonomy): domain Eukaryota; kingdom Viridiplantae; phylum Streptophyta; class Magnoliopsida; order Fabales; family Fabaceae; genus Vicia; species Vicia faba. Next base: position 918,570,905 of record OX451740.1, on the reverse strand, counting down.
TCATCACCTGTTAGAAGATACAGTTTCAGATACGCTCCAGACACGGTAGCCATTCTGTCACTCATTCAGATCCTAGTTACAGTTTCAGATACACTCCAAACAAGGAAGTCATTCTGCTACTCATACAGATCTCAACTCCAAGATACAGTTTCAGATACGCTCCAGACACGGTAGTCATTCTGTCATTCATTCAGATCCTAGTTACAGTTTCAGATACACTCCAAACAAGGAAGTCATTCTGCTACTCATACAGATCTCAACTCCAAGATACAGTTTCAGATACGCTCCAGACACGGTAGCCATTCTGTCACTCATTCAGATCCTAGTTACAGTTTCAGATACACTCCAAACAAGGAAGTCATTCTACTACTCATACAGATCTCAACTCCAAGATACAGTTTCAGATACGCTCCAGACACGGTAGCCACTCTGTCACTCATTCAGATCCAGTTACAGTTTCAGATACACTCCAAACAAGGAAGTCATTCTGCTACTCATACAGATCTCTACTCCAAGATACAATTTCAGATACGCTCCAGACACGGCAACCATTCTGTCACTCATTCACAATATCAGACCACCGCGAAGCCTGGATTACGACCAGATAGTGGTATCTCCTAAGAGCAAGCTATGAAGCCCGGATTCGACCGGATAATAGTTTAATCCCCAACAAGCTATTGTGAAGCCTGAATTACGACCATATAGCAATACAAGTTATTGTGAAGCCTGGATTACGACCAGATAGCAATACAAGTTATTGTGAAGCCTAGATTACGACCATATAGCAATATAAGTTTCTGTGAAGCCTGGATTACGACCAGATAGCAGCCAAGAATACTACAAAGCCTGGAGTCGATCAGATAGTGGTATATCTTTAACCTAAGCCGTGAAGCCCGGATTTGATCGGATAGCAGCTTAACAAGCTATTGTGAAGCCTGGATTACAACCAGATGACAATACAAGTTTCTGTGAAGCCTGGATTACGACCAGATAGCAGCCAAGAATACTACGAAACTTGGAGTCGACCAGATAGTGGTATATCTTTAACACAAGCCGTGAAGCCCGGATGTGACCGGATAACAGCTTAGCAATTTCTGTGAAGCCTGGATTACGACCAGATAACAGTTAACCTTCAAGAATGAAGACTCTCATCCTTAAAACCTCAGAAGATTGGTATACTCCCAGTTTCTGACCGTTAACAGCATGAAGATTCTCATCATCTCAGAAGATTGGTATACTCCCAATTTCTGACACTCAAGAGTGAAGACTCTCATCCTTAAAACCCCAGAAGATTGGTATACTCCCGATTTCTGACTGTTAACAGAATGAAGACTCTCATCCTTAAAACCCCAGAAGATTGGTATACTCCTAATTTCTGACCCCCAACAGAATGAAGATTCTCATTCTCAAAGTGGCGTATAACCCAAGTTCCAGATTAATACCTGTAACAAGCCAGGAAAATATCTGTGGACGACTGATTATGGATTAACACCTGAAACCAGCCAGGAAACCATCTACATGAAGAGATTGAAGATTAATACCTGTAACAAGCCAGGAAAACCATCTTTCTTTCTCAAAGTCAGAGATTAATACCTGAAACCAGCCAGGACAACTATCTCACCGACCAACCTTTTCAAGATCCCAGATCAATACCTGCAGCAATCAAAAGATTCTTGCAATCCCCAGCGGAGCTAAAACTTCCAACTATCAATCCCCAAGCAGAATGAAGACTCTCATTCTCAGTTCCTCACAGAGTATTCAAATATTCCCCAGTGAAGATCTCCTCAAGGCAGGAATCCCCAGTAGATTGGCATACAACCCAAGCTCTTGATTCCCCAACAGCGGTCCCAGGACTTCTCATTTTCAACGATCAAAGGATTTTCAATCCCCTGCAGCAGTCAAGGAATTACTTTCCCCGGCAGCAGTCAAGATTCTTTTATCTCCAGCCATCCAGGATTCATCTATCCTCAACAAGACAGCTCACCAGCTTACATGCGCATTCATCACATTCATATCATAAACATTGATATAACATACATTGCATCATGCATCATGACATTGCATACAAGTAACTCTTTACCTTTTCAGGAAAGATCAGTCAACAGACAAAGATCTTCATCTTCCGAGATTCTTTCTAGAAATAGTTCAGATGTGACCCAGACATGGCGACATTCTGATACTTATTCCAGATTCACCCAGAGATAGTTCAGATGTGACCCAGACATGGCGACATTCTGATACTTATTCCAGATTCATTCAGATGCAGTTTTACACGGACTCATCATCAGGAAACCCTGCACCGGTTCCTTTTCAACTCCAAGACTTCTGAAAACAGTTTACGGATTCTCCAAACACGGATGTTAATCTATCGCTTGTTCATATGCAACTTTTGAAAACAGTTTACGGACGCTTCCCAACAACGGATGCTGCTCTATTGCTTATTCAACTTCAACTTCTGAAAACAGTTTACGGATTCTCCAAACACGGATGTTAATCTATCGCTTGTTCAGACTCAACTCTTGAAAACAGTTTACGGACGCTTCCCAACAACGGATGTTGCTCTATTGCTTATTCAACTTCAACTTCTGAAAACAGTTTACGGATTCTCCAAACACGGATGTTAATCTATCGCTTGTTCAGACTCAACTCTTGAAAACAGTTTACAGACGCTTCCCAACAACGGATGCTGCTCTATTGCTTATTCAACTTCAACTTCTGAAAACAGTTTACGGACGCTTCCCAACAACGGATGCTGCTCTATTGCTTATTCAACTTCAACTTCTGAAAATAGTTCACGGGTTCTCCAGACACGGATGTCAACCTATCGCTTGTTCATATTCTTCAACTTCTGAAAACAGTTTACGGATGCTTCCTGATACGGATGTCAATCTATTGCTTATTCAGACCCCCAGTTCAGAGATGTTCTAAAACATGGATACCTGTCTGATACTCATCCACTCACCAACGACATACAGTTCAACATACATTCCAGATGGCATCTCTAAGCCCATCCTCCTACCAACAACTTCCAGATGGCATCTCTAAGCCCATCCCCGACAAGATTCTGTCACATCCCTAGATGGCATCTCTAAGCCCATCACCAAATGGCATCTTTAAGCTCATTCCATCAACTACGCTTTGACAAGTGCAAATTTTTTGGGCACTCTAGTGTCCAATCTCCTTTTACCTTCGAGTCGCGAACGACAAACTTGCCAATCTAACTCTTCAGGTTCAAGAAGATTGAACAGGGGCAACTGTTGTACCCCAAAATTTGCCCTCTCTTTTCCACAAGAAATCACAGCTTCGGGCTTTTCCTGATTTTTCAGATTGGCGTAAGAATCAGTCAAACAGACTTTTTCTTATCAGTCTATCCAAATTAGGGTTTTCATAGACTCTGGAACAGTTCAAGCAGATTATTAGGATTTGGTTGAGTTTGGCTCAGGGTTTGATCAGGCAGGCGCTTCTGTGAAAATTAAATCAAGAACTAGGGTTTGTGCGTGCATTCTCAGAAAGAATTAATTCTACAGTTCTTTTCAATTTACTCTGAGATATGAGCTGAGGCATTTGAATTGAGAACTTGCAGTGTTTGGTTTAATCAGTAAAGGCAAAGGAATAAGGATGTTTGTTAGATTTGACTGTGCATTGCTTATGTTTAATTGGGACGCCAGGTTATTATTGATTGCAAGACTACGGTGTTTGTTAATTATTTATTTTATCTAAGTTAGAATAATTGGATCTACTTCCAGTTATTTTAATTCAAGAAAGCTTAAATAATTAAATAGACAGCTGAAATAAAAGAGATATCTGACAATAAAAAGACTTTTATTTATTTTTAATTATTTGTACAAGTGTTATTTAAATACAGTAATTATTTACAAGTATTTATAATAATATTTATTATAATGATTAAAAGTAAAATAAAATTTCATCCTAATTTTCCTAAGTCTTTATCTTCTACTGATGCTCCCCATTGCTCAATTGATTTTCATCTGCAAAAACAAAGAAAAGGAAGAAGTCAAATGCAGATGAAATCAAAAGCAGACAGTTAATTTAAAGACTCATCATTAAAAGTGATTGGCCGGAATCAGTGGTTCACCCTCTCTGCAAATCACAAGAAATACTCTTGGTTCACAAAGAGGGAAAGAGAAATATGCTTGCAAAAAAATATGGAAATGCACAAGGCTGCATAATGCCAAAGAAACAAATTGCACAAAATTCAAAATGTCAAATAAGTTGCACAGTTCAAAATAGCCAAAGGGACAAGTTACACAAATCCAAACCAAAGTCCAAACTGAACTGCACATAGCAAACCAAGTCTAAAATGTCAAACAAACTGTCCAAAGGCTGCCAAAAAGATGTCAACCAAACTGTCCAAAGATATCAAAAGATATCAAGTTGTCATCAAAGAAAAGAAGAAAGTACAATATGCAGAGGAAAGAAACTATGCAAGCCATATTCAAAAAATCATCATTTCCCAAGCCAATCACTTTTTCAGAAAGTACAGATTTAAACAATATAATATGTTTTCTGTGGAGAGAGAGAAGAGAGAGAGAAGAGGCTTACAGGCTTGAGGCTTAGAAAAAAGATATAACAAGATATACCAGAATAGAAAAAGGAGGAGGCAGAACCAACACATAGAGAAAACACAAGCTCACCACAAACTGTAATACAAACCAGAAGTTTAAGCAAACAACCTGCCTCAAGCCTCAAAAAAGAGCCTCAAAGCTGCTTGCCTGCATAGAGCTTGTTTCAAGCAAGCCTGTAACAAACCAGAGCTGCCTCAAGCTGGTTTGAAGCTCAAGCCAAGCCTGTAACCTGTTTTCATCAATACAAGCATATCAAGCCTAAGCCTTCACCTGCATCAAAACCAGAAAGGAGGTAGAACCCTCCAAACTTATTCAAACAACAAATAACACGAGGCCTAAACCCCCACAAATCAAAATTGTTCAAACCATATAAACATTCAACCACAAACCTGTGGCCAAAGCCTAAACATCCTGCAACATACAAGCCTCATAAACCAGAAAAAACTGTTTAAGCTTGCCTCAAAATCGTTTGCCTACAAAACCTGTCACAACAGCCAGTCTGTGACCTAAATAAGCAAGCAAACTGATAAGCCTTGAAGCTTGAAGTCAGTAGCCTTCTAAAGAACAAGCCAAATATCCAACCTCAAAGCATTTCAGAGTCAAAAACAATATCATCAAGTTATCAGAATCAAACAAATCCCAAGCTCTCAGAGCTGAGTTCATCATTGAGCGAGCCAAAGCCCAAGATATCAAAGGCAACTCAGAATCTAAGCACACAAGTATTCAGAGGCAAGCAATCAGAGTAAGCAGGTAAACAGAAGAAGAGGAAAAAAATTCAATAGGAAAAGGTTTTCAGGGATATCATCATAAAACCAAAGGCAAAATACAAATACCAGGGAAGGCCACAAAGCACACAGCATCACGCGTTCCCCTCCCCCGGCCGCCTAAAGCGCCTCCAGCTCATTCCTCCGTCTCCTCTCCAAAGGTTTATTTATTTCTCCCTTTTCTTTCATACCTCACACAAACAATGATAACATAAAAAAATCAGAATTTTTCAAGATTAAAAACATGCAAAGCGTAAAACGTACAGAACTAAGAAATCAAACCTTTTCGTAATGTCGCCTTGCTTGACCGTGGAGGGAGGAGGAGTTGATGGTGGCGCCTGACAGCTGGGACGAAGAGAAGTGTCAGAATCCATGGTTTGAGCGAGAAAGACGAAGACGATGAAGGGAAGGGCGCCTCTGTAAGCTGTAACCCTAATTGCAAAATGAAACAAAACAATGCAAACCCTTAGAAAATGTTGTCAAATACCTTGGGCCGGTTCGCCCCATCAAATGCCTTAAGCCCAACGAAAACAGGCGCACCCCCCCCCCCTTTTTCTTTTATTCTGATTAAGTGTTTGGGCCACCCTTTTTTCCTTACAGCCCATTTAACTTTTTTTTTCTCTTCTCTTCCTTTTTTATAAACTAATATTCTTTTATCATTTCATTTATTTTCTTTTTTATATAACATAATTTATTTTGTTAAATAAAACAATACATTATTTTTATACAAAATTTTCTTTTATTTTATTACATTTGAAAAATACATGAATATTAGATTTAATTAGGTTAATAGATTTTTATCTTAAAATTCTTTTTCATAAATCTTTTTCATACATAAAGACATTAATACATAAACAATGGATTTTTATTAAGTTAAAATTTTCTTTTCATTTAAACTTTTGTTTGTACATTAACAAAAATACCAAAAAAGAGTAAATACAATACTTAATTTCGCATTAAGTTAAACATCTTTTCTCACTTGTAAATAATCACATACACATTTTACAATACTTTTGATACATTTGCTTTCATTCTTATACATTGCTATACTTTACATTGAGAATGCAATTCGATTTGGTTGTAAATATCATTTGGACACCATTATTCCGACAAGTCTCATCCCTCATTTGTAAATATTTGTACCCCCATCCCCGGATACTTATTTGTAATAGCTTAGACTTTAAATTCCCGCAATTTATCGCTTTCTATATACTGTATAGTAATTAGGGTTTGTATGCGAATATTTAAAATCAACCACTAGATAACCTAATACAAGACAAATGCATGTAAATCAATACACAATTCACACTTGCACCCCTAGGGTAATCCCGCTTGTTGCCTTCCAAAATGGGCCATGCTTGCATGTTGAGTATCTTTGGCAAAACCAAACAAATCAAATGATCATAGTCCCTCGATGACGCTTTCGAAGTTGCCTAAACAAAATGATCATAGTGCCTCAAGCAAATTGCCAAAGACACTTGGCACCATTGCATTCATGGTCTAAACGATGACCCGTGCCCGTCCTGTTAACATCCTAACACAAGATTGTCCATCAAATACAATGGTGGAACAATACTGTTAAAAGGGTTAAAAGATGAGAAAAATCTTTGAGTAAATTTAGGGGTAGACAACTCTTAGTTACTTGATCAAATTTGCAAAACACATTTGCCTACTTTTCAAAACACACTCCACAACACAATTTTCAAAACAACTTTCAAAACATTGAAACATCTTTTCGAAAAGACACACACCTTTGTAAAACATTAGTTTAAAGAATTGTTACAACGGTTGCCTAGACAAGGCATATTTTTTAAAACATTTTCAACACACACACACCACCATTTCAAGCAAATGAAAATCAAAGGCAAGTGATCTAAAACAAGTAACTAAGAGCCCATGGATAACCATGGATGAAAAGGGTGCTAATACCTTCCCTTTTCATAATCTACCCCCCGAACCCACGAAAACATCTCAAAGGTTTTTTCTGTGCTTTTTAACCTTCCTTTAGGATAAAATAAAAAGTCGGTGGCGACTCTTGCTAAACCGAACAAATGCGAATACAAACGCAAAACCTCAAGTCAGTTCTCCCACCGTATCACCAGTTGGGAATACCAGGATCAAAGGCTCGAATGAACCTCCAAGTAAACAAGTCAGGAACTCAGAAAATAAATCCGAGAACCATACGGTCACCAACAGAATATAGCATCTGCATAAGTCACTGACAGAAATCCAGAACATAACCATTAGAACCAATAGTCACTTTCTGAGCATAGTCACCATCTGAACATAAGTAACCATCTGAATCATGAGTAACCATCTAAACATAATCACCATCTGAGCATAATCACCATCTGTACCTGTGATAAAAATTGCCCTCCCACTAACAGGTGAAAATTAGGTCAGGGTAAGGCAATGGTAACTCAGAATCGAGGGTACTCTTGAAAAACTATCGCCGTATCACCTACGTGAAAACGATAGCCCCTCATTTGTACCTCATCTGAGCATGGACGACATGGCGGCGATAGTGAGATCTAAGTCAACTAGCCTTTCATGTTCCACTCTATTCCTAGGGTTCCTGTGGTATACAACTCTGGCCTGGGTATTGAGATTTTTACCTCATAGTAACACCCACCCAATAAGAAGCAGATCCAGTACAACAGTAGTATATGGAAGACAGTAAAATGCAATGCATACATATGCTTAAGTATATACAAAATGAGTGAATAAACTGAAAGCATGAAGATAAACACCCAAAGAAAAGAAATCAAGAGCTAGGAGCGACTCTGAGATGGACCAACATTTAGTCGACCTGTCCCTAGTGAAGTCGTCAGCTGAAACAACCGGCTGAAAATCATCAAAACAATGAAGTCACCATCGAACATCTTTTATCCCACATTTAGGGAAAGGTAAACATCGAGAAAACCTGAGATGAGAGAAGTCACGGTCTTGCAACCGAGAGATCGGGTAAGGGAGTCTATTACGCGAGAGAAAGGTATTAGCACCCCACACGCCCGTAGTACTCTATGGTATCCACTCTTGTTGTCTATCTTATGGGTGTGTTTAATCTATGCTTACTGTTTACTATACTACTGAAGGGAATGCATACAAAATAAAGGAGAAAAGAATGTAGGGAAAATAAAATTGTGCTCTCCTGGGCCCTACCCCAATGCCTACGTATCCTTTTTAAGGAATCAGAGCTACCGTAGTTTGGCTCATATGTTTTTGTTTGTTTGTGTTTTTTATGGACGAAGTTAATTCCGCCTTCTGCCGCAGCTCGACCTTTGGAGACTTATGCGTTGGCACAGAAGTAAATTAATCATGTCCTTACCTGAAAAGGTTTTTGAAGAAAAGTGCTCGAACGTACAAATGATTTGAGTTGGTTTGTATTTTGTTGCAGATAATGACTAGTCGACCTCAAGAGAGAGATATTAGTCGCTTTTCTACTTAGCCATGAAAGGAGTCTTTGAGAATTGAACCACACCTAAAACTTGAGATGAAGAACAATAATACCGAGAAGAGACCCGTTTATCATTTCCTATACTAAGCAAAGGCATGATTCTCATCGGTAATTTTAAAGTTGTTTTTGAATTTTGAAAGAAAAAGAGGTTTTTGTTTTAGATGCGTATGCGAAAAGGGAAACAAAAGGGAAGTCAAAGGGAGACTAACTTATTTCTAAACCTAATATTATCTTGCGTTGTTAGACCTAAAGTTAGAATTTGAGGGAAACATCTACCTAATGTTAGCATGCACCTGGATTATGGTAAAGTACAGAAATGAAGAATAAAATAGGGTTGTGACGATACCGAACGGAGAAGGTCCGTTTCCTCTTCAAAGCCACGCAAACCATAAGAAAACTCTACAGAAGTTGCTCCGCATGAGTGATCAAAAGTTAATCTCCAAGCATTTCCCATCGCGAAAGTTATATCAAAACTATCATGAAATCTTAACAAACAAACAAGAGTTCATAGCAAAGCAAACAAAGAAGAGAAACCCGGAAAACTTCGAGCAAGCTTCACCAAGCAACAGAAAAGAGTCAGAAATCAAATGCTTGGAATAAGTGTCGAAGCATCATCAATGTGAACATAAATCACAATCGGAAACTCAAGCATATCCATATATCACACAATAAACCTGCATAAGACTCAAATCTTGACAAGCAAAATGGAATCACAAGTCTCAAGTAATCGAATAATCATGAATTAATTCCTAAAATCAAAATAAAAATAAATCTAACAAATTTTTATTGATTTTATAATTTTTGTTTTAAAAAACAATATAGAAAAAAACTAAGAAAAAAAGTCATAAATCTTAATAAGAAAATATGAGGATGATCAGGAGGGTGCTAACTTGAGAATCAGGGGCGTAGGTTTAGTAAGCTTCTAAGCCCAACCTGCAACTAGAAAATTAAGTCCAATACACTATTTGTTGCAATCAGCTTTAGTTAAAAAAAACACTATGGGCTCAGCAAGGATGTGCACCCATAAGGCCCAACGAGATCAACAATCCACCTCAAATTTTACACTTATTCATTATTATACTAATTTGCAATGAAATGAAGTAAGAAAATAAGGAAAAATTTGAGAGGGGCTCGAAAACGCGTGCATTTCATGTGGTACTAGGGTTTCAGAATTTGTGTTCATTCATCTTCATGAGAATTACAGAGTTATCTTTTTCTTTCCTTGTGAATGGAGGGACAAACTCCTTCCCCTCTCTGACCATCAAGCAAAACGCCACCGTCTGCATGTTTCGGCAACTTCGCCTCGTTATCTCATCCTCTTCGCTCTCAAACCGACATCTCCGTCTCACCTCTTTCTTTGTTGTGTTCAAAGTCTCGTTCGCTCAATCCTCTATCTCATTCATTAAACACCATCGCTATGTCTCAAGGATCGAATGAGCGCCGATAACAGACAGAGTAATAAAATTTACCATATTCTGAAATTAACGCAACAAAGAGAAATGGGAGCAAACAAAATTAACTACCAGAGTAACACTGGAGGCTCTCCGACAACGTCGATATCACAAGAAATCCAGATAGTCCTCTTTCGCTAGGTACGAATCTTGTACTCTTTTCCGCATTTACACTTCTTCCAAAATTCTTCTTTCTCTGCCCTCAATCCTTTGATGCATAATGATGTCGTTGTTCTGGTGATGTGAAACAAAAACAATGATGGTGTTTCACGGAGGAAAATTTAATGAAGGTGATGATGAATTAAAGAAGTTGATGATGAAGGTTGCAGTAGGTGATGAAGAACGATGTAGTTTATGAGAAATGAAGATCAAAGTGCAGAATAACTTAGAAGGAGTTGAAGTTATTGATAGAAGGTTGGAGGAGGTTGATAGAAGGTTGAAGAGAGAACGTTGAAGAGTGAAGTTTATTTAGAAAATCTCAGAGATTCAGAGGAGAGTATTTTGTGATTTTTTGTTATCCTTTTTTTTATGAATGAACCGTGAAAAGTGAATAAAAAGGTGAATGACCCCTCCTGTAATTGTTTCTGTTGTCTTTTTATTGTAGCTCTGCTGGAAGTTTGTTAGGGGTGGTTAGGATGTTTGTTATAAATTTGTTAGGGATTGGTTAAGTTAGAAATTCTGTTTTAGCTTTGTGTTTTTTACTATTAGTTCAATTCTGCTAGTTTTTGATCAGTTATGGAGGGTTGGGTTTGACAGTTGAGGGTTGTTATGAGTTGGTTAGAGTTAGTTATTCAGTTAGGAGACGAGGAAATTATTTAGGAGGAGTTTAGAGTTTGTTATGAAATTGGTTAGGTGGTTAGGATATAGTTACAGTTAGTTATGGAGAGGTTTGTTAGGTAGTTAGAAATGGTTGGGGTTTGTTGGAAATTCTGTTATAAACTTTTTTATGTGTAGGGCTGTTATGGTAGTTGGAATTCGGTTAAAGTGTATGTGTTATGAATGTGATAAATTGGTTTGATTTAAGTACATAACACTTGGTGTAATTGTTGATTTTTGTACTTCAAATTGAATTGACTTGGTTATACATTGGCACTGAACTTGCTTCGAAAATGGTCGTTTATGCAGGTTTTCTTTTGGCATGAAACATGGACTAAGGCTTGGATATAACCAAGTTGGAATAAAGCAATCTTGGAAGATAGTGGCTTGAAGATGAATAAGCTTAGAAATGAATGATGGAGACCTCGATTTAGAATTCTTTAGCTTTAGACCACTTGAAGATTTAATGTAAATTCTTGTTTTGATTTAGTAATCTTGGATGTAAATGGCCTTTTGTAATCTTCTCTTGGAATGTTCCAATGACACCGCTTGTAAATTGCATGGTTATGACCTCGAATGAACGAGAATGAATTTGGATAACTCTTTGACAAATCATGCGTGATGCTTAGAACTTGTAAAGATCATATCATTGAATGAACGTGAACCCTTGGATCTTGATGAGTTTTGATGGACAAAACTAATTGATTAACCTTGAACGATGTTATGACTTATAATTATTTGCAAATTTATAACTTGTACACCAAGAGAACCACATGAACGAATCTTCCAACCTTTATCTTGAATAAACCATTGCCAAATCACGAAATTGAAACCTTGAGCTAATATCAATCTTGAGCATAATTAGTAGTTTCGATGAATCCAAATTGAATTCAATTCTTAATGAACAAAAACCTTAATCAACTTTCCTTCTTGTTAAAAATCCTAACGTTAATCTCAAATCCATATTATATTGCTCTACAAGCAATAAGAAATTAAGAGGACAATAATGTCTTGGCCACAAGGAACTCACATCTTCATCTTTGTATCATAACTCAAATGCTTTTGCACCTCAATCTTCAAAGATATCTTGACTTGCGGAGCACACAACGTAAATGCCTTAAAGAACTATTGGATATGGATGATGAGGCTTGAAATGGTGAAGAGGAACCAAACCTAGCTCAAAGCAATCTCTACTGAAAACCAATATTGAAACCCTAATTCTTGAAAGTTCTCGCCCCCTTGTGAAGTTATGTTGTTAGCGGATGTATGCAATGAACTAATGGAGTTATGTACCTGAGAAAAGCGCGATAATGCATAAACCAGATAAAAGTAAGAAGGTAGGACAAATTTGGGGTATTACACCAGCAAGGTATGGGCTCAAGATAAACTTTGTAAAAAAAGCTTGCTTTTCAAGAATAGCAATGGTGCCTTTATGCCATAAATGGAAAGATCTTTTGGACAATAGATTAAACACTTGGGTAATAGCTCAAGAGTTGGTGTAAGCATTAAATTATGATGAGATTTGCAAGAAATAAGTCCTGAAACATAAGATTATGTAGCAAATCATGCCAATTGGATTATGTGTTCTTCAACAAAAATGGCTTGCAATTCAAGAATGAATGCCCAACTTCAGGCCCTTGAATCTCCTATCTCAAATATGATAAATTCATGCTCTTGAATGTTTTGGAAAGCTTGAAACATCCTCTATAACTTTCATGTTAGCCATTTTGACAAAATCATCTTGTAACAATGTGAAAAAATGCCAAGAAGTTGAGACAAAATCCTGAACAAAATCTGTTGAAAATTTCTCTAAGTGTTAAAATGAAAATGTCATGACTTCATGAATTTATAACTTGAGATCCAAGCATATTTAGGAGAAGTTGTGTAAAGAAATGTTGTAGATATCATGGATATCTATAACTTTCATGTTGAAAGCTTCTTTTGAATCATCTTACATCTTGGTGAAAGAATGGCATGAAGTTATGAAAAAATATGAACTTTCTAACACTTAGAAAAATTCTAAGTCTTAGAAATCTTGACTTTTCAAGTTGACTTTTGACTTTCTTGACTTCTTGATGATCAAGCTTGATATTCTTGAATGTCTTAATTAAATTTGATCTTTGGAATGTAATGTTGACCAAAAAAGTCAAAGTTTGACTTTCCAGTATGCAATTGACCATTTTGCCCCTGTGCCAATTCCAAGCCTAAATTGATGTATCAGTGCTGCAAACTTGACGTCGTAGAAGATCTTGTGAGAGAATCCTTGAGAAATGAGAGGGAAAATTTTGGGGTACAACATCCATCTTCTGATAAGTTAAGCTCTCTTCTTTTTTTTAACTTTTTAAAGGTTGAACTCCCTTCTTCGTTTAACTTTTCAAAAGTTAAGCTCCCTTCTTTGAAGCAAGAATGATTTTCTACACTTGCAATCTATCAAATGAGCAAAAATACAACAACAACAACATTATGTGAGATATATTGCAAGGGTAGAAAAAATGTTTTTTCTAGATAGAAGAACATTGAAGATTTTTTCTGTCTAGCAATCCATCCCAAAGAATGATGCATGCGAATTTGGGGCGACTTCATATAAGTAAGGATTAGAGTAAAATATGTTTAAAGAATGTTTTATAGTAAAATATGATTATTTTATCCCCCAGTTATATCAAAAACTGAAGGGTTAGATCATTTAGTTTACACTTATAACCAAATAAAAATATAAACTGCAATAGTTGGAATTCAAAGTGTGTCCTGATATGTTTTTCCCCTCGCTTATATTAAAAACAGAGGGAATATGTTGTTTTTATTTTTATAAAAAAATAAAACATGGTTGCCTTGGCAATATACCTCAATTTTTCTTTGGCTGAGGTGAAAGCTTCGTCATGAAATGTATTATTTGTAATAGATTAAACTAGATATAACATCCCGGTTTGCCTTTCCAGTACTTAGTCATCCATCTTAGTACCCAATATTTGCCTATACTAGATATAAAATCCAGGTTTTCCCTGCCACTACCGAGCTCTACATATAAGCATATAATAAATATTTATACATCTTCTTTGCATAGTCCATCTTATAGACGTGGGCGAATCCAACGAGAGTCTAGCCCACTATAGCCGAGTGCAAATTGGCGTCCCAATTATTCAACTACAATGTGGATTTCTTAAAAGAAATTCCCTCCCACTCTTTATGGTTGTGAAATATAATAGATATCATTATTTGTACACATATATAATAATATACATACATACTTCTCATACTTTCAAATTTCATTCTTAATGAAATCTAAGCATATGATGATGTCATTAGGGTCTATAACCATCTGCTAACTTGAAATAGAGTCTAAATCATAAAGGTTAGGATTGTAGACACATTATTCCTTCATGATTCAAGTAAAAAAATCCATTATTTGAATCAGGCAGGAAGAACTGAAAATCTGCTCAAAATTTAGCCAATGATTTGAATTATAGAATCTTTTATTCCAGTTAGGATAACTATGATTCAAATCATAGAATCCTTGATTTGAGTTAATAAATTTGTGACTCCAATCACAAAATCCTTGATTCCAATCAAACAGGAAAAATTGCATGGTTTTTCTCTTAATTTGAATCAACAATCCCATAATTTGAATCAATGTAACATAATTCGAACTTCTTTGTAATTTTACATTTAAAAAAACAACTTTTATCACATCTTAGCCTTTTTTTACTAATGTTTATCCTATAACCAAAATCTTAGAATCATTTAACAAATAACCACAACATATCTATCATATAACATGTTCCCATCATCTATTAATACCCATTCTAGAATTTTATTTTACCTTATGTAATTCACATCTAAAACTCATTCATTATCTTACCATCAAACCTTAACTAATTCACAAGCATTGGATCATCTATGAGTTAGGTTTAAATGAAGGGAAAATTATATCTTAAAGGATAGGAAACCCACCTTTACAAAACTTGGAGATGATGATGATGATGATGATGCTTCTCCATCATTTTCCTCACATGCATGATCACCTTAAAGTTCCACAAAATTTCCCTTAATCCTTGAAGCCAAAAGTCTCCTACTATAATTTTATCATCAATTGAAGTTGAACCTCTCCTTGCTTTTGTTCTTCCTCTTCTAACTCTTCAATCTCCAACCTTAATTCTGATTTCTTCAATTTCTTGAACCAAAATTTAGCTTTTAGGTTAAAAAGTGAGGAACGGATTTGTTACGGCACGAAAAAATACCCGAGCGTGAAAATGCTCGAAAGCAATAAAGTCGCCACCAAAAGTTTTATTCTTAAAAGAGAAAATGTCAATAAAACCCTAAAGAACAAAAATATGGTCATCACAACTAAAATTAGGTTCGGGAGTCGATCATGTATAGAGAAGGTGTTAGCACCCTATGACATCTGTTTAAATAACAGTCACCTCTAATTAATTTTTCAAAATATAGTGTTATCCCTAATGTATTTGATTTCTTCTAATTACGAAATATTTTCAAGAAATGAAAAAAAAGGTTTTTTATTATATTGCTTGGCAAGATCTGACTCTTGCTCCTACATATCTCCTGGTGCGATGTAGAATTCTAAGCTACGTAGTTCTTGGGTAAAAATATCCGTGTGTTGGTATATTTTAAGGAAAAGGGATTTGATCGCGCTAAAGTGGAAATAAAGTTGTTTTATTTGTTGTGATAGTTGTTATGAGGAAGACAAACGTTAGAACAAGTAAGCTATATGAATTGTGTCCGAACACTAAAGGATAAAAGGGATATGCATCCAATTAATCCTTTTTTAACCCAATTTTGTTTATAAAAGAATATGTTTAACACGAATTGAGCTGCAATCTCTTAAAGGAAGACATGTGCTATAATAAGCAAACTACACGGCTTGTGTCCGATTGCTCAGGGATCAAAGTGATATACATCCAATTAATTCTTTTTAATTTGATAAGACAGTGAACTCAATACGATTAAGTTACTAATTAAATTTTTTTTGAAAGGAATACAAGCATTCGAACAAGCAAGCTATACAACTTGTGTTCGAACTCTCAAGGATCAAAGGGATATACATCCAATTAATCCTTTTTTAATTAAGTTTTGGTTAAAAAAAAGATTAAAATGATCGAGTCATTATCTTGTACGATTTGATCATATCTTGACTAACGTAACTTTGATTGAGGTGAGACCAACAATAAATGATGTGGAACATTGTTTTGTAGGTAATAGACTTTTAATAAAGACTGTCGTAACCTGGAAAAAATTATGAGTCGCCACCATCAATTTTTTTCCTAAGGACGAGGGAATAACAGGTAACTCTAAATCGTATAGAGATTCTAAATCTGTGAGTTGGTTGGACGAAGGGAAGGTGTTAGACACCCTTCATCTTTCTTGTTCTCAAGGGGCATCCTATTTTAGATCGTAGGGTAAATCGGGGATTTCTATTTAAAAGTTAATGTTTCCATATGTTTAACAAAAATATTTATTTTTTTAATAGCGGGACTCGCCTTGGTTTTAACTGCGTGCCTACGTATCTCCTTGTGAAGAATCATAGTCTAATTTCATAGTTCTTATGTGTTTGGTTAGTTTTTTTATGGATTGTGTAAATGCTTTAGAGTTTATCCTTGAACCTTGTCTTGGTTTGAAAATAGTGTACTCGTAGACGTAGTTCGCAGTTAATTTTGAGAACAGATCCACAATCGTTTTTTGAAAATAATATTGAATTTGAATTTATGTTAGTAAAAAAATGTTAAATTTGATGGGTTAGCTATATTGAATGCATGGTGAAATTTTGAAGATAAGTTTGTATGATTTTTTAAATTAGTAAAAGAAATGTTTGATGAATTTATAAAAGATGGTTAGTATTTTCTGGAAAGAAGTAGTTAATGATTATTATAAATATAATGATTTATTTATCAATTAAATTATATATTCATAATAATGATGAGAAAATTTTATTTTAATGCAAATGATAAAGAAATGAGGAAGAGAAAATACATGAACAAAATGGATAAATAAATTAAATTAAATAAATTATTTAAAATAAAATAGAGGGTTTATTTTTATTTTAGCAAGCAAATTTGGGGGTTTAAATAACAAGGGCATAAGCCCAGAATTTTAATGGAGTCCAATACGCCAGGGGGGGGGGGTGTAAACTTTGTTAGCATAGTAAAATGAAGGGTGTCAATATTAAGGGCTTAAGCCCAAGAAAAGTTTGAGTCCATCTATGCATAGGGGTGTGAATTTTAGTTAAGTAGTAAATATGGGAGTGTAAAAAGTAAGGGCTCAGACCCAAATAATGTTTGAGACTGTTTGGACAAGGTATGAGTGAGCGCAGAGAGTTATGGTGTACTAACGAATCTGTGGACGTTCAATTCTGATCAATGACTCTCAAGAGTTAATCTAGGAGCATCTGATCAAAAGTATGAAGAACAAACAGTTAGGATTTATTGTTGACAGGGGATTACGATAAAACACGTGTATAGAGAGACAAGAGACATTATATATTCATTTCCCTTCATACTTTCTCATTTTTCCCTATCTCTCTCTCTAACCTCCTTATATCTCACTAACAAACTTCTAGAGAGAGAGGCTCTGACCTCTCTCTAGGAAATAGCCCACTGGAAATCGCCAACGCTGGCGGCGCCATCTTAGGCCGCCATGAAACCACCCTTGAACCTAGTTTTCTGGTTGATATTCCACTAGAAACTTCAAAACTTCATACCAACCACTATCCCAACCCAGAACCTTAAGAACCCTAGGAAGCATCCTCCATGGGAGGCCGTTGAGACCATCATTTAGGACGAGTGTTCGTCGGGAACACCATCCTGAACCCAGATCCAACCAAGAAACCTAACCCTAGCCTTAGAACCCTAACAACATCAACCCTACCCCGATGAACCCTAACCCACAAACATGAAGGTGAAAGAACCCTAACCCTATTTATGAACCCTAAACCCCAAATTTCTCAGAAATCAAAAATTAAACCCCAAATTTAAACATTCAATCAATCGTAACAACAAACATAAAACCCTAAGCTAAGTTCTCGGCTTACCTCTCCTTACAATGAAACTTGTTGTATAATTCCTCTTCTGATTTATATGGGTCCCTCTTTTAATCTCCTTCTTATTTTGCTTGCAGGTATCAATGATGGAGGTTTAGCTCAAAAGTGGTTAGGGTTCCAATGATGAACTCTAATCCTTTTCTGGATAGAGAGGTTTACTGAGGGTGAGGGATGTTCAACAACAACAATTGCAAGGGTTTTCTCCAATGTTTTTTTCGTCCTTAAATCTGTCTTAGTGTTATGTTTATATAGGCTTTAGGGATAATAAGATTAGGAAATTAGTTCATTGTAATTTGTTGTTACAAATTTGATTGATTCAATTAGGTTAGATTTATTGAATAAAAGATTTAATTTAGTTAGATCTGTTTGTAAAATAGGAATTAGGGTTAGAACTAATTCTATAATTGGACGCTCTCTGTATGTAAATTCATTCCAATATCAAATAAACAAATTTCAATCCCATATTCAATTCCAGATTTTACTTCAAAGATAGATTTATGAGTTTTTGGGCTTTTGGTGTTTCTTAGGGTTATAGAATAAGAAAAAAGGCACATCTTGTGTACAAAGGGTTCCAAAACCCTAGTTGACTTTTAGTCAACATTTCTCCACAATTTAAAATTAATAATAATAATAATAATAATAAAATAAAATACTAACAATGAAGCAAAACACATTTGCACGCCTGTTGACTCCAGTCAACCAAAATAAACATATATCTATATTTTTTTGTTGTAAAATCAATATATATATATATATATATATATATATATATATATATATATATATATATATATATATATATATATATATATATATATATATATATATATATATATATATATATATATATATATATATATATATATATATATATATATATATATATATATATATATAAGATAAAAGATAATTTATAGACAATTTTGACTTTAGTCAACAATAATAATTAAATTTGTTATTTTAATTTAACTTTGACATGGGCCTAAAAACTTCCAAATGGGCCAATTAAACATATTTGATAGTTTATGAAACAAATACCCTTATCCAAAATTGAACCCTATCCTATTTAAATAAAAAAAAAGGTAATTAGTAAAAATATAAAAATTAATATAAAAATGAACCAATAGCCTTAGACAAAAATGAAGTTGATTGTGTTACACTAATGCATGCAAATTTGGGGTATGACGGCTGTCCCCATTTAATTACTCTTTGATAGAGGGTGCAAGAATAAGAAGGTCTCGCACATTTGGATCAGAGGATTATTAAATAATAGAAGACCCCAAGATTTGACCAAAATATTTGAAAAAGATAAAATGTACGATAAACCGAAGAGTAAACATGCAAGGATGACGTAGTTAACTCATCCATGCCCGAGTAAAGTAATTATAGATTATGTGTATTTACCACAACCTAGGGGGTAAATAACATGATTTTAAAAATAGATAACTTATTGCTTCTCTAGGACTAATGTAACAAGTTATATCATAGATATTGCATATTTACCACAACCTAGGGGGTAAATAACACAAGTTTGATTATTCATTGTCACTTCGAGACTAACACAATAGATTACATCGCATATTTTGTACATCTACCAAAACCTAGGGGGTAGATAACACGAGTTTTGAAAAAAGTAACTTACTAAAGCTTCGAGACTAACATAGTAAGCTATACCGCAAATTTTATATTTACCACAACCTAGGGGGTAAATAATCCAAGCTTTGATAATTCAATATTGCTTCGAGACTAACATAATGAACTATATCACAAATTTTCGCATACCTACCACAACCTAGGGGGTAGATAACACGAGTATTAACTCTATTTACACCAGGGGACTAATCTAATAGAGTCAGGTCTGGTGACCAACTAGCGAAAGCTTCGAGACTAACATAGCAAGTTGTAAAGCAGACTTGTATATTTATCACAACCTATGGGATAAATAATGCGAGTTTGATGTTTGAACTTGAGTTTGATAATTGAACTTGGATGACTAAACTAAAGATATAAATCGCAGATATATCACTTAATAAAGTTCTAATCGTAGTACCTCTAACCGTTATGTCTTTTCTCAACCGAGGTATTTGCAGTAGCGTGAAAGAATGCTAAGATTTGAATTTCTGGTTCGCGCATGTGACTTAACTGATGACATGTCCTAACATATTTAGCAGTAGTCTTGGCCTATGAAGTCTGAAATGCAATGTATAATTGACATGTATATGCATGATGTTTAATGGAAATTATTGATAAGTTTATGATGCCAAAAGTTATTGGTATGTATTTCGTATGTATATGCCCCAAGTGTTTATGAATGCTTTTGATAATTCTCTTTTATACCATTGGGTTCTTTGGGTCTTTGACTTCCCAACGTTGTTTGTTGCTTTATTATGGTATCTCCAAGTTTATTTTTATTTTAATTATTATTGTGAACAGTGTCAATGAGATGCTGATAATTGTATCGTAGGCGCAAGCGTAGGCATGGACATAGGCGTAGATTTCTTTTGACATTTTTCTAACCAAAGCGCTTTTTGATGTTTTGTCAAATTCTATTATTCATTGTCAAATCCCCAAAATAATTTCGACACAGTGTTTACAAGAACCATAGTATTTAGCAAACAAGTCGGAAAAAGAAAAACATAATTGAAAAATAATTTTTTTATTAATGATAATGCCTTTGGACAGGCGAAAGTACAAGATGCAATTCCTAAAAAGAGGTAATTACGAAAAAGTTTAACAAAATTGAAAATGGCAATGAAAGTGATAATTGATGTTGTTATTTCTCCAATGTCCTTTGATAACTCCAATATCCTTGCTTCTGAGAAGAATGGTTCATATTAATCCTTCCCTTTCATAGTCATAGTGATGAATTCTCGAATCGCATCCTATTTGTTCATTTTTTGAATAGGAATCCCTAACTTTTTCCTAGATTACCCTTTCGAGTTTCAATCCATTGGGATAATGATTTTGTTTATATGTCCATAATTTTTTCCTGGATCTCCCTTTAGGGTTTTCAATCCACCGGGACGCCATTTTTATCCTAATTCCCTCGTTTGAGGTTTCGACTTAGCGGGCCTTTTATACATAGTATTTTTTGACTGCATTAGAATTTAATGGATGTGGTAGTTCTTTCCTATCCATTGTTGTGATGATAAGAGCTCCTCCAGAGAATGTTTTTTTTAACCACATATGGACCTTTGTAGTTAGGTTTCCATTTACCACGTGAATCTAGACAATGTATTAGAATCTTCTAAAGAACTAGATCCCCTTCTTTGAATACTCGAGGACTGGCCTTTTTATCGAAGGCTTTCTTCATCCACTATTGATACAACTTACCGTGGCATAAAGTTGTTAAGCATTTTTATTCGATAAGGTTGAGTTGATCGAGTCGTGTTTTGACCCATTATGAATCTTCAAGCTTAGTTTCCATTAGAACTCATGGTGATGGAATCTCTACTTCTATAGGGAGTACAACCTCCATGCCATAAATAAGAGAGAAAGGAGTTGCACCTGTTGAAGTACGTACTGAGGTACGATAGCCATGTAGCACGAAGGGAAGCATTTCTTGCCAATCCACTTATATGTCTTTACCATTTTTTGAATGATCTTCTTGATGTTTTTATTGGCAGCTTCAACGGCCCCGTTCATCTTAGGTCAATAAGGTGATGAATTATGATGTTCAATCTTGAAATCATCGCATAACTCCTTCATCATTTTGTTGTTCAAGTTAGACCCATTGTCTGTAATGATTCTGCTAGGAACCCATACCTGCATATGATGTTATATTTTATAAAGCAAGTGACCACTTGCTTTGTGACATTTGCATAAGACGTAACTTCTACCCACTTGGTAAAATAGTCAATGTCGACTAGTATGAATCAGTGTTTGTTAGAAGCCTTTGGTTTGATCATTCCTATCATATCAATTCCCCACATCGAGAATGACCATGGTGAACTTAGGAAATTCAGAGGAGTTGGTGGTACGTGCACCTTGTCAGCGTATATTTGGCCCTTGTGGCATATCTCCGTATAATGGTAGCAGTCATCTTTCATCGTCAACCAATAATAATCTTATCTTAATATTTTCCTTGCCGTGGAATGCCCATTTGTATGAGTCCTAAAGGTTCCTTCGTGGATCTCTCTGATGAGTGTATCGACTTCATGTTTCTCCATGCACCTGAGTAACACCATATCGTAGTTTCTTTTGTACAATACATCACCATTTAAAAAGAACTTCGCATCTAGCTTTTGTAGAGTTCGCTTGTCTATAAACGTGGCGCCTTATGGATATTCTTGTTTTTCTATATACCTTTTAATGTCGTAGAACCAAGGTTTATTATATGGTCATTCCTCAACTGCGAGACAGTATGCAGGTTCTTCGAAATATCTGATCGTGATACGTGGTTCATAATTAGGCCAAGTTACTTTGAACATAGATGACAAAGTTTCCAAGGCGTCTGCCATATGATTTTCTTCTAATGGAATATGAGTGAAAGTAATCTCCGTGAATTCCGTAGCTAACTCCAAAACATAACCCCGAGATTGAATTAATTTGGGATGTCGAGTATCCTATTCGCCATTGACTTGGTATATGACTAACACTGAGTCTCCATATACTTTGAGGTATTTGATCCTTAGGTCTATAGGAGCTTATAAACCCAGGATACAAGCTTTATATTCAGCAATATTGTTGGTGCAATCAAAACATAACCTCGCAGTATAAGGTTTATGGAAATTCTTTGGAGAATTCAATACATCCCCGATACCATGTCCTAGTGCGTTTTAAGCACCACCAAACATTAATGTCTATCGTGCCCCTAGTTCAGGTCCTTCGCCGGGTCCTGGTATTTCGTAGTCACCAATAACCATGATGTCAAACTTCATTGGTTGGTATTTACTAATGTTTGATGAGCCAAGTGATCAGCTAGTACACTGCCTTTGATAGCTTTTTGAGTAACATGTTGGATGTCGTATTCGGATAACAATATCTGTCATCGAGTAATTCTTCCTTTAAGAGTTGGATTTTTGAACACATATTTCAAAGGATCCATTCTTGCTATTAACCATGTGGTATGAGTTAACATATATTGTCTTAGTCGTTTAGTGTCGGTTGTACCCCAAAATTTTTCCTCCCATATTCTTCAAAGTTTTGGCAAGATCAATCTCCAGATGGTTCAAAATCTCTCCAGGGCTGCACAGTCCAATTGCCTCCTAATACAGTCAAAATTAGGGTTTTGGTTCTTGCAAAGAAATTGAAGTTTTCAAGGGTCCAATCAAGTCCCATATGCCTATATACATTGTCAAGCATCCATATGTCAAGTTTCAAGACTCACAGCATCAAGTTGCACAGTCAAAAACCCTAAATGCTCCATAGTCAACTGCAGGGGTAAAATGGTCATTTGACAGTCAAAAGTAAAATTTTTTGGTCAACATCTTATTTTGAAGCCACAATCATCATTTGATCAATTCTTGATCATGATTCCACAAGCATGGCTCAAAAAGTCTCAAGATGCAAAAGTTTCTATTTTTGAACAGTTGAAAAGTCAACTGCAAATTGACCAAGGCATAACTTCTTCATGGTTTATCAGAAAAATCCCATCCAATGCTCATTTTGAAGGGAATGACATTTCCTACAACTCATCTTCACACTCCAAGTCCAAGAAATGCTCTCACAAAAAGTTATCAATTTCTACATTATAGGTCATTTTCAAAAGTCAACAAAAAGGCACTTTAAGTCAAAGACCATCACTTGAGATTGGTGAATCAAAATGACATGGGACCAAAGGCATTGGTTATGGGACTTCAATACCTTTCCAAAATGTCCAAGAACATGTTCATATCTTCAAAATTGAGCAAGATATGCATTGGAGAAGTTGGGAAATTTTTGGGAACTTTCAAAAGTCAACTTTGCCTAAAAAATTTCAATTTTGCTAATGGGCCTCAAATTCTTTCTTGAATCATTACCCAAAGCCTATGAACGACCCATTGAGCTCAAAATAATTTATTTTATTATTTTTAATTAATTAATTGAATTTATATTAATATTAATTCATTTAATTGGTTTTAATTATAGGAAAATCAAAAAGATATGTTTTTTGGATCTTTTGTGAAGCAAATCAAATCAGGGCAAGCTGGCAAACTCGTTTCTCAATCAAAAAGGGAAGATCATCCATATTTGGCAAGGTTTTCATTGAAAAAGATTGAAAATTACATGATTGAAAATCAAAGATTGCAAACTTAATTCCATGGACTTTTGGGCCAAAGTTTTAACCTAATTAACATCACATACATATGCCGAGTGAAACCCTATTCCTGGAGACGAAAAAGCTGCCATAGAACTCCATAACAAAGTTGCAAAAAATTGAGAAAAAGTGGAAAACTGATTTCCTATTTGCAGCATAATTCAAAGCTTCTCTTTGATTCAAACGTGTTGCCTGAGTCTCCAGGAAGCCATTGCAATCAAGAACGAGGCTTAACACCATCAGAATCATCCCCACTAAGTCACACGGTTTGCTTTATTTTCCAAATTGACATATCATCATTCATGAGTTTTTAACCATTTTTTTGGATTGATTCATGCTAATAGGGACCTTCTGAAGCTGTTAGTACAAACCAATTTGGTTATAGCCCTCTGAATCAAAATCCACCATGGACGAAATTTAGGTTTTCAAAGCTTGGATTTTGGGTTTTTTTACAGGAGGAAAAATTGGACCATGTCATGACCATGGTTGAATTCGTCAAGGCCAGACGAATTCAACCAGACCCTCACGCTTTTTTTATATGATTCACAGCTCTAATCGATATTCTTGGGACTTTCAGTTTGTGGGGGTTTAAAACCCCCGCTATCTTGTTTTCTTTTTACAGGGAAAACGGAGAAGGAGAAGGCGTGGCATCATGTGAATGGGTGGTTTAAATCTGGCGCGTTTTATTTTGTTTTATACCATTAATATTTGTTTTTTTATATAATAATTGTTTTCCATTCATATAATAAACGCGCTGGATAGCTCAGTTGGTTGGGAACGTGGCTGGTAAGTGCTGGGACCTGGGTTCGATTCCCAGGTCCCCCATACAATTGTTCTTATTTTTTCCAATACATTCCAATGCAGCATGTGCCCAGAACTCCTTCCTACACCCTCACGCGTAGCTTGCCAGATGGTCTTGATCAACAATCCAATGGCCACAGAATGAAGTCCATCATATGGTCCAGTCAATGAGCGTGCACACAACCTGAAAAGTCAAACGTAGCTTGGTCTAATGGGCCAGAATTCCTCAAAGTTCACCTCCACTTTGGGCCAGACACCCCCTTTGTTTGTATAATTTTATTTTATTTTCTTTTTAATACTTTTAATTGTTTTAATTAATTAATTCATCACAAATAATTTTTCCTAATAAAAATCAGAACCTCAAAAAATGTTTTATTTTTAATTATTTATTAAATTTACCATTAACCTATTTTTGTAAATAAATATTAATAACTAACGTAGTTTAATTTAGGTTTAAATTTTAATCCTTTTTCTTAATAAATAAAATTGCATAGAATTAGGTTTTGATTTCTTTTTTTAATCATATTTTATTAATCATAATTATTACATTTATTAATTATTATTTTTGTACATAAAAATGTAAATTAATTAATTAGCTTAAATTAGGTCAAACTTTAACATTTTCTTAATAAATTAAAATAAACTTAGAACTAGGGTTTTCTTTTAATTTTAATTGCTTTATTTCATTAAATACAAAAACACAAAAAATATCTTTTCTTTAATTAATTAAATTAGTATTAGGTTTAATTTTGATTTAACTTCAAGCAAAGGACAAAAACTCTTAATTTCTCAAAAGGGTCCAACACCCTCGGACGTCCAGTTTAATTTATTCGCGCACTATTTTCTTATTTGATTATTATGTAACTGTTCAAGGATGTAATAGTAATTAGGTTTATCGTTTTTACTTTCCGCATCTTTATCAAAAACGGGTCTTTGTATTTTGGCGATGTATAGACCCGCGCCTTGTAATAACGTAGCTTTTATCTTTCTGTATTTAATTTTCCGCACTCCTAACTGCTAAACTCGCATGAAAGAATGTATGATAATTAAAAACAACGCGTAGCTCACAATGCCATGATCAAAGATAAAACATAACATGAAAACAGCACACAATGCACACACCACTTCTAGGGTACGCCTCACTCGTTGCCTTCGAAACGTGGTCGTCAAGTATAGGGTGTCTTAGAGGTCGCCCTCCTGTCTAAAGATCCTGTTGCCTCGAAACGGTTGCCTCGGATAAAAAAGGATCTAGGACATTAGGGTTACCGCTAAGGCGTCCTACCATTGCTTTGGTAATCACATGTCCCTATAATCGAATTGACCCGAAAACTCCAACGACGGGGCTACCTACTTCTCAATAGTGGGATAGTACTGTCTAAAGGACTCTTACACAGCCTAATTCCTTAGAGTAGGTAGATTTCTCCTGGGTACTTGCTCTTTCAAAAACAAAAACAACTTTTCGCACCTACACTTTCAAAAAGTTTTCAAACAAACACTTCATACACTCTTGAGGACTGATACAAGAGTTACCTAGAAGTCTTTCAAACTAAACTTTTTTCAAAACCCACAAACACTTGAAAAGCAAACAATTTTTGAAAACGTAGTGAGCAAGTACCTAAGAGCCCATGGATAGAAAGGGTGCTAACACCTTCCCTTTCTATAAATCTACCTCCCGAACCGAGAAACATCTCGAAAAGGAATTTTGCTGTGCTTTTGTCCTTTCCTTGTTGGAGAAAATAAAAGACGGTGGCGACTCTTGCTTACCACGACATTTCGCGAACCAGCATTTCAAAATAGTCAGTTCTATTTCCACCGATCACAGAACTGGCGACTCTGCTGGGGAGAATTTTAAAGTGAGGTGTACCTTAGGATAGATCATACTTATGTTTTCAATTGCCTGTTTTGATTGCTTTAAATATTGTGGGCCTGTTTTGGGAGTTCTATAGATCCTAACTCGGATCTGGGGGATACCTCTTAGAAAGTAGTAACAAGACTGTGAGGGAACTGTGCGGGGTATACCGACACGGTTGAAGCAGTCTGCTACGTTGATGTGGTACTTTGGTGAGTACCGGTAACCCTTGAGTCAAGTCAAGGAGAGTACGGGGCCGCCGCGTGGTGTCGTGAAGCATCAACTGACCTTAGGAACCTTACTTGACCATCCTGGCCTCTTTAGGGTAGTGAGATAACTGACTTTGGTGCAGTCCGAAGTTGGTTGATACTCGATACTACACTCATTGAGGGTTGTTTTCTTGAGATATTTTGATCGCCAGTTCAGTGGCTAAATCGAAACAATGAACACAGAAAACAATCCAATGATATTGAGATCCTTAGAACCCGGTTACTTTTGATAGGACAGGTTTTGAGCCCACCAACTTCAAGAGGGTAATACCTAGACCCCATGCTGGCCTGAACTCTAAGGGTTGTCTTGTGTGACTTGTGTGCCTTACCATGTTTTCTTTTTGTGGATACTTGTGGTGTGTTTTTATCATAATATCATAACATCATACATCATCATATGCATCCACTAACCACTTCAGGGGTTCGAATCTTCATCTTTGTTCTTGTTTTGTAGGACATGGAAACCATCCGCAGAAAGACAATTCAGATCAACCTCGTAAGGGTCCCTCCTCAGCTTAAGGAACTCACATCCAGGATTCCCGAGAACTCTTCATTCAGTGAAAGGCATGGAAGACTCATTAGCTTGGTCAACACCAACATTGAGGAAGATATGATAAAGGTCCTCTTCCAGTTCTTTGACCCGTTGCACCACTGCTTTACTTTCCCGGATTATCAACCGGTGCCTACCTTGGAAGAGTTCTCCCAGCTTCTGAAGATCCCTATCCTTAGTCAACTACCCTACAACGGTACGGAAAAGGAACCCAAACTTGAAGAGGTTGCTAAAGCATTACGCCTACAACCATTTGACATCAAGGGACATTGGGAAGTTAGAAGCGGTATCAAAGGATTCTTAGCAAAGTTCCTGTTTGAGAAGGCCCAAGAATGTTGGAATTCCCTTGACCTACAAGCCTTTGAAGAAGTTGTGGCTCTCCTTGTCTATGGGTTGGTGTTGTTCCCAAATCTCGATCAGCTTATAGATATCAATGCTGTCAAGATCTTCATGTCTAGGAATCCTATACCTACGTTGCTTGGGGACATCCTTCACTCATGTTACACTCGAACCATGAGAAAAAGAGGTGTTCTTATGTGCTGCACTCCTCTCCTGGGAAGGTGGTTTATTTCGCACCTTCCACAATCAGTTTTGAAGAACGAGCGGAGTTTGAGATGGTCACAACGATTGATGACTCTTACACATGCAGATACACATTGGTGTCCTCGGTCTAGAGAAGACGTCACTATCATTGATCATTGCGGGGAGTTTCCTAATGTTCCTTTACTTGGAATCAGAGGAGGTATTACTTACAACCCATGCTTGGCTTTGAGACAGTTTGGATATGCTCGGAGGGATGGCCCTCATGACATGTTGCTTCCTGGCATAGTTTTTGACTTCGACAATGATGCACAAGGACTTCGCCAGAGATTTATCAGAGCTTGGAGGATGCCCAACAAGGTAGACAGCAAGACACTGGGGCACAGAAACTCCATCCCGTTGGAGCCTTATCTCAAGTGGGTACGAGCCCGCTCCCAGAAGTTAGTGATGCCATATCCCCATGTTCTCCCTGTGATCAAAGAGCCAGTATTAGAAGGAGAGGTCTCATACACCATTCCACATCCTGACATGCCTACATCCCGGGAAGAAATGCAGAAGAGCTGGATCCAGCTAAAGGAAGAACGAAATTCTCTTGAATCCAGTCTACATGCCAGTGAGAAGAAGGTCTTGGATCTCACCCGCCTACTGCACGAGGAAAAGACTCTCAACACTTACATAGCTCCAAAGAGGATGCGCAGTGTCTTTTGGGACTAACTTATGTTGTAATGTTTTGCCCATGAGGCCTTGATGTACTGAACAATTATTTCTTAATAATAACGTGTGTTCCTTTTTGTCTATAACAAACTTGAACTTTCGAACCCTTTGAATGCATTGCATAAACAGCATATCATGCATCATGTGCATAGTAGGTACTCTTTTTTACAGATGGTTTAATCTTCTTCGCTGTTTATTTCAGCTCGTCTCATCATGAATCCTGAATCATCTACTGAGCAATCCATCAAGGCCCTCCAGGCCCAAAACGCCCAGTTCCAAGAGCTGATTATGAGTTTAGCCCAAGGTCAAGAGGAATTGAAAGCTCTGCTGGTCAAGAAGAAGAAGAAGAGAACTGTACTATTCAACACTGGCCGGAGGTTTGGCAATACACTGCAAAATGAGGCTGACCAAGCTGGTTCTTCTGTAGGGAAAGGCAGTCCCCAAGGGGAAAGGGTTCCTAGTCCTGTGGTCTCTGACAACGAGACGGATTTCAATGAAGAGCAGTACCCTCCCGCTGAAGACAAGTACAAGCAGTTAGAGGATCGCCTGAATGCCATGGAAATTCAACAAGTGCCTGGGTTGGATTTTGGAGACCTGGGTCTATCTTCTGGTGTGGTGATCCCACACAAGTTCAAAGCACCATCTTTCGCAAAGTATAACGGGGCGTCCTGCCCTAAGCTACATCTCAGATCTTATGTGCGGAAGATCCAACCATATACTGTGGACAAGAACTTATGGATCCATTTCTTCCAGGAGAGTCTTTCAGGGACTCATCTCGAATGGTTCTATCAGCTGGATGGAACCAAGGTTCATAACTGGGAGGACTTGGCTACTGCTTTTTATAAGCAGTATCAGTATAATGCCGACCTCGCTCCTACACGTACCCAACTCCAGGGTATGTCGCTAGGATCGGGAGAAGGTTTTAAAGAGTATGCACAGAAGTGGAGGGACCTGGCTGGTAGGGTGCAGCCACCGTTAACCGACCGTGAACTCGTGGACATGTTCTTGGGGACCATATCCGGGCCGTTCTTCAATCATCTCATTGGCAATTCGTCTGTAGGGTTTACAGATCTCATTCTGACTGGTGAAAGGATAGAAGCTGGCATGAAATCAGGGAAAATACATAAAGGTGCATCCTCAAGTTCTGAAAAGAAGCCTTTCAAGAAGGAAGCCAGTGCTGTGTATGGGCCCAGAAGGCAAAACAAACCGGAACGCCGCCAAGCTGTCAACGCGGTGGTGATCTCAAAGCCTGCTGCCGCTCCTCGGCAACCTAACCAACCAAGGGGTGAGAGGCCCAGAAGAGAATACACTCAGCTTAGTATGACCTTGTCGCAGATCTTGCCGCAACTGCTATCAACCAACTTGGTAACCGTCAGAGAAGCTCCGAAGGTGGTAAACACAACCTCTCCGAAGTACAATCCCAACGCCCGCTGTGCTTATCACTCTGATAGCCCGGGGCATTCTACTGATGATTGCTGGGCCCTAAGGAATAAGGTTCAAGACCTTATCGATGCTAAAGAGGTTCAATTCGAGGCGCCCAAGAAGCCTAATGTGGTGACGGCTCCCATGCCCAATCATGGGGTGAATGCTATTAGGGATGGTGACGAAGTGGAAGAATCTGAGTTCAACAACTGGATTTACCCAACGGCCGACAGTGGACCTAGCAACTGGACTGCAAAAGACTACATACCTGTTACTTTTGTTACTCAGTAATGAACTCCTTTGTTTTAATTTTGTAATGAACGATAAATCTGAAACTTTATGGCCCGGTGTCTTACCCGGGGCACCGTGGTTTCATTTGTGAGGGCTTATTACTTGTCATTTTCATATATCATGAATAAAAGCATTGGACGTTTTCCGCATTTCAAATCTTATGCTCCCTTTCTTTCTTTATATATTGCAAAACAGCTATATTTACACACACTCACTTATACAGGTTTCAATCCACTCTGGATCTCACTGGTAACGACTCTGCTACTGCCAGTTATGACTTCGAAAATACGATCAACTTAGCCGAAGACGAAGGTGAAGATGATTGTGAAGTGCCTGGCGAGCTTACAAGACTGTTACTCCAGGAAGAGAGGGCCATTCAGCCACATGAAGAGCCAGTGGAAACGGTAAATCTGGGTACTGAGACAGACAGAAAGGAAGTCAAGATTGGTGCCAATCTGGAGCTCAGCGTGAAACAACGGTTGATTCAGATGCTACATGATTATGTGGAAATCTTTGCCTGGTCATACGAAGACATGCCTGGGTTGGATACTGACATTATGGTCCACCACCTGCCTACCAAAGAAGAATGCCCTCCGGTTAAACAACAGGTCCGCCATATGCGTCCAGAGATGTCCGAGAAGATCAAAGCTGAGGTTAAGAAGCAATTTGACGCTGGGTTCCTAGCAGTGACTTCTTACCCTCAGTGGGTTGCCAATGTGGTTCCGATGCCGAAGAAAGATGGCAAGGTCCGAATGTGTGTTGATTACAGGGATTTGAACAGGGCGAGCCCCAAGGATGACTTCCCTCTGCCTCACATCGACGTTCTAGTTGACAATACTGCTCAGCACAAGGTTTTCTCCTTCATGGATGGCTTTTCAGGTTATAATCAGATCAAAATGGCTCCTGAGGATATGGAAAAGACTACCTTTGTTACTCAGTGGGGCACCTTCTGTTACAAAGTCATGCCTTTTGGACTGAAAAATGCTGGGGCAACCTACCAACGTGCCATGGTTGCTTTATTTCATGACATGATCCACCATGAGATAGAAGTATATGTCGATGATATGATTGCAAGGTCCCAAACTGAGGAGGAACACCTTGACCATCTACATAAGCTGTTTGACCGTCTGAAGTTGTATAAGCTGAGGTTGAACCCAAACAAGTGCACATTTGGGGTAAGATCTGGAAAGTTGCTAGGCTTCGTCGTGATCGACAAAGGTATTCAAGTGGACCCTGCTAAGGTGAAAGCCATACAAGAGATGCCAGTTCCCAAGACAGAGAAAGAAGTCAGAGGCTTTCTAGGACGTCTGAATTACATTGCCCGATTCATCTCGCACCTAACTGCTACCTGTGAACCAATCTTCAAGCTGCTGAAGAAAGATCAAGTAGTACGTTGGAACAATGAATGTCAGGCCGCTTTCGACAGAATCAAAGAGTATCTCCAAGAACCACCCATTCTTATGCCACCGGTTGAAGGGAGACCTCTAATACTATACTTGACAGCTCAATGGGGTGTGTTCTGGGGCAGCATGACGAGTCTGGCCGAAAAGAGCACGCCATTTATTACCTTAGCAAAAAGTTTACCGACTGTGAGACCCGATACTCACTGCTCGAGAAAACTTACTGCGCTTTGGTATGGGCTGCTCGCCGGCTGAGACAGTATATGCTGACTCACACTACTCTATTGATTTCAAAAATGGATCCAATAAAGTACATATTCGAAAAGCCTGCTCTGTCTGGAAGAATAGCAAGATGGCAGATGATCTTGACAGAATACGACATCCAGTACACGACTCAGAAAGCAATCAAGGGAAGTGTATTGGCAGACCACTTGGCACACCAGGTAGTGGACGACTACCAGTCAATGAACTTTGAATTTCCCGACGAGAACATCATGGTAGTGACTGATTGTGAAGTACCTGGACCGGATGAAGTACCTGAGGAAGGATCCCGATGGTCTATGCACTTTGACGGAGCCTCGAACACTTTGGGTAACGGTATCGGCGCTGTGATCATATCCCTAAAAGGCACTCATACTCCACTCACTGCCCGACTATGTTTCAACTGCACCAACAATATGGCAGAGTATGAGGCATGCATCATGGGTCTTCAAGCTTCGATTGACTTAAGGATTTTATGAGTGTCTTCGGAGATTTCTCTCTCGTGATCAATCAGATCAAAGGCGAGTGGGATACGAAACACCCAAATCTTATTCCTTACAAAGAGTGTGTGTTGACATTGATCCCCCATTTCACAGAGATAACTTTTGAACACTTCCCAAGAGAGGAGAATCAGTTGGCGGACGCATTGGCTACGATGTCTTCTATGTTCAAAGTCAAATTGGACAACGAGGCTCCCCGGATCATTATCTGGAAATTGGATGAACCTGCACATTGCTGTGACCTTGAGGCTGAAGAGGTAACTGAAAAACCCTGGTATCATGAGGTGAAGAGATACTTGGAAGCTCAAGAATACCCCGAGGGTGCATCCATCAATGACAAAAAGTTTATGAGAAGGTTCGCGGCAAAGTTCTTCCTTAGCAACGGCATTCTGTATAAGCAAAACCATGATTCAACTTTACTGCGTTGTGTGGATAAGACTGAAGCAGAAAGAATCATGGCAGAGCTGCATGAAGGTACCTTCGGAACGCATTCCAGTGGACACACCATGGCAAAGAAAATCCTTCGGGCAGGATATTTCTGGTCCACAATGGAAGCCGACTGTTACCAATATTCTCGGACATGTCATAAATGCCAGGTCTATGCTGATAAGGTGCACGTTCCTCCAGTCCCTCTGAATGTCTTGACTGCACCGTGGCCTTTTGCAATGTGGGGCATTGATATGATCGGCGAGATCAAACCTACGGCATCCAACGGGCATCGCTTCATCCTGGTGGCGATCAATTACTTTACAAAGTGGGTTGAAGCAGCTTCCTACGCTACCGTAACCAAGAACGTCGTGGCACAGTTCATTCGACACAACCTGATCTATCGATACGGCGTCCCGGAAAGGATCATTACGGACAATGGTACCAATCTTAATAACAAGATGATCACTGAGCTCTGCGAGCAATTCAAGATACAGCACCACAACTCTTCTCCTTATCGGCCGAAGATGAATGGGGCTGTAGAAGCAGCTAATAAGAACATCAAAAAGATTGTGCAAAAGATGACAGTGACCTATAAAGATTGGCACAAGATGTTACCGTTTTCTCTTCATGGGTACCGTACCTCAGCAAGAACATCAACCGGAGCAACCCCCTTTTCCTTGGTCTATGGCATGGAGGCAGTCTTGCCGATTGAAGTCCAGATACCCTCTCTCCGGATAATGAAGGATGCAGGCTTGAGCGAAGATGACTGGATCCAGACTCGACTTGATCAATTAAACCTAATTGACGAAAAGAGACTCAATGCTATTTGTCATGGTCAAACGTACCAAAAACGAATGATCAGGGCATTTAACAAGAAAGTCAGACCACAAGAGTATCAAGTTGGGGACCTGGTAATCAAACGCATCATTCTTCCTCAAAGTGATCCCAGGGGCAAATGGACCTCCACATACGAAGGGCCATTTGTGGTTAAACATATCTTCTCAGGAGGAGCCATGATTCTAACCACCATGGATGGTGACGACCTTCCTCACCCCGCCAATGCAGACATAGTAAAAAGATACTACGCATGATAAAGACCCGCTAGGTTGACATACCTAGGCAAAAATTAGGGCTTCCCGGCGAACCAAAAGGGTTCGGGCAAAAATAAGGGATGAAATGAAAAAAATCTGTACACCCGGCAAGTCGAAAACCTGAAAAGGCGGCTTGGGCAAAAATGGGTATCCCGGTGGACTGAAAACCCGAAAGGGAGGTCCAGGCAAAAGTTAGGGATAAGCGTAATACTATGTCTCATTGAATCACCTTGCATCCAGAATCCGGTATCAACCATCAAGTTCAGACGGCATCGATCAATCAGCTTCATCTCTAACTAAGCAGCCAAGTGATGAGACGCTTGAAGACATAAAGGCGATATCAGAGTTGGAACCCAGTGGGATTATTCTTTTCACATAGCTGTTTTGTTTCCCTTTGTCACAAAATTGTATAAACTCTGTTGTTCGGCAGTGTTCTCTTACTAGGATGTCAGCCTCTTGTACATAAACGCCTATTTACAGGCAAATTTAAAAAATCAATACAAATTCACTTTTTAGACCAATTGTCAATTGTTTTTTTCTTTTTCTGTTTTGATTTGCAAAGAACGTCCAATGTTAATTTTTGATATATGCATTTGACACTAATTGCTAACTCATAAATACTTACATACGAAACAAAGGATTAATTACAGGTGACATCAGAAACAGGGGCAATAATGAGTTGTCTAAGCGATCTAGTTGCTCTGTCCACCAAGGTACCAAGGTAAGTTCGGCTGAAGAATGTAACCAAGATACCTTAATTCCCCAGAGAGTAAGACAAGAATCAGCCACACTCTCCCCAAGCAGAGCTGGTCTCCCATAAGCCCTAAAAAGGCACAGTATACCTCCAGCAAGTCTGCAACACTCTCCCCAAGCAGAGTTAGCCTACTGTCAGACTTAAGGAAGTTGGGTTATTCCCAGAAGATCTCAATATTCCCCAGCGGAACATTCAGACCTTCCTAACAAGCATCCCCGGCAGTCTTAATATAAGATTGTTCCCCGGCGGAATACCGGATATCCAGTGGAGCCACTTCCCCAGTACAATCTCAAAAGTTTCCCCAGGAAAGTTGAATCAATCTCTCCAGTAGGAAGCTTATCCCCAGTAGATTCTGGAAGCTTATCACCCACAGAGTACGAACACTCTCCCCGGCTTTATTCAGAAGGTTATTTCCCCACCAGGATATAACTGGGTTATCCTCAGCCAATTGCCACGGAAAGATCGTCCCCGACAAAATTCTTTCTATCCCCCAGCGAAGTTCATCAAATCTTCTAACAGAGCTCAACAATGGTATCCTTAGCGGAGTTATTATCAACATCTCAGCAAAGTGCCTTTCTTCCCACAGAGCATTCCCCGCAGAGTAATCTCTCCAGCAAAGTTTAGTCCTCAACAGAGTCATCTTCTCCTACGGGTTTATTCTCGCAACCATCATCCCCAGCGGAAGCGAAGAACTCTACTCTTCAAAATCAGCCCAGGATTCAACAAGCTCCCGGCATTCGTCAAGGATTTATTTCCCTAGACAAAAATACATTCATAAACATCACATCTTCATACATTATAGCATGCACATACGCATCATGAACATACAATCTCATTTATTTTGAGAATATCACGCATTTCATACATCATGACATTGCATACAACTAACGTTTTGTCTTTTCAGGACAAAGGTCAATACAAAGATGATCACT
Organism: Vicia faba; assembly: GCA_948472305.1. Classification (NCBI taxonomy): domain Eukaryota; kingdom Viridiplantae; phylum Streptophyta; class Magnoliopsida; order Fabales; family Fabaceae; genus Vicia; species Vicia faba. Next base: position 918,534,742 of record OX451740.1, on the reverse strand, counting down.
ATCAACCGTCGCAATTCCAGATTCGATACTTGTATCTAGCCAGGGCATATCTGTGAGCATTACTTGTGGATTTGACACATGTATCCAGCCAGGGCATATCTGCATAAAGAAATTCCGGACTCGATTCCTGTATCTTGCCAGGGCACGTCTGAAGAGTTTGAAGATTCGATTCCTGTATCAGGCCAGGGAATATCTGTTGACGACTAATTCCAGACTCGATTCCTGTATCTTTCCAGGGCACGTCTGAAGAGTTTGAATATTCGATTCCTGTATCAAGCCAGGGCATATCTGTTGACGACTAATTCCAGACTCGATTCCTGTATCCTGCCAGGGCACGTCTGAAGAGTTTGAAGATTCGATTCCTGTATTCGGCCAGGGCATATCTGTTGACGACTAATTCCAGACTCGATTCCTATATCCTGCCAGGGCACGTCTGAAGAGTTTGAAGATTCGATTCCTGTATCCAGCCAGGGCATATCTGCATAAAGAAATTCCGGACTCGATTCCTGTATCTTGCCAGGGCACGTTTGAAGAGTTTGAAGATTGGATTCCTGTATCAGGCCAGGGAATATCTGTTGACGACTAATTCCAGACTCGATTCCTATATCTTTCCAGGGCACGTCTGAAGAGTTTGAAGATTCGATTCCTGTATCAAGCCAGGGCATATCTGTTGACGACTAATTCCGGACTCGATTCCTGTATCCTGCCAGGGCACGTCTGAAGAGTTTGAAGATTCGATTCCTGTATCCGGCCAGGGAATATCTGTTGACGACTAATTCCGGACTCGATTCCTGTATCCTACCAAGGCACGTCTGAAGAGTTTGAAGATTCGATTCCTGTATCCGGCCAGGGCATATCTGTTGACGACTATTTCCGGACTCGATTCTTGTATCTTGCCAGGGCACGTCTGAAGAGTTTGAAGATTCGATTCCTGTATCTGGCCAGGGCATATCTGTTGACGACTAATTCTGGACTCGATTCCTGTATCTTGCCAGGGCACGTCTGAAGAGTTTGAAGATTCGATTCCTATATCCGGCCAGGGCATATCTGTTGACGACTATTTCCAGACTCGATTCCTGTATCTTGCCAGGGCACGTCTGAAGAGTTTAGAGATTTGATACCTGTATCTAGCCAGGGCATATCTACATAAAGAGTTTGAAGATCAACCCCTGTAACAGGCCAGGTAATTATCTTTCTTTCTCAGGTACACAAGTTCTCGCTAAGGAATCTCTTACGCGATCGACACCTAGATGGCATCTATAAGCCCATCCACATACCGACGGTCTCCAAATGGCATCCATAAGCCCATTCCCGACAAGGTTCTGTCACACTTCCAGATGGAATCTATAAGCCCATCCTCCTATCCATCATCTCTCCAAATGGCATCTATAAGCCCATTCCCTACATCACACTGCTGACATTCTATTATGTGAGTGCAAATTTCTGGGCACTCTAGTGTTCAATCATCTTCCACCTTCGGATTACGAAAGGCACGCCAGCCAATCTACATCCTCAGGTTTAAGAAGATTGAACAGGGGCAACTGTTGTACCCCAAAATTTGCCTTCCCATATTCTTCAAAGTTTTGGCAAGATCAATCTCCAGATGGTTCAAAATCTCTCCAGGGCTGCACAGTCCAATTGCCTCCTAATACAGTCAAAATTAGGGTTTTGGTTCTTGCAAGGAAATTGAGGTTTTCAAGGGTCCAATCAAGTCCCATATGCCTATATACATTGTCAAGCATCCATATGTCAAGTTTCAAGACTCACAGCATCAAGTTGCACAGTCAAAAACCCTAAATGCTCCACAGTCAACTGCAGGGGTAAAATGGTCATTTGACAGTCAAAAGTCAAAATTTTTGGTCAACATCTTATTTTGAAGCCACAATCATAATTTTATCAATTCTTGATCATGATTCCACAAGCATGGCTCAAAAAGTCTCAAGATGCAAAAGTTTCTATTTTTGAACAATTGAAAAGTCAACTGCAAATTGACCAAGTCATAACTTCTTCATGGTTTATCATAAAACTCCCATCCAATGCTCATTTTGAAGGGTATGACATTTCCTACAACTCATCTTCACACTCCAAGTCCAAGAAATGCTCTCACAAAAAGTTATCAATTTCTACATTATAGGTCATTTTCAAAAGTCAACAAAAAGGCACTTTAAGTCAAAGACCATAACTTGAGATTGGTGAATCAAAATGACATGGGACCAAAGGCATTGGTTAGAGGACTTCAATACCTTTCCAAAATGTCCAAGAACATGTTCATATCTTCAAAATTGAGCAAGATATGCATTGGAGAAGTTGGGAAATTTTTGGGAACTTTCAAAAGTCAACTTTGCCTAAAACACTTCAATTTTGCTAATGGGCCTCAAATTCTTTCTTGAATCATTACCCAAATCCTATGAACGACCCATTGAGCTCAAAATAATTTATTTTATTATTTTTAATTAATTAATTGAATTTATATTAATATTAATTCATTTAATTGGTTTTAATTATAGGAAAATCAAAAAGATATGTTTTTTTGGATCTTTTGTAAAGCAAATCAAATCAGGGCAAGCTGGCAAACTCGTTTCTCAATCAAAAAGGGAAGATCATCCATATTTGGCAAGGTTTTCATTGAAAAAGATTGAAAATTACATGATTGAAAATCAAAGATTGCAAACTTAATTCCATGGACTTTTGGGCCAAAGTTTTAACCTAATTTACATCACATACATATGCTGAGTGAAACCCTATTCCTGGAGACGAAAAAGCTGCCATAGAAATCCATAACAAAGTTGCAAAAAACTGAGAAAAAGTGGAAAACTGATTTCCTATTTGCAGCATAATTCAAAGCTTCTCTTTGATTCAAACGTGTTGCCTGAGTCTCCAGGAAGCCATTGCAATCAAGAACGAGGCTTAACACCATCAGAATCATCCCCACTAAGTCACACAGTTTGCTTTATTTTCCAAATTGACATATCATCATTCATGCGTTTTTAACCATTTTTTTGGATTGATTCATGCTAATAGGGACCTTCTGAAGCTGTTAGTACAAACCAATTTGGTTATAGCCCTCTGAATCAAAATCCACCATGGACGAAATTTAGGTTTTCAAAGCTTGGATTTTGGGTTTTTTTACAGGAGGAAAAATTGGACCATGTCATGACCATGGTTGAATTCGTCAAGGCCAGACGAATTCAACCAGACCCTCACGCTTTTTTTATATGATTCACAGCTCTAATCGCTATTCTTGGGACTTTCAGTTTGTGGGGGTTTAAAACCCCCGCTATCTTGTTTTCTTTTTACAGGGCAAACAGAGAAGGAGAAGGCGTGGCATCATGTGAATGGGTGGTTTAAATCTGGCGCGTTTTATTTTGTTTTATACCATTAATATTTGTTTTTTTATATAATAATTGTTTTCCATTCATATAATAAACGCGCTGGATAGCTCAGTTGGTTGGGAACGTGGCTGGTAAGTGATGGGACCTGGGTTCGATTCCCAGGTCCCCCATACAATTGTTCTTATTTTTTCCAATACATTCCAATGCAGCATGTGCCCAGAACTCCTTCCTACACCCTCACGCGTAGCTTGCCAGATGGTCTTGATCAACAATCCAATGGCCACAGAATGAAGTCCATCATATGGTCCAGTCAATAAGCGTGCACACAACCTGAAAAGTCAAACGTAGCTTGGTCTAATGGGCCAGAATTCCTCAAAGTTCACCTCCACTTTGGGCCAGACACCCCCTTTGTTTGTATAATTTCTTTTCTTTTCTTTTTAATACTTTTAATTGTTTTAATTAATTAATTCATCACAAATAATTTTTCCTAATAAAAATCAGAACCTCAAAAAATGTTTTATTTTAAATTATTTATTAAATTTACCATTAACCTATTTTTGTAAATAAATATTAATAACTAACTTAGTTTAATTTAGGTTTAAATTTTAATCCTTTTTCTTAATAAATAAAATTGCATAGAATTAGGTTTTGATTTCTTTTTTTAATCATATTTTATTAATCATCATTATTACTATTTATTAATTATTATTTTTGTACATAAAAATGTAAATTAATTAATTAGCTTAAATTAGGTCAAACTTTAACATTTTCTTAATAAATTAAAATAAACTTAGAACTAGGGTTTTATTTTAATTTTAATTGCTTTATTTCATTAAATACAAAAACACAAAAAATATCTTTTCTTTAATTAATTAAATTAGTATTAGGTTTAATTTTGATTTAACTTCAAGCAAAGGACAAAAACTCTTAATTTCTCAAAAGGGTCCAACACCCTCGGACGTCCAGTTTAATTTATTCGCGCACTATTTTCTTATTTGATTATTATGTAATTGTTCAAGGATGTAATAGTAATTAGGTTTATCGTTTTTACTTTCCGCATCTTTATCAAAAACGGGTCTTTGTATTTTGGCGATGTATAGACCCGCGCCTTGTAATAGCGTAGCTTTTATCTTTCTGTATTTAATTTTCCGCACTCCTAACTGCTAAACTCGCATGAAAGAATGTATGATAATTAAAAACAACGCGTAGCTCACAATGCCATGATCAAAGATAAAACATAACATGAAAACAACACACAATGCACACACCACTTCTAGGGTACGCCTCACTCGTTGCCTTCGAAACGTGGTCGTCAAGTATAGGGTGTCTTAGAGGTCGCCCTCCTGTCTAAAGATCCTGTTGCCTCGAAACGGTTGCCTCGGATAAAAAAGGATCTAGGACATTAGGGTTACCGCTAAGGCGTCCTACCATTGCTTTGGTAACCACATGTCCCTATAATCGAATTGACTCGAAAACTCCAACGACGGTGCTACCTACTTCTCAATAGTGGGATAGTACTGTCTAAAGGACTCTTACACAGCCTAATTCCTTAGAGTAGGTAGATTTCTCCTGGGTACTTGCTCTTTCAAAAACAAAAACAACTTTTCGCACCTACACTTTCAAAAAGTTTTCAAACAAACACTTCATACACTCTTGAGGACTGATACAAGAGTTACCTAGAAGTCTTTCAAACTAAACTTTTTTCAAAACCCACAAACACTTGAAAAGCAAACAATTTTTGAAAACACAGTGAGCAAGTACCTAAGAGCCCATGGATAACCATGGATAGAAAGGGTGCTAATACCTTCCCTTTCTATAAATCTACCTCCCGAACCGAGAAACATCTCGAAAAGGAATTTTGCTGTGCTTTTGTCCTTTCCTTGTTGGAGAAAATAAAAGACGGTGGCGACTCTTGCTTACCGCGACATTTCGCGAACCAGCATTTCAAAACAATCAGTTCTATTTCCACCGATCACAGTGTCCCTAGCCAGAGCACAATAAGTCTTCTCGAGGAGTGAGTAATGAGTTTCGTAGTCAGTAAATTTCTTGCTTAGGTAGTAGATGGCATGCTCTTTCCTACTTGTTTCGTCATGTTGACCCAATAAACATCTCATAGATCCTTCAATAACTGTTAAGTACATAATAAGTGGTCTTCTGGGAACATGTGGCATCATGATTGGTGGTTCTTGTAAATATTGCTGTATTGTTTCGAAGGTTATTTGACAATCTTCATTCTACTCCACTCATTGGTCTTTTCATATTAGTTTGAATATAGGCTCGTAAGTGGCAATTAGGTGCTTTTGTACCCCAAAATTTGCCCTCTCATTTATCAAGATTTTTCTCACAAGATCTCTTTGACTCAAGACTAAATTAGGGTTTGACCAGCTCAAGACATCTCATCATGTACTGATGACCCCAAATTAGGGTTTGGGATTGCACCAGGATTTTTGGACTATCAATGTTTCACATGGCTTTAAAGTATCATCATGGACCCCTAAGATTACTCATGTCAAGTTTCAAGCCTTGAATCACATTTTTGATCAATCACATGGACATTTGACCTAAAAATCAGCTGTATTGGGGAAAAAGTCAACCATGGCCAATTTATAGTCAAACTTCATAATTTTTTATCCACATCAACATTTTAGACTCACATATATCATTTGATCAAGTTTGGACCGCAATTCCTCAAGAAATTTGATCAAATCATCAAAAGGGCAAAATGTTCAAAATTAGGGTTTTGATTGAGAAAGGGCAATTTATGATTTTTGACCTAGAAAATGACCAATTGGTTTGAAGCATGATTTCAAGGGTTCAATTGTATCATCTTGACCTAATGACATGGTTCAAAACATTGCAATTCCATTGGATTGACAAATGAAATTTGTAGTCAACTGATCAAAAGTCAATTGTATACTGAAAAGTCAAACTTTGACTTTTTGGTCAAAATCAAGTGCCAAGGATCACAATTCATCAAAACATGTCAAAATGTGAAACTTGTTCATCAAGAAATCAAAGATTGAAGATTTTGTTTTGAAATTTGAAATTTGAAATTTCTTAACTTAGAAATTTTTCTAAGTATAGAAAATTTCTTATTTTTTCTCAACTTTAAGCCAAATTCTCACCATGATACAAGATGATTCAAAGAAAGTTACCAACATGAAAGTTGTAGATCTCCATGAAATCTACAACTTTTCTTCACACATTTTTTCCTAAAGATGCTTGGATCTCAAGATATAATTTTGTGAATACATGCTCATGAACTAAAATAACTTAGTGAAATTTTGCCCTAATTTAGGCAGGTTTTTTATCTAACTTCATGGCAACTTTTCACCTAGTTCCAAGAGGAATCTTGAAAAGAATTTCAAAGATGGATTATATATCACATTTCAAGCTTTCCAAAATGTCAAAGAACTCCTTGATATCATTCTTTAGTAAGGAGAATCAAAGAGATAAAGTTAGCAATTTCTCACTTTGATTTCAAGCCATTTCATGAAGGACAAAATTCAAATCTGAACCTAGGCTGCATAATCCTTGCTTTACAGGTCTCAAACTTGTTCCTGACTCCATAATTTAATACTTACACAGTTGATAAAGCCTTAATCCAAGCATAAGAGCTTTTGTCCAAGCTTTAATTCCATAAATGGCACAAAGTTGCCATTTCCATTTTAGAAAAGCATAACTTTTGCATTTGTCAACTTCTTGAGCTTTGCACGTGTTCTCTCTGCACACACAAGTCCTATAAACCAAAAGCAAATTGTCTAGGACTTGTACCAACTCCAAGAAGGTCTGTACAAGCATGTAGAGAGTTGTCTCCTCACTTTTCTTAAAAGGCAAGCAATAGAGCAAAAATCCTACAACTGAGAAATCTGTTGTGGAATTGATTTGAAGCCTTATCTATACTCATACACAAACACATTACAACCTAACACACGATTGCTAAGGGCCAGAAACTCTCTCAAACTCTCTATCACTAAAAACTGCCATAACTTGCAGTTTTGTATCAAGCATAGCAATCCAAAAATCTACTCGTGCGTTTCAAATTCTAATCACCTAAACACTTAACCTACATCATATCTAAGTGTTCCAGACCATCATCCCTTCACTGTAACTCCTCCTTCTCCATCTTCCATTTTTGTTTTTCAAGCTTGCAGGTTGACTTGGATAGGGAGATTCAGGCACTTTCAAGACAAGGTAAAGATTGGAACATACTCAGGGAGGTCCAGGCAAGCTAAAGGGATCTTCAGGCCTTCATAAAACTCACTCAAAATCCATTCATGATCTCAGTTGAAAGAGGTAAGAACTATAACTTCTATCTCTTCATACAGGCATCTATTGGTCTCGATTTGTGAAAATACAATATAGATATCTTTGTGCTAAAATCAACCATGTTCATAGATTTCATTTATATTCATTGTGTATAGAGAATTTTAGATTTCAAATTTCTGTAAAAATTAGGGTTGAAATTAGGACCATTGAAATTAGCTTTGATCTTGGACTGATAGTTTACATAAGTTACATTGTTGAAATCGTGGGAAAGAGTACTACCATTTTCATGTTTGAAGTTTTCATTTTCATGGAGAAATGAGAAAGATACAGGGGGTCCGGCTGGCTTGAGGAAGAAGATGAAGTACAAAGCAAGGAGGCGTTATGTGTTATGTTTTTCTTGTTTCATTTAAACTAACGGATGTACAACCACCCCAGTGGCAAGGCAGCGCGCTGAAAATGCATAGGTCGTGGGTTCGAACCTTGACGCTGCCTTTTGCACTTTTCTTATTTTTCAGCTTCATGTTTGGCATTTTTTGCAGCGTGGGCTCAGCAACTGGGCCTCATTTTTTTTCTAACACATTACCTCCTGATTACTCAAGACACCCCTGGCCCAATTTATTTTCATTCATTTATTTTATTTTTGTTTATTTCATTAAATATTTTTCTTAAAAAATTATAAAATCATAAAAAATATAAAAAATGTTAAATATTTCATTTTTGTTTATTTTATTTTATTTTCACATAAAAAATATTTTTTATTAAATCATATATTAATTATATTTCTTAAATAAACTTGTAAAATAAAATGGATTTAGATAAATTTTTATTTCTTTTCCTTCACACTTGTAAATATTTATTTTGACAATATAAAAGGACTAAAATATTTCATAAAATATTATTTATTATTTTAAGAGAAAAGTACACAATAATAATACTTAAAGAATTTTATTTTATTTTACAAATTATAATTAGGGTTAACCAATTTATAAAAATAATTTCCTTTTTTTAAATTATTAGGTTTAGTTCAAAAACTCTTTTTCACATAACAAACAAAACAAAAAAAAATCTTTTCTTGCATATACATACCATTGCACATTTAATTTATATTGTATATTATTTATTCAAATATTCGTACAAATTCGATTTGGTTGTAATAGATTAAATTAGGTTTATATTATTGCAAATCCCCATTCATAATTTGTATACCCCCTCCCATAAAATGTTGTAATAGCGTAGTAATCTTTAAATTACGCAATTTACCACTTTTATATATCATGCTAGTAATTAGGGTTTGAATGGCAAGATAAAAACAAATCAAATAAAAAACCCTAATCCAAGACAAAATAAAGCATGAAAATAACATACTTGCACACAAGCATCCTTAGGGTAATTCCACTTGTTGCCTTATACAAAAATGACCATATTACGCATGTGAAGTATCTTAGCAAAAAAAAAAAGGTATAATATCATAGTCCCTCGATGACGCTATTCAAGGTTGCCTTACAAAATGATCTTGGTCCCTCAAAAATACTAAGATACTTTGCAACATTGCTAATCATGGTTATACGATGACCCACGCCCGTCCCGTTTACATCCAAAGATAGGGTTGCTTACCAAATCAATGGTAAGACAACAATGTCAAAGGAAAAGAAAATGAACAAGAAAGACATTTGAGTAGGTAGGTTACTTCTAGTTACTTGCTCCATTTTAAAACAACTATCCTTGCTATTTTCAAAAACAAACACACACACACATTTTCAAACATTCTTACAAACATTGAAAACATTTTCAAAAAGACAAACATCTTTGTATACATTCTTACGAACGAGAATCATTACAAAGATTGCCTAAACAATGGCCTCTTTTACAAAATACTTTCAAAACCACACCAAGCACAATTTCAAACAACAAAAGCAAGTGATCTAGAAAGTAACTAAGAGCCCATGGAAAACCATGGATGAAAAGGGTGCTAACACCTTCCCTTTTCATAATCTACCCCCCGAACTCAAGAAACAATCTCATAAGGTCTTTCCTGTGCTTTTTCACCTTTCCTCTTGGATAAAAGAAAAGTCAGTGGCGACTCTTGCTAAACGCAACATTTGCGATAAAACGCAAAAACCTCAAGTCAGCTCTCCCACCGTATCACAGGTGCGATATGAACCTTGAGATGTAGTTTAATCGTCCTAAAAAACCAATGACCTCTTTTTCTGTTCTTGGAGCTGGCGTTTCTTGTATGGCTTTCACCTTTTTGGGATCTACCTCAATACCTTGATGACTTACAATAAATCCCAATAGTTTACCTGACCTGACACCAAATGTACATTTGTTCGAATTTAATCTCAATCTAAATTTTCGTAGACGTTCGGATAATTTCTACAAGTGAATGATGTGATCATCCTCTGTGTGAGATTTGGAAATCATATGATCCACGTATAATCGACTTTTTTTATGGATCATGTCATGAAATAACATGACCATTGCTCGTTGATAAGTTGCCCATGCATTCTTTAGACTGAAGGGCATTACTTTGTAACAGAAGGAGCCCCAAGGAGTCGTGAAAGTAGTCTTTTCCATGTTCTCGGGTGCCATTTTGATTTGATTATATCCTGAGAAACCATCCATGAAAGAAAATACCAAAGCTTGAGCTGTATTGTCCACCAAAACATCTATGTGAGGTAATGGAAAATCGTCTTTGGGACTTGCTTTGTTTAGATCCTGATAATATACACAGTTGTGTATTTTTTCGTCTTTCTTGGGTACTGGCACAATGTTAGATATCCAAGGTGGATAATCTACCACGGCTAAGAACCCTACATCAAATTATTTTAGGACTTCTACTCAAATTTTGTCAGACATGTTTGGACGAGTCCTTCTGAGCTTCTATCTGATAGGAGAACAACCTTCTTTGAGAGGTAGTTTATGCATCACGATATTTATATCCTAACCCGACATATCTCGATAAGACCAGGAAAATATATCAATGTATTTATGTAGGAGCTTGATCAACCTTTCTTTAACACTTTATTCAAAGGTTGCACCTAGCTTGATCTCTTTTGGGTCCTTTTCAGTCCCAAGATTGATGGTCTCAATAGATTATTGGTACAATTGTATGTTATTTGCTTTTTGCTCTAGTAACCTCGCCAATTTTTCAGAGAGTTCAATATCTTCCTCATCTTCCTCTTCAACTTGGTCAATTGGTGCATCAAAATCACATTGGATCGTAGTAGTATCATTATCAGTGAGTTTAGATGTGGATCTGCATATTTTATCATGTTTTGGTTCTTTTTAGAATGCAAAATTTGAAAAGTGTGTATGGAGAAATAGTATTACCATTTTGAAAAACAATAAAATAAAAGAGAAAGACATGGATCTCAATTGAATGAAAAACATAACTTTTATTAATTGAAAATAGGGTTTGAAAATAAATGGGGGCCCTTACAAGCTACTCCTATGCCTTGGGCGGGACATAGTTTTTTTTAGAAACAAAAAAATTACTTTGGAAATAAAAAGATCTCTGGAATCTTCACAGTTGTCCAATTCTTGAGCTCCTCACTTGGAGCACATTCTCGGATGAAATTAGAGGCTCCTTTGTTGTTTCCCTTATTGGATAACATTGCTACTTGTCCATCATGCTCTACTCCTTTGCTGATGAAGGTTTCCTGGATGAGAGGAAATTGCCCTTTGCCTTTCTTGGTAGTCTTTAATGGTTGATAGCCCAAATCAAAGCGATCTTTCTTCTCAGTTATCTTAAATGGTTGATGGGAGGTAAATTTTCTTAACTTTGAACTCATGGTTTGAGCTATCATTGCATTTTTAAGTTTTAGCTTTTTCTGGTTTTATCGAAAATTCATGAGTTACAGTCCATATCAATTTATAATGTTTACAGTTTTAAAATCCTCATGAAAAAATGAGCAACTTTGATCTTTGCACTTTTGCATTTGGTTGAGAAATGAGAGAGTTACCACTTTTGAAAGAAAAAAACTTGAGGTTGAAGAGAATGTGTTTTGAAAGCTGAAAGAACTAATTTTTGCGGCAGAAACTAGTTTCCCTATTTCTGGAAACCGGCTTCCATAGCTTATTTTTAGCTTCCAACTCCTCTGTTAAGCATATTTCGCAGGGTAAACTTGTTTCCCCATTTCTGAAAACTGGTTTCCTAAGACTTTTTAACAAAATATTTTCTTTCAATCACTTGCTTTACCATTCATCTTAAACACTTTTTTTCCAACTTTCCACATGATTTTCAATGAGCAAATTAACTTCTTTTGGCTTGATTTTTTGCATGCTATTTGATTTATGTGTGTGCTTTGATAACATTTGAAAAATATCAAAAAATATGTTTTATTTTGTTTATTTTGTTAAAAATCCAAAAACATGTCTTTTATACTTTCTTTTAATATTTTTGTTGATTTCTTGATTATTCCCAATTTGAATTTATCTAACATGCCATGTCTTGACTCTTGTTGAATAACATGATGTTTGTGTATGTTCACCTCACATGGTTAGTTCTTGGGTCAAAATCCAAGGAAAGGATAATTTTGTTGATTTCGAAAGTCACATGAATATGAATTGCCCTTGGTTAAAAACCCTTGTGAATATTCACCCTATGTATTCTCATGTACTCTAAAAAAACCTTTTAACCCTAAAAATCATTTTAAAACTTTCGCCACTTTCATGTAAAAACCTTGACTTTGTGTCATTGCATTTTCAAATTTTCTTTTTTAATCAAATGCTTCAATATACTTAAAGCTTATCAAAACTATTTCAAAAGACTAAAAGTGACTTAACCTCACCCAAATCTTTTTGCCACTTGGCTTTTAAATTAAAAATATTTTCTCAAAGAGATTAGATATAAATCCTCTTTATAGTTGAGATATGATTCTCATATCCCCATAATAATTGTTGAAGTAAATATGATTCTTTCGACACGAAGACGTTAGTTGGCAACTTGTTGATCTTTATATCCAAGTTATTACCCCTTCCTTCATGATGATGCAAGATCCATCTTCTCATACTTGTGGTGGTATTAGTTGAGATTTCTCTCTAAAAGATGATGAAATATCTCTTCTCCAAAAACTGACCACAACAAACCATTTTGTTATTTTTACCATGAATTACGAGGTTTTGATCCTTAATTGGTACGTAGGTATAAGACTATATCTTTCCAAACAAAAATATCCTAAAATATATATCTTTTCCCATCTCCACACTCATTTAACAAACAAACAATTTTAAAACCAAAAAACATATATTATAAGTGGTTTCTATAGAGTAATATATATACATAGGATGATAATATATTCCCTTTGTATAACCAACCTCCGTACCTTGGATCTCTTCCTTATGATTTGCTTTTAGTCCTTACTTCTTGCATTGCATGTTAAAAAATACGATTTCGATCTTTTCCCTTTTCTTTGGAAATAATAAAGTTTGGTGGTGACTTCTTAAGCCTTTGTGAGTCAAGTTCCTCAATTGCTTGGTCACCTCGAGTTTTCACCGCGACATAACCCATCCAAAGTAGATTCAATTCTACATTGAGATACCCCGACGTCAGTTACGGAGACTAGAAGCTTTTTGGGATTAACTAGTTATTGTCGCAGTTTTTTTGAGACGAGGTCAAGAATGATATGTTGTTAATGAATGAGATGTTGGCATTTGCAAGGATGTGAAGGTATTGGGTCCTCGAGGTTGTGAGATTTTAAGGAAGGACTAGGGATTTATTAATTTTGTTAAAGTCCTCTACTTGGATAAATACTTATTTTCGAGCAAAATGATTTGGATTATACTTGGGGTAGTAGCATTTCCTGTAATAGAGGATACTTAACAATTGTGTTGTGTTACGTGTGTGTAAAGGACACTATGTAATGTGTTTGGGAGATGATGTCTCAACGACGAGATCGAATAAGAAGGAAGTTGTGGAAGAATTTGTAAACCTCAAAGGAGATTATTGGCCCTTGGTGCTTTAGGTGACCTTGAACACAAGTTCTAAAGGAACACTATTATAGTTTGGGAATGGTGGTTTATGCTCCATTATGGTTGTCATCTATCTATTAACAAATTGAGGAACTGATCGCCCTTAATCTCTTGTTGATAGTAGATGGGATTATGTTGGATTGAATAGACTTGTATTGCAAGCTTGATATTGTGTAAAGAGATTGATGTTCTATCGAGAGGATAGCCATTCACCATTTTGTGTGAACCTAATGGGAAAATGGATATGAAAGAGTTAGGACTTATTGAACAGTTCAGAGACTTGAGTTGGTATGCGAGCTAACACTGCATAGTGGAAGGTTGAGGATATCTAAAGTGAACAATGATTTCATGGTGGAGGGTATGTGATAGCTGATGGAAGTCAAGATGAAGACAATGATCTTAAGGTAGATGATTAGAGTGGCGCAGCTTAAATGTGATGTGGCACAGTTTGTTATGCGGTATGACTTCTTAGGAGTCAAGGGGTAAACATTAGAAGCCTGGGGGAATGTTGTAAACTATTGGACATTACATAATGGAAGTGATAGGTGAAACACTTAATTATTATTCATGTTGTTATCATGTCAATAGAGGTATTGATTTGCATAATCAATTGGTGGATCATAGTATTGTGGTACTAATGTTGGATGTCCAAGATGTCAGTATTATGGTTATGTTGACATTGTTATGACGGTGTCACTGTGTGATAAAATGTTAAAGACGATGTTCATGTCGTGGAACTCTACATTTGTAATCTATGTTGTTGCCTCATTTCCTATGGTGGGGGTTTGAGTGCTAGTAGCTTTTTCCTATGAAGGGAAATTAGAAAAGCATTACCTATGGTGATGTAAATGATCTTGTTGTGTTCCTATTCAAGGGTGAACGAGATCCTAATGTAATAGATTTTGTATCCTAGGGTGATGGTACAAAGAGTGAGATGACCCGGTTTATTCATAACTCGGTAGCAATGAATCTTGTAGGATTATGGTGGTTGACTATGTGGGATATTGGTTAGTGGTATTTGAAATGATTCTAAATAAGATGTGGGAGCCAGAGAGTAGGATGCGAGAGTCGTATCCAGAGTTGTTAGTATCAAATGAATTTTCGAGGACAAAAATATTCTAAGTGGGGGAGAGTTGTAACACCCTGTTTTTAATTTAAACTATTTTAATTAATTAATTATGCGATATGGTATTCTTGGTGTATTTTGATGAACGTTTGGATGTGTTGTTTCACTTTGACAAGAGGTGATTACCTTAGAAATTATGGAAATTAAGGCATTGGAGGTGTATGACCAAAAACGTAGAGGCATAGAGGTATAGTGAGAGAACTAGTAACTATTTTATTATTATTATTAGTAGAATAATAGAATAATTATTATATTTATTTAATTAAATAATTATTTAATTAGAGAAGGGCATGGTTGGAATTATGATTTAGAGGTCTAAGGGTTATTAGTGGAATAACATAGAAGTGAGAAGTTAGAAAGAATCAGAACGTGAAAATACAGAATGATCGTAGAAGAGAGAAGAGTAGAAGGGCCAACAGGAGGCTAGAGAAATGGATTTCATCGTAGGAGTTGAGAATCGTCAATCTAAGGTAAGGGTGTGATTCTAACTCTATAACGGGTTGTATAATGATGGGGAATGATAGTGATTAGGTTCCCATGGTTGTGTGTTCTTGAACTCTCATGATTTTGTTTTGTTGGGTTTAACATTGTTGATGAATTTTGTAAGATGTGGAATCCTAATTGTGTTTTTGAGGTTTAAATATTACTCTGATTTAATTATAATTACGCGGGGTTAAATTAGGGTGTTACATAACCAAACTTGATTACAACCACAAAGACTAACTGTCAATGATGTCTTAAGAAATTCTGACTATACCCTAGTCTCTCAAGGAAATGAAACTCAAGAGTCGAGATTATTGCCACGAAATACTAGAATGGATTTTAGATAGAGAATGTAAATCAGAAGAAATCCCCTGCAGTTCTACCTATTCATCCTCAGATAACAGAGAATCCTCCCCTTTCCTATCAAGATCAGAAATGCTAGCCTTAATTGAATCCATCCTACCTGGTAAGTTATGAGCATGAGTAAGATGTCAATCTTTAAGAGCCCTTTTCATAGCCTTCATTTTTTTCTTTTACCACAAAACCTCGCCACCCTTGAATCTGAAAGGACTTCTAATTATCTAATACAAATTTATTATAACTGGGTCTCTCAGACCAAAATTTTAACATATGCGACGACTTGGGCCCCCAATTAACTTTATCCATTGTAAGCATAACCGAACAATCATCTAAAAGACCTCGCAAATAGGCAGCCTGCACACAATTAGGCCACTTCAGAACCCACTCCTCTGAGAGCGAAAATCTGTCTAGTTGACTCATAGTTTTACCCTCTCTCTTAAATCACATGAACTTGTGCCCATGCAATGGTAAACCCACCAGAAAATTATCCTTAATGAAACTATTAAAAGGAGTAATATCCAAGGATCTCAAAGAGAAACTCATCACCCTCCTCTCATTCTCCCCAAGAACTGCATTAAAATCACCATAAACACAAACATATTTCCCCATCCACGTCTGCAACCTCTCTGACAATTAAACCCATACATGTTGTTTAGACTTATTCTCACATGACACATACACATTGAAAACGATAAATTCCTCATTATCAGAAAGGAATTGCCCATGAATCATCAACACGTGATCAAGACTACATGACGACCACGCTTCCACCTCTAAATTGTCCCAAATGATCAGCAAACCCCCATAAGCCCCAATAGACGGTCTAAAATAGAAAAAAAAAATGAGATGAGCATCCCCAAAAGGATGCACATAATAAATCATCCACCGCCTTTAACTTAGTTTCTTGCAAACATAAAATAGCCAGTTGTTTCTCCACCATCAAATTTCTTACTTCTTTCCTTTTTGTTGCCCCTCCCAACCCCCTAACATTCCACGGAATTATCTTCATTACACACCCACCATACCCCTAACAAAACACTAAGAATACCAACCTACTCCTCCTCCTCACTCTCCTTGTCTCTCATCCCCTTCGTCGCAAACTTTGTGATATCTCTTCCTTTAAACAAATTAGAATTAACACCAGCAAAAAAACACTAACGGTCTTGCCTATACCCATAATGTCTTCAACAACCACATCATCGTTACCATTCAAAGCCACTCAATTAATCCAATCATTAGTCACAGACAGAGAAGAAGAACCTGATAATTGACTCCCCATGTTAATTTTAGATCCTTCATGATGCTTCCGAGTACCTTTATGTAAAGCTTTAAGAACATGATTCATATCTTTGACATGAAGACGAGCTACCTTCTTCGGACTAAAAAGAGAATGTCTCAACAAACTACCAGTTTTCTTCTCTGCCTTAATAGCATTATTTGGACTGGCATTAACACCACTTCGATGCTTTATTCCATGTTCCTTCCCCGAGATATCTACCTTCTTCCGAGACGAGAAAAGGATACATGCATCCCCATAATTATGAGCATGAAGCCACTCATAACTACACGAACCAGACATAATTAAATGCACAACCCAAAGTGGATACGACAAAGACCATTTCTATATTGATCCTGTTAGACGATGTGATGAATCTAGAAGGGGGTTGAATATATCCCTTTAAAAAATTTACGCGTTTTGTAAAAAAAATTTTATCAGAGAGCGACAACCCTGAATCTGATCATCTAAACTTTACGTATTAGAAAGATCGGATATGCGTACCAACTTGATGAAAATGATGAGAATAGTATCACAATTAAAAATGAATATGATGAATCTCTTTAGCAAGTTTAACAAGGTGTAAGTTATTACCAATTAGTTGCGGAGAAAATAAAGCAAATTTGCGAGTTGTAAATTCACCAAACACTTGGTGTACGTACTACACAAGGTTTGGTTATACTCAAATTGTAGTGATTATAGCGATTCGAATGAATGTTATGTGAGTTTTAAATTTTAGTTTATCACTACAATTATTTTGTATGAATGAGAAAGTTGATAACTCACAAATTTAAGAAAATAGAAATCAAATGCAGAAAATTAAAATGGACACGATATTTGATAAGGCAGTTCACCATGTCGTCCTCGTGTGGGCTACTCTGCCCCCAATTCTAGAATCTATAATTAGGATATGAAATTAATTTTGCAGAGTTTGTAAGAGAATATACAATCACCACAATTAAAAGTCACTTGATGAATCTTATATGTTGCACTCCTCTTCCCTTGATTCAAGATGAATCAAGTATGCCAAATCTTGAACAAAAACTCTTTCTACCTTGAATGATTTTGTACTCAAGAAAATTTGGCCCCAAATCCTTCTTCACAATCCTCCGGTTACCGCTACCCGATTGAACACTCCACGGTCTTCCAATCCCTTAGCTCGGCTGAATTCAATGAAGAAAATATTTGTGATAAAAACCTCAAATTTTGGAGGACAAAACCCCAATGGTTTTATTCAAGAAAAAACCCACAAAGATCTCTACCCAAATCTGAAATTGCACTTTCAATTCGGACGTTATCAACACAATCCCAAGAACTTGATCAACAAAAATGATTGTGTGTAGTTGTTGATAATTGATGAGAGGTTGAAGATGAAGAGAACTCTTGTGTATATCTTTCACTTTTTCTTGTAGTTGTGTAAAATAGAGGCCAAAACAATATTTATAAGTCATTCCCATGATGTAACAGCATAGCAGAAAAATAAGACAATTTAGCGATGCGTCGACTCATGCAGGGTATACAGAAGGAGTGCGCCTTCCCGAGTGAGAAAGAAGTTAAAGTTCCTACAGTTATGCACCGACTCATTATTTTGATGCGCCGACTCATGTTTTCCCTAAATTATGCATCGATGCATAGAGAAGGTGTGTGCCTTCCTGAGCGAGAGAGGTTGCAATTCCTTCAGTCATGCGCCGACTCATTCCCTGATGCACTGACTCATGTTCTCCCAGAACCATGCATCGACGCATAGAGGAGGCGTGCGCCTTCCCAGATGTTTCCAAGCCAAGAACTTCTTCTCATGAGCCGACCTAAGGATCCATGAGCCGGCTCATGCAGTCTGTTTTGGGATAAATGCTTGTTTTTGATGTTTCTCACTTGCACCTGTTTGAAGCAAGACATATTTGCACATATGGGTTTTTGACAATCATTAAAACTCAATTCTTTCACTTTTGTCCTCACATACTCCCCCTTTTTGATGATGGCAAAAACCGCAAATATAAATCGTCTTGCAAACCATCCAATTATCCTCCCCCTGAGATATTGCATATTTCTGTTGTAGCTGTATTCCTTTCCTTCTCCCCCTTTGACAACATCAAAAATAAACAAGGACATGGATTAAGAGAACTAAAAACATAGAGTGACCAATATTTTGCAACTTTGCAAAAAAAAAACACAAACTAACATACACACAATATGAAACAAGTGCAAACAAAAATAGAAGCAATAACCAATAAAGTAAAACAATACGATGTTCATTGTACAAACCCAAAATAAGACACAAAGTAGTACAGGAAGTAAAGCAGTTTAATACAAAACCAAGATAACATAAGCATAATAAACAAGAAATAAAGTTCCAAGCATTGACTAATGTTGTTGTTCCTCATTGTCTTGTGGTTGGTTTGGTGGAAAGCGAGCCATGAAAGCCGACTGAAAGTTTTCCAGTTTTGTGTTACCATCATTTCATGAAAAGTGTTATATCGATGGTCTTGGAGGCTAGCATAATCATTGAACTGAGTGTTTTGAAGGTTGACTATTCCAGCAAGATTGTTAATTCGTTCAGTTGCTAATGCCATGTCTTCATGATGGTGGACGTGCATTTACTCAAGTTTGCGCATCACTTCGTCATAGGATTTATGAGGCTCATGGTCATCATTACCGTCATCGATTTCTTCCTCCTCTTCAGAAATTTCTACATTCTCAGTATCAACTTAATTTCCCTCAGCATCTTCTATTTCATCATCCTGACCAACATCTTCATTTTGAACCATTACCGAGTTAGACTTCACAAAGTACTTGTACTTACCAATTTGGGGATTCCATTGATGACCCATAAGTGCGAGAGTTTTGGAGGTAAAATCTGAATCCTACATAATAGGTGTAAGTGAAATATCAGTAAGATCAAGGTTTGCTTTACTGAGAATTCCATGAATGAATGATGAATACCCCAAGGCAGATCCTCTAGGGGAATCCCTTAATGCAAATAATCAGCTAGTGATGTAATACGGCCAATTTATCTTAATTTTGTTTAGAATTTCCCAAATTAACATAACTTCAGGTTGATCAATACGAGACAACCCACCCTTTTTGGGGCGAATTATCCTTGACACAATCCATTGCATAATTCGAGCCAGAGGAACTAATTGACCTGTTGTGACAGTTTTTGGAAAAGCAATACTTTGCACAAAATTCTCAGGATATGGTCGTTTTAACGTGGAGTTCAAGGCATGTTTAAAGTCATAGTCTGCAGGAAGCTTAGTGTCAGTGATTTTAATAGTATCAGTGTCAACAGGGAACAACTCAAAAGTTTTCCAAATTTCATCATCTACTTTGACAACCTTATCAGTGATTCTGTATGAAAATTGGTGATCAAAGAATTTACCTTGTATACCTGCATATAATACCTTGACGAGTACCTCGTTATAGTCTCCATACAACTCAGGGAATGGAAACACCTTTTGATGGTCCAACAATTCCACCACATCTGAGATATGCAGGCGTTTGAGAGTGTTACGGAACGAAAAAAAAATTCCTAACCAACCTTCTTCTAGCAAACTTTTCATCATATTTTCCAGTGAGATTGAAAGGAAGAAGTGACCGAGGAGTAACCTGAGTTTCATTTGAAGAGATACCTCTGATACTCCTTTTCTTTGTTGCCCTAGAAGCCATGGATGAAGGTTTGGAGGGATTTGGAGTTGGAGTGACACAGTGGGTTTTTAGGGTTTTGAGATTTTGAGTGGGAGGCCAGATGAATTTCTAGTGAGAGGGAACAACAACACAGCAAATGGATGCATGCAATTTGAGCCACACAATATAAACTAAGGTATGATGGTCTACCAAACCGCAATGCGTCGACCTATGCAGGGATGCGTCAACGTATTCCAGTAAGATGGCGTAAATGAGTTTCTTAATCAGGCGTGCACCGACCGATCAGAATTTTTGGTCGGCTCATGTATGAAAAGTTTTGAAATTTCTTGTATTTCATGGCATGTAGGTTTTGTAGACATTAATTGAACATAGTAAACAAGTATGCATGCACAGAAGCAATAACACACAAAGCATTTAATCATTTCATAGCACCGATATTTAAGCAAAATGATCACTAATGAGAAAGAGTAGGAAGGATATTACCGAACGTATTTGAATGACACGATGCCCTCACATGTCGCTAGCCCAAGATGATATCCACGAATCATAGAGACACAAATATAAATAAATGAAATGCAACCCATTTGAGTTACGATCTATCCAAAATATCAAGGACACTGAGTTCCCTACAAATATGAAAGAATGGTTCGGTCGCAAGTGGTTTTGTAAAAATATCGGCAAGTTGATTTTTGCTATCAACATGCTCAAACACAACTCCACCTTTCTCTACGTGATCCCTAAGGAAGTGGTGCCTAATTTTAATATGTTTAGTGCGCGAGTGTAGAACTGAATTTTTGGTTAGATTGATGGCACTTGTGTTATCACAAAATATTGGAATATGATTAAGTTTTAAATCATAGTCGAGTAATTGTTGTTTGAGCCACAAAATTTGAGCATAACAATTATCGGCTGCAACATATTCCGCCTCGGCCGTTGACAAAGCAACTGAAACTTGCTTTTTTCTATGCCAACTAACTAAGGAGTTTGAAAAGAAATGACAAGTGCCACTTGTTCTTTTCCTATCCAATTTGCAACCTGCAAAGTCGGAATCGGAATAGCTAACCAAGGAACAATCACTACCCTTGGAGAACCAAAGTCCATACTTAGGAGTACCACAAAGATACCTAAGTATACGTTTTACAGCTTTTAGATGACTCTTCTTAGGACAAGATTGATATCTAGCACACATGCAAACACTAAACATAATTCCTGGACGAGAAGAGGTAAGATAAACAAGAGATCCAATCATACCTCTATATCTTTTTACATCAACCGGCTTACCATGTTCGTCCCGATCTAGGCTAACCGTGGTAGGCATTGGAGTGTCAATAAATTTTGAGTTTGCCATATCAAAGCACTTGAGCAACTCGTAGCAATACTTTGTTTGGCTAACAAAAGTTCCTTCCTCGAGTTGTTTGATTTGAAGACCTAGGAAGTAGTTTAACTCTGCCATCATGCTCATCTCAAATTCACCCTGCATCACTTTAGAAAATTCTTTGACCAAGGTGATGTTAGTAGACCCAAAAATGATATCATCAACATAAATTTGCACTAAGATGGAGTGATTTCCTTGGCGCTTAATGAAGAGGTTGTATCAACCTTCCCTCTAGAGAATCCCTTTTCTAGTAATAACTTGCTAAGCCGATCATACCAAGCCCTAGGGGCTTTCTTAAGACCGTATAAAGCACGTTTAAGTTTATAAACATGTTTAGGAAACTCATGATTTTCAAATCCGGGAGGTTGAGATACATATACTTCTTCATTAATATAACCATTTGGGAATGCACTCTTAACATCCATTTGAAATAGCTTAAAGTTTTGTGAGCATGCATAAGCTAATAACAAGCGTATAGCTTCGAGTCGGGCAACCGAAGCATAAGTTTCCTCATAGTCGATGCCTTCCTCTTGGTTATACCCTTGAGCAATAAGACGTGCCTTATTGCGAATTATGATTCCGTTTTCATCAAGTTTGTTCCTAAATACCCATTTAGTACCAATTATTCGATGGTCTCGCGGAGGGGGGACAAGGTCCCAAACCTCATTTCTCTTGAATTGGTTTAATTCTTCTTACATTGCCAAAAACCAATGTTCATCGAACAAAGCTTCCTTAGGGTTTTTAGGCTCAATTTGAGAGACAAATGTGAAATGATAACAAAAGTTACTTATCTTAGACCGTGTAGTTACTCCCTTTGATATGTCTCCAAGAATGTTGTCAATAGGATGATCCTTGGTTTCTTTCCACTCCAAAGGAGGATTTATTTCATTTGTTGGTTGAGTGTCTTCTTCTTCTTTGTTAGACACATGATCCATCTCCCCTTTTTCTTTCTCAAGTATGGGCTAATTACTCTTTTCATTTTGATCATTGAGTATTATGATACGGTGGGAGAATTGACTTGAGGGTTTTGCGTTTGTGTTTGCAAATGTTACGGTTTAGCAAGAGTCGCCACCGACTTTTCTTTTATCCAAAAAGGAAAGGTGAAAAAGCACAGGAAAGACCTTTAGAGATGTTTTCTTGAGTTCGAGGGGTAGATTATGAAAAGGGAAGGTATTAGCACCCTTTTCATCCATGGTTTTCCATGGGCTCTTATTTACTCGCTAGATCAACTTGCTTTCGTTTGAATGTGCTTTGTGGTGTGGGATTTGAAAGTGTTTTGAAAAAATCTCTTTGTAATGGTTCTCGTCTCTATAAGAACGTATACAAAGTTTTGTTTCGAAAGATAGTTCAAAGGTGTACTTGTGGATTGTGATTTGGAAAGTGGTTTTCGGAAAGATATTTCGTAATGGTTCTCGTCTCTATAAGAGCGTATACAAAATGTTTTATCTTTTGGTTATGTTTTGAAATAATAGTGTTAATGTATAAAAGTGTTTTTTGTAGTTGCGAGCAAGCGAGTAACTAAGAGCGAAACTACCTACACAAAAGGTCTTAAATGTGCTTTTCCTTCTCCTTTAGATGTAACTATCTTACCATTGTTTTGGTAAGAAGTCCCATCGTTGGATGTGAAGGGACGAGTATGGGACGTTTGTATAGTCATAGAAAGTAACTTATGAGACATTTTATTAATGTCGTTTAGGGACTAGATCATTTACCGAAGGCAACATTGAGGGTCATCGAGGGACTGCGATCTTTTATCGAGGGTCTTTGCTAAAAGGTCCATGTTCGAGGGACATGACTATATTTCCGATAGGCAACAAGTGAGATTACCCTAAGGGTGCTAGTGTGCAAGTGTGTTTGATTACATGCATTTTAGTCTTGATTTTTGGTGGTCTACTTGTTGGTTTTATATCTTTCCATACACACCCTAATTACTAGCAATATATGAAAGCAATAAAAGTGAAGAAATGTAAAGTCATACGCTATTAAAATATTTAGGGGATGGGGATACATATTTACAAATGGGGATTGCAAGTGAAAATAAGTCCTAAGTTACTATTACAACCATATTGAAATGTACAATATAAGAAAGAAATGGACTTGTTTAGAAAATGTTTTGTCTTAAGGAAATAAATTAAAAGGAAAATATTTTTACATTTTTTATGTTAATATAAAAAAGAGTAAATATTAAAAATGATAAAAAGGGAAATAAATGAAAGATAGAAAACAGCGTGTTGCTGTAAGAAAAACAACAAGGATCAGAAGTTCTGAAGCCAAAAGCGCTGTGACTCAGTAGGAGAACGTCAGTGGGCATCAAAAGTTCTGGACTGGTAAACTCTGAGGTCCTGCAAGAAACGTTAGAGGGAAAATACAGAGGCTCTGGATGGTGTTCAGCCAGTGAACCAAACGTCAGAAGTTATGTATTACACTAAGACAGTGAGCAAACGTCAGCAGTTCAGTGCGTTATCAGCATGTGAAAATCAAAAACTCTGAGTGTGTAAAAATAGCGAATGGGAGCATCACAAGTTTAGTGTATTTGACATGCAAGGAGAACTCAGAAGTTCTGTGCTGTGTTAGGACAATGAGTGAATCATCAGAGGTTATATGCGTTAGAACTATGAATGAACATCAGAAGTTCAGTGTTGTGAAAATGGTGAGTGAAAAACATAAGTTTTGCGTTACGTTTCAACTCTTAACCAGCACATCAGCAATTTATTCAGTTCAGCAAATCAGAATGATCAAAGCACAACAAATCATAGAAGCTCCCAACCTAAGTCTGAACCTAGCATTATTCTAGAAGTTTTGATCCATAGTTTTTCTATTCATACAATTATATGTACAACATTAATACTATGATATTTACATGTTAATGATGCTCAGAATGAAAAACAAGCAAAGTCAGAAAGACTTACCTGGAACCTGGAACGTGCTTGGAGCTTTGAGTGGTTGCGTTTGGATGTTCTGAGTCAGCAAGGGTGACGGAACAGTAGTTGTGTTCTTTGATTCAAAGGGAGGAACAAAGGTTTGTTTTTTTGTGTATGAGAAATCTGGATTTTTGTGAAGGTTTCACAACTTCCTTTTCTCTCTTTTTTGCCAATCTCTCTCCAAAATCCAGTCCCCAAAACGTGTGATGGAACCAAGTATTTATAGATAATTTTTGTTGTGGTTTTAGGGGGAAAAAGCAAGTTGGATTTGAACTTGTTTTGGCATCTTGTTCCTTTTCTTTTTCATCACAGTTTTCGTATGCTAGTTTGGTGCAATCATGGGATGCAAGCGTAGGCTGAACCAGTTGTTGGTCATAGGTCTGCAGCAGGTTATATAAACAAGGTTTTGGGATTTGGTCAAATTCTGACCAAAGCGTTGAATATAGCCTTCATGTGCTGAAGTGCTGCCTTATTTTTGAAGAAAGCATAGTGGTTGTCAGCAGGAATTAAGGAAAAGCAAAAAGCAAACAATGGGCTTAATAACAAAGTTGCTATCCCAAGATAGTAGAGGTACACGTGGTGAAAATCCTTTGGATAAAGACTCAGAAGGTGGTTGTGAGCATTAAATGATGATGAGACTTATCACAATCAGAAATCCTGTAACGTGAAACTCTACACCAAGGCTTAGTTCTGGATCAGAAGTTCTGAGCTTGCGTAGCACTTAATCTTCTAATCCTCTTATCTTCTGGCTCCAGCATGTTCTGAAGGAGCTTTCAGACTTTCTGGAAAGCTTGCAGCACACTCCTTAACCTTCTTTGCATTACCCTAGCAAACTCTGATTCAACTTGCGTAGATGCTGAAGAGCCATGTTCTGACTGAAGACTATGTGCTGAACCATGTTTACAACTTCTGAATGCAACTGCCTGGAGGCTGGCTCAGAAGTTCTGAAGTGTCATTTTTCTTAAATACTTCGAAAAAATCCCAAGTATTTAGAAATTTGGCTTTTCCATAGTAAATTTGACTTTTGAACTTTTTGATGATACAAACTTATTCCAACATGTCTTGATGAAATATGATTCTCGAAGCTTGATTTTGATCCAAAATTCAAAGTTTGACTTTTCAGCATGCAAATGACCATTTTGCCCTTGGAAGTGATTTCCTTGGGGAAAAAATGATAGTTCAAGGCCTGGAAACTTGATAGAAGCAAACCTAAGATCCAGGGTGATCCCTTATGAAATGAGAGGGAGAGGGAAAATTTTGGGGTACAACAGTTGCCCCTGTTTAATCTTCTTACACCTGAGGAGTTAGATTGGTAATTCTGCCATTCGTGACTTGAAGGTGGAAGATGATTGAACACTAGAGTGCCCAGAAAATTTGCACTCGAAGATGTGTTAGTTGGTTATGTAGGGAATGGGCTTAAAGATGCCATTTGGAGAGGTAATGGATAGTTGTTGGAGATGGGCTTAAAGATGTCATCCAAAGGTGATTGTACCTGGACTCAGCAGGATGATGAAGGAATCTTAGATGATTACTACCTCAGCAGGACGATGAAGGAATATTAAGACGATTACTAGCTCAGCAGGATGATGAAGGAATCTTTGGGCGACTTCTACCTCAGCAGGATGATGAGGGAATCTTTAGGAGACTTCTATCTCAGCAGGATAATGAAGGAATCTTTGGGCGACTTCTACCTCAGCAGGATGATGAAGGAATCTTGAGATGATTACTACCTCAGCAGGATGATAATCTTTGGGCGACTTCTACCTCAGCAGGATGATGAAGGAATCTTTGGGCGACTTCTACCTCAGCAGGATGATGAAGGAATCTTTGGGCGACTTCTACCTCAGCAGGATGATGAAGGAATCTTGGATGATTACTACATCAGCATGATGATGAAGGAATCTTAGACGATTACTACCTCAGCAGGATGATGAAGGAATCTTGGATGATTACTACCTCAGCAGGATGATGAAGGAATCTTTGGGCGACTTCTACCTCAGCAGGATGATGAAGGAATCTTTGGGCGACTTCCACCTCAGCAGGATGATGAAGGAATCTTTGGGCGACTTCTACCTCAGCAGGATGATGAAGGAATCTTGGACGATTTATACCTTAGCAGGATGATGAAGGAATCTTGGATGACTACTACCTCAGCAGGATGATGAAGGAATCTTGGACGATTACTACCTCAGCAGGATGATGAAGGAATCTTTATGACTGCTACTCCAAAAGGTATTGACCTTTATCTGTCGATCGATCTTTCCTGAAAAGGTAAAGAGTTAGTTGTATGCAATATCATGATGTATGCATTGTGTAATGATGTTCTCAAAATAAATGAGATTTGTGTTATATGTATTTTGTATGCATATGTTATGAATGTTAATGATATGTAAGTGTGTCTTCAAACTTTGCTCAAAATATTTCCACTGGGGATCCCTGTTTTGTTGAGGAGAACTCCGTTGGGGAAAGTTGAAAACTCTGTGGAGATTGTTGATTCATGTTTGGGGAAAAAGTTCAGGAGTCTCGGTTGTCCGTTGCTCTACTGGGGAGTCGAAGTTGAACTGATATCTGGTCGGGTCCAGGTTTCACAATAACTTGCTGGGGATTGTAGAGTAGTCTACTGGGGAAGAGGAGTTGTGGTACTTTGATTTGTAGTAATTGGAGAGGCAAACTCAAGTCGGGGAATCTGTAATTTGTTGGGGAAATAAACCTTGTTGTCGGTCTGTGATGGCTTCGTTGGGGAAAGTCCTCGAGGACTCTTGAGGTTGTCTCAGCTGGGGAAGAGTTTTTAGAGGTTAAACTCTGGCTGGGGAATCATCCTATGAGAAGGATTTTGGAGAGATTTGTCATTGCCCTTAGTAGCGAGTGTTTGTGGCACTGCCTGGAAATGTTTGACTGTATGTAACCCCTTGTCGGGGTTGACGTTCAATGCCCCAAGTGACAGAGATGGAGCCTTGCCCCTGGTTACTTTGCAATTCTTGAGAGATTTCTTGGAATCTTGACTGGACTGCCCCAGGTGTGTTGGATAGTGACATGTCATATCTCCTTGTTGATAGGAGATTTTGCAAAGGAAGTGTCATCCTTCTTGAATTGATTTTGTTTACTGAGAGAGCTTTCATTGACTGGATATTTATTGTGTGAATTTCTCCACTGTCAAACAAATAGCCATATGCAAAAAGTGATATTCAAATGATGCAAAGTTTATGTTTGTCTTGAAGTTTTGAAAAATGTGTTTTCAGCAAGTAAAGAAGTTTGTAATTCAACTTTGGATTTTGAGTAAAGCCTTACAGGAGTCAGGATACCTTTTGTAACAGTATGTTTTCGAACTAACCCATGCTTCAATTAGGAGTTTTGAAGGATTGTAACGTGGCTTGGTTCATGGTTTAAAAAAACAAAGGATAAAGGCTCAAAGTATATTTGTACCCACCCGCTCTTCGTGATGTTCTTCATTCCTAAACTCAGTTAATTGTACGTTTGAACTCCAATTGGGTCTGGAATGACATATTGGTGATGGTTCAGACAAGTTAAGTTTGTCGGAAGGCAGTCATTTTTACAACTTTTTTTTTCATGTTGTTGAGGATTTGTAGTATCCTCTTTTGATTGGTTTGTTATCCCTAATTTTTGCCTGACTTTTCTTGTTTTGAGATTACAGTCAGCGGGATGTCCCAGTTTTTCTTAAGTCTCCTTTGTAGGTTTTGACTTAGTGGGCTTTTCTCTTTGAGAGATGATGACTGCCTATGCGATAGGGAACCATCACTGTCTTTTGATTCTAGAGGAATTTTTTTTGATGTCATTCGTTGCATTACGAGATGAGAGTTTGCGGCTAAACGTGCATTTGAATTGACTGAGAGACTACCCTGCCCCAAGTTTTGTTTAAAGGTTTTAATTTTGTGAAAAAGAAAAACTTCTACTTCTTTGGCTCGAAGGGGTTGATTAGGGATTGTCTTCCTTATAACTCAAGTATTTAGGATTTGAAAGAATGCATGTACATCGTCAACAAGGTCTGTCCAAAAGCATACTGTATGAGATTATGGCATTGTTTTCGTCATCCTCCATCTAAAGGCTTGTAACTTTTAGCAAGAGTTGATTGTCATAAAGACAGTAAAAAGCATAGTTTTAAATTAAACGAATGAAATAATTCAAGACAAATATATGCAACGCATTAATGAAACAAAGTTTGACATTAATAGATAATTGTTTGAATAACAAAAGAAATTACAATTGAAAATTCAAAATGAACAAGTTGCTCTCAATGATTGGGCAAAGGAGTAGCGATCACGTTTGGAGTCTCCGGAGGGTCGAACTCGATCTCCTTGGCATCAATCAAATCTTGAATCTTGTTCTTCAAGGTCCAACAGTCGTCAGTGTCATGTCTAGGACTGTTAGAATGATAAGCACATCTTACGCTTGGATTGTATTTAGAAGAGGAGGTGTCGGGATTTTGAGGAGGATCCTTTGGCGTGATCAGCTTCAACTTCAACAAATGTTGTAACGCTTGAGACAAAGGCATGTTGATGTTAGTGTACTGCCTTTCTTGATATCTTACCCTACGCCTATTGCTCTGTCTTTGTTGAATAGACGTGGGATTAGAGATCAGGATTGCCCCTACATGTTGATCATGATGACTCTTTTGACCATACACAACATTGGACTCTTTCTTCCCATTATATGGATTTTTCTAAGCATCAGAGGGTGTAGCTCCTTGGATCTTTCTGCTTTTGATGCCAGCTTCGACCCTTTCGCCGATCAGTGTTAGCTCGGTGAACCCGGCTGAGTAGCTTCCAATCAAGTGTTTGAAGAAAGGCCCTGTCAAAGTTCCCATGAAGATGTCAATCAACTCCCTGTCAGTTAAAGGAGGTTGCACCCTACCATCCAGATCTCTCCACTTTTGGGCGTACCCTTTGAAGCTCTCGGTGGAACCCATGGTCATGTTCTGCAATTGCACATGAGTTGGTGCAAGATCAGCATTGTACTGATACTGCTTATAGAAAGTAGCAGCTAAATCCTCCCATGCTTGGATCTTGTGAACATAAGACTTTAAGTGCATCTTAGGGCAAGAGACTCCATCGTACAGGGAAAAGTTAGGGACTTTGAATTTTGGCGGGATGACCACTCCAGAAACCAAACCCACGTCTCCTAAATCCAAGCCAGGTATTTGTTGAATCTCCATAGCATTGAGGCGATTCTCCAGCTGTTTGTATTTATCATCAGTGGGAGGATATTGTTCCTCGGAGTAGTCAACTTCAACCTCATCAATCTCCAAATTATGGTCTTCTTCAATACTATCCCCTATGTTGGATGGAGTTGAAAGATCTAGGGCTTTAGGTCTTCTTCTCAAGTTCAGGACGCCTATTGACTTCTTGGACTTTTTCTTCTTGTCTTTGAGAAGGAGAGCTTTCAAGTCCTCTTGCCCCTTAGCCATAACCAGAAACATTTGTTGGAATTGAGCGTTTTGAGCTTGGAGATCTTTCACTGCTTGTTCCATATCCATCTTACTGAAATAAACAGTAGTAAGATAAGGAGACCTGTGTGGGAGAAACCTGTCATGATATGATGCATGATATGTGGATGCATGTTTTCAAGGATCTCGCGGGGTAAACACAAGAAAAAGTTAGAGATTGAATTTTGATCAACATCTTTGATTGGATAAATTTGTATCGGTGGATGTCCTTCCATGAGAATCAAGCTCACCATGTCAAGTGGGTCATAGCCCTTGACTCAAGTTTGTTGTACTTGATTTTTTTGACGGCGTTTGGTTAGAGGAAAATAAATCCTCTTGCCCCTTGCTAGGCGTTTGGTTCATCGTAACCTGCATCACAGGCCCTTGAGATCCTTGAAATGGTATGATGTTATGAAAATGCTAGGGTACGATGTTATGATGTTATGTACCCCAAAATTTGCCCTCCCATATTCTTCAAGATTTGCAAAGAGCATGCTTCAAAATCTCCCCAAGGGTTGCACAGTCCAATGGCCTCCTAACAGTCAAAAATTAGGGTTTTGGTTGTGGCAAAGAAATTGAAGTTTCCAAGGGTCCAATCAAGTCCCACATGCCTATAAACATTGTCAAGCATCCTCATACCAAGTTTCAAGACTCACAGCTCAAGATTGCACCGTCAAAAACCCTAATTGCTCAACAGTCAACTGCAGGGGCAAAATGGTCATTTGACAGTCAAAAGTCAAAATTTTTGGTCAACATCTTATTTTGAAGCCACAAACATCATTTGATCAATTCTTGATCATGATTCTCAAGGCATGGCTCAAAAAGTCTCAAGATGCAAAAGTTTCTATTTTTGGATAGTTGAAAAAGTCAACTGTAACTTGACCAAGGCATAACTTCCACATGGTTTATCAGAAAAATTCCATCCAAAGCTCATTTTGAAGAGAATGACATTTCCTACAACTCATCTTCACACTTCAAGTCCAAGAAATGCTCTCACAAAAAGTTATCAATCTCAACATTATAGGTCATTTTTAAAAGTCAACAAAAAGGCACTTTAAGTCAAAGACCATAACTTGAGATTGATAAATCAAAATGACATGGGACCAAATGCATTGGTTAGAGGACTTCAAGACCTTTCCAAAATGTCCAAGAACATGATCCAAGCTTAAAAATTGAGCAAGATATGCCTTGTGGAAGTTGGGAAATTTTTGGGAATTTTGAAAAGTCAACTTTGCTTCAAATGCCTCAAAATTGCTAATGGGCCACAATTTCTTCCAAGAATCATCACCCAAAGGCTATGCACGACCCATTGACTTTAAAGGGAGTTATTTTATCATTTTTTATTAATTATTTGAATTATTATTATTATTAGTTCATTTAATTAAAATAAAATATGACAAAAATAGCAAATCATGTTTTCCAAACCTTTTTGTGTAGCATATCCACTCATCATGACCTCAATATTTCGTGCATACTCAAAAAGGCAAGAATTGGCAATGATTGGCATCAAAAAGGAATGAAAAAGATTGAAAAAGATTCATGAAAATCACAAATTCAAGAACATTGATTGAATGGATTTTGGACTTGTTTTGTTAACCTAAATCGTTCACATACATAAGGAGAACATAACCCTAAAGCCAAGAACAAGCAAGCTGCGCTCAGAATAGAAAATCAAACTTGTATTTTTCACAAACAAAAGCCAAAACTGATTTCATAGCTAGAGTGTGTTAAAAAGCAAAAGAACCATTCCAAAGGCTTGCTGAGACAACCAGGAAGCTTTCTCAATCAAAATCACATCCCCACACGCAAAGAACTGGTATAACCAAGTCACCCTGTGCATAACATTTTGCATAATCGTATTTGAATTTACATGCCATATCAATGCATTCTAATGTTTGATTTGTACTAACATGGACTCACTGAAGCTTTTGGTGTCTTTTAATTGAACTAATTTTGCCTGTATAGAAAGATACCATTGACGTTTTCTAGGTTTTCATAAGCTTGAAATTAGGGACTTCTTCATGAGGAAAAATTGGCCATCCTGACCAGTACCATTGAACTCAAACTCATGACGAACAGAACCATACCATCGCGCTCAATTTATGATAAGAGATACGCTAATCGCTATTATTCGCTATGCTGTTTAGTGGGGGTTTAAAACCCCCGCTATTTGTTTGGTATTTTCAGGGATAACGAAGAAGAAGCCTGGCGTGTCACTATGTGGTTGGACAATTTGAAATCTGGCGCGTTTTATATCATTAGCTTTAATTTCTTATTATAATATTTGTTTTCTATGACACATACAGATGCGTTGCCTGGTACAAGTGGCAGAGGAAGTGCTTTGTGACCACTGGGACCTGGGTTCGATTCCCAGGTCCCCTTGCATATTTCATAATTTTTTCTTTAACCTATTCCTATGCAGCGTGCCCTTCAGTGATCTACCATGCACTCAACGCCTTGGCTTGACAAATGTCCCAGGAGATGAATCTAAAGGTCAGGATGTGAGGTTCATCATGCACATTAGTTGACCATGCCATACACGCGTTGGAAAAAGTCAACAGGCTTTGAATTCAGTGGGCTTAATTCCTTGCACATACCTCCATAATTGGGCCAGAACCCCCATCTTGTTTGTATTTTCTCTTTATTCTTTTTTTATTTTTTCTTTATTTTAATTCTTCTAATTATTTTATTTAATTCACCAAATAATTTTTAAAATACCAAAAAAATCAGAAAGTCAAAAATAAAAATATATTTATTTATTATTTAATGCATTAATGTTTTTTTTGTTGTAAATAAATTTGATAATTAATTTAGTTTTAAATTAGGGTTTTAACTTTAACATTTTCTTAAATAAATTAAAACACATAAAAATTAGGTTTTGTAGCATTTTACTTTTTTTTCAAATAATTAAATTACCTCATCATCATTATTATTAATTCTTAATTAATTTGTAAATAAACTTGTCATTAAATAATTAAGTTTAAATTAGGTCAAACTTGAACTTTTTTTAATAATTAAAAGCAAACTAGAATTAGGGTTTTATTTAATTTTTAATTTTAATCCATTTTCTTTATTTTCATTAAATACCAAAAATCAAAAAATAACTTCTTTTTCTTTAATCATTAATTCACTTCTAATTTCATATTTAATTCCTTTAAAGGGTCCAACGCCCTCGCACCTTCGAGTATATTTTCTCTTCGCGCATCTATTTTTATTTCTTTTATGAATGTAATATATTTTCCCCAAAGCCTTGTAATAGTTAATTAGGACATCTATTTTCCGCATTTTTCTTTTATTCAAATCGGGTATTGGTTTAATTTGGCGATGTAGACCCGCGCCTTGTAATAGCGTAGGACCTTTATTTTTCCGCATTTTAACTCCCGCACCTTTAACTGCTAATAATAACATGAAAGAATGTATGCCCAAATAAAATCAAAGCGTAGATCACCAATACATGTCAAACAAATAATAACTGAAAATGACACACAATTCACACACCACTCCTAGGGTACGCCTCACTGTTGCCTTGCCCCTCGAAAAGTGGTCGTCGAGTATAGGACGTTTTAGTAAGTCCTCATGTCCATGAACATGGCATGGGGGTAGCTTCTAAGGTGCCCTATTATTGCTCTGGTGACCACCCTGTTGCCTTGCCCCTCGAAACGTGGTCGTCGACTATAGGACGTCTTAGTGAGTCCTTATGTCCCATTGATCTAGTTGCCTCGAAACGGTTGCCTCGAAACAAGTTGCCTCGGAATAGTTGCCTCGGAATAAAAGATCAATGGCATAGGGGTAGCTTCTAAGGTGTCTTACCGTTGCTCGGTGACCACACTGTCCCTACAAACTCGAATTGACCCGGACACCTCCGACGGTGGTGCTACCTACCTCTCAATGGTGGGATGGCACTACCTTAAGGACATTTACACAGACTAATTCCTTAGGGTAGGTAGGTGACTCGTAGATACTTGCTCTAAATTCAAAACAAATCAAAAACTTCTTTTCACACCGACACTTTGCAAAAAGCTTTCAAAAACAACTTTTCAAACACTCTTGAGGACTGATACAAGAGTCGATCTGAAACTTTCAAAGAAACTTTTTCAAACCCACTAACCTTGAAAAGCAAACAAACATTTTTGAAAACACAAATGAGCAAGTATCTAAGAGCCCATGGATAACCATGGATAGAAAGGGTGCTAACACCTTCCCT
Source organism: Vicia faba (assembly GCA_948472305.1). NCBI lineage: Eukaryota > Viridiplantae > Streptophyta > Magnoliopsida > Fabales > Fabaceae > Vicia > Vicia faba. The sequence continues at coordinate 918,500,344 of OX451740.1, read as the reverse complement.
TTCTATAAATCTACCTCCCGAACCGAGAGCTAATCTCAATAAGGAATTTTTCTATGCTTTTGTCCTTTCCATTTGGAGAAAATAAAAGACGGTGGCGACTCTTAACCCGGATCTGGGGGATACCTTCTTAGAAAGTAGCAACAAGGTTGTGAGGGAACTGTGCGGGGTATACTGACACGGTTGAAGCAGTCTGCTACGTTGATGTGGCACTTTGTTGAGTACCGGTAACCCTTGAGTCAAGTCAAGGAGAGTACGGGGCTGCCGCGTGGTGTCGTGAAGCATCAACTGACCTTAGGAACCTTAATTGAACCATCCTGGCCTCTTTAGGGTAGTGAGATAACTGACTATGGTGCAATCCAAAGTTGGTTGATACTCGATGCTACACTCAGTTGAGGGTTGTTTTCTTGGGATATTTTGATCGCCAGTTCAGTGGCTAAATCGAAACGATGAACACAGAAAACAATCCAATGATATTGAGCTCCTTAGAACCCGGTTACTTTGATAGGACAGGTTTTGAGCCCACCAACTTCAAGAGGGTAGTACCTAAACTTCATGATGGCCTAAACTCTAAGGGCTGTCTTATGTGACTTGTGTGCCTTAAAACTTGACTACTTGCATGCTTGTTATCTGACCCATGAGTTTCTTGCAGGTTTTGTTTACAGTCCTTAATCTGGACTCATAACAGGGTTTACCTACATTTCTCCATGCATAGCATAACATCATACCATTGCATACATCCTGCATAAGAACTAATCCATTTCAAGGATCTCAAGGGCTTATGATGCAGGTCATGCTGAACCAATTACCCAGCAAGGGGAAAAGGGGATTTATTTTCCTCTAGCCAAGGTTGTCAGGGGCTATGACCCACTCGATATGGTGAGCCTTGACCCTTGAAGAAGGACTCTCAACAACATGAAGTTCCTTCAATCAAGCAACCAGATGCGAAATCTAACAATTTTCTTGTTTACCCCGTGAGATCCTTGGAAACATTGCATGCATATCATACATTGCACTACAGGTATCTTTTTGACAGGTCACTCACCTTCTTCGCTGTTTATTTCAGTCGATCGTCATGAATCCTGAAGCATCTACTGAGCAATCCATCCAGGCCCTCCAGGCCCAGAACGCCCAATTCCAGGAGCTGATTAAGAGTCTAGCCCAGGGCCAGCAGGATTTGAAGACTCTGCTCCTGAAGAAGAAGAAGAAGAATAGAACTGTGTTGTTTAACCCTAGGGGCAAATCTGGAAATGTATCACAAAATGATGCTGACCAAGCTACTTCCTCTGTTGGGAAAGACAGTCCCCAAGGGAGAGAGGTTCCTAGTCCAGTGGTCTCCAACAACGAGACTGATGATGAGCAGTACCCTCCAGCTGAGGACCGGTACAAGCAACTAGAGGATCGTCTGAATGCCATGGAAATTCAACAAGTGCCTGGGTTGGATTTCGGAGACCTGGGTCTATCTTCTGGTGTGGTGATCCCACACAAATTCAAGGCTCCTTCTTTTGCTAAGTATGATGGGGCATCCTGTCCCAGGATGCATCTCAGGTCTTATGTGCGGAAGATTCAACCATACACTTTGGACAAGAACTTGTGGATCCATTTCTTCCAGGAGAGTCTTTCAGGGACTCAACTCGAATGGTTCTATCAGCTGGATGGAACCACTATCCGTAATTGGGAGGACTTGGCAACTGCTTTTTATAAGCAGTATCAGTATAATGCCGACCTTGCTCCTACACGTGCCCAACTCCAGGGTATGTCGTTAGGATCGGGAGAAGGTTTCAAAGAATATGCGCAGAGATGGAGAGACCTTGCTGGGAGGGTACAACCACCTTTGACTGACCGAGAACTCGTTGATATGTTCTTGGGGACCCTATCCGGGCCGTTCTTCAATCATCTCATTGGAAATTCATCTGCAGGGTTTACCGACCTCATTCTGACTGGGGAAAGAATTGAAGCTGGTATCAAGAGTGGGAAGATTCAAGAGACCACACCTTATGATACTCACAAAAAGCCTTACATGGGAAAGAAGGAATCTAATGCTGCATACAGTCAAAAGAGTCGTCATGACCAACATGCAGGGGCAGTCATGATCTCTGGTTCTGCACCACGCCGACAACCACAAAAGGGAAATCAGCGAAGGCCGGACGAGCCTAAAAGACAATTCACCAACATTAACATGCCATGGTCACAAGCATTGCAGCACATGTTTAAAATGAACCTGATTGCGGTGATCAACCCTCCTGCAAATCCCAAGACCTCCTCTCCAAAATACAAGCCAGAGGCGAGGTGTGCTTATCATTCTGATAGCCCGGGGCACGATACTGAGGACTGTTGGGCGCTGAAGTATAAGATCCAGAATATGATTGATGCTAAGGAGATCAAGTTCGAGCCTGCTGAGACTCCCATTGTGACCACTGCTCCTTTGCCAAAACATGGCTAGGATTGAGAGATTTTTGTTCATTTGAATTCAAGTTGTATTTTTCTTTTCTTGTTCAAACAAACAATTGTCATGTTAAACCCTTTTATTTCATGAATGCATTACACATGTCTGTCTTGAATTAATTATGCGTACTATACTTAAAGCTGCTTTCATATTTTTTGTGATGATCAACTCTTGATTAATAATTCTAAGCCTCTTGAGGGAGGATGACAAAAACGATACCACGATATACAGTATGCTTTTGAACAGACCCCGCTGATGAGGTACAGGCATTGTTTCAATTCCTAAACACTGGAGTTATAAGGCAGATAATCCCTCGTTAACCCCTTTGAGCCAAAGAAGTAGGAGTTTTCTTTTCGAAATAAAAACCCTTAATCATAACCTGGGGCAGGGTAGTCTTCTCAGTTGATCCAGAGTGCACAACGAACGGCACCAAAGGAGTCTTTCCAAAACAAAAGACAGTGATAGTTTAGAATAGTCATAACGACAGGCAGTCATTATCAAAAAATAAATGAGAAGCCCAGAAAGTCAAAACCTATGAAGGAGACTTACAAAACTGGGGCATCCCGCTGACTGTAATCACAAAGAAACAGTTCAGGCAAAAAAACAGGGATAATGAAATCAAAAAGAAAGAGGTCCTACAAACCCTCAACAAATAAGGAATGACTGCCTATTCAAAATAAATTGTCAAAATCCGAACCATCACCGGAATATCAGAACAAAGACCAAACAAGGTCTAAACGCACGATCAGCTGAGTTTAGGTTTGAAGAACATCACGAAGAGCGGGTGGGTACAAATAATTTGAGCCTTTATCCTTTGTTTCTTAAACCGTGAACCAGGCCACGTTACAATCCTTAAAAGTCCTAGCTGAAGCATGGGTTGGTTCGAAAGCATACTGTTACGAAAGGTATCCTGACTCCTTAAGGCCCACTGTAAAAGTTTGAGTTGACATCACAGTCTACAAAAAGTTTCACTTGTTTTACAAAAATGCATTTTCAAAATTCAAGACAGACATAAGCTTTTGCATTCTTAAAATAACATTGTTTGCATATGACTATTTGTTTGAACAACATAGAAGTTTGCACGACGAACATCCAGTGAACAAAAGTCTTCTCAACAAAGAGGTCACCTCAAGTGGAAGAAACACTTCCAATCAAGGGGCATGGCATGATCAGTGTCTATCATCTGGGGCAGTCCAGTCAAGATTCGGGGAATCTCTCAAGGCCAACCAGCTTGGGGCAAATCTCCGCCCGAGTCACTTGGGGCATTCCAGCAACGAATCTTGCCTAATCAGACATCTTCTGGTAGCAGGGCAACACAACACTATCAACAGGGGCACCCCCTACATCCTGAGAGCGTGGATATAGTCGAAAAAAAAATACTACGCAAAATCAAAGACCCGCTAGGTTGACACACCTAGGCAAAAATAAGGGCTTCCCGGCGAACCAAAAAGGTTCGGGCAAAAATAAGGGATGAAATGAAAAAATCTGTACACCCGGCAAGTCGAAAACCTGAAAAGGCGGCTTGGGCAAAAAAGGGTATCCCGATGGACTGAAAACCTGAAAGGGCGGTCCAGGTAAAAGTTAGGGATCAAAGCGTACGACTATGTCCCGGCATCTCGTCACTTGCCTACCAAGAAGAAGATTTGTCAATCGGCAGTTATCAAGCACCTCTACAAGGTATCTTATTCTCCCACATCAGAAACAAGGGCAATAATGAGTCGTCCAGGCGATCCAGTGGCTCTGTCAACCAAAGTACCAAGGAAAGATCAATATAAAGATGATTACCATCTACCTTTACAAATTCCAGATCAACATTGGTAACAAGCCAAGAAAAATCAGTAGACGACTAATCGTGGGTTAATATCCGAAACCAAACAGGACAATCATCCACTTGATCATCATCAGGCAACCCTACACCGGTTCCTTCTCAACTTTCAGACAAAGTCTTACACGGACTTATCATCAAAAGTGACCCTACACCGGTTCCTCCTAAAAGTCTTACACGGATTTATCTCAAGTTTTACACGAACTTGCCCTGCAGTGACCCTACACCGGTTCCTCCTAGAAGTCTCACACGGACTTATCTCAAGATAACCTTACCCCGGTTCCTCCAGAAGTCTTACACGGACTTATCCCAAGATAACCTTACCCCGGTTCCTCCAGAAGTCTTACACGGACTTATCATCAAAGTGACCCTACACCGGTTCCTCCTAAAAGTCTTACACGGATTTATCTCAAGTTTTACACGAACTTGCCCTGCAGTGACCCTACACCGGTTCCTCCTAGAAGTCTCACACGGACTTATCTCAAGATAACCTTACCCCGGTTCCTCCAGAAGTCTTACACGGACTTATCTCATGGTAACCCTACACCGGTTCCTCCAAAAGTTTTACACGAACTTATCCCGAAGAAACCCTACACAGGTTCTCTCCCCAAAGATGCAGTTTTACACGGACTCGTCATCAGAAACCCTACCCAGGTTTTACTTCTTCCAGGATGCAGTTTTACACTGACTCATTATCATTAAACCCCACACAGGTTTCCTTCTTTCCAAGATGCGGTTTTACACGAGCTCATCATCAGGCAACCTTACATAGGTTCCCTCGTTCAACTTACAAAAATTACAGTTCAAAAAATTTCCCCAGGAGAGTCCAGTCCAGAAGTTTCCCCAGGAAAGTTCAATCCATCTCCCCAGCACGAAGCTTATCCCCAGTAGATTCTGGAAGCTTATCCCTCGCAGAGCACGAACGCGTCTCCCGGCTTTATTCAAAGGTTATTTCCCTACCGGGATATAACTGGGTTATCCTCAGCCAAAAGCCATGGAAAGATCGTCCTCGGCGAAGTCTTCTATCCCCAGCGAAGTCTATTAACACTTCCAACATAACGACGGTATCCTCAGCGAAGTTATCATCAACATTCCAGCAGAGTACTTCTCTCCCCACAAAGTATTGTTCCCCAGCAAGATCGCTAGAATAATTTATTCCCCGCAGAGTAATCTCTTCATCAAGTTTCGTCCCCAACGGATTCATCTTCTCCTGCTGGTATTCTTGCAACTATCATCCCCAGAGGAAACAACAAAGCACTATTCTCCAACATCAGCCCAGGATGTGACTTCCCGGCACCCGTCAAGGATTTACTTTCCTAGACAAAAACATACATTCATAAACATCGCATTTCCATACATTATAGCATGCATATATGCATCATGAACATACGATCTCATTTATGTCGAGAACATCATTGCTTGATCCATATCATGCATTGCATATGACTGACCTTTACCTTTCAGGAAAGATCCAGTTAAGTTCTCAGCTATATTCCAAGACTTTAGTCTGGTTCAGTTAAATCGATTCTAAGATTTTTCTGATTCTTATCCAGTCAAAGTTAATCCAAGACCTTGCCTGGTTCGGTTAAATCGACTCCTAAAGATTTTTCTGATTCTTATCCAGTCAAAGGCCTTCTCTGGTTCAGTCAGATCGACCCTAAGATCTCCCTGATTCTTATCCAGTTGAAGTTATTCCAAGACCTTTCCTGGTTCGGTTAAATCGACTCCTAAAGATTTTTCTGATTCTTATCCAGTCAAAGGCCTTCTCTGGTTCAGTCAGATCGACCCTAAGATCTCCCTGATTCTTATCCAGTTGAAGTTATTCCAAGACCTTGCCTGGTTCAGTTAAATCGACTCCTAAAGATTTCTCTGATTCTTATCCAGTCAAAGGCCTTCTCTGGTTCAGTCAGATCGACCCTAAGATCTCCCTGATTCTTATCCAGTTGAAGTTATTCCAAGACCTTGCCTGGTTCGGTTAAATTGACTCCTAAAGATTTTTCTGATTCTTATCCAGTCAAAGGCCTTCTCTGGTTCAGTCAGATCGACCCTAAGATCTCCCTGATTCTTATCCAGTTGAAGTTATTCCAAGACCTTGCCTGGTTCAGTTAAATCGACTCCTAAAGATTTATCTGATTCTTATCCAGTCAAAGGCCTTCTCTGGTTCAGTCAGATCGACCCTAAGATCTCCCTGATTCTTATCCAGTTGAAGTTATTCCAAGACCTTGCCTGGTTCAGTTAAATCGACTCCTAAAGATTTTTTTGATTCTTATCCAGTCAAAGGCCTTCTCTGGTTCAGTCAGATCTACCCTAAGATCTCCCTGATTCTTACCCAGTTGAAGATTCCAAGACCTTGCCTGGTTCGGTTAAATCTACTCCTAAAGATTTTTCTGATTCTTATCCAGTCAAAGGCCTTCTCTGGTTCAGTCAGATCGACCCTAAGATCTCCCTGATTCTTATCCAGTTGAAGATTCCAAGACCTTGCCTGGTTCAGTTAAATCGACTCCTAAAGATTTTTCTGATTCTTATCTAGTCAAAGGCCTTCTCTGGTTCAGTCAGATCGACCCTAAGATCTCCCTGATTCTTATCCAGTTGAAGATTCCAAGACCTTGCCTGGTTCAGTTAAATCAACTCCTAAAGATTTTTTTGATTCTTATCTAGTCAAAGGCCTTCTCTGGTTCAGTCAGATCAACCCTAAGATCTCCCTGATTCTTATCCAGTTGAAGATTCCAAGACCTTGCCTGGTTCAGTTAAATCGACTCCTAAAGATTTTTCTGATGCCGATCCAGTCAAAGGCCTTCTCAAGTCCAGTTAAATCGATTCCTAAAGATTTTCCTGATGAAGACTCAGTAGAAGACATCCAAGATTCTCTCATCGTTACTGTTGAGGTAGTAATCGCCCCAGATTCTCTCATCGTTGCTGTTGAGGTAGTAATCACACCAGATTCTCTCATCGTTACTGTTGAGGTAGTAATCGCCCCAAATTCTCTCATCGTTACTGTTGAGGTAGTAATCGCCCCAGATTCTCTCATCGTTACTGTTGAGGTAGTAATCGCCCCAGATTCTCTCATCGTTACCGTTGAGGTAGTAATCGCCCCAGGTTCTCTCATTGTCCCATTGAGTTAGTAACCATCCCTGATTCATTCATCACCGTGTGAAGCTCCAAGACCCGATTCCTGTAACCAACCAGGGTGCGTCTATACAAAGAGTCTGAAGACCAGCTCCTGCAACAGGCCAGGTAATCATTTTCTTTTTCAGGTACGCAAGCTCTCGCTAAGGAATCTCTTACGCGATCGACACCCAGATGGCATCTATAAGCCCATCCACCTATCCATCAATCTCCAAATGGCATCTGTAAGCCCATTCCCATCATCCCACTGCTAACATGTGAGCGCAAATTTCTGGGCACTCTAGTATTCAATCATCTTCCACCTTCGGATTACGAAAGGCACGTCAGCCAATCTACATCCTCAGGTCTAAGAAGATTGAACAGGGGAAACTGTTGTACCTCAAAATTTGCCCTCCCATATTCTTCAAGATTTGCAAAGAGCATGCTTCAAAATCTCCCCAAGGGTTGCACAGTCCAATGGCCTTCTAACAGTAAAAAATTAGGGTTTTGGTTATGGCAAAGAAATTGAAGTTTCCAAGGGTCCAATCAAGTACCACATGCCTATAAACATTGTCAAGCATCCTCATACCAAGTTTCAAGACTCACAGCTCAAGATTGCACAGTCAAAAATCCTAATTGCTCAACAGTCAACTGCAGGGGCAAAATGGTCATTTGACAGTCAAAAGTCAAAATTTTTGGTCAACATCTTATTTTGAAGCCACAAACATCATTTGATCAATTCTTGATCATGATTCTCAAGGCATGGCTCAAAAAGTCTCAAGATGCAAAAGTTTCTATTTTTGGATAGTTGAAAAAGTCAACTGTAACTTGACCAAGGCATAACTTCCACATGGTTTATCAGAAAAATTCCATCCAAAGCTCATTTTGAAGAGAATGACATTTCCTACAACTCATCTTCACACTTCAAGTCCAAGAAATGCTCTCACAAAAAGTTATCAATCTCAACATTATAGGTCATTTTTAAAAGTCAACAAAAAGGCACTTTAAGTCAAAGACCATAACTTGAGATTGATAAATCAAAATGACATGGGACCAAATGCATTGGTTAGAGGACTTCAAGACCTTTCCAAAATGTCCAAGAACATGATCCAAGCTTAAAAATTGAGCAAGATATGCCTTGTGGAAGTTGGGAAATTTTTGGGAATTTTGAAAAGTCAACTTTGCTTCAAATGCCTCAAAATTGCTAATGGGCCACAATTTCTTCCAAGAATCATCACCCAAAGGCTATGCACGACCCATTGACTTTAAAGGGAGTTATTTTATCATTTTTTATTAATTATTTGAATTATTATTATTATTAGTTCATTTAATTAAAATAAAATATGACAAAAATAGCAAATCATGTTTTCCAAACCTTTTTGTGCAGCATATCCACTCATCATGACCTCAATATTTCGTGCATACTCAAAAAGGCAAGAATTGGCAATGATTGGCATCAAAAAGGAATGAAAAAGATTGAAAAAGATTCATGAAAATCACAAATTCAAGAACATTGATTGAATGGATTTTGGACTTGTTTTGTTAACCTAAATCGTTCACATACATAAGGAGAACATAACCCTAAAGCCAAGAACAAGCAAGCTGCGCTCAGAATAGAGAATCAAACTTGTATTTTTCACAAAAAAAGCCAAAACTGATTTCATAGCTAGAGTGTGTTAAAAAGAAAAAGAACCATTCCAAAGGCTTGCTGAGACAACCAAGAAGCTTTCTCAATCAAAATCACATCCCCACACGCAAAGAACTGGTATAACCAAGTCACCCTGTGCATAACATTTTGCATAATCGTATTTGAATTTACATGCCATATCAATGCATTCTATTGTTTGATTTGTACTAACATGGACTCACTGAAGCTTTTGGTGTCTTTTAATTGAACTAATTTTGCCTGTATAGAAAGATACCATTGACGTTTTCTAGGTTTTCATAAGCTTGAAATTAGGGACTTCTTCATGAGGAAAAATTGGCCATCCTGACCAGTACCATTGAACTCAGAAACTCGTGACGAACAGAACCATACCATCGCGCTCAATTTATGATAAGAGATACGCTAATCGCTATTATTCGCTATGCTGTTTAGTGGGGGTTTAAAACCCCCGCTATTTGTTTGGTATTTTCAGGGATAACGAAGAAGAAGCCTGGCGTGTCACTATATGGTTGGACAATTTGAAATCTGGCGCGTTTTATATCATTAGCTTTAATTTCTTATTATAATATTTGTTTTCTATGACACATACAGATGTGTTGCCTGGTACAAGTGGCAGAGGATGTGCTTTGTGACCACTGGGACCTGGGTTCGATTCCCAGGTCCCCTTGCATATTTCATAATTTTTTCTTTAACCTATTCCTATGCAGCGTGCCCTTCAGTGATCTACCATGCACTCAACGCCTTGGCTTGACAAATGTCCCAGGAGATGAATCTAAAGGTCAGGATGTGAGGTTCATCATGCACATTAGTTGACCATGCCATACACGCGTTGGCAAAAGTCAACAGGCTTTGAATTCAGTGGGCTTAATTCCTTGCACATACCTCCATAATTGGGCCAGAACCCCCATCTTGTTTGTATTTTCTCTTTATTCTTTTTTTATTTTTTCTTTATTTTAATTCTTCTAATTATTTTATTTAATTCACCAAATAATTTTTAAAATACCAAAAAAAATCAGAAAGTCAAAAATAAAAATATATTTATTTATTATTTAATGCATTAATGTTTTTTTTTGTTGTAAATAAATTTGATAATTAATTTAGTTTTAAATTAGGGTTTTAACTTTAACATTTTCTTAAATAAATTAAAACACATAAAAATTAGGTTTTGTAGCATTTTACTTTTTTTTTCAAATAATTAAATTACCTCATCATCATTATTATTAATTCTTAATTAATTTGTAAATAAACTTGTCATTAAATAATTAGGTTTAAATTAGGTCAAACTTGAACTTTTTTTAATAATTAAAAGCAAACTAGAATTAGGGTTTTATTTAATTTTTAATTTTAATCCATTTTCTTTATTTTCATTAAATACCAAAAACCAAAAAATAACTTCTTTTTCTTTAATCATTAATTCACTTCTAATTTCATATTTAATTCCTTTAAAGGGTCCAACGCCCTCGCACCTTCGAGTATATTTTCTCTTCGCGCATCTATTTTTATTTCTTTTATGAATGTAATGTATTTGCCCCAAAGCCTTGTAATAGTTAATTAGGACATCTATTTTCCGCATTTTTCTTTTATTCAAATCGGGTCTTGGTTTAATTTGGCGATGTAGACCCGCGCCTTGTAATAGCGTAGGACCTTTATTTTTCCGCATTTTAATTCCCGCACCTTTAACTGCTAATAATAACATGAAAGAATGTATGCCCAAATAAAATCAAAGCGTAGATCACCAATACATGTCAAACAAATAATAACTGAAAATGACACACAATTCACACACCACTCCTAGGGTACGCCTCACTGTTGCCTTGCCCCTCGAAAAGTGGTCGTCGAGTATAGGACGTTTTAGTAAGTCCTCATGTCCATGAACATGGCATGGGGGTAGCTTCTAAGGTGCCCTACTATTGCTCTGGTGACCACCTTGTTGCCTTGCCCCTCGAAACGTGGTCGTCGACTATAGGACGTCTTAGTGAGTCCTTATGTCCCATTGATCTAGTTGCCTCGAAACGGTTGCCTCGAAACAAGTTGCCTCGGAATAGTTGCCTCGGAATAAAAGATCAATGGCATATGGGTAGCTTCTAAGGTGTCTTACCGTTGCTCGGTGACCACACTGTCCCTACAAACTCGAATTGACCCGGACACCTCCGACGGTGGTGCTACCTACCTCTCAATGGTGGGATGGCACTACCTTAAGGACATTTACACAGACTAATTCCTTAGGGTAGGTAGGTGACTCGTAGATACTTGCTCTAAATTCAAAACAAATCAAAAACTTCTTTTCACACCGACACTTTGCAAAAAGCTTTCAAAAACAACTTTTCAAACACTCTTGAGGACTGATACAAGAGTCGATCTGAAACTTTCAAAGAAACTTTTTCAAACCCACTCACCTTGAAAAGCAAACAAACATTTTTGAAAACACAAATGAGCAAGTATCTAAGAGCCCATGGATAACCATGGATAGAAAGGGTGCTAACACCTTCCCTTTTTATAAATCTACCTCCCGAACCGAGAGCTAATCTCAATAAGGAATTTTTCTATGCTTTTTTCCTTTCCATTTGGAGAAAATAAAAGACGGTGGCGACTCTTGCTTCCGCGACATTTCGCGAACCAGCGTAAAACAGTCAGTTCCAGATCCACCGATCACAACAAGTATGTGAGGTAAGCAAGTTTATATACAAGTAATCATATTCACACAAAGCAGACAAGTCCTTAATTTTAGGCTTGCATGGAGTTTGTAGGTAAGTACCCTCTTGAAGTTTAGTTGGCTCAACCTGTCCTAGTTAATAGTAACCGGGTTCTAAGGGATCTCAAAATCACTGACCTTTCCCACAAGCTTCGTTCAATAAACAATTGACTCGCAACCGAACAAAACTCAGGGGTCAAGTCTCAATGAGTGTAGCATTCAGTATCAACCAATTTTCAGCTTTACACCGAAATGGCTATCTCACTACTTCCTAAAGGCCAAGTTGGTCAAGTAAGGTTCTAAGGTCAGTTGATGCTTCACGACACTACGCGGCGGCCCCGTACTCTTCTTGACTGACTCAAGGGTTACCGGTACCAACCAAAGTGCCACATCAACGTAGTTATTGCTTCAACCATGTCAGTATACGCCGCACAGTTCCCTCACAGTTTATTGCTACTTGCCTAAAAGGTGCCCCCAAATCCGGGTGTAGGATTTAAAACAAACCCAACAAGGAACCAAAATACAAAGCAAACAAATCAAACAATGTAAGCAAGTAAAGGTGATCTAGCCCTAAGGTAACCCCACTTTTATAAGTCCCCAGCAGAGTCGCCAGTTCTGTGATACGGTGGGAGAACTGACTTGAGGGTTTTGCGTTTGTGTTCGCAAATGTTGTGGTTTAGCAAGAGTCGCCTCCTACTTTTCTTTTATCCAAAAAGGAAAGGTGAAAAAGCACAGGAAAGACCTTTAGAGATGTTTTCTTGAGTTCGGGGGGTAGATTATGAAAAGGGAAGGTATTAGCACCCTTTTCATCCATGGTTTTCCATGGGCTCTTAGTTACTCGCTAGATCAACTTGCTTTCGTTTGAATGTGCTTTGTGGTGTGGGCTTTGAAAGTGTTTTGAAAAAATATCTTTGTAATGGTTCTCGTCTCTATAAGAACGTATACAAAGTTTTGTTTCGAAAGATAGTTCAAAGGTGTACTTGTGGATTGTGATTTGGAAAATGGTTTTCAGAAAGATATTTCATAATGGTTCTCGTCTCTATAAGAACGTATACAAAATGTTTTATCTTTTGGAAATGTTTTGAAATGAGAGTGTTGATGTATAAAAGTGTTTTTTGTAGTTGCGAGCAAGCGAGTAACTAAGAGCGAAACTACCTACTCAAAAGGTCTTAAATGTGCTTTTCCTTCTCCTTTAGATGTAACTATCTTACCATTGTTTTGGTAAGAAGTCCCACTGTTGGATGTGAAGGGACGAGTATGGGACGTTTGTATAGTCATAGAAAGCAACTTATGAGACGTTTTAGTAATTTCGTTTAGGGACTAGATCATTTACCGAAGGCAACATCGAGGGTCATCGAGGGACTACGATCTTTTATCGAGGGTCTTTTCTAAAACGCCCATGTTCGAGGGATATGACTATATTTCCGATAGGAAACAAGTAAGATTACCCTAAGGGTGCTAGTGTGCAAGTGTGTTTGATTACATGCATTTTAGTCTTGATTTTTGGTGGTCTACTTGTTGGTTTTATATCTTTCCATACACACCCTAATTACTAGCAATATATGAAAGCAATAAAAGCGAAGAAATGTAAAGTCCTACACTATTACAATATTTAGGGGATGGGGATACATATTTACTAATGGGGATTGCAAGTGAAAATAAGTCCTAAGTTACTATTACAACCATATTGAAATGTACAATATAAGAAAGAAATGGACTTGTTTAGAAAATGTTTTTATCTTAAGGAAATAAATTAAAAGGAAAATATTTTTATGTTTTTTATGTTAATATAAAAAAAGAGTTAATATTAAAAATGATAAAAAGGGAAATAAATGAAAGATAGAAAACATCGTGCTGCTGTAAGAAAAACAATAAGGATCAGAAGTTCTGAAGCCAAAAGCGTTGTGACTCAGCAGGAGAACGTCAGTGGGCATCAGAAGTTCTAGACTGGTAAACTCTGAGGTCCTGCAAGAAACGTTAGAGGGAAAATACAGAGGCTCTGGATGGTGTTCAACCAGTGAACCAAAAGTCAGAAGTTATGTATTACACTAAGACAGTGAGCAAACGTTAGCAGTTCAGTGCGTTATCAGCATGTGAAAATCAGAAACTCTGAGTGTGTACAAACAGAGAATGAGAGCATCAGAAGTTCAGTGTATTTGACATGCAAGGAGAACTCAGAAGTTCTGTGTTGTGTTAGGATAATGAGTGAATCATCAGAGGTTTTGTGCGTTAGAACTATGAATGAACATCAGAAGTTCAGTGTTGTGAAAATGGTGAGTGAAAAACAGAAGTTCTGCGTTACGTTTCAACTCTTAACCAGCACATCAGCAATTTATTCAGTTCAGCAAATCAGAATGATCACAGCACAACAAATCATAGATGCTCCCAGCCTAAGTCTGAGCCTAGCATTATTCTAAAAGTTATGATCCATAGTTTTTCTATTCATACAATGATATATACAACATTAATACTATGATATTTACATGTTAATGATGCTCATAATGAAAAACAAGCAAAGTCAGAAAGACTTACCTGGAACCTGGAACGTGCTTGGAGCTTTGAGTGGTTGCGTTTGGATGTTCTGAGTTAACAAGGGTGACGGAACAGTAGTTGTGTTCTTTAATTCAAAGGGAGGAACAAAGGTTTGTTTTTTTGTGTATGAGAAATATGGTTTTTGTGAAGGTTTCACAACTTCCTTTTCTCTCTCTTTTTTTCCAATCTCTCTCAAAAAGCCAGCCCTTAGAATGTGTGATGGAACGTATTTATAGATGATTTTTGTTGTGGTTTGGGGGGGGGGGGAAGCAAGTGGGATTTGCACTTGTTTTGGCATCCTGTTCCTTTTCTTTTTCATCAAAGATTTCATATGCTAGTTTGGTGCAATCATGGGATACAGGCGTAGGCTGAACCAGCTGTTGGTCATAGGTCTGCAGCAGGTTGTATAAACAAGGTTTTTGAATTTGGTCAAGTTCTGACCAAAGTGTTGAATATAGCCTTCATGTGCTGAAGTGCTGCCTTATTTTTGAAGCAAGCATAGTGGTTGTCAGCAGGAATTAAGGAAAAGCAAAAAGCAAAGCATGGGCTTAGTAGAAAATTTGCTATCCCAAGACAGTAGAGGTACACGTGGTGAAAATACTTTGGATAAAGACTCAGAAGGTGGCTGTGAGCATTAAATGAGCATTAAATGATGATGAGACTTATCACAACCAAAAATCCTGTAACGTGAAACTCTACACCAAGGCTTAGTTCTGGATCAGAAGTTTTGAGCTTGCGTAGCACTTAATCTTCTAATCCTCTTATCTTCTGGCTCCAGCATGTTCTGAAGGAGATTTCAGACTTTCTGGAAAGCTTGCAACATGCTCCTTAACCTTCTTTGCATTACCCTAGCAAACTCTGATTGAACTTGCGTAGATGCTGAAGAGCCATGTTTTGACTGAAGACTAAGTGCTGAACCATGTTTACAACTTCTGACTGCAACTGCCTGGAGGCTGGCTCAGAAGTTATGAAGTGTCATTTTTCTTAAATACTTAGAAAAAATCCCAAGTTTTTAGAAATTTGGCTTTTCCGTAGTAAATTTGACTTTTGAACTTTTTGATGATACAAACTTCATATTCCAACATGTCTTGATGAAATATGATTCTTGAAGCTTGATTTTGATCCAAAAGTCAAAGTTTGACTTTTCTGCATGCAAATGACCATTTTGCCCTTGGAAGTGATTTCCTTGGAAAAAATGATAGTTCAAGGCCTGGAAACTTGATAGAAGCAAACCTAAGATCCAGGGTGATCCCTTATGAAATGAGAGGGAAAGTTTTGGGGTACAACAAGTATCCTTTCCGAAGAAGCACCTGCACCATTAAAAGAAATACCCTTTTCGACCATTTTTGGACAAGATTCATCAAAGGAAACATGCACAGATTCTTCCACAGTTTGTAACATTTTATTAAATACCCTATATGCTTTGCTAGATTGAGAGTATCCGAGAAAGATACCTTCATCGGCTTTTGAGTCAAATTTTCCAAGATTTTCTTTACCATTATTTAATACAAAACATTTACAACCAAAGACATGGAGATGAGAAATGTTTGGTTTTCTACCTTTCAAAAATTCATACGGTGTTTTGTTGAGCATAGGACGTATCAAGATCCTATTTAGCACATAGCAAGCCGTATTGATGGCATCGGCCCAAAATTATTTTGGAAGACCATGTTCATTGATCATAGTTCTCCCAAGTTCTTCTAGAACACGATTTTTACGCTCAACAACTTCATTTTGTTGAGGTGTTCTAGGAGATGAAAAATTATGATCAATGCCATTTCTTTCACAATATTCATCAAAAAAGTGATTTTCGAATTCTCCTCCATGGTCACTTCGGATGGTAACAATTTTTGTATTCAACTTGTTTTTGAGATAATTTGGCAAATT
Source organism: Vicia faba (assembly GCA_948472305.1). Classification (NCBI taxonomy): domain Eukaryota; kingdom Viridiplantae; phylum Streptophyta; class Magnoliopsida; order Fabales; family Fabaceae; genus Vicia; species Vicia faba. The sequence goes on along the minus strand of OX451740.1, from coordinate 918,484,194 downwards.
CTTCAAAAGTATAGAAAGTCTCACTTTTGTTTGCTAAGAATATCGTCCAACAAAATCTAGAGTAGTCATCAACTATAACGAAGCCATAATAATTTCCACCTAGACTTTTAATTCTAGATGGTCCAAATAGGTCCATATGGAGGAGTTCAAGTGGCTTCGTTGTAGAGATGACATTTTTAGATTTAAAAGAGACTCATGTTTGTTTACCCATTTGACAAGCATCACATAGATGATCTTTTGAAAATTTGATTTTGGGTAAGCCAATCACAAGATCTTTAGATATGATTTTATTTAGCAAATCAAAGTTAACATGTGTTAATCGCCTATGCCAAAGCCATGAGTCTTCACTCATGGTGAATAAACATTTAGCACCTGTTAGGGACACATCATTCAAGTCAAGCATATATACATTGTCTACCCTCAAGCCCTTAAACACATCCTCTTTATTATCGTTATGTTCGATTATGCATTCATCCTTTAGAAAATAAATTTTATAACCTTTGTCGCATAATTGACTAATGCTAATAAGATTGTGTTTAAGGCCTTCAACTAATAGGACATCTGAGATAGTGGTGGATGAGGGACTACCTACACTACCTTTACCGAGTATTGCTCCCTTGTTGTTATCACCATAAGTAACAAAACCTTTCTTCTTTGCCACAAAGTCAAAGAATAGTGAAATGTCACCCGTCATGTGTCTTGAGCAACCACTATCGAGAAACCATCTTCTCTCGAGAGGCTCAAGACATTCCACCTAAAATATCAAACATGAGAGATAGGTACCCAACATTCATTGGGTCCTTGAGTGTGAGTTGAACATTTGTTGCCTTTTGGGAACCATTGATATATGCCTTTAGGAACTAAGAGTCTCCTAAATCGACATTTACTAATGGTATGTCCCTTCTAAAATGGATCCGATCAAGTACATCTTCAAAAAGCCTGCTTTATTTGGAAGAATCACTAGATGGCAAATGATCCTGAATGAGTATGATATTCAGTACACAACCCAAAAAGCTATGAAGGGGAGTGTACTAGCTGATCATCTAGCTCATCAAGCTGTCGAAGATTATCAATCCATGAAGTTCGACTTCCCCGACGAAGACATTATGACATTGGACAACATTGAAGGTAACGGACTGTATGATGGACCTAAACAAGGATCCCGGTGGACCCTGTACTTTGATGGTGCTTCAAATGCACTTGGCAACAGTATCGGCGTGGTACTTATCTCTCCAGAAGGTTGCCATACGCCTTTCACTGCTAGACTTTGCTTCAGCTGCACCAACAACATGGCCGAGTATGAAGCTTGCATCTTTGGTCTCAAAGCTGCTATTGACTTGGGAATCAAATCTTTGGTTGTGTTTAGAGACTCAGCTTTGGTTATCAGTTAAATCAAAGGAGAGTGGGATACTAAACATCCTAATCTCATCCCTTACAAAGAATATGTCCTGACATTGTTACCTCATTTCGAGCAGATTACCTTCGAGCACTTCCCGCGAGAAGAAAATCTGCTAGCAGATGCTCTAGCCACAATGTCTTCCATGTTTAAACTTAACTGGGATAATGAGACTCCCCAAATCACCATTGAGCGAAGGGATGAACCTGCTCATTGTCACGAGATTAATACCGGAGAAGTAGTGGACCAACCCTGGTTTCACGAAATCAAAAGGTATCTCAAGACTCGAGAATACCCTGAAGGAGCCTCAGTCAACGACAAAAAAATTCTTGAGGAGATTTTCTGCCAAGTTCTTCCTGAGAAATGGTATCCTATATAAGCGCAACCATGATTGCGTTCTGCTTCGTTGTATGGATAAGGTAGAAGCTGAGCAGATCATGACTGAGCTACATAATGGTACTTTTGGCACCCACTTGAGTGGACATACAATGGCTAAGAAGATTCTAAGGGAAGGCTACTACTGGTCTACCATGGAAGCTGACTGTCATCAACATTCCCGTACTTGTCACAAATGCCAAATCTATGCAGACAATGTGCATATACCTCCAGTTCCTCTCAATGTCTTAACAGCTTCTTGGCCATTCACAATGTGGGGTATCGACATGATTGGAGAGATCAAGCCTACAGCATCCAATGGACATCGCTTCATCCTGGTGGCTATTGATTACTTTACCAAGTGGGTCGAAGCAGCTTCCTTCGCCTCTGTTACAAAGAATATGGTTGCCCGCTTCATCAAGAAGAACCTCATATGCCGGTATGGTATCCCCGACCGGATCATCACGGATAACGGTACAAACCTGAACAACACTTTGATCATCGCTCTGTGCGAGCAGTTCAAGATTCAACATCACAATTCATCTCCCTACCGACCAAAGATGAACGGTGTTGTCGAAGCTGCGAACAAAAATATCAAGAAGATCATTCAAAAGATGGCAGTCACCTACAAGGACTTGCATGAGATGTTACCGTTTGCTCTGCACGGGTACCGTACCATGGCACGTACTTCAACTAGGGCAACCCCTTTTTCTTTGGTATATGGCATGGAAGCTGTTTTACCTATGGAGGTTCAAATTCCTTCCTTGAGAATTATGAAGGATGCTGGTTTAAGTGAAGACGATTGGATTCAGACCCGACTTGATCAACTTAACTTGATTGACGAGAAGCGACTTACTGTTGTTTGTCATGGTCAGACATATCAAAAACGGATGATCAAGGCTTTCAACAAGAAAGTTAGACGTCAGGTGTATCAAGTCGGAGATCTTGTAATCAAGCGGATCATCTTGCTGCAAAGTGATCCCAGGGGCAAATGGACTCCTACTTACGAAGGACCATTTGTGATCAAAAATATCTTTTCTGGTGGGGCTATGATTCTAACCACCATGGACGGTGACAACCTGCCTCACCCTGCGAATGAAGACATAGTCAAAAGATACTACGCATAAATGACCCGACAAGTTGAAAACCCGAAAGGGAAATTTGGGCAAAAATGGGCATCCTGGTGAATCGAAAACCCGAAAGGGCGGTTCAGGCAAAAATTAGGGATAAACAAAAACTGTACACCCGGCAAGTTGAAAACCCGAAAGGGCGACTTAGGCAAAAAGGGGTTTCCCGGTGGATCGAAAACCCAAAAGGGCGATCCAGGCAAAAGTTATGGAATTAAAGCGTATGACCATGTCTCGTCGGATCACTTTAAGGACAGTCTCTTCACGGACAAGCTCCAAGCTTCCGATCAATCCAATCATCTGCGGACGAAGCAACAAATGGACAAGATACTCAGAGTTACGAAGGCTATAGCAGAATGGGAACCCCATGGAATTGTTACAGATAACCATCTTTCTTTGTATAAATTTTTCTCAATTTTATGACAACATTCTCTTACTAGGATGTCTGTCTCCTTTGTACAAAATACTTACACAAAGTTAATACAAAGATACTTCAAAGTGCAGAAAATTGTTTGCCTTTTCTTTCTTTTTTACACTTGTGTTTTATTTGAAAACGTCCAATGATTTATTAAATGAGCATATGCATTTGAATATGATCACTGCTTACAAATAAAACGAAATGAGAAAGAATAAATACTGATAGGATGAAGGTATAGGAAAATGTCTTTAGGCTATTCCAGGAGAAATCACCTGCAATACATCATCCAGATCCTCGGCGGAACTAAAGCCTTGAAATACATATCCCCAGCGGAGTTAAGTTTCAAAAATCCCCATCAGAGTTGAGTTCTCAAACTACCAATCCCCAGCGGAGCAAACTTTGAACTAAAAAACCCTCAGTGAAGATGAAACTTTCTTCCCCAAACGGAGTCAAACATTCGACCTTTGAACATCATTGGAGACCATCCAGCTTCCTCCATTTTCCCCGGAGAGTCGCTTTAAAACCAGATAATTCCCCATAGAGTTATTTTAAAGCCTTTTTCCTCAACAGAGTCAAGTTTCCATACACGATCAAATCAGCATGTCATTAAGATCCCCAATGGAGCTGAGACTATCAATCTACAGCGGAAACCTTTCAGTTTCTCCAGATTCCCCAACAAGTTATCTTAAAGTCTGAGAATCAACCAGATAACAGTTAACTTTTGTTTTATCCCCAACCAAGGATAACTCCAGAAGATTGGCATACACCCAAGCTCCTGATACCTTTAACAGAATGAAGATTCTCATTCTTGAAACTCCAGAAGATTGGCATACACCCAAGCTCCTGATACCTATAACAGAATGAAGATTCTCATTCTTGAAACTCCAGAAGATTGGCATACACCCAAGCTCCTGATACCTTTAACAGAATGAAGATTCTCATTCTTGAAACTCCAGAAGATTGGCATACACCCAAGCTCCTGATACCTTTAACAGAATGAAGATTCTCATTCTTGAAACTCCAGAAGATTGGCATACACCCAAGCTCCTGATACCTTTAACAGAATGAAGATTCTCATTCTTGAAACTCCAGAAGATTGGCATACACCCAAGCTCCTGATACCTTTAACAGAATGAAGATTCTCATTCTTGAAACTCCAGAAGATTGGCATACACCCAAGCTCCTGATACATTTAACAGAATGAAGATTCTCATTCTTGAAACCCCAGAAGATTGGCATACAACCCAAACTCCTGATCTCCCCATAGGGACAATTACTCCCCAGAGTTTTTCACTCCCCCAACAGATCGAAGATTCTCATTCTCAATTCCCCGCAGGAGCCATCAGAGCATTCCTTATTCTCCAACAGACCAAGGTTTTCCTTTGATCGATTCCCGGTAGAGATCTCCAGAGTTTCCCTTATTCCCCAGCCGGGTAAGGATTCTCATCGTATAATCCCTGCGAGTTGCCAAGGATTTTTCTATACCCAACAGTGGTCCAAGGATGTCTCATCCTCAACAATCAAAGATTTTGAATCTCCAACAGCGGTCATGGATTTACTTTCCCCGGCAGCAGTCAAAGATTTTATTATCTCCAGCTATGAAGGATTTGTTTTCCTCAGCAAGACAGCTAATCAGCTTACGGGCGCATACATTACATTTATATATCATAAACATTGATAAAACACATGTATTGCATCAAACATTTCATGCAACATAATTTTGTGTTTCAGCTAATATTTTACCCTTTTCAGGATAAGATTAACAAGCTACTGGGATAAGATCATGAAAACAGTTTACGGATGCTCCAGACATGGATGCCATCCTATTGCTTATTCAAGATCCCCAGCTCAGAGACGTTCCAGACATGGATACCTTCCTGATAATCATTCTTTCGACTTACAACATACAATTCAACAAACATTCTTGGATGGCATCTTTAAGCCCATCTCCGACAAGATTCTGTCACATCTCCAAATGGCATCTTTAAGCCCATTCCCTCAAACTATGCTTTGACGAGTGCAAATTTATGGGCACTCTAGTGTACAATCATATTTTACCTTCGAGTCGCGAACGGAAAACTCGCCGATCTAACTCTTCAGGTTCAAGAAGATTGAACAGGGGCATCTGTTGTACCCCAAAATTTTCCCTCCCATTTTTCACAAGAAATCACAACCCTAGGGTTTTCTCAGATTTTCAAGATTGGCTCAGGAATCGATCAAACATACTTTTCTTTGGCAGTAGATCAAGAATTAGGGTTTTTCTCTCATTTCTCAGATGAAACTGAATTCTCAGAAATTCAATTAACTATCAGATGTTTTCACGCTTTTTTAAGCTTACTGAAAGGTTATTGTTTGTTCTCAAGGTCTGTTCATCTGGGACAAGATATGGGAGCTGAGACTGTCATTTGGAACATTCAGGTTTTGTCTGATCCAGGTTAACCAGATAATGGGCGTCTGTTAAGACATTTGCTTATTAATGGAATGAAATGTTTGCCTGTTTATTGGAATACACAGTGCATATTTTGATTGGAATACTGTTGCAAGGTTACGAGATTACAGAGTTATTGGATTACTTAAAGTTTAAGTTATCTATATTGGAATTATTGGAATACAGTTTAAATTATTTTGATCATGGAATCTTAAAGGATTAAGTGAGGATGCAAGGGAAGAATTGTAAGTTATTGACAGTAGAATATTTTGATGGATATCAGATTATCGCATAAAGACTTGTTCATTTATTTCAAAAAATGTTACAATACAGTTTATTATTTAAATGCTTTAAGTTGTGCAACTTATTGTATTTGAAAAGTAAATTGGTACATTTATTTGAATATTTATCTCTAAGTTACAAAGAAAAAAATCTAAGCCTAAGCTTCCATTGCTCCCGTGCTCGCCACAAAGTCTCCTGCTTCCTCTGCTTTGTCACCGTCCAATTTACGCTCACATGAAAGAAAGACAAAAAAAAGATTAGCACAGTTGATTGGGCATCAAGCAAGAATTTTCAAACAAAAAGAAAGAAAATTTTTTCATCATTAAAGTTTGCCGTTTGGAATCAGAGGGCTATTTTTCATCACGTTTTTATTTTCCTCTTTGCAAATTGCAAGAAGATTGCTCTTCTTGGTTCACAAAGAGAAAAATAAAAAATGCAAAAGAAGAATGCAAAAGCAAAAATTATTCAAAAGCACGAGGCAAACTGAAACATGTTGTCCAAACACCACAAACAAGGCGCGCAAATGCAAACAAAGCAAATTTGTTCAAATGCAAACATAGGCCAAGCAAGACAGTAACAATGCAGTAACAGCATGGCAAGTAACTCAGCATTGCAAGCAAAACAAATTTGTTCAAATGCAAATAAGGCCAAACTGGATGCAAACTGAACCAAGGCAACTAAGCAAAACAGCAGGCAGAAATAGAATGCGGAGGGTAAACCAAATAACAAGAAAAAGGATTGTTTCATAGCATTTCATCATTTTCCAGAAAATTGGGGCAAACTTTTCAGAAAAAAGTAGAAAAGCAAACTGCTTTATCATTGAGAGAGGAGAGAGAGAAAAGATATCACCTTTTGTGTTGGGATTGTGCAGTTTGACAACTCTGTCATAAGTTACAAAACAAGAGAAAACCAAGATATAACAGAAAAAAACATTGGGTAAAGACTCAGAATTCCAGCAACAGGGATATATACACACAAAAAACCCGTCAAACCAATTTCTAAAAAGGGGAAAAACCAACAAGTTAGCAATAACTCCCAACCTGTCAAACCAATTTCAAAAAGGCTGAAAAGCCAACAAGTTAACAAATCTCCCAACCTGTTAAAACCAGTAAAGAGGCCAACAACATAAACATTCACAAAAAGCTCCCAACCTGTTAGCAAAGATCCAGCCAAACTGTAAACAAAACAAACCACAAAAACACCCCACAGCCTGCATAACAAAAGCTCACAAAATATTCCAACAAAACTGCATAACAAGTTTCAAACAAGGCAAAGAACAACAAATTCCAGCCTGCTAACCAAAATGTAAGAAAACCTGTTATCAAACTTCCAAACCTGTGTAAACATTGCACAAACCACAAAACTGCATAACAAGTTTCAAATAGGGTCAAAACTACAATTCACAAACCTGTTAGCAGAACCAAATCTACAGTTCCCAAACAAAACAAGCTTGCCAAACTGTAAACCTTTGAACCAAAAACATTCAAAAAACATTCACAACTGTACCCAAAACCCAAAACTGTATAACAGTTTCAAACCTCAAAACCTGCCATAAAAACCATAAAAAAACAAGCCACAACTGTAATAACAGAGCCAAACCACCAACAATCAAAAGTTTCAGAGATTATAATCAATCAAAAACCTTCAGAAAATACCACCAACAACAAAGTTTCAGAACAAACTATCCTCATCAACTTACATACCAACAAGGTTTCAGAAACGATCATCATCAATAAATCTAAACATGCCAACAAAATTTCAGACACAACAACAAGCATCATCATCAATCATTATACAAACAGAGTTTCAGAAAGCAACAAGCATCATCATTCAAGTTCAAGAGCGAAGAAAAGAAATATCAAAGTTTCAGAGATCATCATCATCAAACTAACTAACAAGTCAGAAGCAGCAAGCATCATCATTCAAGGTTCAAAGGGGCAAAAAGGAGATACCAGAAGCGTGCATCCTTCATCATTTCTTCCTCCTTGCCTAGCTTGCCGCCAAGGAGCACCGTCACCTCCCTCTCCCTATCCAACCATCCCAAACAGGTACGTTCTCGCCCTAGAATCATTTTTCTGCATCTTATAGGATAACAAGCGTGATTAATAACGAAACATGAACAAAACTGTAAAATCAAAACAAGCTTGAAAGCGGATTAAACCCAAAACAAAAAGACGAACCATATCTTGCAAAGAATGTAGCTAGCTCTTAGTTGTTAGGAGATGAGAGGAGAGGCGCTTCGGTGACAGACGGCGAGAGGAAGATCAGGAAAGCGCGTCCCAAACCCTTGTTTTCCCATTTCAGAAATTAGGGATTCCCAGAAAAGAGAAAAACATGAACCAGTAACGATTAGGGGCGACTGAGTGAGGAAGATGAGTAAGTGAGGAAGATGAGTGAGTAAGGAAGATGAATGAGGAAGAGATGCACGAAAAAAACGATGCCGATGTGAGGAACAAACCCCAAACCCTAATTGTTTCTCTTTGTTTCCCCTAATCCAAAGACAAAACTTAAGCATTGGGCCTCCGCCCCCAAACCTCATAAAGCCCACATGCATTTCTAGCATCCCCCCTCCCCCTTTTCCTTTTTATTTTCGTTTCAAAACCTTAAAGCCCATATCCTCTTAAGCCCTTTTTTTTAATTTTAATTTGTTTTCCTTTCTCTTAGTTAATAATACACTAATAATATATTAAAACTTTATTTTGGCAAATTACTTTGATTTTCTTAAATTGGTTTTATTTCAATCATTTTTTTCTTTTATTAATTAATCTTGTTTAATTTGATAAAATACCAAAAAAAAACATTTAAGTTAGTTTATTTTTTCCTTTTTTATTTACATAATTAATAAAATACAAGAATGAATAATAATAATTTTTAATCTTTTAGAATAGAGTTTATTTATCTCTTTTTAATAAATACATGCATTTCATAATTTATTGATTTTCTTTATTTCATAATTTGTTATAGCTTTGTATTGAATCGCGACAATTCGATTTGGTTGTAATATTTGGACTTTACTATTCTTATGAGATTCATCCCCGTTTGTAATAATTGTACCCCCATTCACAGATACTTTTGTAATAGCTTAGACTTTTAATTCCCGCAATTTATTGCTTTCAATATACTGTGTAGTAATTAGGCGTGTATGGCAAGATTCAAAAATCAATCGCTAGATGACCTAATCCAAGAACAAATAACTTGAAATCAATACACTTCTCACACGTGCACCTCTAGGGTAACCTCGCTTGTTTCCTCGGAAATACAATCATGTCCCTCGAATATGAGACACTCTAGCAAACGACCCATCAATAAACAAAGATCGTAGTCCCTCGATGACCCTCGATGTTGCCTTCGATAAAATGATCTCGTCCCTTACAAAAATCGCTAGAGCGTCTCACAAGTTGCTTTCAATGATTGTATGCGATGACCCACGCCCGTCCCGTTTAACATCTAAACATTAGGTTGTTTACCAAATATAATGGTAAAACAACACTGTCAAAAGGGTTAAAAATGTGTAGGAAAGATCTTTGAGTAAGATAGGGTAGACAACTCTTAGTTACTTGTTCAAAACTTGCAAAAACATCCTTGCTACTTTCAAACACATCTCACAACACAATTTCAAAACATTTCCCAAATCAAACTTTCAAACATTGAAAGATCTTTTCAAAAGACAAACACCTTTGTATATATTCAAACAAGAATCATTACAAAGGTTGCCACAACGATGGCCTCTTTTCAAAACATTTTCAAAACCACACACAAAGCACCATTTCAAACAATTGAAAAGCAAAAGCAAGTGATCTAAACAAGTAACTAAGAGCCCATGGATAACCATGGATGAAAAGGGTGCAAGCACCTTCCCTTTTCATAATCTACCCCTCGAACCCAAGAAAACATCTCAAAGGTCTTTCCTGTGCTTTTTGACCTTTCCTTTGGATAAAATAAAAAGTCGGTGGTGACTCTTGCTAAACCGCACAATTGCGAACACAAACGCAAAACCTCAAGTCAGTTCTCCCACCGTATCACAGAACTGGCGACTCTGCTGGGGAATATTTCTAAAAGTGGGGTTACCTTAGGGTTTAGATCACCTTTACATGCTTACTTTGTTTGCTTTGATTGCTTTACATTTGGTTCTATTGCTTGGGTTTGAATCCTCTACCCGGATTTGGGAAACATTCATAGGTAAATAGCAATACATTGTGGAAACTGTGCAGGGTATACCGACATGGTTGAAGCAATAGCTATATTAGTATGACATATTTGTGGGTACAGGTAGCCTTTGAGTCAATCAAAGAGAATACGGGGCCGCTGAGTGATGTCATGAAGCACTAATGGACTTTTAGAACCGTTACTTGACCATCTTGGCCTTATTAGGGGTAGTGAGATTACCGGCTTTGGTGCAGTCTGAAGTTGGTAGATACTCGATACTACACTCATTGAGGGTTGTTTTCTTGGAATATTACGGTCGCCAGTAAAGTGGCTAAACTGAAACAATGAACATAGAAACTATTCCAGTGATATTGAGCTCCTTAGAACTCGGTTACTATTTATAGGACAGGTTAAGCTAACTAAACTTCAAGAGGGTACTTACCTATGAAAACCCATGCAAGCCTGAAACTAGGAACTTGTGTGATTTGCTTGTACATATACTTGCGCATACATCATGAACATCATGAAGCATCATATGCACCCACTAACCATTTCAAGGGTTTGTGTGATCGGTGGATCTGGAACTGACTGTTTAACGCTGGTTTTGCGAAATGTCGCGGAAGCAAGAGTCGCCACCGTCTTTTATTTTCTCCAACAAGGAAAGGACAAAAGCACAGAAAAATTCCTTATGAGATTAGCTCTCAGTTCAGGAGGTAGATTTATAGAAAGGGAAGGTGTTAGCACCCTTTCTATCCATGGTTATCCATGGGCTCTTAGATACTTGCTCATTTGTGTTTTCAAAAGATGTTTGCTTTTCAATCGTGAGTGGGTTTGAAAAAGTTTCTTTTAAAGTTTCAGACCGACTCTTGTATCAGTCCTCAAGAGTGTTTGAAAAAATTGTTTTGAAAGCTTTTTTGAAAAGTGTCGGTGTGAAAAGAAGTTTTGATTTGTTTTGAATTAGAGCAAGTATCTACGAGTCATCTACCTACCCTAAGGAATTAGGCTGTGTAAATGTCCTTAAGGTAGTGCCATCCCACCATTGAGAGGTAGGTAGCACCACCGTTGGAGGTGTTCGGGTCAATTCGTTTGTAGGGACAGTGTGGTCACCGAGCAACAGTAAGACACCTTAGAAGCTACCCTTATGCCATTGATCTTTTAATTCCGAGGCAACTATTCCGAGGCAACCGTTTCGAGGCTACTAGATCAATGGACATAAGGACTCACTAAGACGTTCTATACTCGACGACCACGTTTCGAGGGGCAAGGCAACAGTGAGGCGTACCCTAAGAGTGGTGTGTGAATTGTGTGTCATTTTCAATTATGTTTTATCTTGATCATACATTGGGTGAGCTATGCTTTGATTTTATTTAGGCCATTCATTCTTTCATGTGATAGTTAGCAGTTAAGGGGTGCGGAAATTAAAGTGCGGAAAATAAAGGTCCTACGCTATTACAAGGCGCGGGTCTATACATCGCCAAATTAACAAAGACCCGATTTTAAATAAAATACGGAAAGTAAATGAAGTCCTAATTACTATTACAAAGCTTTGGCAATTACATAATATTTAAAACGAAACATAAGAACAAACGCGCGAAAATAAATTAGAGTCGAAGATGCGAGGGCGTTGGACCCTTTAAAGAAATTAAATTGAAATTACAAATTAATTAATGATTAAATAAAGAAAATAAATTATTTTTTATGTTTTTTTTTTGTATTTAATGGAAATAAAGAGAATTAATTAAAAGAAACCCTAATTCTAAATATTTTTTAAATTATTAAAGAAGAAGATTAAAATTTTAACCTAATTTATACTAATTAATTAATGACATATTTATTTACAAAATTAATTAATAATTATTAGTAATGGTAATAAGAAAATTATTTATTAAGCAAAAGAATAAAAAATGCTAACAAACCTAATTTCTACATTTTTTAGTTATTTAAGAAAAAGATTAAAATAAAACCTAATTTTACTAAATTGATTTATTAAAAAATTTATTTACAAAATATTAATGAACTAAATATTAAATAAAATATATTTTATTTTTTTGATTTCTGATTTTTATACTGAAAATTATTTTTATGAATTAATTAAAAAGACAATTAAAATAACAAGAAGAAAAGAAAAAGGGAACTTAGAAAAAGGAAATACAAACAATGGGGGGTTTCTGCCCAATTTGGAGGTGTTGCAAGGAATTTGGCCCATTCAATTCCAGGCCTTTTTGACTTTCTGGCGCTTGTGTGTGGGATGTTTGACCAGTGTACATGGTGGACTGCTTGTGATGGCCATCAGATTGAGGCTTCTAGGCGCGTGGCAAGCTAGATGGTGAGGCTTCATGATGGTCTTTGGATGGCATACTGCATAGGAACGCGTTAGAGGAAAAATTATTGAATAAGTGGGGGACCTGGGAATCGAACCCAGGTCCCAATGCCTGTAGGACAACGCACAAGCCATCTGAGCCAACGCGTTAGTTTGTATGTATAATGGACAATGATCAATATAATGGAAAAAGTAAGATTACGCTGAACCAAAAAATAAAACGCGCTAAATTTGAATCAGCCAACCACGTTCATCCATGCTAGCCTTCTTCTTCATTTTGTCTGTATTTATAAAACAGATAGCGGGGGTTTTAAACCCCCACTAAGCTTCAACCTGAAAAATAGCGATTAGGATTCAAGCAAGCATAAAAAGGGCGCGATGGGTGATTCAGCTTCGTTTGAATGTCCTGATTTCAGTGGTACAGGTTTGATTGGCTAATTTTGCCTTATGCGTAAAACCCCTAAATTGGAGCTCTGAAACCCTAAGAAACGTCCATGGCAACTTTCTATACAGGCAGCCATTCTTCAATTGAATTGTGCCATTAACTTCAGAATCATCATGTTAGTATAAATCAATCATTAAAAATCACAAATGACGCATGAAATTTAAAACACGATTATGAATCTTTTGTGAAAAAGTGCAACATGGTTCTACCAATTCCTTGTGCGTGGAGACTGGAAAGGTATTGAGACACGTTCAGGAAGGTCCCAGCAATCGTTTGGAATACTTTTTGAGCTTTGGATCACCTTGTATCTATGAAAACAGTTTTCAAACTTTTTGTGAAAAAGTCCAAGTTTGTTCTATGCCTTTTGCGCAGCTTGCTTTTCCTTTGCATCAGGTTTATGTTTGCCTATGTATGTGGAAGGAATTAGGTCAGAAAGACCAAGCCCAAAGTCCTTGAATCAATGCTTTTGAATTTTTGATTTTGCATATCTTTTTCCAATCTTTTTCAATCCTTTTTCATGCCAATCCTTGCCAATCATATTAAATCTTTCCTTATTGAATGGTGCACGAAATATTGAGTGAATTCTATGCACAAAAAGATTTGAAAAACATGGTTTAGCATTTTTCTCATAATTGATTTTAATTAAATGAATAAATAGGATTAAAAATTCAATTAATTAATTAAAAATAAGAAAACAACTCCCTTTTAGCTTAATGGGTCGTGCATGGTCTTTGGGTGATGATTCATGGAAGAAATTGAGGCCCATTAGCAATTTTGAGGCATTTGAAGCAAAGTTGACTTTTCAAAATTCCCAAAAATTTCCCAACTTCCACAAGGCATATCTTGCTCAATTTTTAAGATTTGATCATGTTCTTGGACATTTTGGAAAGTTCTTGAAGTCCTCTAACCAATGTATTTGGTCCCATGTCATTTTGATTTACCAATCTCAAGTTATGGTCTTTGACTTAAAGTGCCTTTTTGTTGACTTTTGAAAATGACCTATAATGTTGAAATTGATAACTTTTTGTGAGAGCATTTCTTGGACTTTAAGTGTGAAGAGGAGTTGTAGAAAATATCATTCTCTTCAAAATGAGCTTTGGATGGAATTTTTATGATAAACTATGTGGAAGTTATGCCCTGGTCAATTTGCAGTTGACTTTTCCAACTGTCCAAAAATAGAAACTTTTGCATCTTGAGACTTTTTGAGCCATGCTTTGAGAATCATGATCAAGAATTGATCAAATGATGTTTGTGGCTTCAAAATAAGATGTTGACCAAAAATTTTGACTTTTGATTGTCAAATGACCATTTTGCCCCTGCAGTTGATTGTAGGGCAATTAGGGCTTTTTGACTGTGCAATCTGGTGCTGTGAGGCTTGAAACTTGGCATATGGATGCTTGTCAATGTATGTAGGCATGTGGGACTTGTTTGGACCCTTGGAAACTTCAATTTCTTTGCCAGAACCAAAACCCTAATATTTGACTGTTAGGAGGCAATTGGACTGTGCAACCCTTGGGAGATTTTGAAGCTTGATCTTGGCAAATCTTGAAGAATATGGGAGGGCAAATTTTGGGGTACAACAGTTGCCCCTGTTCAATCTTCTTAAACCTGAGGATGTAGATTGGCTGTCATGCCTTTCGTAATCCGAGGGTAGAAGGTGATTGAACACTAGAGTGCCCAGAAATTTGCACTCACATAGTAGAGTGTCAGCAGCATGATGATGGGAATGGGCTTACAGATGCCATTTGGAGATTGATGGATAGGAAAATGGGCTTATAGATGCCATGTTGGGAGGTGATGGATAGGTGGATGGGCTTATAGATGCCATCTGGGTGTCGATCGCGTAAGAGATTCCTTAGCGAGAACTTGCGTACCTGAGAAAGAAAAATAATTACCTGGCCTTTTACAGGAATTGGACTTCAAACTCTTTATGTAGATGTGCCCTGGCCGGATACAGGAATCGAATCTTTAAACTCTTCAGACGTGCCCTGGCAGGATACAGGAATCGAGTCCGGAGAATATAGTCGTCAACAGATACACCCTGGCGAGATACAGGCATCGGATCTTCGGACTCTTCAGACGTGCCCTGGCAGGATACAGGAATCGAGTCTGGTAATGTTAGTCGTCAACAGATACACCCTGGCAAGATACAGGCATCGGATCCTCGAACTCTTCAGATGCACCCTGGCAAGATACAGGAATCGGGTCTGGTACTGTTAGTCTTCAACGAATACACCCTGGCAAGATACAGGAATCGGATCCTCAAACTCTTCAGACACACCCTGGCAAGATACAGGAATCGGGACTGGTAATGTTAGTCGTCAACAGATACACCCTGGCAAGATACAGGAATCGGGACTGGTAATGTTAGTCGTCAACAGATACACCCTGGCAAGATACAGGAATCGGATCCTCAAACTCTTCAGACACACCCTGGCAAGATACAGGAATCGGGACTAGTAATGTTAGTCGTCAACAGATACACCCTGGCGAGATATAGGCATCGGATCTTCGGACTCTTCAGACATGCCCTGGCAGGATACAGGAATCGAGTCTGGTAATGTTAGTCGTCAACAGATACACCCTAGCAAGATACAGGCATCGGATCCTCGAACTCTTCAGACACACCCTGGCAAGATACAGGAATTGGGACTGGTAATGTTAGTCGTCAACAGATACACCCTGGCGAGATATAGGCATCAGATCTTCGGACTCTTCAGACGTGCCCTGGCAGGATACAGGAATCGAGTCTGGTAATGTTAGTCGTCAATAGATACACCCTGGCAAGATACAGGCATCGGATCCTCGAACTCTTCAGACACACCCTGGCAAGATACAGGAATTGGGACTGGTAATGTTAGTCGTCAACAGATACACCCTGGCGAGATATAGGCATCGGATCTTCGGACTCTTCAGACGTGCCCTGGCAGGATACAGGAATCGAGTCTGGTAATGTTAGTCGTCAATAAATACACCCTGGCAAGATACAGGCATCGGATCCTCGAACTCTTCAGACGCACCCTGGCAAGATACAGGAATCGGGTCTGGTACTGTTAGTCTTCAACGGATACACCCTGGCAAGATACAGGAATCAGATCCTCAAACTCTTCAGACACACCCTGGCAAGATACAGGAATCGGGACTGGTAATGTTAGTCGTCAACAGATACACCCTGGCAAGATACAGGAATCGGGACTGGTAATGTTAGTCGTCAACAGATACACCCTGGCAAGATACAGGAATCGGATCCTCAAACTCTTCAGACACACCCTGGCAAGATACAGGAATCGGGACTGGTAATGTTAGTCGTCAACAGATACACCCTGGCAAGATACAGGAATCGGATCCTCAAACTCTTCAGACACACCCTGGCAAGATACAGGAATCAGGACTGGTAATGTTAGTCGTCAACAGATACACCCTGGCGAGATACAGGAATCGGATCCTCAAACTCTTCAGACACACCCCTGGCAAGATTCAGGAATCAGGACTGGTAATGTTAGTCGTCAACAGATACACCCTGGCAAGATACAGGAATCGGATCCTCGAACTCTTCAGACACACCCTGGCAAGATTCAGGAATCGGGACTGGTAATGTTAGTCGTCAACAGATACACCCTGGCAAGATACAGGAATCGGATCCTCGAACTCTTCAGACACACCCTGACAAGATTCAGGAATCGGGACTGGTAATGTTAGTCGTCAATAGATACACCCTGGCAAGATACAGGAATCGAATCCTCAAACTCTTCAGACACACCCTGGCAAGATTCAGGAATCAGGACTGGTAATGCTAGTCGTCAACAGATACACCCTGGCGAGATACAGGAATAGGATCTTTAGTTGCGACCGTTGATAGTACTTATCTTTGTATTAACTTTTGTCCTGAAAAGACAAAACGTTAGTTGTAGGTGATGTCATGATGTATGACATGCGAGATGTGATAAGTGAGATTGTATGTTCATGATGCGTATGTGCATGCTATAATGTATGAAGATGTGATGTTTATGAATGTATGTTTTCGTCTAGGAAAGTAAATCCTTGACGGGTGCCGGGAAGTCACATCCTGGGCTGATGTTGAAGAATAGTGCTTTGTTGTTTCCACTGGGGAGTGATGGTTGCAAGAATACCGGTAGGAGAAGATAACTCCGTTGGGGAATAAACTTGGCGAATGGATTACTCTGCGGGGAGAAATTACTCTAGCGACCTTGCTGGGGAACAATACTTTGTGGGAAGAGAGGTACTTTGCTGAGATGTTGATGATAACTTCGCTAGGGATACCGTTGTTATGTTGGAAGTTTTAATAGACTCCGCTGGGGATAAGAAGACTTCGCTGAGGACGATCTTTCCGTGGCTTTTGGCTGAGGATAACCCAGTTATATCCTGGTAGGGAAATAACCTTTGAATAAAGCCGGGGCGCGTTCGTGCTCTGCGGGGGATAAGCTTCCAGAATCTAATGGGGATAAGCTTCCTGCTGGGGAGATGGAGTCCACTTTCCTGGGGAAACTTTTGGGATGTATTGGGGAAGTGACTCCACTGAATGTCTGGTATACCGCCGGGGAACAATCTTAGATCAAGACTGCCGGGGATGCTTGTTAATAATGTCTGTATATTGCGCTGGGGAATGTTGAGATCTGCTGGAGGATACCCAACTTCCTTAAGGCTGACAGGATCACTCTGCTTGGGGAGAGTATGTTGACTTGCTGGTTCACTCTCTGGGGAATTAAGGTATTTTGGTTACATTCTTCAGCCGAACTTACCTTGGTACCTGGACGTAGCAATTAGATCGCTTAGACAACTCATTATTGCCCCAGTTTCAGTGGGAGAAGGCACCTGTGGGGGTAATTAACAAATCTTCTGGTAGACAGGTGACGAGATTCCAGGACATAGTCGTACGCTTTGATCCTTAACTTTTGCCTGGACCGCCCTTTCGGGTTTTTAGTCCACCGGGATACCCATTTTTGCCCAAGCTGCCTTTTCAGGTTTTCGACTTGCCGGGTGTACAGATTTTTTCATTTCATCCCTTATTTTGCCCGAACCCTTTTGGTTCGCCGGGAAGCCCTTATTTTTGCCTAGGTGTGTCAACCTAGCGGGTCTTTGATTTTGCGTAGTATTTTTTCCGACTATGTCCACGCTCTCAGAATATAGGGAGTTTCCCCTGTTAGAAGTGTTTTGCCATACCACCAGAGGATGTTTGATCAGGCAAGATTCGTTTCTTGGAATGCCCCCAAGTGACTCAGGCGGAGATTTGCCCCAGGCTATTTGGCTTTTGAGAGATTCTTGAATCTTGACTTAACTGCCCCAGATGACGGACAATGATCACGCCGTGCCCCTTGATTGGAAGTGTTTCTTCCACCGGAGGTGACTCTTTTGTTGAGAGGACCTTCGTTCGTCGGATATTCTTTGCGCAAAGTTCTCTGCTGTTCAAACAAATAATCATATGCAAACAATGTTATCTTAAGAATGCAAAGCTTATGTCTGTCTTGAAATTTAGAAAAATGCATTTTTTGTAAAACAAGCAAAAAAATTTTTGTAAACTGTGATGTCAACTTGTTATTTATCGCAAGCCTTAAGGAGTCAGGATACCTTTGTTACAGTATGCTTTCGAATTAACCCATGCTTCAGCTAGGACTTTTGAGGGTTATAACGTGGCCTGGTTCACGGTTTAAGAAACAAAGGATAAAGGCTCAAATTTATTTGTACCCACCCGTTCTTCATGATGTTCTTCAAACCTAAGCTCAGTTGATCGTGCGTTAGACCTTGTTTGAGTCTTTGTCCTGATGTTCCAATGATGGTTCAGATGTTGATGATTTATTCTGAATAGGCAGTCATTTTTTTGTATTGAGGGTTTGTGGGACCTCTTTTCTTTTTTGATTTTGTTATCCCTGTTTTTTGCCTGAACTGTTTCTTTTGTGATTACAGTCAGCGGGATGCCCCAGTTTTGTAAGTCTCCTTCATAGGTTTTGACTTATTGGGTTTTTATTTCTGAGGAATAATGACTGCCTGTCTTTATAATTATTCGGAGCCATCACTGTCTTTTGCTTTGTAAGGACTTCTTTGGTGCCATTCGTTATGCACTTGGATCAACTGAGAGACTACCCTGCCCCAGGTTATGATTAAGGGTTTAAAAATTTTTTTGAAAAGAAAAACTCCTACTTCTTTGGCTCAGAGGGGTTGACGAGGGATTATCTTCCTTATAACTCCAGTGTTTAGGAATTGAAACAATGCATGTACCTCATCAGCTAGGTCTGTTCAAAAGCATACTGTATATTATGGTATCGTTTTCGTCATCCTCCCTCAAGAGGCTTAGAATTATCAATCGAGAGTTGATCATCACAGAATATGAAAACAGTTTGAATATAGCGAATGCGAATATATTGATTCAAAACAGACATATGCGATGCATTGATAAAGTAATAAAGTTTGCTATGACAACAATTGTTTGAACAATCGAAAGAAAATTACAACTTGAAAAATTCTAATGAACAAAACTCCTCTAGTTTGAACTAGTCATTTCTCAGCGGAAGATTTTCATCTCGCCATCTGGCATGAACTCCAGCACCCCTTCGTCAATCAAGTCCTGGACTTTGTTCTTCAAGGTCCAACAGTCGTCCGTAGCATGCCCCGGGCTGTCTGAATGATAAGCGCAGCGGGTGTTGGGGTTATACCTTGAAGGTGTCATATTCGGATTCTTAGGAGGGTCCTTTAGAGTGATCAGATTGACCTCCAGCAAGCGCTTCAGTATAAAGGATGATGGTATATCAGTCTCCGAGAAATGTCTTCCAGGCGTATATCGTTTACGCTGACTACCCCGTTGAGGCTGGGCTC
Source organism: Vicia faba (assembly GCA_948472305.1). Lineage (NCBI taxonomy): Eukaryota > Viridiplantae > Streptophyta > Magnoliopsida > Fabales > Fabaceae > Vicia > Vicia faba. Next base: position 918,464,429 of record OX451740.1, on the reverse strand, counting down.
GTGACCCTGAAGTAAGCTGAGGAGATTTTCCTTTGTTTTCTTGCCCCACATGCGGTTGAATGATGACTGGGACTTCAACCTTGGTGGTTTGCCCTACTTGATTATTTTGAAACATCTTGGTGACGAGGACCCAGAGCTCTTCTTGTTTTTGAGCTAAGTCCTGAATGAGAGTCATTTAGCCCATCAACTGCCCCATTATTTGGATCTTCATGGTTGCCAACTCAATTTGTAGCCCTTCCAGCTGATCGTTCCTGATACCCCCTGCATTCCCTAGGGTCAAGTTCCTTGTGAGGAGAGCCTTTATTTCTTCTTGCCCCGGGGATAGGTTCAAGAACATTTCTTGCAGTTGGGCGTTCTGAGCCTGGAGATCTTGGTTGTCCGGTTGGAAAGCCATTGCTGAAATAAACAGCGAAGATGGTGAGTGACCTGTCAAAAGGGTACCTGTAATGCAATGATATGTATGATATGTATGCGATGTTTCCAAGGACCTCTCAGGGTAAACAAGAGGATTGTTAGCATTTGAATTTGTAGCTTGATTGAAGGAACTCCATGTTGCTGAGAATCCTTCTTCAAGGGTCAAGGCTCACCATATCGAGTGGGTCATAGCCCCTGACAACCTTGGCTAGAGGAAAATAAATCCTCTTTACCCCTTGCTAGACATTTTGATTCATCATGACCTGCATCATAAGCCCTTGAGATCCTTGAAACGGGTTAGTCCTTATGCAAGATGTATGCAATGGTATGATGTCATGTTATGCATGGAGTGATATGTGTAACCCTGTTATGGGTCCAGATTAAGGACCGTAAACAAAACCTGCAAGGAACCCGTATTGTTAGATAACAAGCATGCAAATAGTCAAGTTGGAAGGCACGCAAGTCACACAAGAGAGCCCTTGGAGTTTAGGCCAGCATGGGGTCTAGGTATTACCCTCTTTCAGTTTGTTGGTTAAGACCTGTCTTATCAGAAGTAACTGGGTTCTAGAGGATCCCAATATCACTGACTACCCTCAATCGGTCATAACTCCAGCATCGCAACCTTTTCTTGCGGCCAGAACCATCACGAGAGTTTAGCCTCAATGGGCGTAGCATACTGCTACTGTTCTATTGGCCAAGTTGGGTCATTTAAGGTTCTAAGGTCGGTTGGTGCTTAATGACTCCTCAGAAGACCCATATTCTCCTCGTTGCAACACAAGGGATATCGGTACAGACCAAGGTGCCACACCAATGTAGCCACTGCTTCACCCATGTCGGTCTACGCCGGACAGGTCCCTCACAGCTTATGCTACCTAACAGGGTATCCCCAGATCTGGGTTAGGATCTATAGAACTCCCAAGACAGTCCCACAATAATAAAGCAAACAAGTCAAAGCAATTGAAAACACAAGTGATCTTAGTCCTAAGGTACACCTCACTTTAAAATAATTCCCCAGCAGAGTCGCCAGTTTTGTGATCGGTGGATCTGGAACTGACTGTTTAACGTTGGTTTCGCGAAATGTCGCGGAAGCAAGAGTCGCCACCGTCTTTTATTTTCTCCAACAAGGAAAGGACAAAAGCACAGAAAAATTCCTTATGAGATTAGCTCTCGGTTCGGGAGGTAGATTTATAGAAAGGGAAGATGTTAGCACCCTTTCTATCCATGGTTATCCATGGGCTCTTAGATACTTGCTCATTTGTGTTTTCAAAAGATGTTTGCTTTTCAATCGTGAGTGGGTTTGAAAAAGTTTCTTTTAAAGTTTCAGATCGACTCTTGTATCAGTCCTCAAGAGTGTTTGAAAAAATTGTTTTGAAAGCGTTTTTGAAAAGTGTCGGTGTGAAAAGAAGTTTTGATTTGTTTTGAATTAGAGCAAGTATCTACGAGTCATCTACCTACCCTAAGGAATTAGGCTGTGTAAATGTCCTTAAGGTAGTGCCATCCCACCATTGAGAGGTAGGTAGCACCACCGTTGGAGGTGTTCGGGTCAATTCGTTTGTAGGGACAGTGTGGTCACCGAGCAACAATAAGACACCTTAGAAGCTACCCTTATGCCATTGATCTTTTAATTCCGAGGCAACCGTTTCGAGGCTACTAGATCAATGGACATAAGGACTCACTAAGACGTCCTATACTCGACGACCACGTTTCGAGGGGCAAGGCAACAGTGAGGCGTACCCTAAGAGTGGTGTGTGAATTGTGTGTCATTTTCAATTATGTTTTATCTTGATCATACATTGGGTGAGCTACGCTTTGATTTTATTTGGGCCATTCATTCTTTCATGTGATAGTTAGCAGTTAAGGGGTGCGGAAATTAAAGTGCGGAAAATAAAGGTCCTACGCTATTACAAGGCGCGGGTCTATACATCGCCAAATTAACAAAGACCCGATTTTAAATAAAATGCGGAAAGTAAATGAAGTCCTAATTACTATTACAAAGCTTTGGCAATTACATAATATTTAAAACGAAACATAAGAACAAACGCGCGAAAATAAATTAGAGTCGAAGATGCGAGGGCGTTGGACCCTTTAAAGAAATTAAATTGAAATTACAAATTAATTAATGATTAAATAAAGAAAAGAAATTATTTTTTATGTTTTTTTTGTATTTAATGGAAATAAAGAGAATTAATTAAAAGAAACCCTAATTCTAAATATTTTTTTAATTATTAAAGAAGAAGATTAAAATTTTAACCTAATTTATACTAATTAATTAATGACATATTTATTTACAAAATTAATTAATAATTATTAGTAATGGTAATAAGAAAATTATTTATTAAGCAAAAGAATAAAAAATGCTAACAAACCTAATTTCTACATTTTTTAGTTATTTAAGAAAAAGATTAAAATAAAACCTAATTTTACTAAATTGATTTATTAAAAAATTTATTTACAAAATATTAATGAACTAAATATTAAATAAAACATATTTTATTTTTTTTATTTCTGATTTTTATACTGAAAATTATTTTTATGAATTAAATAAAAAGACAATTAAAATAACAAGAAGAAAAGAAAAAGGGAACTTAGAAAAAGGAAATACAAACAATGGGGGGTTTCTGCCCAATTTGGAGGTGTTGCAAGGAATTTGGCCCATTCAATTCCAGGCCTTTTTGACTTTCTGGCGCTTGTGTGTGGGATGTTTGACCAGTGTACATGGTGGACTGCTTGTGATGGCCATCAGATTGAGGCTTCTGGGCGCGTGGCAAGCTAGATGGTGAGGCTTCATGATGGTCCTTGGATGGCATACTGCATAGGAACGCGTTAGAGGAAAAATTATTGAATAAGTGGGGGACCTGGGAATCGAACCCAAGTCCCAATGCCTGTAGGATAACGCACAAGCCATCTGAGCCAACGCGTTAGTTTGTATGTATAATGGACAATGATCAATATAATGGAAAAAGTAAGATTACGCTTAACCAAAAAATAAAACGCGCTAAATTTGAATCAGCCAACCACGTTCATCCATGCTAGCCTTCTTCTTCGTTTTGCCTGTATTTATAAAATAGATAGTGGGGGTTTTAAACCCCCACTAAGCTTCAACCTGAAAAATAGCGATTAGGATTCAAGCAAGCATAAAAAGGGCGCGATGGGTGATTCAGCTTCGTTTGAATGTCCTGATTTCAGTGGTACAAGTTTGATTGGCTAATTTTGCCTTATGCGTAAAACCCCAAAATTGGAGCTCTGAAACCCTAAGAAACGTCCATGGCAACTTTCTATACAGGCAGCCATTCTTCAATTGAATTGTGCCATTAGCTTCAGAATCATCATGTTAGTATAAATCAATCATTAAAAATCACAAATGACGCATGAAATTTAAAACACGATTATGAATCTTTTGTGAAAAAGTGCAACATGGTTCTACCAATTCCTTGTGCGTGGAGACTGGAAAGGTATTGAGACACGTTCAGGAAGGTCCCAGCAATCGTTTGGAATACTTTTTGAGCTTTGGATCACCTTGTATCTATGAAAACAGTTTTCAAACTTTTTGTGAAAAAGTCCAAGTTTGTTCTATGCCTTCTGCGCAGCTTGCTTGTCCTTTGCATCAGGTTTATGTTTGCCTATGTATGTGGAAGGAATTAGGTCAGAAAGACCAAGCCCAAAGTCCTTGAATCAATGCTTTTGAATTTTTGATTTTGCATATCTTTTTCCAATCTTTTTCAATCCTTTTTCATTCCAATCCTTGCCAATCATATTAAATCTTTCCTTATTGAATGGTGCACGAAATATTGAGTGAATTCTATGCACAAAAAGATTTGAAAAACATGGTTTAGCATTTTTCTCATAATTGATTTTAATTAAATGAATAAATAGGATTAAAAATTCAATTAATTAATTAAAAATAAGAAAACAACTCCCTTTTAGCTTAATGGGTCGTGCATGGTCTTTGGGTGATGATTCATGGAAGAAATTGAGGCCCATTAGCAATTTTGAGGCATTTGAAGCAAAGTTGACTTTTCAAAATTCCCAAAATTCCCCAACTTCCACAAGGCATATCTTGCTCAATTTTTAATCTTTGATCATGTTCTTGGACATTTTGGAAAGGTCTTGAAGTCCTCTAACCAATGTCTTTAGTCCCATGTCATTTTGATTTACCAATCTCAAGTTATGGTCTTTGACTTAAAGTGCCTTTTTGTTGACTTTTGAAAATGACCTATAATGTTGAAATTGATAACTTTTTGTGAGAGCATTTCTTGGACTTTAAGTGTGAAGAGGAGTTGTAGGAAATATCATTCTCTTCAAAATGAGCTTTGGATGGAATTTTTATGATAAACTATGTGGAAGTTATGCCCTGGTCAATTTGCAGTTGACTTTTCCAACTGTCCAAAAATAGAAACTTTTGCATCTTGAGACTTTTTGAGCCATGCTTTGAGAATCATGATCAAGAATTGATCAAATGATGTTTGTGGCTTCAAAATAAGATGTTGACCAAAAATTTTGACTTTTGACTGTCAAATGACCATTTTGCCCCTGCAGTTGACTGTAGGGCAATTAGGGCTTTTTGACTGTGCAATCTGGTGCTGTGAGGCTTGAAACTTGGAATATGGATGCTTGTCAATGTATGTAGGCATGTGGGACTTGTTTGGACCCTTGGAAACTTCAATTTCTTTGCCAGAACCAAAACCCTAATTTTTTACTGTTAGGAGGCAATTGGACTGTGCAACCCTTGGGAGATTTTGAAGCTTAATCTTGGCAAATCTTGAAGAATATGGGAGGGCAAATTTTGGGGTACAACAGTTTGGATCTTCATCTTTGTTCCTGTTTTGTAGGTCATGGAATCACTTCGCAGAAAAACTATTCAGGTCAACCTTGTGAGAATCCCTCCTCAACTCAAGGAGCTTACTTCGAAGATTCCAGAGAATTCTCCCTTCAGTGAAAGACATGGTAGACTTCTCAACTTGGTCAACTCCAACATTGAAGAAGACATGGTGAAAGTTCTCTTCCAGTTCTTTGACCCCCTACACCATTGCTTCATATTTCCTGATTACCAACTAGTACCTACTTTGGAGGAATTTTCTCAACTCCTGAGGATTCATATTCTCCATCAACTACCCTACAACGGTACGGAAAGAGAGCCAAAGCCTGAAGATGTTGCTCAAGCCTTACACTTGCAACCATCTGATATCAAAGGTCATTGGGAAACCAGAAGTGGTGTCAAGGGTTTCTTGGAAAAGTTTCTGTTTGAGAAGGAACAAGACTGTTGGAATTCTTTAGATCTACAAGCTTTTGAGGAGATTGTAGCACTTCTCATCTATGGGTTGGTCTTGTTCCAAAACCTTGACCAGTTTATAGATGTGAATGCTGTCAAGATTTTCATATCTCGGAATCCTGTGCCTACATTGCTCGGGGACATCCTACACTCATTTTACACACGAACAATGAGGAAAAGAGGTGTTCTCATGTGTTGTACTCCTCTTCTAGCAAGGTGGTTTATTTCTCACCTTCCCCAGTCAGTCTTTAAGAATGAATAAGGCTTGAGGTGGTCACAACGATTGATGACTCTTACACATTCTGATGTTCATTGGTGTTCTCGGTCCAGAGAAAATGTCATGATCATTGATCATTATGGGGAATTCCCTAATGTCCCATTACTTGGCATTAGGGGAGGCATTACCTACAACCCATGTTTGGCTCTGAGACAATTTGGGTATGCCCAAAGGGATAGCCCTCATGACATGCTGATTCCAGACTTGATTTTGACTTCGACAACGATGCTCAAGGGCTTCGACAAAAGTTTATCCGAGCTTGGAGGATACCCAACAAAGTGGACAGTAAGACACTGGGACACAAGAATTCCATCCCCCTTGAGCCTTACCTCAAGTGGGTATGAACCCGCGCCCAGAGTCTTATGATGCCTTACCCCTACATTCTCCTTGTGATCAAAGAGCCTGTTATGGAAGGAGAGGTTCCATACACCCTCCTACATCCTGACATGCCAACATCATTGGAAGATTTGCAAAAGAGTTGGATACAGCTCAAGGAAGAACGAAACACTTTTGAAGCCAGCTTCTACGCCAGTAAGAAGAAGGTTTTGGAACTTACTCGTCAACTCCACGAAGAGCAGGCTCTCAACACCTACATCGCACCAAAGAGGATGCACAACGTCTTTTTACATTAGAATTTTGTATTTATTTTGCCCATGGGGCATTTATGTACTAACAAATTCTTCTTATTAATATGACGTGTGTTGTACTAACAAATTCTTCTTATTAATATGACGTGTGTTCTTTTTTGTTTACAACAACTTTGAATTTCTAAATCCTTGAATGCATTACATGAATACATATCATTCATCATATGCATAAGAAGATCTTCATACCAGGTTTCCTTATCTCTCTGCTGCTTATTTCAGCAAGATGGATATAGAGCAGACGGTCAAAGATCTACAGGCGCAGAATTCACAGTTCCAACAACTCCTCATGATCTTGGCAAAGGGTCAGGAGGATCTTAAAGCACTGTTAGAAAAAGAAAAGGAAGAAGAGAAGAAGATTTGAGAACCAAGCTAGAAGGGTCCTGGATTTCCCCTCAACATCTGATGAAGGGGTAGGTAAAGGAAAGGGAGCTGCAGTACCATCTGAGTCTGAGGCTGAAGAAGGAGAAGAAGAAGAGGATGAAGACTATTTCGAATAGCAGTATCCTCCTGCAGACAACAAATATAAGAATCTGGAAGAACTTCTGGCAGCCATGGAGGTACAAAGGGTGCCTGGACTAGATTTCGAAGAGTTAAGATTGGTTCCTGGGATTGTCATTCCCCCCAAGTTTAAAGTTCCTCTGTTCGCTAAATACGATGGTTTATCTTGCCCGAAGATGCACCTACGGTCTTACGTCAGAAAGATCCAACCTCATTCTTCTGATAAGGATCTGTGGGTCCACTTTTTTCAAGATAGTCTTTCGGGCACACAATTGGATTGGTTCTACCAGCTTGAGAGGGCTGGCGTACATAATTGGGAGGATCTGGCTGCTGCCTTCTACAGACAATATCAATATAATGCCGACTTAGCACTTACTCGTACTCAATTATAGAGTATGGGTATGGTCTCTGATGAAGGCTTTAAGGAGTATGCTCAGAAGTGGAGGGACTTGGCTAGAAGGGTGCAGCCACCATTGTCTGAAAGGGAGCTTGTTGATATGTTTTTGGGGACGTTGTCTGGTCCATTCTTTAATCACCTGATAGGGAGTTCGTCGGCGGGGTTCACCGAATTAATTCTGACTGGTGAACGAGTTGAAGCTGGCATCAATAGCGGTAAAATTTAAAAAGATACATCTGCTTCTGCCACCGTAAAAAAACATTTTCCAGCCAAGAAAGAGGTGTCAGCTGTTTACTCTCAAAAAGGTCGAGGAAGAGTGGAGCGCCGGCCAACGGTGGGGGCTGTAATGATTCAAAAGACTGCAGTTGATCAGCCTAGAAACGATCAACCTAGAACCAACCAGCAAAGGGTGGAAAGGCCACAACGGCAATATACCCGGATAAACATGACACCTGCTCAGGTTCTACCCCACCTTTTGGAGTTAAACCTTACAACCTTGAAAGAGGCACCAAAAAATCCAAATACAACTTCTCCTTTTTACCATGCCAATGCTAAATGTGCTTATCATTCGGACAGCCTGGGGCACGACATCAATAATTGTTGGGCCCTCAAAAACAAGATCCAAGATTTAATAGATGCTAAGGAGGTAGAGTTCGACGCGCCCGAAAAGCCGAATGTGATTTCTTCCCCAATGCCAAAGCATGGTCACAATGCCCATGCTATTAAAGAGGATATGTATGTTGCTGTTGTTGATGACTTAATGACCCCATTGCCAATAATCAAGATAAATCTATTGAAAGTCGGGATCTTCCCAGGATGTGAAAAAGATTGTTACCATTGTTCGTCCCTACAATCCAACTGTCTGTTATTGAAGTTAGGCGTCCATCGCTTAATGGATAATCAAGAGATCCTCTTTGAGAAAACTCTTGTTACTCCTGTTACTCCAACTCCTATCAACGATGTTGTTATAATTACCATTTACGACAATCTTTCCAAGGTCTCCAAAAGACCTATTAAGATTACACCCGATCCAAAGTTTGTACCTCTGAAGATAACTATGCCGAGGCCTATCCCATACAAGTCCAATAAGACAATACCGTGGAATTATGGAGGAGAGATCTTCTACCACGGTGTTAAGCAAATTGAATCAGTGGAAGAGAATTCTGATGAAGAAACTCCTGACATAGGAAATATCGCGGGGACAAGTAAGATCACCCGCAGCGGAAGAATCTTCTCTCCGGAGATTGCTCCTCCAAGGGCAATCTTCGGACCCTCAAGTGCTCATGTGTCGGTCAACATCTCTGTGCGAAGTCCAGTTATTGAAGAAATTGTTACTCCCGTAGTTGTACCCTCTGCTGTTGCTGCTGATAAAGGTAAGGGGATCCAAGAAGCGCCCATCAGGACGAGGGCTCAACCTTTGGTTATCCCCGAGACCACCCAAAAGGAAATGGAGGAGATTTTAAAAATAATTAAGAAAAACGACTATGATGTCGTAGAACAACTGGGGAAAACCCCTTCAAAAATCTCCATGCTGGCCCTATTGCTCTATTCCGGGGCTCATGCCAAAGCCTTGATCAAATTCCTAAAGACGGCGCATGTGCCTCAAGAAACTTCTGCGGGTCAGTTTCAAGAGTGTGTAGCCAGCCTAACCGCCGACAATGGTCTTGGCTTCTCTGATGCCGATCTAACATCTAAGGGAAGAAAGCATAATGATGCGCTGCATGTCTCGGTGGAATGCAGAGGGACTACACTTGCTCACGTTCTGGTTGATACCGGGTCGTCTTTAAATGTCCTGCCAAAGAAAGCATTGGACAAATTGGACTGTGAGGGTTTGACCCTAAAGCCCAGCAATATCATTGTTAGAGCCTTTGACGGTTCTAAGAGGATGGTCCATGGGGAGGTGGACATCCCAATTAAGGTGGGAACGGAAATTTTCAACTCTACATTTTATGTGATGGACATATGTCCTTCATACTCTTGTTTGTTAGGAAGAACTTGGATCCACAATGTTGGGGCAGACACTTCTTCTCTACACCAAATGCTCAAATACCCAGTCCAGAGGAAAATCATAACGGTTCATGGTGAGGAGGAGTATATGATAAGCCACCTTAACTCTTTCCGCTATGTGGAGTTAGATGGTGAATTCATAGAAACCCCTTTCCAACACTTTGAAGAGGTTTCTCCTGAAGTTGCGGCAGCTAAGACAATGACTTCTGTACCCATCATTACTAAGCCTGTGTCCCGGATGTCATCCCTTAAGGATGCGAAGGCTGTGATCAAGGAAGGAGGAAGCACAGTATGGGGTCAGCTACTAGATTTTCCTTTCAAGACAGATAAGTTCGGTTTGGGTTTCACTGCTGCTAGTCAGAAGGCTGTGGGTCGCTCCTGGGTTGGAGGACCACCATTAAAGATCACTCATCATGGAGTTCATGCTTTGGAAAATGTTGAAGATGAGAGCAACTTTGAAGATTGGATTTTCCCGACTATTGAAGGAGGACTGAACAACTGGGAGGCAAAAGACTTCGTTCCCATTACTTTCATAAATCAGTAATTTATCCTTCGAACATTTCTGTTGGTCTGTAATAATTATTAAACAATTCGTACACTCTTTTTGCCTTGTGCCTTACCCGGGGCACATAGGTCCATTTGTAAGGGTTTTGATTCTTCATTTTCATATGCCATTTTTAATGAATCATGGACGTTTTCATCTATAAACTTTTGTGTTCATTTTCTTTCTTTTTACATTTTATTTTGTTTAAAGGTGGCTATCCCTTACACACACCCACACTCACAAAATGCATGTACCCATCCACTCCGGATTCCATGGGTAACAATTCTGCTATGGCCTTCAGTGACTCTGAAGATCTGGTCAATCATGCCGAATACGAAGGTGATGAAGACTGTGAAGTGCCTGGAGAGTTGGCAAGACTTCTACAACAAGAAGAAAGGGCTATTATGCCCCATGAAGAGTTGTTAGAGACTATCAACTTGGGTACTGTCGAAGACAGAAGAGAGATTAAAGTGGGTGCCAACCTAAAGCCAAATGTCAAAGAGCGCTTAGTTCAGTTGTTAAATGAATATGTTAAGATCTTCGCCTGGTCCTATGAAGACATGCCGGGACTCGACACAGATATTGTGGTTCACTGTCTCCCTACAAGATAAGATTATCCACCAATTAAACAGAAAGTCCGCCGAATGAGGCCCGATATGTCTGAAAAGATCAAAGCCGAAGTGATGAAGCAGTTCAATGCCGGGTTTCTTGCTATTACTTCCTATCCATAATGGGTTGCTAACATTGTGCCTGTGCCTAAGAAGGACGGCAAAGTCAGAATGTGCATGGATTACAGAGACTTAAACAGGGCTGGCCCTAAAGATGACTTTCCACTACCGCACATTGATATCTTGGTGGACAATACAGCTCAGCATAAGGTGTTTTCCTTCATGGATGGATTTTCAAGGTATAACCAGATCAAAATGGCCCCCAAAGACATGGAGAAGACTACTTTTGTTACGCAATGGGGTACCTTCTGCTATAAAGTGATGCCATTCGGACTGAAGAATGTCGGGGCAACCTATCAACGAGCCATGGTAGCTTTGCTTCATGACATGATACATCATGAGATTGAAGTCTACGTAGACTACATGATATCCCGTTCACAAACAGAATAAGAACACCTAGACCATCTGCAAAAGCTGTTTGTTAGATTGAAGGAGTATAAGCTCAGACTGAACCCTAGAAAGTGCACTTTCGGAGTCAGATCCGGTAAACTCTTGGGATTCATCATCAGTAACAAAGGCATTAAGGTTGATCCTGCCAAAGTCAAAGCCATACAAGAAATGCCCGCCCCCCGCACTGAAAAGGAGGTCAGAGGTTTCTTAGGACGCCTAAACTACATTGCAAGGTTCATTTCTCACCTAACATCTACCTGTGAACCAATCTTCAAGCTGTTGAAGAAAGATCAGGTGGTTGAATGGAATGATGAATATCAAGTTGCTTTCGATAAAATCAAGGAGTATTTGTTAGAACCTCCTATCTTGATGCCACCCGTCGAAGGAAGGCTGCTAATCATGTATTTAACTGTTTTGGATAATTCAATGGGGTGCGTACTGGGCCAACATGACGAGTCTGGCCGAAAAGAGCATGCCATTTATTACCTTAGCAAAAAGTTTACCGACTGTGAGACTCGCTACTCACTGCTCGAGAAAACTTGTTGCACTTTGGTATGGGTTGCTCGCCGGCTAAGGCAGTATATGTTGACATATACCACTCTGCTGATTTCTAAAATGGATCCGATCAAGTACATCTTCGAAAAGCCTGCTTTATCTGGAAGAATCGCTAGATGGCAAATGATCCCGACTGAGTATGATATCCAGTACACAATCCAAAAAGCTATAAAGGGGAGTGTACTAGCTAGCTGACCATCTAGCTCATCAAGTTGTCGAAGATTACCAATCCATGAAGTTCGACTTCCCCGACGAAGACATTATGACATTGGACAACATTGAAGGTAATAGACTGTATGACGGACCTGAACAAGGATCCCGATGGACCCTGTACTTTGATGGTGCTTCAAATTCACTTGGCAACGGTATCAGTGCAGTACTTATCTCTCCAGAAGGTTGCCATACACCTTTCACCGCTAGACTCTGCTTCAGCTGCACCAATAACATGGCCGAGTATAAAGCTTGCATCTTTGCTCTCAAAGCTGCTATTGACTTGGGAATCAAATCTTTGGTTGTGTTTGGAGACTCAGCTTTGGTTATCAGTCAAATCAAAGGAGAGTGGGATACTAAACATCCTAATCTCATCCCTTACAAAGAACATGTCCTGACATTGTTACCTCATTTCGAGCAGATTACCTTCGAGCACTTCCCGCGAGAAGAAAATCAGCTAGCAGATGCTCTAGCCACAATGTCTTCCATGTTTAAACTTAACTGGGATAATGAGACTCCCCAAATCACCATCGAGCGAAGGGATGAACCTGCTCATTGTCACGAGATTAATACCGAAGAAGTAGTGGACCAACCCTAGTTTCACGAAAGCAAAAGGTATCTCAAGACTCGAGAATACCCTGAAGGAGCCTCAGTCAACGACAAAAAATTCTTGAGGAGATTTTCTGCCAAGTTCTTCCTGAGCAATGGTATCCTATACAAGCGCAACCATGACTGTGTTCTGCTTCGTTGTGTGGACAAGGTTGAAGCTGAGCAGATCATGATTGAGCTGCATAATGGTACTTTTGGCACCCACTTCAGTGGACATACGATGGCTAAGAAGATTCTAAGGGCAGGCTACTACTGGTCTACCATGGAAGCTGACTGACATCAACATTCCCGTACTTGTCACAAATTCCAAATCTATGCAGACAAGGTGCATATACCTCCAGTTCCTATCAATGTCTTAACAGCTCCTTGGCCATTCGCAATGTGGGGTATCGACATGATTGGAGAGATCAAGCCTACAACATCCAATGGACATCGCTTCATCCTGGTGGCTATTGATTACTTTACCAAGTGGGTCGAAGCAGCTTCCTTCGCCTCCGTTACAAAGAATGTGGTTGCCCGCTTCATCAAGCAGAACCTCATATGCCGGTATGGTATCCCCGACCGGATCATCACGGATAACGGTACAAACCTGAACAACACTGTGATCACCGCTCTGTGCGAGCAGTTCAAGATTCAACATCACAATTCATCTCCCTACCGACCAAAGATGAACGGTGTTGTCGAAGCTGCAAACAAAAATATCAAGAAGATCATTCAAAAGATGACAATCACCTACAAGGACTGGCATGAGATGTTACCGTTTGCTCTGCACGGGTACCGTACCATGGCACGTACTACAACTGGGGTAACCCCATTTTCTTTGGTACATGGCATGGAAGCTGTTTTACATATGGAGGTTCAAATTCCTTCCTTGAGAATTATGAAGGATGCTGGTTTAAGTGAAGACGATTGGATTCATACCTGACTTGATCAACTTAACTTGATTGACGAGAAGCGACTTACTGCTGTTTGTCATGGTCAGACGTATAAAAAACGGATGATTAAGGCTTTCAACAAGAAAGTCAGACGTCAGGTGTATCAAGTCGGAGATCTTGTAATCAAGCGGATCATCTTGCCGCAAAGTGATCCCAGAGGCAAATGGACTCCTACTTACGAATGACCATTTATGATCAAAAATATCTTTTCTGGTGGGGCTATGATTCCAACCACCATGGACGGCGACAACCTGCCGCACCCTGCGAATGAATACATAGTCAAAAGATACTACGCATAAACGACCCGACAAGTTGAAAACCCGAAAGGGAAATTTGGGCAAAAATGGGCATCCTGGTGAATCGAAAACCCGAAAGGGCGGTTCAGGCAAAAATTAGGGATAAACAAAAACTGTACACCCGACAAGTTGAAAACCCGAAAGGGCGACTTGGGCAAAAAGGGGTTTCCCGGTGGATCGAAAACCCGAAAGGGCGATCCAGGAAAAAGTTAGGAAATTAAAGCGTATGACTATGTCTCGTCGGATCACTTTAAGGACAGTCTCTTCACGGACAAGCTCCAAGCTTCTGATCAATCCAATCATCTGTGGATGAAGCAACGAATGGACAAGATACTCAGAGTTACGAAGGCTATAGCAGAATGGGAACCCCATGGAATTGTTACACATAGCCATCTTTCTTTGTATAAATTTTTCTCAATTTTATGACAATATTCTCTTACTAGGATGTATGTCTCCTTTGTACAAAATACTTACACAAAGTTAATACAAAGATACTTCAAAGTGCAGAAAATTATTTGCCTTTTCTTTCTTTTTTACACTTGTGTTTTATTTGAAAACGTCCAATGATTTATTAAATGAGCATATGCATTTGAATATGATCACTGCTTACAAATAAAACGAAATGAGAATGAATAATTACTGATAGGATAAAGGTATAGGAAAATGTCTTTAGGCTATTCCAGGAGAAATCCCCTGCAATACATCATTCAGATCCTCGGAGGAACTAAAGCCTTGAAATACATATCCCCAGCGGAGTTAAGTTTCAAAAATCCCCATCAGAGTTGAGTTCTCAAACTCCCAATCCCCAGCGGAGCAAACTTTGAACTAAAAAACCCTCAGTGAAGATGAAACTTTCTTCCCCAAACGGAGTCAAACATTCGACCTTTGAACATCATTGGAGACCATCCAGTTTCCTCCATTTTCCCCGGAGAGTCGCTTTAAAACCAGATAATTCCCCAGAGAGTTATTTTAAAGCCTTTTTCCTCAATGGAGTCAAGTTTCCGTACACGATCAAATCAGCATGTCATTAAGATCCCCAGCGGAGCTGAGACTATCAATCTATAGCGGAAACCTTTCAGTTTCTCCAGATTCCCCAGCAAGTTATCTTAAAGTCTGAGAATCAACCAGATAATAGTTAACTTTTGTTTTATCCCCAACCAAGGATAACTCCAGAAAATTGGCATACACCCAAGCTCCTGATACCTTTAACAGAATGAAGATTCTCATTCTTGAAACTCCAGAAGATTGGCATACACCCAAGCTCCTGATACCTTTAACAGAATGAAGATTCTCATTTTTGAAACTCCAAAAGATTGGCATACACCCAAGCTCCCGATAACTTTAACAGAATGAAGATTCTCATTCTTGAAACTCCAGAAGATTGGCATACACCCAAGCTCCTGATACCTTTAACAGAATGAAGACTCTCATTCTTGAAACTCCAGAAGATTGGAATACACCCAAGCTCCTGATACCTTTAACAAAATGAAGATTCTCATTCTTGAAACTCCAGAAGATTGGCATACACCCAAGCTCCTGATACCTTTAACAGAATGAAGATTCTCATTCTTGAAACCCCAGAAGATTGGCATACAACCCAAACTCCTGATACCTTTAACAGAATGAAGATTCTCATTCTTGAAACCCCAGAATATTGGCATACAACCCAAACTCCTGATCTCCCCATCGGGACAATTACTCCCCACAGAGTTTTTCACTCCCCCAATAGATCGAAGATTCTCATTCTCAATTCCCTGCAGGAGCCATCAGAGCATTCCTTATTCTCCAACAGACCAAGGTTTTCCTTTGATCGATTCCCGGTCGAGATCTCCAAAGTTTCCCATATTCCCCAGCCGAGTAAGGATTCTCATCGTATAATCCCCGCGAGTTCCCAAGGATTTTTCTATCCCCAACAGTGGTCCAAGGATGTCTCATCCTCAACAATCAAAGATTTTGAATATCCAACAGCGGTCATGGATTTACTTTCCCCGACAGCAGTCAAAGATTTTATTATCTCCAGCTATAAAGGATTTGTTTTCCTCAGCAAGACAGCTAATCAGCTTATGGGTGCATACATTACATTCATATATCATAAACATTGATAAAACACATGTATTGCATCATACATTTCATGCAACATAATTTTGTGTTTCAGCTAATATTTTACGCTTTTCAGGATAAGATTAACTAGCTACTGGTATAAGATCATGAAAACAGTTTACGGATGCTCCAGACATGGATGCCATCCTATTGATTATTCAAGATCCCCAGCTCAGAGACGTTCCAGACATGGATACCTTCCTGATACTCATTCTTTCGACTTACAACATACAATTCAACAAACATTCTTGGATGGCATCTTTAAGCCCATCTCCGACAAGATTCTGTCACATCTCCAAATGGAATCTTTAAGCCCATTCCCTCAAACTATGCTTTGACGAGTGCAAATTTATGGGCACTCTAGTGTCCAATCATCTTTTACCTTCGAGTCGCGAACGACAAACTTGCCGATCTAACTCTTCAGGTTCAAGAAGATTGAACAGGGGCAGCTGTTGTACCCCAAAATTTGCCCTCTCATTTTTCACAAGAAATCACAACCCTAGGGTTTTCTCAGATTTTCAAGATTGGCTCAGGAATCGATCAGACAGACTTTTCTTTGGCGGTAGATCAAGAATTAGAGTTTTTCTCTCATTTCTCAGAAGAAACTGAATTCTTAGAAATTCAATTAATTGTCATATGTTTTCAAGCTTTTTTAAGCTTACTGAAAGGTTACTGTTTGTTCTCAAGGTTTGTTCATCTGGGACAAGAAATGGGAGCTGAGGCTGTCATTTGGAACATTCAGGTTTTGTCTGATCTAGGTTAACCAAATAATGGGCGTCTGTTAAGACATTTGCTTATTAATGGAATGAAACGTTTGCCTGTTTATTGGAATACACAATGCGTATTTTGATTGGAATATTGTTGCAAGGTTACGAGATTACAGAGTTATTGGATTACTTAAAGTTTAAGTTATCTGTATTGGAATTATTGGAATATAGTTTCAATTATTTTGATCAGGGAATCTTAAAGGATTAAGTGAGGATGCAAAGAAAGAATTGCAAGTTATTGACAGTAGAATATTTTGATGGATATCAGATTATTGCATAAAGACTTGTTCATTTATTTCAAAAAATGTTACAATATAGTTTATTATTTAAATGCTTTAAGTTGTGCAACTTATTATATTTGAAAAGTAAATTGGTACATTTGTTTGAATATTTATCTCTAAGTTACAAAGAAAAAAATCTAAGCCTAAGCTTCCATTGCTCTCGTGCTCGCCACAAAGTCTCCTGCTTCCTCTGCTTTGTCACAGTCCAATTTACGCTCACATGAAAGAAAGACAAAAAAGATTAGCACAGTTGATTGAGCACCAAGCAAGAATTTTCAAACAAAAAGAAAGAAAATTTTTTCATCATTAAAGTTTGCCGTTTGGAATCAGAGGGCTATTTTTCATCACGTTTTTATTTTCCTCTTTGCAAATCGCAAGAAGATTGCTCTTCTTGGTTCACAAAGAGAAAAATAAAAAATGCAAAAGAAGAATGCAAAAGCAAAAATTATTCAAAAGCACAAGGCAAACTGAAACATGCTGTCCAAACAACACAAACAAGGCGCGCAAATGAAAACAAAGCAAATGTGTTCAAATGCAAACATAGGCCAAGCAAGACAGTAACAATGCAGTAACAGCATGGCAAGTAACTCAGCATTGCAAGGAAAACAAATTTTTTCAAATGCAAATAAGGCCAAACTATATGCAAACTGAACCAAGGCAACTAAGAAAAACAGCAGGCAGAAAGAGAATGCAGAGGGTAAACCAAATAACAAGCAAAAGGCTTGTTTCATAGCATTTCATCATTTTCCAGAAAATTGGGGCAAACCTTTCAGAAAAAAGTAGAAAAGCAAACTGCTTTATCATTGAGAGAGGAGAGAGAGAAAAGATATCACCTTTTGTGTTGGGATTGTGCAGTTTGGCAACTCTGTCACAAGTTACAGAACAAGAGAAAACCAAGATATAACAGGAAAAAAACATTGGGTAAAGACTCGGAATTCCAGCAATAGGGATATATACACAAAAAAAAAACCTGTCAAACCAATTTCTAAAAAGGGGAAAAACCAACAAGTTAGCAATAACTCCCAACCTGTCAAACCAATTTCAAAAAGGCTGAAAAGCCAACAAGTTAACAAATCTCCCAACCTGTTAAAACCAGTAAAGAGGCAAACAACATAAACATTCACAAAAAGCTCCGAACCTATTAGCAAAGTGCCAGCCAAACTGTAAACAAAACAAACCATAAAAACACCCCACAACCTGCATAACCAAAGCTCACAAAATATTCCAACAAAACTGCATAACAAGTTTCAAACAGGGCCAAGAACAACAAATCCCAGCCTGCTAACCAAAATGTAAGAAAACCTGTTATCAAACTTCCAAACCTGTGCAAACATTGCACAAACCGCAAAACTGCATAACAAGTTTCAAACAGGGCCAAAACTACAAATCCCAAACATGTTAGCAGAACCAAATCTGTAGTTCCCAAACAAAACAAGCTTGCCAAACTGTAAACCTTTGAACCAAAAACATTAAAAAAAACATTCACAAATGTACCCAAAACCCAAAACTGTATAACAATTTCAAACCTCAAAACCTGCCATAAAAACCATAAAAAAACAAGCCACAACTGTAATAATAGAGCCAAACCACCAACAATCAAAAGTTTTAGAGATTATCATCAATCAAAAACCTTCAGCAAATACCACCAACAACAAAGTTTCAGAACAAACTATCCTCATCAACTTACATACCAACAAGGTTTCAGAAACAATCATCATCAATAAATCTAAACATACCAACAAAATTTCAGACACAGCAACAAGCATCATCATCAATCATTATACAAACAGAGTTTCAGAAAGCAAGAAGCATCATCATTCAAGTTCAAGAGAGAAGAAAAGAAATATCAAAGTTTCAGAGATCATCATCATCAAACTAACTAACAAGTCAGAAGCAGCAAGCATCATCGTTCAAGGTTCAAAGGGGCAAAAAGGAGATACCAGAAGCGTGCATCCTTCATCATTTCTTCCTCCTTGCCTAGCCCTCCGCCAAGGAGCACCGTCACCTCCCTCTCCCTATCCAACCATCCCAAACAGGTACGTTCTCGCCCTACAATCATTTTTATGCATCTCATAAGATAACAAGCGTGATTAATAACGAAACATGAACAAAACTGTAAAATCAAAACAAGCTTGAAAGCTGATTAAACCCAAAACAGAAAGACGAACCATAACTTGCAAATAATGTAGCTAGCTCTTAGTTGTTAGGAGATGAGAGGAGAGGCGCTCCGGTGACAGACGGCGAGAGGAAGATCAGGAAAGCGCGTCCCAAACCCTTGTTTCCCCATTTCAGAAATTAGGGATTCCCAGAAAAGAGAAAAACATGAACCAATAGCGATTAGGGGCGACTGAGTGAGGAAGATGAATGAGGAAGAGATGCACGAAAGAAACGGCGCCGATGTGAGGAACAAACCCCAAACCCTAATTGTTTCTCTTTGTTTCCCTTAATCCAAAGACAAAACTTAAGCATTGGGCCTCCGCCCCCAAACCTCATAAAGCCCACATGCGTTGCTAGCATCCCCCCCCCCCCCCCCCCCCCCCTTTTCCTTTTTATTTTCGTTTCAAAACCTTAAAGCCCATATCCTCTTAAGCCCATTTTTTTTTAATTTTAATTTGTTTTCTTTTCTCTTAGTTAATAATACACTAATAATATATTAAAACTTTATTTTGGCAAATTACTTTAATTTTCTTAAATTGGTTTTATTTCAATCATTTTTTTCTTTTATTAATTAATCTTGTTTCATTTGATAAAATACCAAAAAAAACATTTAAGTTAGTTTATTTTTTCCTTTTTTATTTACATAATTAATAAAATACAAGAATGAATAATAATAATTTTTAATCTTTTAGAATAGAGTTTATTTATCTCTTTTTAATAAATACATGCATTTCATAATTTATTGATTTTATTTATTTCATAATTTGTTATAGCTTTGTATTGAATCGCGATAATTTGATTTGGTTGTAATATTTGGACTTTACTATTCTTATGAGATTCATCCCCATTTGTAATAATTGTACCCCCATTCCAGGATACATTTGTAATAGCTTAGACTTTTAATTCCCGCAATTTATTGCTTTCAATATATTGTGTAGTAATTAGGCGTGTATGGCAAGATTCAAAAAGAAATCGCTAGATGACCTAATCCAAGAACAAATAACTTAAAATCAATACACTTCTCACACGTGCACCTCTAGGGTAACCTCGCTTGTTGCCTCGGAAATACAATCATGTCCCTCGAATATGATACACTCTAGCAAACGACCCTTCGATAAACAAAGATCGTAGTCCCTCGATGACCCTCGATGTTGCCTTCGATAAAACGATCTTGTCCCTTACAAAAATCGCTAGAGCGTCTCACAAGTTGCTTTCAATGATTGTATGCGATGACCCACGCCCGTCTCGTTTAACATCCAAACACAAGGTTGTTTACCAAATACAATGGTAAAACAACATTATCAAAAGGGTTAAAAATGTGTAGGAAATATCTTTGAGTAAGATAGGGTAGACAACTCTTAGTTACTTGATCAAAACTTGCAAAAACATCCTTGCTATTTTCAAACACACCTCACAACACAATTTCAAAACATTTCCCAAATCAAACTTTCAAACATTGAAACATCTTTTAAAAATACAAACACCTTTGTATATATTCAAACAATAATCATTACAAAGGTTGCCACAACGATGGCCTCTTTTCAAAACATTTTCAAAACCACACACAAAGCACCATTTCAAACAATTGAAAAGCAAAAGCAAGTGATCTAAACAAGTAACTAAGAGCCCATGGATAACCATGGATGAAAAGGGTTCTAGCACCTTCCCTTTTCATAATCTACCCCCCGAACCCAAGAAAACATCTCAAAGGTCTTTCCTGTGCTTATTGACCATTCCTTTGGATAAAATAAAAAGTCGGTGGCGACTCTTGCTAAACCGCACAATTGCGAACACAAACGCAAAACCTCAAGTCAAGTCTCCCACCGTATCACAATTGGCTTCCTTAATTGCCATAACTTTAGGTTGCCAATCCCTGCTAAGACATCTCAAAATTTTGTTAGTAGCAACAGAGTTGGAAATTACATGACCAAGTGTATGCAAGCGATTCATTATATGAGAAAATCTCTTTTGCATGTCGGAGATGGTTTCACCTTGATCCATGCGAAAGCGATCAAACTCTTGCGTCAAAGTATTAATTCTAGCCAATTTTACATCGTTTGTACCCTCATGGGTGACTTGCAAAGCGTCCCACATTTCCTTAGCTGTAGCGCAATGTGAGACCCAAAAATACTCATCAACTCCTAGAGTTGTTATGAGCATGTGTGATATGGTGGGAGAACTGACTTGAGGTTTTGCGTTTCGTTCGCACTTGTGCGGTTAGCAAGAGTCGTCACCGACTTTTCTTTTATCCAAAAGGAAATGTAAAAAAGCACAGGAAAGACCTTTTGAGAATTTTCTCGGGTTCGGGGGGGTAGATTATGAAAAGGGAACGTGTTAGCACCCTTTTCATCCATTGTTTTCCATGGGCTCTTAGTTAATCGTTTTAGATCACTTGCTTTTGTTTGATTGTGTGCTTGTGGTATGGGTTTTTGAAAGTATTTTGGAAAATTTCTTCGTAATGGTTCTCGTCTCTATAAGAACATATACAAAGTTTTGTTTCGAAAAATGGTTCAAAGATGTGTTTGTGAATCGTGTTTTGAAAAGAGGTTTTGTAATGGTTTTCGTCTCTATAAGAACGTATACAAAATGTTTTATCTTTTGAAAATGTTTGGAAATGGAAGTGTAGGTGTGAAAGTTTTTGTTGTTAGCAAGCGAGTAACTAAGAGCGAATCTATCTACTCGAAAGGTCTTAAATTGTTCTTTTTTTCTTCCTTTTAATGGTGCTATCTTACCATTGATTTGGTAAGAAGCTCCATCCTTGGATGTGAAGGGACAGGCGCGGGTCAATTTTACAATCATTGAAGGCAACTTGTGAGACGCTCTAGCAATTTTTTTTAAGGGACGAGATCGTTTTATCGAAGGCAACATCGAGGGTCATCGAGGGACTACGATCTTTGTTTATCGAAGGGTCATTTGCTAGAGTGTCTCATATTCGAGGGACATGATTGTATTTCCGAAGCAACAAGTGAGGTTACCTTAGAGGTGCGCGTGCGAGAAGTGTGTTGGTTTCAAGTTATTTATTCTTGGATTAGGTCATCTAGCGATTGATTTCTTGAATCTTGCCATACATGCCTAATTACTACATAGTATATAGAAAGCAATAAATTGCAGGAATTAAAATTCTAAGTTATTACAAAAGTATCCGGGAATGGGGGTACAATTATTACAAATGGGGATGAATCACATAAAAATAGCAATGTCCAAATAATACAACCAAATCAAATTGTTGTGCGATTTAATACAAAGCTATGACAATTTATGAAATAAAATCAACAAGGTATGAAATGTATGTATATACTTGAAAAAGGGAAAAATAAAACTTAATCTAAAAAGAAAATGATAAAAGCTAAAAATCTTTATTATATTTTTGTGTATTTTATTAATTATAAGCTTAAAGAAAGAAAACTAATTAAATCAAAGTTTTTGATGTTTTTATTATATGTAACAAATTAATAAAGATAAATTAAAGAAGAAAAAGAAAATGATAAAAAAAAATTAACTTCAAGATTAATAATAAAAAAATGTATTTCAGTTTTCTTTAGCATTTTTTTAAAATAAATAAAAACAAATTAAAAAAATGAAATGGGCTTAAGAAGTTCTAGGAATATTGGGCCCAAAGAAAAGGGATGCTTGCTATTAACAAAAACAAATCAGATGGGGGTGGGTTATTAGAAAAACATGCTGGGCTTTTAAGGGATTTGGCAAGGCATGCCCAATATCCTTTAACTCTATTTAATGTTTCTGATTAGGGTAAACAGATTAGGGTTTGTGCTTGTGTTTCTCACAGTGGCGCCGCTTCTGATCGTTTCTATCGCTTCTCTCTCTCGTTCATCTTTCTCACTCAACGTCCCTCTTCTCGTCCTAATTTCGCGAATAAAATGTCCCTTGGTCCCTTTGATTCAACCTGGTTTACACTTTTCTTTCTGGAAATCCATAATATGAAATGAAATCATCTAAAGGGTTTGAAATGCATTTTGATCTGATTTTCCTCTCGCCTTCGTTACCGGAGCACTCTCTCTCTCACATCCTAAGCGCCAACGTTTTTGTTTCTTGAAAGGTATGATTCTGTTTTGAAGTTTGAACAAGTTTTTGTTGTTGTTTAAGCTTGTTCATGTTTTTTTATGTTGATCAAGTTTATTGTTCATTGAGATGTGAGAAACAGTTTATGAGGGATGTGAAGAATCCATACCTTTGGGGCTTTTCTGTGGAATAGAGAGGAATGTGAAACTAAGATGAGGCGCTCCCTGGTGGCGGACTTGGTGAGAATGAAAAGATGATGACGAAGGTGCTAGGTAACCTTTCCTATTTGCTTTGAATGATGATGATGTTGATGGAATGTTTGGATGTTGGGATGGCTTTGGCAGTTCTGGAAGCTTGGCTTGAACTGTTTTTTTTTACAGTTTTTTGGTTGAGTATATTTCTTCTGGTTTTTTGCATGTTACAGTTTTGTTTGAACTGTTTGGATTTGGATGTTTTTTGATGGTTATGTTTGTGGCCTTGAAATCAAGCTTGGGATATTGGTTAATAGATTTTGGTTGTTTGAGGATGTTGGACTGTTTTACAGTTTTTGGACTTGAAATGGTTTCACAGTTTTGGAAGTTTTGACAGTTTGGATGTTTGAATCTTTTGAGTTTTGAAAATGGTTTGCAGGTTTGTTTGAAAATGGTTTTTGGGTTTTTTTTGGTATGTTTTGGATTTGTTGACAGTCTTGAATGTTGGTTATGTTTTGAAAGTTTAACTTGGTATGTTGTTGTTACAGTCGCATATTTGGGATTTCTTGTGGTTTGTTGTTACAGTTTTAGGCTTTGTGTGTTTGACAGTATTTTTGAAGGTTGGTTTTTGAAGGTTCTGGCCGTTTGTTGAGTTAACAGGTTAGGATATCTTTTGGAGGTTTGGTGGCAGTTGTGTTTGATAATCTTTTTTTTCTTGTTCTCTCTCTTGAGCCTTCTCTACTGTTATATTCATGTGGCTTTTTGTTTTACAGCTTATTCAAAATGGTGGGAAAACCACCAAATTTTGAATACTTTGGGCATGTTCTCCTTATGCTCCTTTCCTTGCAGTTTTGTTTTCTAGCAATTCTGGTGCAATTGTGACAGCAGGGCAGCATCCCTAGGTGACTTCTTTCCTCTTCCTCTCTTAATGACCCTAAGCCAAATGCTTTTTTCTGAAAAGTTTGCAGTTTAATTGGAAAATGATGATAAATGGCTTATTGAACAAGCCTCTTGCTTGTTGACTTAGTTTTATATTTTCTTCTTGCTGATGCTCTTTTGTCTGCTACTACTTATGCTGCCTCGTTCTTGCTGTTTGTATTTGTACTTTGTTTGCATTTTGTTTTTGCTGATATGCTGCTGTCTAGTTTGGCCCGTTCTTGCTGTTGTTTGGCCATGCTGCTGTTTGGCCATTGGGCAATTTGCATGCCTGCTGCCTGTTATATCCGTTTGGCCATGCTGCTTGCATATTTTCACTTGTTTGGGAAGCCTAGTTGTATTTGAACAAATTGCTTGCATTCTTATTTTTATTTTTGTGAACCAAGAAGAGTAATCTTCTTGTGATTTGCAAATAGAAAAATAAAACGTGATGAATTAAAAATAGCCCTCTGATTCCAAATTGCAAACTTTAATGATGAACACATTTTCTCTTTTGAAGATTCTTATTCATGTCCAATTAATTGTGCTAATTATTTTTCTGTCTTTCTTTCATGTGAGCGCAAACTAGATGGTGGCAAAGCGGGGGAAGCAAAAGATTCTTTGGCAAGCAATGGAAGCTTAGTCATCCTTAGGCTTAGATTTTTCTTTGTAATTTAGAGAGAAATACTCAAACAATTGTACTAATTTATTTTTCAAATAAAATAAGTTGTAAAACTTAAAGCATTTAAATAATAAATTGTATTGTAACAATTTTTGAAATAAATGAAAAAGTATTATGAGGTATTCTGATGTCCATTAAAATCCTTTACTGTCAATAACTCGCAATTTTCTCTTCGCATCTTCACTAATTCTTTAAGATTCCTGATTAAGATAATTGAAACTGTATTCCAATAATTCCAACCAAGATAACTTAAATTCCAATGATCACGTAATCTTGCCACTGCATTCCAAATAAACACGCACTGTGTATTCCATCAACAAACAAATGTTTATTCCATAAACAAACAAATATTTATTCCATTAACAAGCAAATGTCTTAACAGACGCAAATTATCTGGTTAACCTGGATCAAACAAAACATGAATGTTCCAAATGACAGTCTTAGATCCCATCTCTTGTCCCAAATAAACATGCCTTGAGAACAAACAGTAACCTTTCAGTAAACTTGAAAAAGCATGAAAACATGTGAAAGCCAATTGGATCTTTGTGAATTCATTTCTTTTGAGAACTGCAAGTAAAACCCTAATTGTTGGTTTACTGCCACATGAGAAAATATGTCTGATCGATTCCTGAGCCAATCTTGAATATCTGAGAAACCCTAGGGTTGTGATTTCTATGAAAAATAGGAGGGCAAATTTTCGGTTACAACAGCTTCCCCTGTTCAATCTTCTTGAACCTGAAGAGTTAGATCAGTGAGTTTTGTCGTTCGCGACTCGAAGGTAAAAGATGACTGGACACTAGAGTGCCCATAAATTTGCGCTCGACAAAAGTGTAATTGGGGGAATGGGCTTAAAGATTCCATCCAAAGAGATATTAGAATCTTGTCGGGGATGGGCTTGTAGATGCCATCCAAGGATGTTTGGTTGTAAATCGACAGAATAAGCATCAGAATGGTATCCGCATTTGAAACATATCTGAACTGTATCTGTAGGATGAAACTGAATAAACGACAGAATGGCTTCCGTGTCTGGAGCGTATCTGGACTGTATCGGTACTTGGAATCTTAATGAGTGACAGAATGGCTTCCGTGTTTGGAGCGTACCTGGACTGTATCTGAATTCGAATCTGGATAAATGACAGAATGACTTATGTGTCTGGAGTGTATCTGTATTGTATCTCGAAATTAAGTCTGAATGAGTAACAAAATGACTTCCGTGTCTGGAGTGTATCTGTACTGTACCGGTACTTGGAATCTGAATGAGTGACAGAATGGCTTCTATGTCTGGAGTGTATCTGGACTGTATTTGAATTCGAATCTGGATAAATGACAGAATGACTTCCGTGTCTGGAGTGTATATGTATTGTATCTCAAAATTAAGTCTGAATGAGTAATAAAATGACTTCCGTGTCTGGAGTGTATTTGTACTGTATCGGTACTTGGAATCTGAATGAGTGACAGAATGGCTTCCGTGTCTGGAGCGTATCTGGACTATATCTGAATTTGAATCTCGATAAATGACAGAATGACTTCCGTGTCTGGAGTGTATCTGTATTGTATCTCGAAATTAAGTCTGAATGAGTAACAAAATGACTTCCGTGTCTGGAGTGTATCTGTAATGTATCGGTACTTGGAATCTGAATGAGTGACAGAATGGCTTCCGTGTCTGGAGCGTATCTATACTGTATCAGTAATCTCTGGATATTTTGTTAAAGATAGTTGTTAATCTTATTCTGAAAAGGGTAGAATGTTAGCTGAAAACAAAGTTATGTTGCATGAAATGTATGGTGTAATAAATGTGTTTTATCCATGTTTATGATGTAATGTATGCGCATGTAAGTTGATTTGTTGTATTGTTGAGGAAAATAAATCCTTGACTACTGCCAGGGAAAATAAATCCTTTACTACTGAGGATTCCACTGTGAGAGTAATGCCATATACTTCTTGAGGAATCTGCTTGGAGAATCCAGAGAATTTTAATGACTTTTATTGGGGGTTACTGACGGGAGTCTTCGTTCTATCGAGAAGCAATAAAACTCTGGGAAAAAGTTTATCCTGTAATGAAAACTCTGTGGGGAAAAGCTTAATTCCGCTGATGAGTTCAGGAGTTTGGGTTGTATGCAACTTTACTGGGGAGTTACCCTAGGTTGGGGAGAAACAAAAATTTAATCGTTAACTAGTTGATTTTCAGGCTTCAAGACAACTTGCTGGGGAAACCTGGAGAAACTGGATGATTTCCGCTGTGGGTTGGAAGTTTCAGCACCACTGGGGATTGGTAGTTGGTAGTCTCAGCTCCGCTGGGGATTGGTAGTTGGTAGTCTCAGCTCCGCTGGGGATCTGTAGTTCAAAGTTTTGGCTCCGCTGGGGGATCTTAACGACGTGTTATAGAGATTGCTCATGGAGTAACCTAAAGGCGTTTTCCTAATCTTTCTACATGTCAGTAATTACTCTTTTTCATCCTGTTTATTTGTAAACGGTAATTATGTTCAAATGCATATGTTCATTAGTGAATCATTAGACATTTTTGCAAATAAAACACAAGTGTAAAGAAAAAGGCAAATAGTTTTATGTACTTTGAAAGAGATATCTTTGTATTTACTTTGAATAAGTGTTTTGTACAAAGGAGACAAACATCCTAGTAAGAGGATGGTGTCATAAAAAATGAGAAAAATTTATACAAAGAAAGATGGCTAAGTGTAAAAATCCCATGGGGTTCCCATTCTGCTATAGCCTTCGTAACTCCGAATATCTTGTCTGTTCATTGCTCCGTCCGAAGATGATTGGATTGATTAGAAGCCTCAGGGTTTGTCTGTGAAGAGATTGTCCTTAAAGTGATCCGACGAGACATACTCATACGCTTTAATTCCCTAACTTTTGCCTGGACCGCCCTTTCGGGTTTTCAGTCCACCGGGAAACCCTTTTTTGCCCAAGTTGCCTTTTCAGGTTTTCAACTTGCCGGGTGTACAGATTTTTTTGTTTTATCCCTAATTTTTGCTTGAACCGCCCTTTCGGGTTTTTGATTCACCGGGATGCCCTTGTTTTGCCCAGGTGTATCAACCTAGCGGGTCTCTTATGCGTAGTATCTTTTGACTATGTCTGCGTTCGCAGGGTGCAGCAAATCGTCGCCGTCCATGGTGGTTAAAATCATTGCCCCACCGAAAAAGATGTTCTTGATCACAAATGTTCCTTCGTAGGTAGGAGTCCATTTGCCCCTGGGATCACTTTGCGGTAAGATGATGCGCTTGATCACAAGATCTCCAACTTGATATACTTGGCGCTTGAATTTCTTGTTGAAAGCTTTGATCATCCGTTTTTGATACGTCTGACCATGGAAAACAGCAGTAAGTCTCTTCTCGTCAATCAAGTTTAACTGATCAAGTCGGGTTTGGATCCAATCGTCTTTACTCAAACCAGCATCCTTCATGATTCTCAAGGAGGGAATCTGAACCTCGATAGGTAAAACAACTTCCATGCCATATACCAAGGAATAAGGTGTTGCCCCAGTTGAAGTGCGAGCCGTGGTATGGTACCCGTGGAGAGAAAACGGTAGCATCTCATGCCAGTCTTTGTAGGTGACTGTCATCTTTTGTATGATCT
This sequence comes from Vicia faba, assembly GCA_948472305.1. Classification (NCBI taxonomy): domain Eukaryota; kingdom Viridiplantae; phylum Streptophyta; class Magnoliopsida; order Fabales; family Fabaceae; genus Vicia; species Vicia faba. Next base: position 918,435,946 of record OX451740.1, on the reverse strand, counting down.
TCTTGATATTTTTGTTCGCAGCTTCGACAACACCGTTCATCTTTGGCTGATAGGGAGATGAATTGTAATGTTGAATCTGGAACTGCTCGCATAAGGCGGTAATCATAATGTTGTTAAGGTTTGTACTGTTATCAGTGATGATCCTTTCGGGGATACCGTACCGGCAAATGAGATTCTGCTTGATGAAGCGGGCAACAACATTATTTGTGACGGATGCGAAGGAAGCTGCTTCGACCCATTTTGTGAAGTAATCAATGGCCACCAAAATGAAACGGTGTCCATTGGATGCTGTAGGCTTGATCTCTCCAATCATGTCGATTCCCCACATAGTGAATAGCCAAGGAGCTGTTAAGACATTGAGAGGAACTGGAGGTATATGTACCTTGTCCGCATAAATCTGACATTTGTGACAAGTTCTGGAATACTGATAGCAGTCAGCTTCCACGGTAGACCAGTAGTAGCCTGCCCTTAGAATCTTCTTAGCCATCGTATGCCCGCTAGAGTGAGTGCCAAAGGTACCATTGTGCAGTTCAACCATGATCTGTTTAGCTTCAATCTTGTCCACACAACGAAGCAGAATGCAATCACAATTGCGCTTGTATAGGATACCATTGCTCAGGAAGAACTTAGCTGAGAATCTCCTTAAGAACTTTTTGTCATTGACTGAAGCTCCTTTAGGATATTCTTGAGTCTCGAGATACCTTTTGACTTCGTGAAACCAAGGTCGGTTCACTACTTCTTCGGTATTAATTTCGTGACAGTGTGCGGGTTCATCCATCCGTTCAATGGTGATCTGGGGAGCCTCGTTGTCCCAATTAAGTTTAAACATGGATGACATTGTAGCTAGAGCATGTGCTAGCTGATTTTCTTCTCGCGGGAAGTGCTCGAAGGTAATCTGCTCGAAATGTGGTAGCAATGTCAAGACATGTTCTTTGTAAGGGATGAGGTTTAGATGCTTAGTGTCCCACTCTCCTTTGATCTGACTGATGACCAAAGCTGAGTCCCCAAATACAATCAAAGATTTGATTCCCAAGTTTATGGCAACCTTGAGTCCAAAGATGCAAGCTTCATACTCTGGCATGTTGTTGGTGCAGTTAAAGCAAAGTCTGGCGGTGAAAGTTGTATGGCAACCTTCTGGGGAGATGAGTACCGCGCCGATACCGTTTCCAAGCGCATTGGAAGCACCATCAAAGTACAGGGTCCATCGGGATCCTTATTCAGGTCCGTCATATGGTCTGAATTCTTCAACATTGTCCAATGTCATGATGTCTTCGTCAGGGAAGTCGAACTTCATGGATTGGTAATCTTCGACAGCTTGATGAGCCAGATGATCAGCTAGCACACTCCCTTTTATAGCTTTTTGGGTCATGTACTGTATGTCATACTTTGTGAGGATCATTTGCCATCTAGCTATTCTTCTAGACAAAGCAGGCTTCTCAAAGATGTACTTTATCGGATCCATCTTAGATATCAGCAAAGTGGTATGAGTCAACATGTACTGCCTTACCCGGCGAGTAGCCCATACCAAAGTGCAGCAAGTTTTCTCGAGCGGTTAATATCTTGTTTCACAGTCGGTAAACTTTTTGCTAAGGTAATAAATGGCATGCTCTTTTCGGCCAGACTCGTCATGCTGCCCCAGTACGCACCCCATTGAATTTTCTAAGACGGTCAGATACATGATTAGCGGTCTTCCTTCGACGGGTGGCATCAAGATAGGAGGTTCTAGCAAATACTCCTTGATTTTATCGAAAGAATCTTGACAGTCATCATTCCATTTAACTACCTGATCTTTCTTCAACAGCTTGAAGATTGGTTCACAAGTAGATGTCAGGTGAGAAATGAACCTTGCAATGTAGTTTAGGCATCCCAAGAAACCTCTGACCTCCTTCTCAGTGCGAGGAGCAGCCATTTTTTATATAGCTTTGGCTTTGGCAGGATCAACCTCGATGCCTTTGTTGCTGACAATGAAACCCAAGATTTTACCGGACCGGACTCCGAAGGTACACTTGTTAGGGTTTAACCTTAGCTTGTATTCCTTTAACCTGACAAACAACTTTTGCAAGTGGTCGAGGTGTTCTTCTTCAGTTTGTGATCGGGCTATCATGTCATCTACGTAGACCTCTATCTCATGATGTATCATATCATGAAACAAAGCTACCATGGCACGTTGATAGGTTGCCCCGGCATTCTTCAGTCCGAATGGCATCACTTTGTAGCAGAACGTACCCTATTGTGTAACAAAAGTAGTTTTCTCCATGTCCTCGGGTGCCATTTTGATCCGGTTATAGCCCGAGAATCCATCCATGAAAGAAAATACCTTGTGTTGAGCTGTATTGTCAACCAAGATGTCAATGTGCGGTAGTTGAAAGTCATCTTTAGGGCTGGCCCTGTTTAAGTCTCTGTAATCCACGCACATTCTCACTTTGCCGTCCTTCTTAGGCACGGGCACAATGTTAGCAACCCATTGTGGATAGGAAGTACCAGCAAGAAATCCAGCATTGAACTGCTTCATAACTTTTGCTTTGATCTTTTCAGACATGTCGGGCCTCATGCGGTGAACTTTCTATTTAACTGGTGGACAGTCTTCTCTTGTGGGGAGACGGTGTACCATAATGTCTGTATCAAGTCCCGACATGTCTTCATAGGACCAGGTGAAGATCTCAACATATTCATTCAACAGCTGAATTAAGCGCTCCTTGACATTTGGCTCTAGGTTGGCACCCACGCTGACTTCTTTTCTGTCTTCCTCAGTACCCAAGTTGATTGTCTCTAACAGCTCCTCATGAGGTAGAATAGCCCTTTCTTCCTGTTGTAGCGGTCTAGCCAATTCTCCCGGCACTTCACAGTCTTCTTCACCTTCGTATTCGGCATGGTAGACCAGATCTTCAGAGTCACTGAAGGTCAAAGCAGAATTGTTACCCATGGAATCCGGAATGGAAGGGTACCTGCATTTGTGAGTGTGGGTGTGTGTAAGGGATATCCACCTTTAAACAAATAAAATGTAAAAAGAAGGAAAATGAACACAAAAATTTATATGTGAAAACGTCCATGATTCATTAAAATGGCATATGAAGATGAAAAATCAAACCCTTACAAATGGACCTATGTGCCTCGGGTAAGGCACAAGGTTAAAAGTGTACGAATTGTTTAAGAATTATTACAAACCAACAGAAATGTTTGAAAGATAAATTACTGATTTATGAAAGTAATGGGAACAAAGTCCTTTGCCTCCCAATTGCACAATCCTCCATCAACAGTAGGGAAAATCAAGTCTTCCAAGTTGCTCTCCTCTTCCCCATCCTCCAAAGCATTGACTCCATGATGGGTGATCTTCACTGGTGGACCTCTAGCCCGGGAGTGGCGTACAGCCTTTTGAGCAGAAGCAGTGAAACCCAAGCCGAATTTATCAAATTTAAAGGGAACGTCAGGAAGTTTCCCCCAGATTGTGCTTCCTCCTTCTTCAATCACAGCCTTTGCATCTTTGAGAGACGACATCTGAGGCGGAGGTCTGGTAATCATAGGCACAGAAGCCACTGTTTTAGTTGCCGCAATCTCCTGAGCTACCTCTTCAAAGTTTTGGAAGGGGGTTTCGATGAATTCACCATCCAATTCTACATAGCGGAAATAATTTAGATGGCTTATCATGTATTCCTCCTCACCGTGAACAGTTATAATTTTCCCCTGGACAGGGTACTTGAGCATTTGATGTAGAGTAGAAGTGACAGCTTCAGCATGGTGAATCAAGGGTCTTCCCAATAAACAAGAATAGGAAGGAAGGATGTCCATCACATAAAATGTGGAGTTGAAGGTTTCAGTTCCCACCTTAATCGGGATGTCCACCTCCCCGTGGACCATCCTTTTAGAACCATCAAAGGCTCTAACAATGATGTTGCTGGGCTTCAAAGTTAGGACTTCACAATCCAGCCTATCCAATGCCTTCTTTGGCAAGACGTTCATCGATGAACCAGTGTCTACCAGTACGTGTGCTAGATTAGTCCCTCTGCATTCCACCGAGACATGCAAAGCGTCATTATGTTTTCTCCCTTTGATTGTTAGATCAGCATCGGAGAATCCTAGACCATTATCAGCTGTTAGGCTAGCTACACATTCCTGGAACTGATCCGCGGAGGTTTCCTGGGGCACATGGACCGTCTTCAAAAATCTAATCAGAGCTTTAGCATGAGCTTCTGAACAAAGCAGGAGGGCCAACATAAATATCTTTGAGGGGGTTTGCCCCAGTTTCTCCACAACATCATAATCGCTTTTCTTGATTATTTTCAAAATTTCCTCCATTTCCTTTTGAGAGGTTTCAGGGATGATCAACGGCTGAGCCCTCGTCCTGACGGGCTCTTTCTTGGATCCCTTTCCCTCGAACATCAGTAGAAGCAGAGGGGTTAACCACGGGGGTTTCAACTTCTTCAATAATTGGAGTTCTCGCAGATATGTTGACCAGCACATGGGTAACCTTAGGAGTAGCTGAGGGTCCGAAGATTGCCTTTGGAGGGGCAATCTCCGGAGAGAAAATTCTTCCATTGCGGGTGATTTTACTTGTTCCGGCAATGTTTCCAATGTCGGAAGTCTCTTCATCAGAACTCTCTTCATTCGATTCAATTTTCTTAACACCGTGGTAAAAGATTTCTCCCCCATAGTTCCACGGTATTGATTTGTCGGACTTGTACGGGACGGGCCCCGACATGGTTATCTTTAAAGGTGCAATCTTCGGACCGGATGTAATCTTAACAGGTCTTTTGGAGACCTTGGAAAGATTGGAGGATATGGTAATTATTGAAATATCATTGACAAGAGTCGGTATAACATGAGTCTTCTCAAAAAGGATTTCTTGGTTATCCATTAGGCGTTGGATGCCTAACTTCAACAATGGATAGTCGGTTGGTAAGGATGAACAAAGGCAACAATCTTCTTCACAACCTGGGAAAATCCCAGCCTTCAGCAAATTCAACTTGATTATCGGTAGCGGAGTCATCAAATCATCAACAGTAGCAACAAAAAGATCTTCTTCAATAGCATGGGCATTGTGGCCATGCTTTGGCATTGGAGTAGAGATCACGTTCGGCTTTTCAGGGGCGTCGAATTCCACTTCTTTAGCGTCTATCAAATCCTGAATCTTATTATTGAGGGCCCAACAATTGTTGGTGTCGTGCCCTATACTCCCTGAATGATAAGCACACTTGGCATTCAAATGGTAGTAAGGAGAAGCTGTATTCGGATTCTTCGGGGCCTCTTTCATACTGGCAAGGTTTAACTTCAAGAGGTAGGGTAGAACTTGGGCAGGAGTCATGTTTATCTGGGTGAATTGCCGTACAGGCCTTTCCACCTTTGTTTGGTTGGTTCTGGGTTAATTGTTTCTGGGCTGATTAGCTGCAGTTTTTTGAATCATTACGGCCCCCACCGCTGGCCGGCGCTCAACTCTTCCTTGACCTCTTTGAGAGTAGACAGTTGATACTTCCTTCTTTGCTGGGAAAGGCTTTTTGATGGTAGCGGAGGCAGATGCATCTTTTTGAATTTTCCCGCTCTTGATTCCGGCTTCAACTCTCTCACCAGTTAGAATCAACTCAGTGAACCCCGCAGAAGAGCTTCCTATCAGGTGATTAAAGAAAGGCCCTGACAGAGTTCCCAAGAACATATCTACTAGATCCCTCTCAGATAGAGGTGGTTGTACTCGTCCTGCCAAGTCTGTCCATTTCTAGGCATATTCTTTGAAACCTTCATTTGAGACCATACCCATACTCTGTAATTGAGTACGGGTTGGTGCTAAGTCTGTATTGTATTGATACTGCTTGTAAAAGGCGGCTTCCAAATTCTCCCAATTGTGCACATCATACCTTTCTAACTGGTAGAACCAATCTAACTGCGTCCCCAACAAACTGTCCTGGAAGAAGTGGACCCGCAGGTCTTTGTCAGAAGAATGTGGTTAGATTTTCCTGACATAAGATCGTAGGTGCATCTTTGGGAAAGACACCCCATCTTACTTAGAAAACAGAGGTACTTTAAATTTCGGAGGGATAACTATTCCAGATACCAACCCTAAATCTTCAAAGTCCAGCCCAGGCACTCTCTGTATCTCCATAGCTGCCAGACGTTCTTCCAGATTTTTGTACTTTTCATCTGCAGGAGGATACTGTTGTTCTGAATAGTCTTCATCTTCCTCTTCTTCAGCTTCAGAATCAGAAGGCACTGCAACTCCTTTACCCTTTCCTTCACCTTCTTCAGATGTTGATGGGAAATCCAGGACCCTTCTGGCTTGACCTTCAAATCTTCTGCCCAAGGTAGCCACACTAACTCTCTTCTTCTTCTTTTTCTCCTTTTCCTTTTCCTTCTCTAACAGAGCTTTGAGCTCCTCATGACCCTTAGCCAAAGTCATGAGTATCTGTTGGAATTGTGAATTCTGAGCTTGCAAGTCTTTGACCGTTTGTTCAAGATCCATGTTACTGAAATAAACAGCAGAGGGATGAGGAAACTTGGTGTGAAGACCTGCTTATGCATATGATGAACGAAGATGCGATATGCAAATGATTTCAAGGAAATTTAGAAGATTTAAATTTGCCCAAACCAAAAAGAATCCACATCATATTAAATAAAACCAAGTTTGAATACATCATGCCTCCTCGGGCTTACAAAGAAAGAAACTAAAATACAGCAAAATTCTCAAGACAAAAAGACCGAACGCATCCTTTTTGGAGCAATGTAAGTATTCAGATTCTTCTCTTCATGAAGCAGCTTGGTGAGCTCCAGAACCTTCTTCTCACTGGCGTAGTAATGGGTTTCAAAGGTGTCTCGCTCTTCCTTCAACTGAATATAGGCTTTTTGCAGGTCTTCGAGAGAGGTATGCATGTCTGGATGAAGAACGGTGTACGGGACGTCTCCTTCAATAATAGGCTCAATGATGACAGGAAAGATGGAAGGGTAAGGCATTAAGAGACTCTGGGCACGAGCCCGTACCCACTTAAGGTAAGGCTCGAGAGGGATAGAGTTTTTATGTCCCAAAGTCCTACTGCCCACTTTGTTCATCATTCCCCAAGCAGGTGTAAACCTCTGGCGGTAACCTTGGTCTTCTTTGTCATAGTCAAAAACCAGACCTCGGACGAGCATCTCATGAGGGCCGTCCCTTCGGGCATACCCAAATTGTCGAAGAGCTAAACACGGGTTGTAGGTGATACCTCCCCTAATACCTAGCAGAGGTACGTTAGGGAATTCACCATAGCGGTCGATGATAGAGATATCTTCCAAGGATCTTGAGCACCAACAGATATCAGAGTGGGTGAGAGACATCATCCTTTGAGACCAAGTCAATCCTTGCTCGTTCTTCAATGCTGACTGAGGCAGGTGTGAAGTGAACCACTTGGAAAGTAGAGGTATACAACACAAAAGGGTACCTCTTTTCTTCATGGTACGGGTATGAAGACAATGCAAGATATCTCCTAGCAAGGTGGGTATAGGATTGCGAGAGAGAAAGACTTTGATGGCATTAACGTCTATGAATTGGTCCAAGTTAGGAAATAGAACCAAACCATAAATGAGGAGAGATAGCACTTCTTCAAAAGCTTGGAAATCCATGTCGTCCCAGAATGAACGAGCTTTTTCCAACAGAAACTTAGCTAAAAATCCTTTAACCCCACTTCTTATCTCCCAATTGGCTGTGACGTCGGCCCTCTTCATGTGTAAAGCTTCGGCGATGACTTCAGGTTTTGGAATCCCTTCTAGACCGGTGAACGGTATCTGATTAAGCACGGGCACCCCTAAGAGCAGAGAGAACTCTTCCAATGTTGGTACCAACTGATAGTCCAGAAAAGTGAAACAATGATGTACGGGGTCAAAGAATTGGAACAGTACACACATCATCTCTTCTTGGAAGTTGGATGTAGCCAAACTGAGAAGTCGACCATACTTCTTGGTAAAAGGAGAATCCCCAGGCACTCTTGAGGCTAGCTCTTGAAGTTGAGGATGTGCTTTCACAAAGCTGATTCAGATGGTGTTTCTTCGGAGAGGATTCATTCCCTACAAAACAAAAAAACAAAGATAAATTTCTAAATCCTTAAAATGGTTAGTGAGCATGCATATGATGTTGATGATATTTATGATGTTTATGATGTTTATGTACAAGCAAACATATATACACACAACAAACATATCCCTGTGTTTCAGGCTTGCATGAGTTTGTAGGTAAGTACCCTCTTGAAGTTTTAGTGGGCTTAACCTGTCTTAGAAATAAAGATCGGGTTCTAAAGGATCTCAATATCACTGACATTTCTCTTAGGCATTGTCTCAGCACAACAATCTTTTCTTGCGGACGAGATATCCCAAAAGCCTAGCCTCAATGAGTGTAGTATCGAGTGTCAACCAATTTTCAGCTTTACACCGAAACCGGATACCTCACTACATCCTAATGGCCAAGTTTGTTCAATTAGGGTTCTAAGGTCAATTAGTGCTTCACGACGCCACTCAGCGGCCCCGTATTCTCCTCGATTCACCACGAGGGATACCGGTACCCACAAATGTGTCACACTAACGTAGCTACTGTTTCAACCGTATCGGTCTACGTCGTATAGTTCCCTCACAATTTATTGCTACTTACCTAAAAGGTATTTCCCAGATCTGGGTAGAGGATTCAAACCCAAACAATAGAACCAAAAGATAAAGCATACAAGTCAAGCAAGATAAGCATGTAAAGGTGATCTAAAACCCTAAGGTAACCCTACTTTTTATTTTTCCCCAGCAGAGTCGCCAGTTCTGTGATACGGTGGGAGAACTGACTTGAGGTTTTGCGTTTCGTTCGCACTTGTGCGGTTAGCAAGAGTCGCCACCGACTTTTCTTTTATCCAAAAGGAAATGTATAAAAGCACAGGAAAGACCTTTCGAGAATTTTCTCGGGTTCAGGGGGTAGATTATGAAAAGGGAAGGTGTTAGCACCCTTTTCATCCATGGTTTTCCATGGGCTCTTAGTTACTCATTTTAGATCACTTGCTTTTGTTTGATTGTGTGCTTGTGGTATGGGTTTTTGAAAGTACTTTGGAAAATTTCTTCGTAATGGTTCTCGTCTCTATAAGAACATATACAAAGTTTTGTTTCGAAAAATGGTTCAAAGATGTGTTTGTGAATCGTGTTTTGAAAAGTGTTTTGAAAAGAGGTTTTGTAATGGTTCTCGTCTCTATAACAACGTATACAAAACGTTTTATCTTTTGAAAATGTTTGGAAATGGAAGTGTAGGTGTGAAAGTTTTTGTCGTGAGCAAGCAAGTAACTAAGAGCGAATCTATCTACTCGAAAGGTCTTAAATTGTTCTTTTTTTCTTCCTTTTAATGGTGCTATCTTACCATTGATTTGGTAAGAAGCTCCATCCTTGGATGTGAAGGGACAGACGCGGGTCAATTTTACAATCATTGAAGGCAACTTGTGAGACGCTCTAGCAATTTTTTTGTAAGGGACGGGATCATTTTATCAAAGGCAACATCGAGGGTCATCGAGGGACTACGATCTTTGTTTATCGAAGGGTCATTTGCTAGAGTGTCTCATATTCGAGGGACATGATTGTATTTCTGAACCAACAAGCGAGGTTACCCTAGAGGTGCGCGTGCGAGAAGTGTGTTGGTTTCAAGTTATTTATTCTTGGATTAGGTCATTTAGCGATTGATTTCTTGAATCTTGTTATACATGCCTAATTACTACACAGTATATAGAAAGTAATAAATTGCGGGAATTAAAATTCTAAGTTATTACAAAAGTATCCGGAAATGGGGGTACAATTATTACAAATGGGGATGAATCACATAAAAATATCAATGTCCAAATAATACAACCAAATCGAATTGTTGTGCGATTTAATACAAAACTATGACAATTTATGAAATAAAATCAACAAGGTATGAAATGTATGTATTTACTTGAAAAAGGGGAAAATAAAAGTTAATCTAAAAAGAAAATGATAAAAGCTAAAAATATTTATTATCTTTTTGTGTATTTTATTAATTATAAGCTTAAAGAAAGAAAACTAATTAAATCAAAGTTTTTGATGTTTTTATTATATGTAACAAATTAATAAAGATAAATTAAAAGAAGAAAAATAAAATGATAAAAAATTAACTTCAAGATTAATAATAAAAAAATGTATTTCAGTTTTCTTTAGCATTTTTTTAAAATAAATAAAAACAAATTAAAAAAATGAAATGGGCTTAAGAAGTTCTAGGAATATTGGGCCCAAAGAAAAGGGATGCTTGCTATTAACAAAAACAAATCAGATGGGGGTGGGTTATTAGCAAAACGTGTTGGGCTTTTAAGGGATTTGGCAAGGCAGGCCCAATATCCTTTAACTCTGTTTAATGTTTCTGATTAGGGTAAACATATTAGGGTTTGTTCTTGTGTTTCTCACAGCGGCGCCGCTTCTGATCATTTCTATCGCTTCTCTTTCTCGTTCATCTTTCTCACTCAATGTCCCTCTTCTCGTCCTAATTTCGCGAATAAAACGTCCCTTGGTCCCTTTGACTCAACCTGGTTTATGCTTTTCTTTTTGGAAATCCCTAATTTGAAATGCAATCATCTAAAGGGTTTGAAATGCATTTTGATCTAATTTTCCTCTCGCCTTCGTTACCGGAGCACTCTCTCTCTCACATCCTAAGCGCCAACGTTTTTGTTTCTTGAAAGGTATGATTTTGTTTTGAAGTTTGAACGAGTTTTTGTTGTTGTTTAAGCTTGTTCATGTTTTTTTTATGTTGATCAAGTTTATTGTTCATTGAGATGTGAGAAATAGTTTATGAGGGATGTGAAGAATCCATACCTTTAGGGCTTTTCTGTGGAATGGAGAGGAATGTGAGACTGAGACGAGGCGCTCTCTGGTGGCGGACTTGGTGAGAATGAAAAGATGATGACGAAGGTGCTAGGTAACCTTTCCTCTTTGCTTTGAACGATGATGATGTTGATGGAATGTTGGGATGGCTTTGGCAGTTCTAGAAGCTTGGCTTGAACTGTTTTTTTTTTACAGTTTTTTGGTTGAGTATATTTCTTCTGGTTTTTTGCCTGTTACAGTTTTGTTTGAACTGTTTGGATTTGGATGTTTTTGATGGTTATGTTTGTGGCCTTGAGATCAAGCTTGGGATATTGGTTAATAGATTTTGGTTGTTTGAGGATGTTGGACTGTTTTACAGTTTTTGGGAGTTTTTGGACTTGAAATGGTTTCACAATTTTGGAAGTTTTGACAGTTTGGATGTTTGAATCTTTTGAGTTTTGAAAATGGTTTGCAGGTTTGTTTGAAAATGGTTTTTGGTTTTTTTTTGTATGTTTTGGATTTGTTGACAGTCTTGAATGTTGGTTATGTTTTGACAGTTTGGCTTGGTATGTTGTTGTTACAGTCGCAGGTTTGGGATTTCTTGTGGTTTTTTGTTACAGTTTTTAGGCTTTGTGTGTTTGACAGTATTTTTGAAGGTTGGTTTTGAAGGTTCTGGCCGTTTGTTGAGTTAACAGGTTGGGATATCTTTTGGAGGTTTGGTGGCAGTTGTGTTTGATAATCTTTTTTTTTCTTGTTCTCTCTCTTGAGCCTTCTCTATTGTTATATTCATGTGGCTTTTTGTTTTACAGCTTATTCAAAATGGTGGGAAAACCACCAAATTTTGAATACTTTGGGCATGTTCTCCTTATGCTCCTTTCCTTGCAGTTTTGTTTTCTAGCAATTCTGGTGCAATTGTGACAGCATGGCAGCATCCCTAGGTGACTTCTTTCCTCTTCCTCTCTTAATGACCCTAAGCCAAATGCTTTTTTCTGAAAAGTTTGCAGTTTAATTGGAAAATGATGAAAAATGGCTTATTGAACAAGCCTCTTGCTTGTTGACTTAGTTTTATATTTTCTTCTTGCTGATGCTCTTTTGTCTGCTACTGCTTATGCTGCCTCGTTCTTGCTGTTTGTATTTATACTTTGTTTACATTTTGTTTTTGCTGATATGCTGCTGTCTAGTTTGGCCCGTTCTTGCTGTTGTTTGGCCATGCTGCTGTTTGGCCATTGGGCAATTTGCGTGCCTGCTGCCTGTTATATCCGTTTGACCATGTTGCTTGCATATTTTCACTTGTTTGGGCAGCCTAGCTGTATTTGAACAAATTGCTTGCATTCTTATTTTTCTTTTTGTGAACCAAGAAGAGTAATCTTCTTGTGATTTGCAAATAGAAAAATAAAACGTGATGAATTAAAAATAGCCCTCTGATTCCAAATTGAAAACTTTAATGATGAACACATTTTCTCTTTTGAAGATTCTTATTCATGTCCAATTAACTGTGCTAATTATTTTTCTGTCTTTCTTTCATGTGAGCGCAAACTGGATGGTGGCAAAGCGGAGGAAGCAAAAGATTCTTTGGCAAGCATGGAAGTAATGGAAGCTTAGTCATCCTTAGGCTTAGATTTTTCTTTGTAATTTAGAGAGAAATACTCAAACAATTGTACTAATTTATTTTTCAAATACAATAAGTTGTAAAACTTAAAGCATTTAAATAATAAATTGTATTGTAACAATTTTTGAAATAAATGAAAAAGTATTATGAGGTATTCTGATGTCCATTAAAATCCTTTACTGTCAATAACTCGCAATTTTCTCTTCGCATCTTCACTAATTCTTTAAGATTCCTGATTAAGATAATTGAAACTGTATTCCAATAATTCCAACCAAGATAACTTAAATTCCAATGATCACGTAATCTTGCCACTGCATTCCAAATAAACACGCACTGTGTATTCCATAAACAAACAAATGTTTATTCCATAAACAAACAAATATTTATTCCATTAACAAGCAAATGTCTTAACAGACGCAAATTATCTGGTTAACCTGGATCAAACAAAACATGAATGTTCCAAATGACAGTCTTAGATCCCATCTCTTGTCCCAAATAAACATGCCTTGAGAACAAACAGTAACCTTTCAGTAAACTTGAAAAAGCATGAAAACATGTGAAAGCCAATTGGATCTTTGTGAATTCATTTCTTCTGAGAACTGCAAGTAAATCCCTAATTCTTGGTTTACTGCCACAGGAGAAAATATGTCTGATCGATTCCTGAGCCAATCTTGAATATCTGAGAAACCCTAGGGTTGTGATTTCTGTGAAAAATGGGAGGGAAAATTTTGGGGTACAACAGCATGTTTCGTGCTTTCCAGTCATAGGCATAATTTTTCTCATCTTTTTCATCCCATTATGCTTTCGGTTTAGGAACGGTTATCCCGACAACATTTTGCATAGTTATTGCAACTGACCCATCTTGGATAACCTTCCATATTTTCCTATCAACAGACGTGATATGGACACGCATACAATCTTTCCAATAGCTGTAATTTTCACCTGTGAAAACGGGTGCTCTATTATACGCCCCTTTTAGATCACAATCCATTTATAGAAGTTGTATGTGAAGCACTGGATAAACCAGTGCTCTTATACCACTTGTTAGACGATGTGACGGATCTAGAAGGGGGGGTTGAATAGATCCCTTTAAAAATTTTGCGCGTTTTGTAAAATTGTTTTTATCAGAGAGCGACAACCCTGAATCTGATCGTCTAAACTTTACGTATTGGAAAGATCGGATATGCGTACCAAATTGATGAAAATGATGAGAATAGTATCATAATTAAAAATGAATATGATGAATCGCTTTAGCAAGTTTAACAAGGTGTAAGTTATTACCAATTAGTTGCGGAGAAAATAAAGCAAATTTGCGAGTTGTAAATTCACCAAACACTTGGTGTACGTACTACACAAGGTTTGGTTATACTCAAATTGTAGTGATTATAGCGATTCGAATGAATGCTATGTAAGTTTTAAATTTTAGTTTATCACTACAATTATTTTGTATGAATGAGAAAGTTGTTAACTCACAAATTTAAGCAAATAGAAATCAAATGCAGAAAATTAAAATGGACACGGTATTTGTTAAGGCAGTTCACCCTGTCTTCCTCGCGTGGGCTACTCTGCTCTCAATTCTAGAATCTAGAATTAGGATATGAAATTAATTTTGCAGAGTTTGTAAGAGAAGATACAATCACCACAATTCAAAGTCACTTGATGAATCTTATATGTTGCACTCCTCTTCCCTTGATTGCAGATGAATCAAGTATGCCAAATCTTGAACAAAAAATCCTTCTACCTTGAATGATTTTGTACTCAAGAAAATTTGGCCCCAAATCCTTATTCACAATCCTCCGGTTACCGCTACCCGATTGAACACTCCACGGTCTTCCAATCCCTTAGCTCGACTGAATTCAATGAAGCAAAGATTTGTGATAAAACCCCCCAATTTTGGAGGACAAAACCCCAATGGTTTTATTCAAGAAAAAACCCACAAAGATCTCTACCCAAATCTGAAATTGCACTTTCAATTCGGACGTTATCAACACAATCCCAAGAACTTGATCAACAAAAATGATTGTGTGTAGTTGTTGATAATTGATGAGAGATTGAAGATGAAGAGAACTCTTGTGTATATCTTTCACTTTTTCTTGTAGTTGTGTAAAACAGAGGCCAAAACAATATTTATAAGTCATTCCCATGATGTAACAGCATAGCAGAAAAATAAGACAATTTAGCGATGCGTCGACTCATGCAGGGTATACAGAAGGCGTGCGCCTTCCCGAGCGAGAGAGAGGTTGAAGTTCCTTCAGTTATGCGCCGACTCATTATTTTGATGCTCCGACTCATGTTTTCCCAGAACTATGCATCGGCGCATAGAGAAGGCGTGCGCCTTCCCGAACGAGAGAGGTTGAAATTCCTTCAGTCATACGCCGACTCATTCCCTGATGCGCCGACTCATGTTCTCCCAGAACCATGTGTCGGTGCATAGAGGAGGCGTGCGCCTTCCCGAACGTTTCCAAGCCAAGAACTTCTTCTCATGAGCCGACCTAAGGATCCATGAGCCGGCTCATGCAGTTTGTTTTGAGATAAATGCTTGTTTTTTATGTTTCTCACTTGCACCTGTTTGAAGCAAGACATATTTGCACAAATGGGTTTTTGACAATCATTAAAACTCAATTCTTTCACTTTTTCCATCACAGATCAGCCATCCAATTCTCTTTTGTTACGCTCTATAACATTACCCGCAACCCCAATCACTACGCCAAAAACTGCTTTTTGCAGCGCCTCTACTAAAGCGCTTATTGAAAAAGCGCTGCCATAGCCTTCACAAAAAACAAAATTAAAAAAAAAGGAAACCTACGAAGGCGCTTTTTTAAAAGCGCTGGCATAGGTGGGGGATACGAAAGCGCTTTTTACATTAAAAGCGCAGTGGTAGGTCAAATAAAAATATTAATAAAAACGAAATAATAGGGTTATGAAGGCACTTTTTAAAAAGCGCTGTGGAAGATTGGCCTTTGAAAGCGCTTTCAAAAGCGCTGGCATAGGGTCTGATGCTACTAAAGCGCTTTTTAGGCTAAAAGCGCCGTGGTAGCTCAAATATCAAAATTAAATAAAATGAAAAGCGCTCTTTAGGAATACCTCATTCATCTGTTCCGTTTAGCAAAGCTTCATACGAATACCTCATTCATCTGTTTTCATCTGTATACGAATACCTCTTTAGGAATACCTCATTCTCTCGTTTTCATCTGTATACGAATACCTCATTCATCTGTTCCGTTTAGCAAAGCTTCACCGCCACCATCAACCCATTGCGCCGCCGTCAATATTTCTCCATCCCAGAACAAAGGTAATTTTCTCTCTCCATTTCTCTTTAATCTCTAGTTTTCTTAAAATTAACTTCCAATTTTCATCTCAATTGAATTCACATGTTATAAATCTTCATGTTATAGGAATCAATAGGGTTATAATTGGATTATTTTTCATCTTATTTGAATTCACATGGGTCATCATTTATGTTTATAATACTGCTTAATATGTGCACTCACAAACTGTTTGTGAAAATGCCTCAACAGCTTTCTTCTATAATTATGTTAGCATAGCTTGCACAATTTCTTCTATAATTAACTACTGACCGCCCCATTTCAAACTGCAATAGCAGCACATGTTACTATTTCTATTTTCTACTTGATTTTAACTTGAAAGATATGCAAATGTTCCTATGACTTTTGAAATAAGTGAATTTGACATGCTACCAATTGATTTATTAGAAAAATTCAACATTCTACGTTGGTTAACGATAATGTTTTTGTTTCCTCGCAGGTTCTTTTAACGTGGAAATTCTTGATTTTCAACTTTCATTTCATTTGATTGTTTTGGACTCTGCTAAAGCTCGGTAAGTCTGTGATTTTACGTCCAAGTTGTTATGCACAATTGCTTCTAAATTTTGTAATTGTTGATTCTTTGAATTTACATTGATGTTCTTAATGCCTTCTATGTAGCACTAACATATTGGATTTACACGACATTGACGTAATTGTTGATTCTTTGAATTTACATTGATGTTCTTAATGCCTTCTATGTAGTCACATTTAATCACATTCATTTTCTTAAAGTTGTATCGTGTTTACTCGAAGTCGTTGATGTGTTTGGTGTCTGTTTTTGTGCTTATTACATGTTACCTTTGTTGTGTTTGTGTATTTGTCCATGTTGTGTTCTAAATTGCGGCCTGCATCTGCATTTGTGGCCGTGGCCACATTATTGTTGTTGCGGTATCCTCCGCATTGCAGTGTGATATAAAATCACATGTGTATTTCAAACTCCTCTCAATTAGTATTCACGTCGCAACAAGCACAATGAGTTGAGACTGTATTTGAGACAGTATCAATTGCATTTGAATTGGCTTGTTTTTAATTGGCCTGTACAAAAGGGTTGTTTCCAATTTTATGACTTTTATTGGCAAGGAATGCGTGCTGTTTCAGATTTCCATAAGCATATGTTACATGAAAATTTCAAAGCATTAGCAAAGTTTAAATATTTGATAATTAATGAATATTATCTCCTATCTTAGATTGTAAAAGAAGTGTATATAAAAAATTAATATAGGTGCAGGAATGAAAACCATGATTGAACATATATCTACTTTTTTTCCTGCAACATAATAAGTAGTAGTATAATACACAACAATAGTTATATTAAAAAATAATATATTACAGGTTAAATGAGTTAAATTAGTTAGCGTGTAGATGTTAGAATTTAGGACTATAGGACTATACCAAAAATATCTGACGGGATTTTTCCGTTGCTAAATCTTCCGGTTGCTTCTCCTCCGATGAAATCTTTACCGTAAGGTTTGAAATCCGACTTCACTATTGTTTGAATATAATTGTTATTACCTGTATCCAAGACTGAATCACTAGTATCCGACTTCACTAGTTAGTAATTAGTTATGAGTTGTTTAGCACATGCTTAAGGTGAGGCAAGAATAACTATGAATTTGATTACCTGATATGTTGAATTTCTTTACAGGTAATTAATTATTATTTTGCTATAGTTGCGTGACTAATTAGTTGCTATAGTCAAACCATGGATAAAAAATGGATGACTGCCAATCGATTGTCGAAAGAGTATGAGGATGGGGTATCAGAATTCGTTAAGTTTGCCGTTGCGCACGCCAGAGAACCCAATGGAATGATATGTCCTTGCTTGAGATGCTGTTATGGGAGACGGGTTGACGCGGTTCAGTTGGAATCGCATTTACTGATGCATGGAATTGATAGAAGTTATGCATGTTGGAATTTGCATGGTGAGAAAAGTAGTGGGAATGTTGAATCGAGTTATAATACGACGTATGCTTCAAATGAGGATTTCGCAGACGCATACGATTATGATCGAGTCGAAGAGATTGCAGAAGCGCTTGAAGAAGATCTTGAGGATTGTCCCAAAATGTTCGAGAGGTTGGTAAGCGATGCAGAGAAACCGTTGTATGATGGTTGTACAAAATTCACAAGATTGTCTGCGGTGTTAAAGTTGTACAACTTAAAGGCGGACAACGGATGGTCGGATAAAAGTTTCACACAGTTATTAGCCCTCGTGAAAGAAATGCTACCAGAGGATAATGTTCTTCCCAATCGAACGTATGAGGCCAAAAAGATGTTGTCCTCTATTGGCATGAGCTATGAAAAGATACATGCATGTCCAAAAGATTGCGTTTTATTTCGAAACGAGTACGCAGTGTTAAATGAGTGTCCTAAATGCAGTGCCCCTCGATATAAGGAAAAGTTGTCTCCGGAAAAGGTGTTATGGTATTTTCCTATAATTCCGAGATTTAGGCGCATGTATCGTAGTGAGACCGATTCAAGACACTTGACTTGGCATGCAGATGAAAGAATTATTGATGGGAAGTTGCGACATCCGGCAGACTCACCACAGTGGACGAAAGTTGATATTGATTATCCTGAATTTGGAAAAGAAGCAAGAAATCTTCGCTTGTCGTTGTCTACTGATGGAATGAACCCGCATGGTATTCAAAGTATCTCGCATAGCACCTGGCCTGTGATTCTTATGATATATAACCTACCTCTGTGGCTATGTATGAAGCGTAAGTACATGATGCTATCTATGTTAATTTCTGGGCCCAAACAACCAGGGAATGACATATACGTGTACTTGGCACCCTTAGTCGAAGATTTGAAGTTTTTGTGGGAGACCGGTGTGGAGGTTTACGATGGGTATAGGAAAGAAAGTTTCAACTTGAGGGCGATGTTGTTTGGAACAATTAATGATTTTCCGGCGTACGGAAATCTATCAGGGTACAGCATTAAGGGTCAAAAAGCGTATCCTGTTTGTGAAGATGAAACCGATACGATGCGATTGAACTTTTGTCAGAAGAATGTTTTTCTCGGTCATCGTAGATTCTTAAATTCTAATCATCACTATCGTGGGTGGAGAAAGGCATTCAATGGAGAGGCAGAACACGGTAGAGCTCCACATATGTTGACAGGTGATCAGATTTTTGAAAAGGTGAAAGATGTGAGTACTGAGTTTGGCAAGCCTTTTACACATAGACTTGTCACGAGTGGGTGGAAGAAGAGGTCGATTTTTTTTGAACTTCCATATTGGAAGTCGTTGTACGTAAGACATTTCCTCGATGTTATGCATATTGAAAAAAATGTATTTGATAGTGTTATTGGTACGTTACTCAATATACAAGGAAAGTCTAAGGATGGCATTAACATAAGGAAGGACATGTTAAACATGGGAATTAGAACTGAATTGGCACCCGTGACGAAAGGAAGACGCA
The DNA here is from genome assembly GCA_948472305.1 of Vicia faba. Classification (NCBI taxonomy): domain Eukaryota; kingdom Viridiplantae; phylum Streptophyta; class Magnoliopsida; order Fabales; family Fabaceae; genus Vicia; species Vicia faba. The sequence continues at coordinate 918,416,816 of OX451740.1, read as the reverse complement.
CATATCTACCACCTGCTGTTTACACTCTATCTAGAAAGGAGAAGAAAATATTGTGTAAGTTCCTCAGTGAAGTTAAAGTTCCAGAAGGCTACTCATCAGATATTAGAAGACTTGTGTCAATGAAAGACCTAAAGTTAAAGAGTTTAAAGACTCATGATTGCCATGTTATAATGGAACATTTTCTACCAATAGGTATACGTTCTATTCTGCCAGAAAAAGTAAGGAGCGCAATAACTAAGTTGTGTTTTTTCTTCAAGTCAATTTGCAGCAAGGTGATCGATCCTGCGATCTTACCAACATTGCAAAAAGAGGTGGTTGTTACTTTATGTGAGCTTGAAATGTATTTTCCTCCCTCGTTTTTTGACATAATGGTTCATCTAGTCGTTCATCTTGTCAAAGAGACACAGTTGTGCGGACCAGCTTATATGAGATGGATGTACCCTGCTGAACGTTATATGAAAATTTTAAAAGGGTACGTGAAAAACCGAAGTCGACCGGAGGGTTGTATTGCGGAACGATACATTGTTGAAGAAGCAGTTGAGTTTTGCACTGAATATCTGTCAAATGTTCAATCAATTGGACTCCCCAAATCTCATATTGTCGAGAAAAAAGAAGGAAAAAGACTAATTGGAAATAAAGTTGTGACAGTGTCAATGGTCGAACGGGATCAGGTGCATTTGTATGTTCTGCACAATGAGATTGAGGTTGAGCCGTATGCTGAAATGCACAAGGGTGTTCTTCGAGGTTTAAATCTGAATAGAAATGAGAATTGGATAGTACGAGAGCACAATCGAAGTTTCATACCGTGGTTTAAGGAACAAATTTATTCAAAGTATCGTTCGGATCCTGCTTCAGTAACAGAAAGGTTGAAATGTTTAGCATATGGTCCAAGTATGATTGTGTTTTCTTATAGCGCATACGCAATTAATGGATACACATTTTATACCAAAGAACAGGATGATAAAAGTACTATGCAGAATAGTGGTGTTACCTTGGTAGCTGAAGCGATGCACATATCAAGTGCGAATGACTTAAACCCGAAATTTGTAAATCTGTCATATTTTGGGGTTATCGAGCGCATTTTGTTGTTTGATTACGGGAAGTTTCAGATTCCTGTATTTGATTGCAAGTGGGTTGAAAATAATAATGGCGTACGAATGGATAAGTCAGGATTTTTGCAAGTGGATCTCAATAGGGTGGGGTACAAAGATGAACCTTTTATTCTAGCCTCTCAGGCTAAACAAGTGTTCTATGTCAATGATCCGACAAGTACGAAATGGTCTATAGTGCTTTTGTCTAACAAAGTAATTGATGAAAACATTGGAGATCAAGGTGATATTGGCGTTGGCATTGAATCTTGTACAAGAAACGATCAAAATGAGAATGAACCTTGTACTAGAGATGATCATAATGAGGGTATTTGGATCAATCCAACCATCCGAGTTGTTAACAGAAGCGTAAAATATATTGCTACCAAGAAAAGAAAGAGACGTTAGTGAAAAAGGTATTATTATAATTATAGCCTAATATTGTAAGTAATATGTGAATAATGTTTTGAATTTTTGGCATATCTTTTGAACCGTTTTGAATTTTTGCGAATGTTACTAGTGTTTATTTAGTAGAACAATGTTTCCGGAGCTGATGGTGAGGTTTATTTCTTGCAAGTTTGGTTTTTTAGCATTTTATTCAATTTTGAGTTCCTTTAGTGCTATTCATATCTTTTTCGACTATCCATTTTCATGTAGTGTACTAATGTGCTTGTTTGACTTTTGTTACAGGTCTAATGGCTAGCAATGAAGAAAACCCGCAAGGAAACCAACAAGAAAACCCACCAGGAAACCAACAAGATCATGAAAACTCACAAGAATCAAATCATGCAGCGGATGATAATTCAGCAAATGATGTTGCACGAGGCATCACCATAATGCGCGAAATCATTCGTGCTAGAGATAAGGGAGTGATATATCATGTAGATTGGAATCATTCAAATCAAGTAGTTGGGGTTAATGCTTCAAAATTCACAAGCTACGTTGGTACACTTGTTCGTATGCATGTGCCAATCTCCATATCTAGATGGAATGAGAAACAATGTGAAGCATTGAAGCAAGGAAAAGAAATGTTTTGGGAAGATGTTAAGGTATGTATGTTATATGGTTTATATGGTTATATGTTTATAAGTTTATAAGTTTATATGGTGTATATGGTTTTTAAACTACTTATATGTTTATATGGTTTATATGGTTTTTAAATTGCTTATATGTTTATATGGTTTATACGCAGCGGTCTTTTAACGTTCCAGATGAGCGTAAAGGCTTCGTACTTGGGTTGGCCGGGAAAAGATTTAGAGGGTGGAAAAATCTGTTGACGAACACCTATCTTAAGGATGACAAAGGAAAGTGGCTGGAAGAGTTCCCGGCCGGAAGGCCAGAAAAGTATAATCTTTTCATTAAACAAGAAGATTGGACTGAGTTTATTAGACAAAGAGATGACGAATTCCGGCAAAAGAGTGCCAAAAATAGTGAGAGAGCATCAAAGCCCGCGTATCCATACAAAAAAGGGCGTTTGGGATATGCACGCTTAGAGGAAAAAATTGTAAGTAATAAATAGAAATGATATGTTCTTATTAATTGTCTAAATGTGTTGTATTTGACGATCTAACCGTTTGTTTCTATGCATAGTTAGAGGAGACGAAAAGTGATGAAACCTCACTTCCAGCACATTTGCTGTGGAAGGAAGCTCGTGTGGGCAAGAATCAAGCTGTTGATCCAAGTGTTCTAAGAATTTATGATGAATGCGTAAGTATAACATTGTGTCTTTAATTAAATCAAATTTTTATGACTATTTAATTGATTTTTTTATCTCCATTATTTTCAGGAGACATTGTCACAAACGGAGTCCACCGGTGACGACCAGGATACGAGGAGCGTACTTAGTAAAGCACTGAATGTTCCTGAGTATTCCGGTCGGGTGAGGGGTAAAGGTCATGGTGTGACTCCAACCTCTTTCTACCAGCATCATCGGAAAAGAAATCCTACCAATGCAGAAGTGATGAATGTACTTATGGAATTACAAGCAAAAGTCAATGCATTGGAAAGAGATAAAGAGGTATTAATGAGGGAAAAGGGCAATGCGGCAATGGCGAAAGAAACTAGTGACAACGCTAGTATCAACCGTTTCCTGAGGTAATTATAAATATATTGATAAATCTCTATTGTTCAAGTTTCTCATTTTTATTCCACCTCTTTCTATTATTGAATTAAAAGTAATATGTATGCATATTGGTTTAGGGCATTTCATCTTGCCAACTATACGTAATGGCATCAGATTATCACCTTGTTGGCAAGGGAAAAGTGTACAACACTTTGGGAGATTTAATTCATAATACACCGATCCCGGCTGGACACCTGAGAGTATCAGTAGATTATCCTATTGATCCCGATGCGTTGGTACCGGTACCTGACGTGGCCTTGGATATAAGATCGGTGCGAGACGCAGTAGGGTCGTTTGTTGCATGGCCCTTGGACCTCATTTTCATTGATGATGAGGTATGTTTAAAACCGCTAATATGAATCATTTAGATTTCAAATGTCAATTCTGAACCGTTAAGTTAATTATTTTTTAATATTAGCCTCCTACAAAACCCGCTAATAAGGGTAAGGAGATTTTGCAGCAAGGCGGCGAGTCTATGGCATCAATTCCAGAGGTACACTTAAATTGTTTATTATATGATATGAATTTAAAACTGAACGATTTTATAATTTACCTAAGTTATATGATTGTTAGGTATCTACGAAAGTGTCACAACAAGTGACCCAGCCTGTTCGTAGCAGACCACCCCCGAAAAAGTCAATGCATAAGGGGGGAAGAGGCGGGGGAAGAGGCGTTTTTGTACCTCGATATCGGAATACACTTGGAGTACTTTTGGAAACCTCAGATTTGAAGTCAGGTGGTATTCGTACAATCCTTATGGATGCAGATATCTTTGGTCTTGACTGCCAAGAAACGATAGGAATGGACGAAATGACTGAGATTATGACGCATGGTGAATTAGGCATCGGCAATGTTCACGCATACATCCGGTATTCCGATAAATATATCATTTAATTAGTTGAACAATTTATTTACACATTTCAATGAAAATAGTCTAATGTTTATATGTTTTTATTTAAGGTTGTTGTACGATAAAAAAATGCGCGAGACTGTATTGGCAAGACGCTTCCATTTCTTGTCTGCCCATATTGTCAGCGGAGCGACAATTGTCAGGGAACCGGGTTCAGTTAGGGAGTACTTAGTGAATCGATACACGGCCTATGTCGGCAACCCAGATAGCTTGTTTATTTTGCCGTATAACACTGTTCCAGTGGGGTGAGTTTTTCATTTATTCTAATATATCTTTGTTTATTTTGCGTAGAAACTTTTCTTCTAAACTGTTGCTTAAATTTTTAGAAAACACTGGTTGTTGTTGGCTATCGATCCGATTAAAGAAGTTGTGTACTTTCTGAATTCGGTAGACGGGGAATGGACTAACTATCCCGCTATGAAGGAAACTGTTGATCAATAAGTGAGATCATTCTAACTATTCGTGTATATTTATATATTTAATTATTTCTGTGAGATTGATCTAAATATATGTTTTTATTTTCTTAGATCAATACAAATATTTCGTAGTCAAAGGGACGCACAGGTACCCCGGAGTAAATCATCAAATATTACTTGGATCAAAGTGCAGGTACAAAATTAGTTGCTTATAATAATAGTTATGTTACTTGATAAAATTACACGACAACTATAAAATATATTCTGTTTTTCTATGCAGTGTCCGTTACAGAATAACGATGTAGATTGCGGATACTTTTGCTTGAGGTTTATGAAAGAAATCCTTCATAAAAATCAAGTAGAGATTCCAAGCACGGTATGGATTTATAACTTAGAATAATTTTGTATGATTTCTACATTTAATAACATCATGCATATACTGAAGTAATAATTTCTTATGTAGTACTTTGATGACCTCTATACTATGTCGTACACGAAAGTTCAAGTGGAAGAAGTCAAAGAGGAAATATGTCAATTTTATGTTGAAAACAGATTATTCTGATGGGTATGAATAAAATATTATTGTACGTGTTAGTTTGATTGTGTTGGAGCCTTTAATATTGTTTGTTTAATTTACCGTGTTGTTCATATTCATACTTTGCAGGATGACGACCGTGTCGGTGGAGCATTATTTTCGATGTAATTATATATGATTTAGTTACATATGTATATATATATGGTTACAAATTAACACGATACTTTGTATGTGATTTAGTTATGGTTACAAATGTATATATGGTTACAAATTTAGTTATATATGATTTAGTTACATATATATAGATAAGGATTGAATATTATATGGTATACCGGTTTCTGTTAATATAATACCGATTTCTTAAAATATATGTATAGATAAGGATTGAATTACAGGTTAAATTATTGGACCAAAAAAAAATTACAGGCCGCACAGGGAACCTCAAATTATAGGTTTCACTTTAAAAAATTTGTATGAGCTACGAAAGCGCTTTTGGCTAAAAAGCGCTTTCGTAGGCAGGATAAATAAAAAAAAATTTAAATAGAAACCCCCTATCAAAGCGCTTTTATGGAAAAAGCGCTGTGAAAGACCCCCCTATCAAAGCGCTTTTTCCATAAAAAGCGCTGTAAAAGCCATGATAAATAAAAAAACAAAAATTAAATAGAACCCCTATCAAAGCGCTTTTTATGGAAAAAGCGCTGGGAAAGACCCCCCTATCAAAGCGCTTTTTCCATAAAAAGCGTTGTAAAAGGCCTGATAAATAAAAAAAAAATTTAAATAGCACACCTATCAAAGCGCTTTTAAAAAAGCGCTGGGAAAGACCCCCCTATCAAAGCGCTTTTTAAGGAAAAAGCGCTGGGATAGGTCCACCTACGACAGCGCTTTTGGCTAAAAAAAAGCGCTTTCGTAGCCTACGCCAGCGCTGGCTACGGCAGCGCTTTTAAGCGCTTTTAAAGGGCAAAAAAAGCGCTGTGAAAGCCCATTTTCGTAGTAGTGAATCTCATTCACACAAGGGAGATGAGGCTCCATGTCGTTACTGTCTGGTAAAACACTGCCAAAAGTATCTATCATAATCGAATCTGCTTCACTAGCAGAAGCTTCCAAATTTACTATTGACTTATGAATAACTGAAACATTTTTTACCATTGTAGCATCTGACCGGTCCGAAGATGTTGCATGGAATTGACGTGTTGCATGAGCTTCACAAGCAGAGGCATCCAAATTTACAACAGAATGATGAGAAACTGAAACATTGCAGGCCACTGTAGCATTTGTCTGGTCCATAGAAGTTACATGGAATTGACGTTCTGCATGAGCTACAGTAGCAGAAGCATTCAATTTTGCTACTGAATGATGAGAACCCAAAATAGTGTCATCCACTATAGCATTCGTCTGGTCCAAAGAAATTGCATGGGTTTTATGTTCTACATGAGTGTCAAGAATAAACTCTGTAGAAACAAACTTCCCCACGGGTTCGTTCACATGTTGATCATCCATAGCATCCACAGTCCTCCACCATATTTTCCAAAACTGTATCAATTTTATCCTGCCCTACTGAAAAGCAATTATCACCTTGATCATATGACGACTCTGTTGACACTGAAACCACATCGAACAAGCAAGCATCTTCACCCACATGATTTCCCCATTCCTCTACAATCTTAATATCGACCAAAGCACCATCTACCAGCAAACTATCTACGATATTAAGCACCCGAACACTCGCCCTTGCAATGAGAACGCTAGCATAATCGAATTGCTCCTTATTGACATTACATCCATCTACATGTAAAAAACTCCTACAATCCATAACACACATCTTGAAAAATTGTAGTTGATAGAAAGGAAGCAAATACTTTTATAACTTGTTGTAAAATAGAATACAGTCTTGGTCTTTATATAGACTCAAGGACTTCTACTATTCTAGGAAAGTAAATGATATTAATAAATACTATTATAACCCACTATCTCTTGGTCTTCCAATTACAATAGACTTTTAACCTTCCCACTAACTTATTAATAGAAATTCACTATTTATAACGTTAAAGTTTATTCAACAAAACTCCTCTGTAAATTTAAACGTTTCTTCTATCCATCATACCTATCAATTTCTTGCCTCTGTCGAAAATTTCTTTCGATAATGGTTTTGTGAAAATATTTGTTGCTTGATCCTTGCTTGCTACATGCCTCAATTCGACACTTCTTTCCTTCACATGTTCTCGAATGAAGTGGAAGTGAACGTCAATGTGTTTGCTCCTCTCATGGTTTACTGGATTCTTTTCCAACTCGATTGCTGATTTGTTGTCCACTTGTATTACAATTGCATCTTCCTGTTTTAGCTCTATTTGCTCATCAATCTTCTAAGTCATACTGCATGACAAACACACCAAGATGCTGCCACATATTCAGCTTCACTATCGAAAGTGTTACTATTGATTGGTTTTTAGAAAGCCAAGTAAATGCAGTGTTTCCCATGAAGAACACATATTCAGAAGTGCTTTTTCGATCGTCTATATCTCTGCACCAATCACTGTCAGAGTAACTAACTAACTTGTAGTCTTCTGTTCTTAAATACAACATTCCAAATGACACTGTTCCTTGGATGTACCTTAGGATTCGTTTCAATGCCTTCCAATGTGAATGTACTGACTCCTCCATGAATCGACTCACAATGCCGACACTTAATGAAATGTACGGCCTTATGCATGTGAGATATCAAAGACTACCTACCAAGCTTCGATATTTGCTTACTTAGACACGTTCTCCTCCATCAAATTTCGACAATTTTGCACTTGGTTCCATTGGCGTCGAAGTTGGATTACATCTTTTCATCTTATATTTTTTCAATATTTCTTTTGCATATTTTTCCTGTGAAATAAAGATTTCAGTTTCTTCTTGTCGAACCTCCAGACCAAGAAAGAATCTCATCAGACCTAAGTCTGTCATTTCGAATTCGCGTGTCTTGGTGCTACTGAATTCTTCTATCATCTGATCATCATTGCCTAGAAAAATAAGGTCATCAACATAGAGAGAAACAAGTAATACATTACTTCCATTTTATTCACATAGAGGGCATGTTCATACGGATATTGCTCGAACCCATTCTCCTTGAAATATGTGTCGATGCGTGTGTTCCATGCCCGCGGTGCTTGCTTCAGCCCATATAGCGCTTTCTTCAATTTCAGCACCTACTTCTCTTCTCCAATCCTCATATACCCAAGTGGTTATTCGACATAGACTTCTTCTTCGAGTACACCATTCTAAAATGTTGTCTTGACATCCATTTGAAATATCGGCCATTTGAATTGAGCAGCTTGAGAAATGAGCAATCAAATTGTCTTCATTCTTGCAACGGGTGCAAACACTTCGTCATAGTCAATTCCTGATTTCTATTTATATCCCTTTGCAACAAGTCGCGCTTTGTATCTTTCTATTTCTCCTTGAGCGTTTATATTTTTCTTGAATACCCATTTTACACCAATGGGTCGACTACCTTTTGGCAATTCGACTAGCTCCCAAGTGTTGTTGCAGACTATTGCTCTAATCTCTTCGACCATGGCACTTTTCCACTTCTTGTCTCGTAATGCTTCTTCGAAACTGATATTTTCAGCATCTGCCAAAATCATTTTTCGAATCATATAAATCTTGCAAACTTCGCATTCTGGGTTGTAGAGGTTCATCTTCATTTTTAGTATCCTCATGTTTTGTTGAAATGCTTGTCAGTACAACGACATATGATTCTTCGACTGCGTCGATAACTTCTGTCGAATTGTTCCAGTCCCACTTGCTCGCTTCGTCTATTATAACGTCTCTACTCACGATCACTTTCTTGCTTATGGGATCGAATAGCTTGTACCATTTTATCTTCTCATCATATCCAATGAATATATACTTTTGACTTTTATCTTCAAGTTTCATTCTTTGTTGATCTGGTACATGTGCATAAGATACACTGCCAAATACTTTGAGATGAGAAACTATTGGCTTTTGTCCGCTCCATGCTTCTTGTGGTGTTTAATATTCTAACTTCGAATGTGGACATCGATTCTGAATATAAACAGCACATTGTACAACTTCTGCCCAGAATTCTTTCGACGTGTTCTTGCTCTTAAGCATTGATCGAATCATGTCAAGAACAATTCGATTCTTTCTTTCAGCCACACCATTTTGCTGAGGTGAATATGGTGCAGTTAGGAATCTCCTTATGCCCTGCTCTTCACAATACTTCATAAAGGTCGTCGAAGTCTACTCACCACCTCTATCAGATTGAACTGCTTTGCTATGTCTGTCAGTTTCCTTCTCCACCATTACTTTGAACTTCTTGAACACCTCTAATGCTTCAGACTTTTCTTTCAAGAAATAAACCTAGATATTTTGTGAGAAATCATCGATAAAGGAAATGAAGTACCTTTTTCCACTGAAGGATTCGGGAGTGATTGGCCCACATATGTCGGTATGAATCAATTCGAGAATATGTTTAGCTTGATATTCTGCCTTCTTTTAAAATGAGGTTCTTGTTTGTTTGTTGAGCACACATTCTTCATAAAACTCTCCTTCGTAATCCATGTCTGGTAGTTCGTGCACCATGTTCTTTTTCGCCAACCTTCTCAAACCAGCATGATGTAGATGACCAGAGCGTATATGCCATAGTGACGCTCTGTCTTTCATGTCGACTTGTAGACATTTCTCTCGAACGTTCCTCAAATTAAGTTTGTACATTCGATTTCTTTCCATTTCAACACGGGCGATCAGATGTCATACTTTGTCCTTTAAATGCAGTATTCGATCTTTTATAAGTATCGGGAATCTTTTTCTGTAAGTTGTCCCAAACTCAAGATGTTGGTCTTGAGATCTGGTACATAGTAAACATCTTGGATTGATCCAACCAATCCATCCTTCTGTAAGTAACATATTGTACCCTTTCCTTCAACCTTCACTTTCGATGCATCTCCGAAAGACACATTACCATCTTCAATTTTTTTCATTTCTTTAAACAGGTGTTTGTAACCACACATGTGATTACTTGCTCCTGAGTCAAGATATCAAACATGGTCGTTATGGGTGTTGATTTAATTTTGAGCCATCAGGAGAAAACCTCCATTCGCTTCAACTTCCAAGGCTAGATTGGTTGTTTCTTCTACCTTCTTTTCGATTCGACAATCTTTTGCAAGATGTCCCACTTTATCATAGATATAGCATTTGTAGGAATTGCAATCCTTCATGTAATGACTATACTTCCCACACTTGTAGCATTTGAAGTTGGAGTGGTTCGACCGACCACCTCTTTGACCATGTCCTCTGCCACGCCAATTTTGTTGGTTCGATTATCCTCTCTCAAAGTTTCTGCCTCGGCCATTTCGACCACTGTTACGTCCTCCACGACCACGTCCTCTTCCTCAAAAGTTTTGAGAAAAGAGTACCTTTTCGTCTTTGATCGACTCCTTGATTTGATTTTCTTCCTCGACTGCTTCTTCCTTCTTTTTCATCTTACGTTGTTCATGTGCTTCAAGAGAACCAGCGAGCTCTTCGACTGAGAGCGTCGAAAGGTCCTTCGACTCTTCTATTACACACACAATATTCTCAAATTTATCTGTTAAAGATCTCAAAATCTTTTCAATAACTCGTGCATTAGTTACTGTTTCATCATTTTTGGTGAGTTGGTTTACTATCTTTTGTACACGTGTGATGTAGTTAGATACATTTTTTATCTCCTTCATCTGCATCCTCTCCAATTCGCCGCGAAGAATTTGGAGTCGAACTTGCTTCACTTGATCTGCTCCTTTGAACACTTTCTCTAACGTGTCTCATGCTTCTTTCGACGTAGTTGAACCGACAATCTTTTCGAAGCCTATTTCGTCAACAGCCCTGAACAACATGTATAGTGTCGTTTTGTCCTTCAATTGCGTCTCTTTCAACGCCTTATTTTGAGTTGTCGTATGTCCCGCAACATCTGTTGGTTCTTTAAACCCATCATTGATCACCTCCCACGCGTCTAAAGATCCAAGAAGAGCTTTCATTTGGATACTCCAGTTTTCGTAATTTGACTTCGTTAGCCGTGACAACGGCATTTGATTCATCATGTTTGCCGTTAGCTCTGATACCAATTTGATAGAAAGGAAGCAAATACTTTTATAATTTATTGTAAAATAGAATACAATCTTGGTCTTTATATAGACTCAAGGACTACTATTCTAAGAAAGTAAATGATATTAGTAAATAATATTATAACCCATTATCTCTTGGCCTTCCAATTACAATAAACTTTTAACCTTCCCACTAACTTATTAATAGAAACCCACTATTTATAACATTAAAGTTTATTCAACAGTAGTTTCATGCATGCACGAGAATACCGTAGATACGCACCCAAGCTCCGTGTTCGAGTGCCCCCATCTTCCGATTCCAACACGCCCAATTCGTCAGGAAAAGAGAGAAAACTCCTTAGCACCCTGCAGAACCTTCATAACATCATCAGCTGTATCACTTTGGATCAATATCTTATCCGCATCCATCGGAAGAATGAGTAAATCACCAAAGCCTGTATCCCGAACTCGCTTGTACGAACAAAATAGATTCCTCGTTAACCATAGTAGCAACAACACCTTGCGTAGCCCACTCAACATCCACCAACTCAGCCCGATAAAACCGTCTACGGTTGTTATTGTTCACCTCAGTACGAGCCTATGCGACACACACAACCTTCGGTCGTGTAATCTCTGCAAATGTAAATGGTCTCGCCACATTGTTCGTGTTCTCTGAAAGTATAGTGTTGTCTAACAACACCACTCTTTTGCCCTTGCGTGCCCTAACTTCCTCTTGACCCTCCTTTGACATAGGACAAAGCTTGTTCTCTCGATCCCCCAGTCGCAACACCGTCTGTTCATTTCTTTTCCTCACCACAACACCCTTGTCAAATCTTGTAAATCTAGCTCAAACCCGCATATGACCAGAGCATACGTTATTCAGAGCCTTCAAAAGCTTTAAAACATCCTTAACATTGATAAACTGTGCAAAACTATATCTTCTGCCATATTTGTTGTGAGTTCGAGCAAAGTACACATAATCTAACATGCCACACACCTCGAATTGTTTCTTCACATGGAAAAACGAGATAGCCTCCAGGACGTTGGTAAAAAAAATAGAACGAAACCAGACGTCAAAAATCAGAACATAAAACATCATCGACCTTCAATGCTTCCCCTGAAACAATAACGGTCACCTCCCGTTGCAAAACCCTAGGTTGTCTGATCCCACCCTGTGTAAAAACTCCTTGCCGGATAACCTCCATCGAACCGCCCTTACCTTTGTCGTAGCTCCTCCCTATTTCTTGTCCTAGCGCCACTTTGATATACTTTTGGAAAATATTCTAAGTTCTTTTCATTATCCATTTTGAAAAAGTTATAAAAATAAATTTAAAAAAATTATGAAATGTCATAAGTTGTTTTGATTTAATCTTTCAAATGTCACAAAAGTTATAAATATAAACTCAAATAAACATCCGTGTTGACAGAACTAACGTATTAAGCACAAATTCTCTATTTCTAACGTATCTAGAAGAGCAGTTAGATCATTCTCCCAAAAACAAGCCAACAGCTCTGACCACAAAAGTAGAAGCTGCTACCATCAAGGCAGCAAATATTGGAGGAACAATTAAATCAATGTTAGACTTCACAAACAAATGAGAAGGAAAACACAGAATCTCTCCAGGAACATCCAATGGCATTCTAATGAAACCATCATTTTCACACTTCTGAGAGAACAAAGAAGAATGAGAAATCGCTGAAACAAACGTAACTTGTGGTGAGATTGAAGCCACTGCCACTGTTATGGTTAAGAGTGTTACCCAAGTGGTTGCATAGGTGAGTATTGGCCATGGTGCTGTGAAGTGAAAACGGAACAAGTTAGAGAGGCAAAGAGACATTTTGAGGAGATGAATGAAATTGTTAGTTGTTAGCGTTTCTTGGGTGGGTACTTATGTTTTTAAAACTGGTGTGAAACTACCTAATCTAACAACTACTTTTTGAATTTTGAGGATGTTGGTAGGTATGAAAAAATTGTGCATCAAGGACCAATGATTTGAGTGTCATATTGATGATTTTGTTGACCAAGTTTTGTGGTGTTGAATTTTGAGTGGGTTTGGTTTAGCTGTTGTTAAATGAATCAACTAGTAATAAATTATAACTGTTACAATTTATACAATTGAATCAACAGAAGGTAAAGCAACCATAAAACAAAGATGACAGAGCGGAAAAGAAACATTATATTCACTCATTGGTGGAGGATGACGATCCATTCCCCACCTTGAGAGCCAACCATAGAAAACTGCAGAATGACAAGCATAGTAGAACCAACATCACTATGATAACAGCTTGGAATGAAATGTATGGGGCCACAAAGAAAACGATAGCAATTGTAGCACTTTGCCATATCTTTAGCTGCGCAAAAGCCCCTTCCTGCACCACAAAGTAATATCAATTTGACATTAGAGATATCGCGAAAAGAAAAAATGAATCAAGCAAAAAGCATATGCCAAATATGAGAACAATAAATAATGAGGATGTCTATGAAGAAATTAAAATGTGTTTCTGCGTAGTTAAAGGGGTAGATTGCATTTGGGTACCATGTCATGCTTAAACAGCATTCCTAGCAAGGCATTCAGTTGTGTCATTAGAACTCCATTGCCGATACCCAATAAAGCAGCCAAAAAGAGTATATATAAAGTACCGAGAAATCCGCTAGATATGCTGCATCAGGAGCATCAAAGAAAATACAGGCGAAATGAAATTACATGTGAAAGATAATATTCATAAACACCAGCCAAACATAAAGAATATTGCGAACCTGAAATTTAGCAGTAGTAATATTAATACAACCGCCTGAGCAAAAGCTCCAAAAGAAACTATTGATGTAATGGATGTGAGACCAGAGGTGAGGCGACCAGCGGCCAGAGAACACTGACGTATTTAAAGAATGAAGACCAAAAAAACAGATATAAGAAGAAAATAAGATAGAAATGCTCGTATGACGGAATCAAGTTACTTCCAAACCACCACCCAGGGAACTACATTTATGCATTTCATGTAATTACTTACTATTCCATCAAAAGCTCCATATGCTGCCATTGCAATACCAACACCGGAAACACCAATTGCTGGAGTTACAACGTACTTGGTAAATTCAGCCCTGCGAAAAAGTATTTCAGTAACGAACATTACAAAATAGACAGGAAAGAAAACAAGAACTCAGAGAACCATCATTGAAGATCACGAGGAAGATAACTTATGGTTCATATGAAATTACCATACAAATGCATGTTGTAGACCTGAATATGCTATAAGGGGTATGATCAACAACATCTTCACATTAGACAATGCACTTGTGAGTGATCTACATAGAGACTTAAGGGACTTTGATTCACCAGCATCAGCTTCTGAATGCTCGTATCCTTCCTTACTATTACCACTCCGTTTATGTAGGAAGCACATTAATATTGCACCAAAGCTCATAACGAAAAGGAATACAACAAACAACAAAGTTGTGCCTTTGGTACTTCCCCCCTGCAGTGATGAGAAACGAAATCAAATCCAAAGAATATGTAAAATATTCTAAATTAAAACGTGTTAGCATCTGAAATGAGAATTCAATGTTTAAGGGATCAACAAAAAACCAACTCATATATCTATTTTTTAAATGTTAGTGGAATTTCGTTATTTTTTTAATTTTTTATTTAATTTTATATATATTATTTTTTGATATTAATTTTTTTATGTTTTTTTAAATTGTTTTTATTAATATTTATAAATTAAATATTAAAATATTATTTTAGAAAATCAAAGCTTAATATTTTTTTATAGCCAATCCTTATTTTTTCGAAATGTAATGTGTGAAAAAGTTGTATAAACTCTTTCATTTAGAGTATATTTTTCGATGTGGGACTTGAAACCATTCCGTTTCAATACTGCTTACTTCCATATTGCATCTATGCTTGCTTCTATACTGCTTCAAAAACTTCAATTATACTAGTAAACATATACACATCTAGAGCATCTTTCCTTAAGTTTTCATGCATGTCATGCATGTGATATAAACAAGTCTTCAAGTTAATAAATGGAGTTTTTGATTTTCTGCAATATATCAAAGCAGTATGGAAGCAAGCATAGATACAATATGGAAGCAAGCACTATACAGTTTCAACTCCCACATCCAAAAATATACTCTAAATGAAAGAGTTGATATAACTTTCTCACCCATAAGTTTACAAATATTAATAAAAATAATTTAAAAAAAAAACGTAAGACCACTTGATATTTAAAAAATAAAGGAGGTTTTGTATATTTAATCTCAATTTAAATAAAACTTGATTATTAAAGCAAAAAGATGACACAAAGAGACCAACCACCACATACCTGCCCATCACTGAGTAGAGCAAATGTAATAAGATTTCCAATAAACTGAAAAAAAGATTTAAAAATAATGAATTTAGAAGTGTAAGTAGTTTTAATTTAAAGAAACATAAACAATGAAATCAGCAGTTTTGAGTTATAAAATGATGACCTGATGAAGCGCAAACACACCCCAGAATTCGCCGTTGAAGTCACCAATGACTGTACCTTGGTGGAAATTGTTATCTATAGCATGAGTGCGTGCAGTGGAAGTCAGATATGTTCCCTGTCCAACCCATATTATAGAAGCACAAAACCCAAGATACACAGAAGCCGGAACCAGTGTATACCTGCATAACACTCACTCAAATAAGTTAGAATCATGATAAACTCATGAAAATCAAACACAGTGCATGTTTATGTTATTGACAGCATGAATATGAAAAACAAGATAAGTCTCCCACTTGCAGTTACCAATTGGGCTTCAAATTGGCAGCGACGTAGAGGCAATAACCGGAAGTTCCAATAATCAAAGCATTCTTAGATCCGAGAATCCGAACCACCAAAGAAGCAAACAGAGAAAAAAACGTAAACGACAAATACAGTATCCCAAGCGAAGTCGTACCCAAATCCTCCTCCTAAAAATTCAAAAACAATCACAATTACTCACCGGCTTTCAAATTTAATAATAGAGTAACTAAATAGAAATGAAAACTAACAGTGTTGAGAGTGCTCTGTAAATTTTGAGCAGCTCCATAAGCAAGAAAGATCAATAAAAACGCTAAACTCAAAATATGAACATCTCTGCTGTGGCTTTTGTGTGGTTCAACTTGAAGCGGTGGTTCATCGGCGACAACCAATGGAGTTTCTTCATCGCGATGACTAATTGCAGAAGCCATTGGTTCAAGTTCCAGATCCAGTTTATGGATATTTATACACAGTATATAATCAATAAAAAATTTAAATTTTATCACATCATATTAATGTTTTAAAAATAATTTAACTAAATTAAAACTAATGGAAAATTATATAAAACAAGAGTGTGTAACCGCTTGGGTCTTGGCCACTCCATCCTCATATCCTCTATTATTTTCTATTTTTTCTGAGTATCTCAAAAAGAAAACGAGAAGCTGTCAACGATTCAACCGATCCACCATTGTGCTTGTCCTGGTATTTATTTTATGGAAGATTGATTGTTTTCATATTTAATTTTTTTTTTTAATTTGTTGACACATTTTAATTTTTGTTTTGCGAGAAGAAAACAAAATAGGAGCCGTGTAAATTTTGACTCAGTTTATGATACTGAATTGGTTTTCGGAATTATAGTTGTGAGGCTACTCTTACCCAATTACTTTCTTATTTACATGTCTTCATGATGCAATTTGAGATTTTTTTCTTTTGCAGGCGTTAAAGACCTTCTGAATGTTTATAGCTTTATCTTCTTTTCTTTTTTTATTTTTGATAAATTATATAGCTTTTTCTTGATATAAGATAAAAATTGGAGAGTCAATTTAATTAATAAAGAAGTTATTTTTCTTGATATAGCTTTTTCTTGATATAGCTTTTTGTCTTCAATAGTCAATGTCTTAAATGCTGAGACTTGACAAAATAAAGTTTAATTTGAAGTTAATTGAATGTTTTTATTGTGTTTGTTTGATATTCACATTTAATTATTTGATTTATTGAAACATTTTTATTGTTTGTGTTATTATTACAGCTTTAACGATGATAGATGTGTATGAAGATTTTAATCCAATTAGTAATGACGGTAGACTTGAAATTACTAGTAATAATAAAGATAGTCTCAATATTGCGCTGTCATTAAAGTCATACGAAAGAATGGGGTTTTTATTTATTGAAGATGCAAAGAATTGTTAATACAAAATGGTATATAACATACTCAATTCTAAAATGAAATATGTTATTAAATCAAGTGAAACTAAGGCTCTTAAATAGCCATGGCTTGAAACAGAAAGAGCTAAAAATCAGGTCACATCTACAACAATCTAAAGAACGTGAATACTTGCTTAAGAATAGGTCCATCAAAGCAAAAACAAAATCAAATACTAACGTCATCATCCTATTAGCTAGGACACTTATTAATAGAATTAAAGACTAAATCAAAAGGACTGCTGACGTCATCACTAACAGTCTAACAATTGCTCCCCTAAACTGAATATGCCAGAAGCATTTCAGTTTACCTCCCCAGCTGACTTCACTCCAAGTGCTTCTCTGAATCTTTCAAACAGCTCCAACCTCATGGGCTTAGTCATAATGTCAGCTAACTGCTCACTTGTACCATAATGCTCCATATTAATCACTTCATCCTTTGTGAGATTCCTTAAGAAATGGAACCTCACATCAATGTGCTTACTCCTGCCGTGGAAAACTGGATTTTTTGCAAGTTTTATTGTAGAAGAGTTATCGCACAGAACCTTGACACTTTTACTTTGAGTACCTCCAATCTGCTTCAGTATCTGTTGCAACCAAATGCACTGACATGCACAAGAAGCGGCTGCCACGTACTCCGCTTCGGTGGTTGAAAGTGTCACCACTAGCTGCTTCTTTGATGACCAAGCCACTGCTCCTCCACTTAGCATGAAAACATAGCCTGAAGTACTTTTTCGATCATCCAAGTCCCCTGCATAGTCACTGTCTGTATAGGCTAGCATCTCATCTTCACATCCCCTTTTGTAGAATACACCAAGCTCAGTAGTAGCTCTAATGTATCTGAGAACTCTCTTGGCCGCCATCATATGATATTCCATAGGATTGGCCATGAAGCGACTTATCAAACACACACTATAAGCCAAGTCAGGTCTTGTGACTGTCATGTACATCAAGCTTCCCACCATTTGCTTGAATAATGTTGCATCTGCCTTTTTTCCATCTTCTTGTTTTGTCAGTCTATTACTTCCTGGAACCATGGGATTCTTAACTCCATTGCAACTCTCCAACCCAAATCTTTTCAGAACTTCTTCAGCATACATCCTTTGACCAATGTGAATGCCATTAGAGCTCTGCCGTATTTTAACTCCCAAGAAATACTTCATCTTACCAAGATCAGTCATCTCAAACTCCCTTTTCATAGACTCTTTGAACTCATTCACCAAAATCGAATTATTGCTAGTAAAAATGAGATCATCAACATAGAGACTTACAATTAGGATCTTGTTCTTCTCTTCTCTTTTGATGAACAGGGTGTGCTCATAGATGCTTCTCTCAAACCCCTCCTTAATAAAGTAGCCTTCAATTCTGCTAAACCATGCTCTTGGTGCCTGCTTCATACCATATAGTGCTTTCTTTAGTTTGTAGACTTTCTTCTCTTCCCCATTGACCACATAACCTGGAGGTTGTGCAATGTAAACATCTTCATTCAGCTCACCATGAAGAAAGGCGCTTTTGACATCGAGTTGAAAGAGTGTCCATCCATTTCTTGCTGCCAAGGCTATCACCGTACAGATTGTGTCCCATCTAGCAACTGGAGAAAAGACTTTATTATAGTCTACTCCTTTCTCTTGCGCATATCCCTTAGCCACAAGCCGAGCTTTGTACTTATCTATCTCACCATTCTCATTCAACTTGATTTTATAGACCCATTTTACTCCAATTACTTTGACTTCTTTTGGTGCATCAACAAGCTCCCAGGTTTCATTCTTTACAATGGCACCGATCTCCACATCCATTGCATCCCTCCATCTTTTTATTTTCACTGCTTCTTCATAGTAAATAACATCATCAGATGCTATAAACAAAGCTAAATTTTGTACCTCTTCTTCTTTTTCTGAGAGTCCTTCTCTGCTTGTATAGTCTTGAAGATATGCTGGGGCTCGAGTGACTCTTCTTTCAGGCAGTATGGGTGTTGTAGCATCACTGGAGATGGCACTGTGATCAGATTCTCCTTCTTCTTGTGAATTTTCACCTTTACTTTCTTCATCACTAGAGACATATGTGTCTTCATCAACTTCTCCCCAATCAAGACTGTCATTTTTTGCTTCTTCTTCTGTCCTTCTCCAATCCTAGCTTTCCTCTTCCTGAAACACAATATCTCTACTAATTATCACCTTCTTTGTCATCGGATTGACCATTTTGTATCCTTTGGACTCTTCACTATACCGTAACATCACACACTTTTGACTTCTAGCATCAAACTTCAACCGCTGTGCATGTGGTACATGCATATTTCCTACGCATCCGAACACTCGAAAATGATCGACATTGGGCTTTATTCCACTCCAGCATTCTTCTGGTGTCTTACTCTTTACGGCAGAGGTTGGACTTCGGTTGAGGATGTGGCACGTCCACTTCACAGCTTCTGGCCAGAACGAAGTAGGCATCTTCTTCTCTTCTAGCAAGCATCGCACCATGTTAAGAATAGTACGATTTTTGCGCTCGGCCACCCCGTTTTGTTGAGGGGTGTAGGCTGTAGTCAATTGCCTCTTAATTCCTTCAAGTCTACAAAACTCTGTGAACTCCTTGGAGGTGAACTCCCCTCCTCTATCTGTTCTTAATCCACAAATAGATAGACCAGACTCCTTCTCCACAACATTTTTAAAGCTTTTGAATGTTGTGAAAGCTTCACTCTTCTCATTCAAAAAATAGACCCAAAGTTTTCGGCTAAAGTCATCAATAAAGGTTAACAAATACCTTTTATTGTCGTATGACTCTGGAGTGATCGGTCCGCAGATGTCTGAGTGTATAAGTTGCAGCTTCTGTGTTGCTCTCCACTTTCTTTTCTTTGGAATGATCTCCCGACGTTGTTTCCCTTTCATGCAGCTTGTACATACATTGGTTGGCACCTGAAACTTGGGAAGTCCTCGGACAAGTTCCTTTTGCTGTAACAAATTCATACTTGTGATGCTTAAGTGACCATATCTCTTATGCCACAACTCACCAATATCATCACTTCTCACACTTAGACATGTAGATGATGTATGTAATACAACATTAGCCAATATTACAAACATCCTATTCGATGTCATATATGTGTGCATGATTAGCCCCCTTCTGGGATGATAGACTCGGCATTCTCCATTTTGTATCAAGATAGCCAAATCTTTCTCTTGCAACTGGCCAATACTCAATAAGTTGTTTTTCAACTCAGGAACATAATAAACTTCTAATATTACCTGAGTTACACCTTCTACTTCAAGTCTGATGTTGCCCTTCCCTTTCACAGGCATTCTGAGGTTGTTTCCAAGTTTTACTGAATGGTTGAATTGCTCATCTAGTTCCATAAACCATTGCTTGTTCCCTGTCATATGGTTAGAACAACCAGAATCAATAAACCATACTGCCTCTCTCTTCGAATTATTATTCTCAACATAGGACATCAATAGAAGTTCCTCCTCCTCATTCAACTCTACATAATTGGCCCTTTTCTCCCAATCAGGACACTCATATTGGAAGTGCCCCAATTTATGACATTTGAAGCATTCAACTGTAGCCTTGTTGAAAGCATGTCTGCCTCGTCCTCTACCTCGCCCTCCTCTATTCATGCTTCTACCTCTTCCTCTTCCTGATCTCTCATCATAGGTCACTTTCAGCACTTGTTCCTCTTCCTGGTGTGCCTGCATCCTTTGTTCATGAACAAGCAGACTTCCATGCAATTCATCAATTCTCAAGACACTTAAATCATTCGACTCCTCTATTGAACAAACAACATAGTTGAATTTGGAGGTCAATGATCTAAGTATCTTACCAACCACTGTGCTTTGCTCCATCACCTCACCATTTGTCTTCATTTTGTTGACCACGGTTAAAGTCCGCCCCAAGAAGCTGTCTACTTTCTCTCCTTCTTTCATGGCTAGTAACTTAAATTCCTTCCTTAAGGCTTGAAGTTGTGCTCTTTTCACCTTCGTGGACCCTTGATACTTTTGTTTCATTGAATCCCAAATCGCCTTCGATGTTCTCTTGTCGAGAATCGTTTCCAATATTTCTCTGTCAATAGCTTGAAACAAGAAGTTTTTCACCTTCAAATATTTAAGTTTAGCCTCCTCCACACTCTTCCTTTGTGTCTCACTTTCTGCTGCGCTTCCGATTGCCGGTGTTGGAATTCCCTCGTCCACCAAGTTCCACATCTCCTTGCTCCTGAGGAAATTCTCCATTGTCATTGACCAGAAATCATAATGGTCGTCGAACCTGGGAATGGACGGCTGCACGAACTTTTCTGAGGTTGACATCTTGATCTCTCTGTGTTTACTCACACTATCAGGCCCCTTTCGGAGCTCTGATACCAATTGTTAATACAAAATGGTATAGAACAAACTCAATTCTAAAATGAAATCTGTTATTAAATCAAGTGAAGCTAAGGCTCTTAAATAGCCATGGCTTGAAACAGAAAGAGCTAAAAACCAGGTCACGTCTACAACAATCTAAAGAACGTGAATACTTGCTTAAGAATAGGTCCATCAAAGCAAAAAAAAATCAAATATTAACGTCATCATCCTATTATCTAGGACACTTATTAATAGAATTAAAGACTAAATCAAAAGGACTGCTGACGTCATCACTAACAGTCTAACAAGAATCACTATGAACAAATGCTTTACTTTTTATATGGGCCGTATTATTAAATCAAGAACAAATGGAATTAAAATTGGTTAATAAATTCTCTGTTTAAAAGAGGGATTTCAGGCAAAAAGATATTCGAAAGAGAAAAATAGTAGACTTATCACACAACATGAAACACGGGTAGGGTGCAAGACTATGTTATATTTGAAGAAAAATCAAGACAAATGGATCATTTCTAGATTTATAAGAGATCATAATCATGAACTTTTTTCACAAAGAAGTTTACCGTTTCTTAGAGTACATCAGAAAAAACTAAAGTGCAAAAACAACTTATTGGTGTGTTAGATGAGTTTGGTTTGGGCCCTAGTAAAATAAGATATGTTTGATGTACTAAAAGTGGTGGTATTTTCTAGATAGTGCCATTCATATTCTGTTGAAATATTTGTATAAGTAGTATGTCAAATTAGTTTTTGGCCAAAGCGTGTATATAGTCGAATTGTGCTTGGGTATTGTATGCCTATATAAAGGACTTGCTAGTTTGTAATTTGATAATGAAATCACAATTCAATTTACAGTTAGAATCAATAACAAACTTCTAAATATATATCTTCTCTTCTTCTTATTCTTCTTCTTCCTTTATCAATCATCTTTCTTGAAAACCCTTTGTTCCAACAAATTGGTATCAAAGTTCAGTTGTGATTTAGAGAGAATCTAATGGCAAACAGAACAATAACTTCAACGCAATTTCCATCGAATCTATAGGTTTTCAAAGGTGAAAACTATCAACGGTGGGTTGCACAAATGAAGGTTATCTTCAGATTTTAAGATGTTATTGAAATCTTGAATGATGGAGTATCAGAACTGGAAGCAAATGCGACAGATGCTCAGAAAGCTGCGCACAAAGATCAAAGGAAGAAAGATGGTAAAATATTGTTCTTGATTTACCAGTGTGTGGATTCTTATGTATTTAAGAATATAATTGAAGAAGAAACGACAAAAGGAGCGTGGGACAAGTTAAAGAACTTGTATGGTGGATATGAGAAATTGAAGAAGGTGAAGTTGCATACCTTGAGGAAGCAATACAAGATGATTCAGATGAAAGAAGATGAATAAACATATGCATATTTCTCAAGAATTATGACACTAACAAACTAGATGAAGACATGTGGTGAATCGGTTACAAATCTACAGAAGATAGAGAAAGTGTTGAGATCTATGACTGTAGATTTTGACTACATAGTAGTAACAATTAAAGAGGCCAAGATCTATCTGAGATGAAGTTAGAAGAACTTCAAGCTTCATTAGAGGCTCATGAGATGAGGTTGAAGTAAAGAAACTCAGAAAAAGAAAAGGTGGTTAAACAGACATTGCAATCAAGATTATCCCGCCCCACTCACGGGTGAAATCTAGATCAGGGTAAGGTCAATGGTAACTCAGAATCCCGGGTTCGCCTGAAAATACTATCGTCGTACACCTACGTGATAATGATAGTACCTCATTAATATCTCATTTGGGCATGGAAGACATGACCGCACTAGAAAGATCTATATCCACTAGCCGTCATGTTCCAATTTATTCCTATGTGTTACTAAGAGTTTACAACTCTGACTTGGGTATTGGGCCTTTTACATCAATAGTAATAACCACCCAACAAGAGAACACAAAAACCAGCACAACACCAGTATATGGAAAGCAATAAAGATGCAATATATACATATGCTCAGATAAATATGTACAAATGAATAAGTTATAACGTGATAAAGATAAACACCCAAAGAGAAGAAAAACAAGAGCTAGGAGCGACTCCAGGATGGACTAGAATTGAGTCAATCTGTTTCTAAAGAAGTTGCCAACTAAAACAACCAGAAGAATAATCATCAAGAGAAAATCAATGAAGTTGTCATCGAACATTTTTTATTCCACAAGAAGGGAAAGGTAAATATCGACTAAACCTGAGAAGGGTGAAATCACGATCAAATGACCGAAGATGCGAGTTAGGAAGTTGATTACGCAAGGGGAAGGTATTAGCACCCTTCACGTCACTGGTACTCCATGGGATCCACTCTTGTTGCTATAATCAAATAGTGTATTTTAATCTAAAGCTTATGAGCTAAGGGAAAAACGCAAAGAGGGAATGCATGCAAAATAAAGTACGGGGAAAAGAAGGAATATTTACAAAGTTTCGCTCGCCTGGGCCCTGCGAGCAAATGCCTATGTATCCCTTTAAGGAATCAGAGCGTCGTAGTTCAGCTTAAAATTTTCCATTTGTTTTATGTTTTTTACGGATAATGCTGCATTCGCATCCTTATGTTTGGATTGCAATTTGTTCATGGCGTTTCAGCTCGTAAAGAGACTCATGCTCGTCCCCTTGCACACTTAACATTTCCATGTAGTTCGAATTTGAAACAACACATCCTTATTGAAAAGGTTTTAAAGGGAAAAAAAGGTCCGAAGACAGAAAAGAATTTCATTGGTTTGTACTTTTTATTGCGAAAGAATTTGTGATTTGAATCATAATAAAGTCTGAAAGTGAAAATAGAGCGAGACTCAGTCTAAACTGATTCGCTCTACCCCATAAGACTCAACTTCATATGATTCACATCTTCCTTTGTTAAGTGTTTTAGAATTTTCAAATAAAAAGAGGTTTTAGTTTTAAGAATGCAAAAAGAAAAATAAAACATCTAAGAGAAAATATCTAGCTCTATCCCTAATGTTATCATGCAATTGTGGTCCTAAGGTCTGGATAACAAAAAGGGAAATCTTTACCTACGTTAGCATGCATATATTACAACCTAATGTCCAACTTGAATCGAAAATGAGACAAGCAATCCTAAGGGAAGATGCAACGATTTAAGGAAAAGCACAAGCATGAGCGCAATCAAAAAAAGTCGAGCCAAAGCCAAAACAAAATCAAGTGCAAGCTAAACAACAAACAAAGAGTCCAATGGATCTCAAAGTGGGGGTAAGGAACTCTTTCCACTTGATTTTCTTGAGCACGGACATCGAGTAACAACTCGGAGTGTCAAGGTTTGATGAAACTTGAGCTAACATCATCGAAATGAATGACAAAGTGTGGGGGATGATTACGGTCCCCTTTCCACTTTATTTGACTCAATGGACAAGAATATGCACGGTTCAAAGCATCAACACATAACGCGAGCTAAGAACGATATTGACTAGAATGCATGAGGGTTGATTGCAGACCCTCTATTCTACTTATTGAATCGATAGCAAGCACAAAATAAAATGGGAGGGGAAATGCCTTCTTTGAGAACTTTTGCACACAAGCAAACACAAACGTTGCCTCCTCATTTGAGGAATTTGCGCAAACAAAAAAAATAATGCCTTCTAAAGGTCTTTAAAATAGATTTTCCCACCTAAAGTAGGGAATCCCAGTCATGCATCTCTATTCCTACTTCTCATAGCAAAGAAAGCGGTAAATGATGCAGAAAAATAAACCAGAATCAGTATAATACAAAATGAACAAGAGTTCGTAGTAAGCAAGCAAAAACAGAGAAACCCGAAAAACTTCGAGCGAGCTAGCATCAACAACACAATAGTCAGAATTAATATCTAGTATAAGAATCAAATGTCGCAATACGAGAATAAATTACAAGCAATGAGTGTTTCACATCAAGCTAACACCTGGCACAAAACAATGCTACATAAGGTATAATCCAACCAAATGCGTTGTGTGATGAATCGTCTTTCAAAACTTGCACAATATCACAAGATGAGTTAGCAAATAACAAGGAAAATTAATTGTAATCAAATAATAAACATCACAACTTAAAATGGCATATTATCATTAATGAAACAAAGTCAAACAATCAACGGAATCACAAAAGATATTCCCGGGAAGCGTGTATATCATCTCATGAATCACACAAAATATTGGTTTAAAATCACAAACTCAATGCTAAGCTCAAACAAATATCAACACAAGCCTAATCACTCATAAACCAACAATTAAACAATTCTCTAAGCTCAAATTCCAAAACCGGGCAACATGGTATTGATTCACGTAATCGCTCAAATAATCGTGTTAAAAGCGGAAAAACTCAATAACAATGGTCAATAATCGAACAGTTAAACACAAACATGCATTTTATGGATATCAAATCACAATGTACATGTTTAAAGAAAAACCAGACAACATTGTATTATTATATGAAATGCAAAAAAAGTTGGATCAAAACAAAATAAACTTGATGCTAATGCTAAACAAATACCCGATTAAACTCATTTATGCAATGTTCAAGAATTAAAACCGAAATATGCTACCATTTACAAATCCCGGACAACAACACATCAATATCATGAACCATACTGAATGTCGATTCAAAACCAACAAAACTTGACATAAATATAATCCAAACATCAAAGCAACCTCACTTGTGCATTAAATCATAATTAAATCACATTCCAAGTGAATTTTCAAAATCTGGACAACACTACACCGTATCACAAAAAGTTGATCCGAAATTGTTAAAGTTTGACATAAACGTCATCCAAACATCAGAACAAACTCAACCGAGCTATAGCCAACAATTAAATCAAAGTGTTGCACCAACTTACCAAATCGAACAACACTATAATGTTTTATGAATTTACCCAAAAAAATGTGAAATTCTGGTGTATGCCAGTCTTCAGATGTTATACTCAATGTCTAGACATCTGATATGACATAATAACTACATTGCAAGGTAGATACCCAATTCTTCGTGATTCAGTACTAAAGAATAACAGAAGCACAGTTTTATACAAGCTGCACCAGATATACTTTGAAGGTGCAGAGGATAGAACACTCGATGTAACTAGTTCTGTTCATCTGTTGCACATGATCAGCAGAGAGCAAACAACCTTCACAGTTCTGTTTCTCCTGCACAGATATCAGCATGATGTCTTAGCATGTTCTGAGACATCATATGTTACAACATTACAGTTTTACCTTGATATATAACAGACAAAATTATAAAGTGTTGAAGGTAAAAACACAAATCAGTTGTTGACCCAGTTCGGTGAAACACACCTACTCTGGGGGCATACCAAGCCAGGAAGAAGATCCACTATCAGCAATATTAATTCAGGACTAAACTTCACAAGTTCCCATCCCTCACTTAATCATTTACCCAGTGCAACCTATACCTAGGAACTCCTAGATAGAAACCTACCAGTTTCCTTTCCTATTGTCGCAACAACAGAAGTCTTACTCCTACTCAAGAAGTAGTGCCCTCCCACTTGGTTTCCTATATTACAATAAAAAAAATACTTAGACTTGCTTCACAGCTTCGTCTAAGAACACTCAAACTCTTACCTACAGGTATCGAGTTATACACATGGTAACCTTGCCACAGACTGACAGGTTTACCTAACAGAACACCTCCAATATTACATTATGTGAGCGTCATTAACCCTAGGTTACAATCTGCTATTTATAACCTATTACCCAACTGGATTTGGGCCTTCAAAATCGCAGCAAGCTTTTCTCCTTGCTGTTACAAAACAGCAACAAACTTCTGCTACAATCAAGGTCTTCAATCTTCTAGTTCCTAAAATATCTCCATATTTAGAAACAACATTTTCTTCAAATATTCTGATTGATTCTTGATTGATCTTCAACGCCACATATATTTTCAGAATATTTAAGTACCAGAACTGTAACTGAATTACCAATTCCGTTGGCGTGATGTCTAGTCAGATGTCATGACATTACATCTAACATGTTGTCCCATATGTTGAACTTCTTCAATACAACATGTTTAGGAGAACCACGCTCATTTGCTGATAACCTCTTTCATAAATTAGATTACTTAAAACAATTAGGTTACATGTCACATCTGTTACAAACATTCAACATATAACATAGTTAACTAATATTAACTTAATTTCAGGCGCGATGTCATATGCTGATGTTGTGACATTTTACATAACATGTTGGTCCAGATGTTGAACTTCTTCAACCCAACATATTAAAACAACAGAGGGAATATGGGTAAACTTGCTTTCTTATTTGTTTTACAAATGAAGCCAACTCTCCAGCCAGGGCACTTACAATCTCCCTCTTTGGTAAATTTTGGCTAAAACAAATAAGTGCAAGTTACATATTGGGACCAGGCCACAACACAGTTGAGATGTTACAACATCTTGTCCAACATCTTCTTTGCAGAGACTGATGTCCTTTGAGCAAACAACAAACCTCTATCCCTCCATCGATGGCCCAAGAGGATTTCTTTTCTCTCAATTATTGTTGATAATCTTGATACTGATTACATAGATCATGTAACTCAGATCACAAGTCACAACTATCCTCTTAACTCAGAACACAAGACACAAACAAAGTCACTTAGTTAGAGCGTTCCATTCAGCATGTTGGACATTGCCTTCTGTTGCTTTCACCTGAGTCTCGCCTGAGTCTGGGTCCCTATCTTTCTCCCTCTTTTTGGCCAGAATTTGACAAAGACTGCCCATACAGATCCATACCCATGCACAATTTTCCCAGATGCTAACAAACTTCATATTGCTGAAACCCTCTGATGAAGGGAAAGAATTGAGAGAGTCTTCATAAATAATGCAACTTTGGCATAGATAGTAACGACCTTGGTACTTTTACTCTGACAGTTTCATTACCCTAGGACTGGTTTTAA